>OY728137.1:445194068-446444068 GCA_963277665.1 Viscum album | reverse complement strand
TTTCTTACTTATCATTTTGTGGGAAATATGATAATTTCACTCGTGTGTATGGCAGACTACCACCTCACGAAGTAATGTGATTCGTTTTTCACTTATGCGTTACATGGAAGGTAATAAGGATAAATTTAATAAATATATGTGATATATATAAAATAATAATGATTATTTAAGGGTGATATATTATTTACCTTTCTTATGTTCCATCCGTCAAGAAAATGAAAATAGCGTTCATACGTACCTACGACCTACCGTCTCTATAAACAGTGTAATTTATTTTATATCTCTAACTTTAATGGATTACTCTAAGTAAGAATATAGTGAATATATATGATATTTATATCATTATTATAATTCTATAAATTATTTAACCATGATCAAATTAAAATTACCGAAAATACCAAACCAAAACATACATGGAAAACGAAACTGTTATTACCAAAAATGTGATTTTAACAAGAAATTGTTTATAAATGGGTAATAAAAAGGCATAAGTAAATAATATATGGTATAAAATATATAATTATGTTTATATAATATATTTATAATAAAACTATATTTATAATACAAGATTATTGAATATGTATAAATTAATTTGATACTTAAAGTAAGGGATTTTCGTCTCACTTTTATTTTCTGTAAGACAAGTTCCATATTCACAACTTGTTTATTATTATGAAAATTAGAAGGATTTAAATATCCATTAGGGTATCTATCTTTGAGGGTGTTTAAAATAAAAATTTACCAAAGTGTTAATATTTTTACGTTATAATCTCATTATTTATTGGTATTGTTTATGGTTATGCTTCTAGTAATAATATATTATAATCTATATATCAATAAAATCATGAATTTTCTTATACATTGGTTATTTTTTGATAATACATGTTTTCCTTTCATTTTCATCTCTTTAAGCACTTAAGAGATCAAAAATATGTTTTGAAGGAAAATTTGAATTTATTTCTCTCTTTGTTCGAAAATGATTTTACTTTCATGTCTATGTTTTCTAAAAAAAATTTAAAAAAAGTATTCACTATTCTCAAATGATTTTTAAAATAAATTTTTACCCATTTTTAAATTTTTAAAAATATTTTAAAAGGAATATTCTTATCATTTTATTAATGAGGTTAAATTTATTTTTTACCAAAATCATGAAAGGAATCTTTGTTCTTAAAATTGTGCAATATGAATAGAATTTTCCACCATCATAGTCAATAAATGATATAAATATTCCTTAATGGTTTTAATGTTATTTTAAAATAAAATTATTTAATAAATATATATTTTGAAAAGTTTTTTTCAAATTGTAAATAATATTTTTCCCAAGAAAAATTCCAAGTGATCTTTCAAAATAACTTTCCATCAAAGATGACATACTTTGAGGTTACTTTTTTATTTTATAGTAATACAATCCAAAGATAACATTCTTATTCTTTTTTGAATGGTTTATAATTATGATAACAAGATTTTTATGAAACCATCTCCTTTTACATTGGTTATTATATAATGAAATGATGAAATGTTTATGAAACTAATTCCTTTTACATGAGTTATGATATGATGAAATGTTTATAAACCACATTTCCTTTCATGGATGCTGATATGATGAATGTTTTATGATATTATGTCATACATATATATGAATTTAATTATGTGATTGGTGAGACCTATATCTCCATCCAATGCATTGGGAAATGATTTATATCTTATGAGATAACAATAGGAAACAAGTTGATAGTAATAATTCATAATGGGAAATAGGCCGATGGGCTTCATCCAAAATGGGAAACAGGCTGGTAGGATTGATCCATGATGATAAGCTTGATAAAAATTGAGAAACATGTAATGAGTCTTGATCCACTGTGTTTTATGTTCTTTGTAGTTATCCTTGACAAATGAAATTATTTTTATACCTATGTTGGTGCCACACTTTTATGATATGAGTTTATGGTTCATGAAATATGATTATTTATCACTCTTATGAATCATTTCTTTTGGAATGATAATTCTTTGTTTCATGACACATTTTTATGATATATGATAGGTTGGTTATAAAAATTTTAAGTTATTTTAATGGTCTCATACCCTTATTCTTATATTATGCATTCATATGATTGTAGATTGATATCTACAATGTTTACCCTTATGGAGCATCTGATCTCACCCTTTCTTATGTTTCCTTTTCACATGTTATGAAGAAAGGTATTATGTATGATATGTCTAACAAGGTCACTAGTTATAGAGAACTTAGTAGTAGATGATGTGGTTCACCTGTGAATCAGTTGTTTATGTTTTCAAGTTTCCAAAGGCACTAAGCCTTTATAATAATCGTGTGTGTATCTATATAATGTAATGGATATTATTATAAAAGGATGTTATATTTATGTATAAAATTTTTGGTTCATTACAGTTGGTATTAGAGTTAAATTTTTAGTTAGCCCTTGGAAACTATGATGATAAAAATTTAGGGATAACCCTTAGAATAATCCTATGAATATGATAAAATCCAAAAGTTTTGTTATGGAATAGATTATATGATTTACCTATAAATATATCCCTATATAGATACTATAAGTGGAAATGGTTATGGAATAGATTTACTTAGGGGTAATAACTCAAAAAATGTAATGTTAGGCTTGACACAAGTATTACCTAGTACATGAAAATGGGTCTTACTGCACACCTGGTTTGATACTCTTGAGGGATATTCTTTGGTTAATTAAATTTTTTTATAAACCATCATGAAGGATTTTAAATAGATTATGATCATTGATGAACTATATTAAATGTAAGGCATTGTATATTTAAAATAAGGTGTCTTTATTTAGACATCCTATAAATGTTTTTTCACAACTATGTGTTTTCTCACTATGATTAGTGTTTCTCGCACTATTCTTTTAGTTTCAGTCAATGGTTAGAACCCAAAGGAATAGTGATAATGTGGAATATTATAGAAAATTCAATTATTTTCCACATGATCAACCAAATTATATCGGATATAGGGTATAGAAATTTTTTGGTATGCTTACACAACTTTCTCATTTCATGAATCGTGTTAATATTCCAAATGATCAAAGGATGGAACAATGTTATGTAGAATCCTTAATTAAGTAGAATCCATCCTCTTTTAGTGGGTATTATTATCCACTAGTGTATGAGTTATGGATCAGAACCATTGAGAATATATTTTATATTCTACAGTTATTGAAACATGAAAAGGTTTTCCTAGCTATTTATCATTTGTAAAGTGAATAAAACTAATGGTGGAACTTTATTAAGAATAAGAGGAAAGAGAAATAAATTGAATCTATTAAATGGGATGAGTTTAAAAGGATATTTATCAGTAAGTACTTACCTCTTATTCTATGTACAAATATATAGAAGGAACTCATTGATCTTAATACAAACCATGGTGAATTTTTTGGTACCTATGGGGAAAATTTTACAAGTCTAGTGAGTTATGCCTCTGGTTTAATAATCATCCCTGAAAGAAAAATTGATCAATTATTTGGGGGATTAAAACCAAGCCTCCAAAAAAATTTATCCATAAGATACTTTAGTAGCTATGAATAAATTTTCCAATGTGCACTCAAGGTAGAAATGTAAATTGTATATTCCCACCATTCCCATGGTTTTGATAATAAAAGGAAGATTTAGTCTCATGAAAACTTTAATAAATCACATGGTGGAAAGAAAATTCAGCCATCTACTTGATAGAAATGTGGGAAGAAACATCAAGGGATTTTTTTAATAGAACTGGGAGGTTCTTTAAATGTGTAAGGGTGGGACATTAAGCCTATAAACGTTAAAATATGATGAATATAAAGGTTAATAGAATGTAGGAGAATAGGACGCTCACTAATAAACCAGCCACACTCCACTACTTCAAATGAAAGTATTATGGGAATTATACCAACTAGAGAATGAATCTAAAGGTTTTTAAAGATCAGTGTCAATGGCCTCCTAAGCCTAAAGATAAAGAGAAATATCATGCGATCATGACTATTGAAGTTGGTTAGAAGGATAATGTGAAAGGAAAACTTATTATCCACTCTATAATGGATAATTTCTTATTTGATTCTAGATCTACCCACTCTTTTATATCTAAGTAATTTACAAAGGTTATTTAATTACTAGCTTAATGATTAGATGTTGAGTTAGTGGTAAAAAATACTAATGGTATGATGGTCACATCATAAGTCTATAATTCCTCTCTGATAAATTTTTATGGGAATTTTATTCTTGAAAATATCATGATTCTTCCATTAGTTTAATTTGATGTGATTCTGGGAATGGATTGGATTTATTTATATGGAGCACATATCAATTTCCAGGGAAGATAAGTCATATTTTACATTCCAAATGAACTTGTGCTCATTTATCAGTGTAAATATGATAAAAAAATTCTAAAGGAAATTATTTCTATCTTATGGGTATTAATTATTATCCATGAAGGTTATTTGTCTTAGATGGTTGAGAATAAACTCAAAATTGAATACATGCCTATTGTTAGAGAGTTTCTTGATGTCTTTCTATAAGAATTTCCTAGCCTTCCACTGAATAATGGAGTTGAGTTCTTAATACAACTCAAACCTGGTGCCTCATCTATTTCAAATATTCCCTATAGAATGGCCTCAATCAAGTTTTATGAATTGAAGAAGTAGATTTGGGAGAATCTTGAAAAGGGATTCATTTGGGAAAGTGTTTCACCTTGGGGTGTACCTATTTGTTTTGTTAAGAAGAAATATAGATAAATGATACTCTGAATTGATTATTAAGAACATAAAAAAATCACTATTAAGAATAAGTATCCCCTAACCCATATTGATGGATTGTTTGATCAAATACACACAATATCAATACTTTTACATGATTAATCTTCATTATGGATATCATCAATTGAGGGTCAAGAATGAGGATATACCTAAGATAGTATTTTGTAAAAGGTATGGACACTATGAGTATATAGTGATTCCATTTGGTCTTAAAAATGCTCCTACTATCTTCATGTATTTAATGAATAGAGTATTTATATATTACCTTTATCAATTTGTGGTAGTCTTTATATATGATATTCTTATATATTCAAAGAGTAAGGAAGAGCATGAAGATAAATTAAGAATTATACTGAAGACCTTAAGGAAGGATAAATGTATGAAAAATTACAAAGTGTGAATTTTGGATATAAAGGGATAATTTTTGGGTCATATAATCTCAAGAGAGGGTATATATGAAGATTCATCAAACAAAGATGTTAGTAAACATTGTCCCAAAGCAACCACTGTGACTGAAATCCCAAGTTTTCTTATTTTGGTTGTATATTATCGATGATTTGTGGAAAATTTCTCATGGTTTTCCAATCCACTCACGAAGTTAACTTAGAAGGGAGATAAGTTCATTTGATAGATGAATGTGAGGAAAATTTCAAGGAGATGAAGAGAAGGTTAGTCATCACACCTTTACTTACATTACCCTATAGTGGAGAAGGGTTTTTAATCTATAATTATGCATCGAAGAATAGACTAGGATGCATTCTGATGAAAAATTATATGCTCATAGCTTATGCCTCGTGGTAATTGAAGGTTCATGATCAAAATTATCCAACTCATGATTTGGAGTTAGCTATAGTAATTTTTTCATTAAAAATATGAAGGTATTATCTTTACAGAGAAAATTTTGATATATATACTGATCATAAATGTTTAAAGTATATATTCACATAGAAAGATCTGAACATGAAACAGAGAAGATGGTTGGATCTAATTAAAGATTATGACTTCTCAATACATTACCATACTGGGAAAGAGAACAATGTGGTTTATGATTTGAGATGAAATGATCATTTTAGCTTATCTATGATGAGGATCATAAAACATCCAATGTTTATGGATTTTCAAAGGATGGGTATGGAAATATTGAAGGAAGGGGAGAAATATTATCTCTATAAAATGATTGTTCAATTATCCATCCATGTAAAGATTAAAGTGGCGTAGAAGGAAGATGTAGAGCAGAAGAAGATGGTTATAAGTGTTCCTAAGTTTAACATTGATTATGATGGAATGATAAGGTTTAGGAACCCTGTATGTATTCCATCCGTACCTGATTTGAAGAATGATATGTTAAAGTAAGCACATGGTTTTTCATTCTCTATTCATCTTGGAAGTATGAAGATGTATAGATATTTGAATGAGTGTTTTTTGTGGGATGATATTAAGAGATATGTTTTAGAATATGTATCTTATTTCTTGTTTTATCATCAATTCAAGGCTAATAAAAAAAACTAAAGGGGATTTTACAACCCTTACCCATACTTGAACGAAAATGAAAAACATCACCATGAATTTTATCGTTGGAATCCTCAAGTTATATGGGTTATGATTGATCACCTTACAAATTCAGAAAACTTCATCACTATTATAGAAAATATATTTCTAGATCATCTTTCTAAGATATACATTAAATAAGTGTTATGATTTCATGGAGTACCACATTTTATTTTATATGATCGAGATCTGAGTTTTACCTTAATGTTCTGGTGAAGTCTTCAGCAAGCTCTTTCTACTGAGCTAAGTTTCAATACGGCATTTCATCCTCAGGAAGATGGTTAGTCTAATATAATGATTCAAACACTATAGAATATGAAAAAATATTGTTCTATGGATTTCAAAGGTGGTTGAGATCAACACCTTCTTATTTTTGAGTTTCTTAAAATAATATATTTCACTTGAGTATTCAGATGGCACTTTATGAATCCCTCTATAGAAAGAAGTGTAGAGTTACAACATATTGGAATGAAGTTGCAGAAAGAAAGATATCATGTCTTAAGCTATCTAAACAAAATATCATCGAACATTTGATCCATTCGAAAATACATAAGGCAGGCAAAAATTCGATATAAAAGTTATGTTGACAATCGTTAGTGTGATATATAATTCAAATTTGGTGACAATGTGTTTCTAATAATTTCTCCATGGAAGAAGGTTATGAGATTTGGGAATAAAGGAAAGTTAATCCCTAAGTATATTGTCCCTTTCGAGATTCTAGATCAGGTAGGGATAGTAATTTATTACTTGGCACTTCTACCAAACCTCTTTTAAGTCCACGATGTGATCCATGTATCTCTCCTAATGAAGTACATACCTAACCATTCACATGAACTGAACTTAGAGGTCATACCATTGAGAAGCTAGTGTAGATTCTATATTATAAGGAAAAAGTGTTGTAAAACAAGGCCACTCACCTGGTAAAAGTTTTTGGGTGAAACCATCAGCTTGAGGAAGCTATGTGGGAACCTAAGTATATAATGAGGCGGAAGTATCTTTATTTGTTTATATAATAATGAAAATTTTTTAGAGTGAAATTAATTTTAAGGGGGTTAGAATATAACACCCATAGTTTTTATGAATTATTTTTTCGAATAAATTAAATTTTTTTGATAGCTTGCATTGCACACAATACAGAACTTTAATAAACTTCAACATACTATTAATATTATTATTTAAATATGACCATCATAACCTAGTCTTAAAACATAGAGATGTGAATAGGAATAACCAAATTTTAAAATTTAGTATAATTGTTTTTTATAAAGAAATTATATTGATGGAAAGTATATAATATTTAGTAAAGTTGATATGTTTCGAAAATACTATTTCCTTTAAAAAAATTATTACTTTTTGTGAATATATAATAAAAGTAATTTTTTCCAATTTTAGAAAATTTTTTTGAGAAAATAAAATTCATTTTTTAAATCAACAAGTCAAAATTATCTTCGATTTACTTTTTGAGAATCTTCTGCAAAGATTAGTTTTTCAAAAAATAGTAAAATATACTAATTTTTATTAAAAATTGTCTTTTCGTTTAAAGCATTTACAAGATCCATTTTATTTTAAAATGGTTTTAAAAAGTAAAATTAGTTAAATTGTATATTTATAAATATAATTTAAATTACTGTAATCAATTTCATAATTAATTTTGATATTAAAACTTTCTATACTTACAAAAATTTTCTTTTTTGAAAACTATTTTTTCATCTCGTTTGCAGGTTGAATTTTAAATTAAATTCTAACACTTCAATAAATTGATTTCGAAAAAATGGATTCCATATTTGGTGTCAGCATAATTAATATTTTCTAATAATTTCAACTTATGTTTTGACCAGTAAAAATTGTAAAAATTGTAAAAAATGATTATCGTGGTTAATGTAAAAAAAACTACCACAGATCGGTGCATACGTTGCACCATCTTTTTTCAGCGCTAAACAGAAAGTGATGATAAAATGGGAATCTTTATTAATGCTAGCTAAAAATACTAATAAAGGTCTACCCTTCATCAGTGTTTTTCTTATCACTGATAAAGGTTGAGCTTTATTAGCACTATTCTTAGCGCTGATGAAAAAATTAATAAGAAAAATTATTAATATATATATAATTATTATATTTATATTCAAAAAAAATAATGTTTATTTATATACATTAATTAAAAAATGAATTTTTATAATTAATATACATATTATATATTAATATATATTTTTTAATAATTAAAAAATATATATATAATGTTTTTAGGAAAATTATTTAAAAAATTATAAATCTATAATAAATTTATTTAAATAATAAATATTTTTATTATATTTATAATTATATATATTTATATATTAATAAATATATATAATTATATAAATATATTTATATTTATATATAAATATTTATAAATATTATTAAAACGGTTAGGGAAGGGAGAGAAATATAATAAAATCCTTACACTACTGATAAGAAAGAACTCAGCAAGACTCGAACCTCAGACCTCATCGAGACCTCAGAGGGCCTTTACCAACTGAGCTACACCCTAGGGGAATTATAAATAGATTTATTTATAATTATAATTATAAATAAATAGTATATTTAAATAATAATCAAATTATAATAAATATTTTTAATAATATATATTTATTATATTTATAATTATATATACTTATATATTAATAAATATATATAATTATATATATAATTATATAAATATATTTATTTATAATTATAATTATAAAAATATATATATTGATATATTTGTAAATAATTTTATATATAAAAAATTATCAAATTTGTATTAGACAAGATGTTTAATAGTTTATTTATATACATTGATTACCAAATGTGTATATAATTAAAAATAAATATAATCTATTAATATTTTATTTAAACAATTATATAATATATAAATGAATATATTTATTTATATATATATTTATATTGATATTAAATAATTTAAAATATATGTACATGTATAACTATATGTATGCATATACATGTGTGTGTAGATGTTTATGTGTACATATGGATGTTTGTAATTGACGTAAATGTTATGAATTAATTTTTAATTTTTTTTAATTTATTTAATTTAATTTATCCATTTATTATTATACATTCATTAATAATGTTAAAAATATATTTAATCATTTTCTAATATTTATTTATATATTTATTTATTTACTATATATACATGTAATATTTTCAATATAATTTATATGAATAATATTTTTTTTTATTAAGTTTTAACATTTAAAATATGTTTGAAATTTATATAATTAAACTATTTAAATGATTTTTTAAATAATTTTGTAATTTAAAAATTTGATTAACAATTATTAATATATATAATTTTTTTAAAAAAAGTATTTATGAAATTATAAATATATATATAATTATAAAATCATCATAAATACATTTAAATAATAAATATATTTATTATATTTATAATTATATTTTAATATATATATATATATATATATATATATTTATATTTATATAAATAATTTGATTTTATGCCCACTGGGCCTACGGGCCATGTAATGGGATTCATGTCCACTGATCCTACAAGCCATGTACTGAATAAATAAGGCTTGATGGGTGGATTATCCCCTTGGGGGGATATGGTCTACTTTTTCGACATGTGTGTGTGGTGTGTGCGTATTTATATGTAATTGTACCCCCAAGCATCTAATATATATTTATATAAATATATTTATAATTATAATTACTAATAAATAAATACATATTTAAATAATTATAAAATTAAAATAAATTTATTTAAATAATAAATATATTTACTATATTTATAATTATATATAAATTCTTTTTAAATATATTTATTCATAATTAAATAAATATTTATTTAAATAACTATAAAATTACAAAAATATATATATTTATTATAATTTTATAAATATATAAATATATATATTTATTATAATTTTATAAATATATAAATATATATATTTATATACATATATATAATTATATAAATATATAAATATATTTTTAATTATATGAAAATATTTATAAATATATTTATTTATAATTATATTTATAAATATATGTATATTTAAATAATTATAAAATTATAATAAATATATTTATTATATTTATAATTTTATAAATATATATAATTATATAATTATAGTTATAAATATATACAAATATTTATAATTATATTTATTTATAATTATAATTATAAATAAATATATATATAATATAAATGAATTATTAAGATTAGATTTTTAACAACTATTTTTTAACCCTAATAAGGAAACTCCTTTATTAGTGCTAAAAAGTGTTGATAAAGAGTAGTTGTATCATTGCTTTCTATTTTAGCGCTGATAAAACTATTATTTATCAGTTCTTTTTGGAAAGCACTGATAAAAGCCTTAAGATTCCTTATAAAAAGAATACTAACAGAGGGTTGTTGTCGCTCGCGCCTTTAAGATTTCACAGAACCAGAGTGTTGTCACCTCTATCACTGGACCCTACTGAAGTTTCCCAATTAGGATTCAAGTATCACTAAGAGGGGGAGGGTTGAATCAGTGATATCTTCTTCTTTTAAGTTTCCTTATGAAACAACCTTTGTCGACTGTTAAAGATTTCTTTCTCTATAGAACATAATTCAAACACACATCCATAAAAACACAAGAATTTACAAGGTTCACTACTCAATAAGAGTAGCTACATCCTTGGTATAGTTTGGAAACTATCCAATACCACACAATCCACTTGAAAATAATCCTTTTGTGTGAAATACAATGATTAGTATATGCCCTTAGACTCATGTAACACTATGAAAATAATCCAATAGTGTGTGTGCTTCTTCTAGCACAAAATAATGAAATATAATGTTACAGTGCTTCTTGATCAATTATCACAAATACGGTCTTTCAAAACAATTATTCACCTCATTATTCACAAGCTTGTAAGAACTTCCTAGACTTCATAATGACACTCAGTCTAATACCCAATCTTATTTTTAACTTTGATTGCTCAATATGAAAATCCCACTTTTCACATGTTTTTAGTTTGAAAAGATTTATTTTTCAAACTATTTTAGTGCCTTTGAAAATTTCCTTGAGTCCCCCATGAACTTTCCTGCTTCCTCCACGAACTACTTGTATCCTCTGCGAACTGCGTTGCATCACAAGGCACGAGTGATTCACGGACCACATCTTCTTCCACAAACCTCCTCCACTTTTCAAATGGTTGATGCCTCATGAGCCACCTCTTATATGCAATCCCTTTTCCTTTGTAGGCTATAGTGCCCCTGTAAACTTCGTCCATGTATTATCCCTACAAACTGTCTCCTTCACAGAAATCCTTCCTCCACAAACTCTTCTCCTTTATGGAATTCTCCTTCACAAATTGCCTTGGACTTCTCCAAATTCTTCCTATAGTGATGATCACTTCTTATAAAATTCACTCTACTTAATGATGGAATTAGGGTTCTTTAGATAGGAAAATAAATCCACAAATCCTGCTAATATGATTAACCCAAAACTTTGATATGGGACAAGCTTCACCATGAACTATTATGTGGTCTGTATAGCATCTTTCTTATTTATGATGAATGAAATCTTCTACAAACGAAAACCCATTACGGATCCACAAATCACCACCTCCATTTTACAAACGATGAGCCTCCCATGAACATCAAGTCTCTTGTAAACTGTGAGCCTCCTATGAACTATTTTCCTTACGCAGTCTGTGTATCCTGCTTCGTGTTCCGCATAGTAATGTTATGCATAATCATTCCTTTGCTGATTTTCCTTTTCTATTCCACATTCCTCCTATGCGGTCCGTGAATTGTGCTTCAAAAACTCATTTGAATATAAGATGTTCCTTTTTTATAAAAAAAAAACTTCTAATTTTGAGGCCCAAAAATTTAGGAAACCCTGGGAAAAGGGAATACCTTAAAAATATTCTTCGACAACACCAACCATACTAATTCACAGTCATCTATATTTAATGATAAACACAAATTGAGGCATTGTTTAAAGCTTAAAACAACTTCTACTAGAATCCTCTTTATTCCAAAACCACTTAATTGATTTCATCACAAACCCCTTCCATCGTGATATTTATCCTTTGATCAATCAGCTTTAGCATCATCGTATTTTCTAAGGAAATTATTATAGCTTCCATGTCTTTCATCAATATCTTTCCTTCCTAATCAAATGGACTTTCTTAAGAATTATTAATCAGATTTCCTGAACATGATGGTCAGTCTAATCATCCACTTATACAAAGTGAGGTGATTTTCTTTCTTATCAAACTTCCTTGACAACAAACTTATACAAAGTGAGGTGATTTTATTTCTTCTCAAAGTTCCTTGACAACAAAAGATAATACTTGAAAATTATACTCTTCCTTATCATCTTGGTCATAACACATACTGTTGTCACAGGTCATATTATCAATGAATCAACCTCTCCAAATCTAAGGTGTGTGTCATGATTTGTCTTATTAGAACCTCTATTTCTTTAGTTTCACCTCGTTGAACCATAATACACGTGTCTTGACTTCTTCTTGATGAACCAAACAAATATCCCCAACATAAATCCACCCCTTCACAGTAGTACAACAACATGGCATCATTATTACGATGCACCACCCCTGCACGTCAATCCTCTCCCTATGTAGCACACTCCCTACATCGATCTCCCCTATGGACTGGTCATCCTCCCTCCACCCTATTGTGGACCAACCCAATACCCCACTTATTTGTTTTCTCTATGTTATGGGATCCTGATGCCACCTAATTTCCACTCTACTACACACCAGGCTTGACCTCCAGGCATGACGCACTAACCAAAATTGATTTCCTCTTTTTTCATCATCTGATACACATGTAACGTGGTGAGATATGAATTTTTCAAGATCTACATTTTTTGTGAGTTTTAGACCCACATAAATTCATTCTTTCTCTCATTTCTAGAAACCTAACACTCACCCACACACAAATAATACCGAAAACCAATAGAAATTTATAATTTTTATTAAAATCAATTATTACATTTATAAATTTATAAATAATAATCAATGTAAATTTTTAATTTTTTAAAAGTATAATTTGTTTTATTTATACTTCTAGATATAATTTTTTATACTTATATATAAATCTATAAATTATATAGTATATCTTTTATTAATTATATAATTTGTATATAAACTTTTGTTAAATATTTATAATTTTATAGTTTTATACATTTTTAAATTTATATACTTTTATAAATTTTGTATTATATCGTATTATACTAATATAATATAATAAAAAAAATTATTAAATATTTCTAAATTTATAGTTTTATTCATTTATAAATTTATAAAATTTTATAAATTTTATAGTATATAATATTATACATATATAGTTTAAATATAAAATTTCATTAATTATTTATACTTTTATAGTTATATAGATTTATAAATTAATATAAAATTATAGTTTTATTCGTTATAAATTATTATAATTTTATACTTTCATAAATTTACTTTTATATATTATAATTTTATACATTTATAAATTTTTAAAACTATATACTTCTCTAAATTATGTATACTTTTATAACATATATATACTTTTATATAGTTTTATAAATTTTGTACATTTATTTTAAGTATATATTCTTTTATAAATTATATATAATTTTATACTTCTATATACATCTATAATTTTATATAATAATATAAATATATATACATTTGTAATTTATACTTTTATACCTGTATACCTTTTTCAATTTATCAACAGTTTAATACTTTTATACTTTCATAAATTCACTTTCAATGTGGAAAATATTTCAAAAAATATAATAATTTATTTTTTTTTATTTTTGAAACCATTATTATATTCAATAACCATATTTCCTATTATAAAAATGGTATTCAAATAATATTTCTTTAATTGTATTCCATTATTACATTCAATATCCATATTTTCATCAGTTATTTATAATGTAAATATGATTTTATATTTCATTTATACTCGTACAAAAAGGGTTTTGATCATTAAAAATATGAAATAAATTATTGATTGATCAATAATCCTTTTTTATGATAGTTCTATCATTTAATCTTCTAATGACTCATTTATTCTGCCTTAAAATATTTTATTCCCATTGTCAAAAAGTTGAGAAATGCTCAAGGGACCTCAATCCATCTACAAAGAGAACATCATTTGATCCAAAATTCTTCACTATAATTTTAGGTCTTCCTACACCATTAAATTTAAGTGAAAATAGTTTTTAAAAGTGAAATATCCTCTATTATATTTATGAATTTCCTTCAATAGTTTTATTTATAATGTGGGATAATGAATTGTTTTTCAAAATCCAAGTATTTTTTTCCTTTTATTTTTTTTATTTCTCTTTAACCACCATTTCTTACTCTTTATCACTCCTTATCTTAATAGATTTAGAGATTCTATTTTGTTTTAGTTGATCTGTTAATAATTTGATATAATTATTGTGGGTATGTTTGAGTTGATCACACCTTCCATATGTTTTCTCAAGATCGTCAAAATAACTTTTCAATATCTCCTTTCTTCTTAAATGATATCATGGTTAGCTTCTTATAAATTCAACTTGTATCCCCCTTAAAATTATATCTTCTCTTTGACTGGATAAAATACATATTTCACCAACATGTATATTTATTGTGTTTTCATGCTCCTCAGTACCAACATCTTCCTTTAAAAAAATCTTCATATCATTTGAGATTTTGGATTCTCAAAATTTCCTCAATGTATTTTCTTTATATTTGAACTCCATATATTTTCTTTAATTTCCTCATTCTTATAAGTTCTTTCCTTAAATTAGAATTTTCCCCCAGTATTATCCTCATATTCTTTACTTTTAATAATCTCAATGAATTTGTGATTTTTAAAACAATTACATGATTTATAAATGGGTGTATCACCTTTATTTAGTTATTTTGTTACTTTATTCTCATTATTTTCATTTTTACCACTAACTATTATTCCTTCTTAAGTATCCATGAAAATTTTAAACTACTAATTTGGATAATAGTCATGTTCTTTTAGGGAAACACCATTATTTTCTATAGATTTAGAATTTTCTCCAATATCCTTGACTGAATCTATAATCTCAAACTAAAATTTATTCAAGGAATTTTCAACTTCAATAAAATTTTCCTAGATGAATTTAGACTCATCATTCATGAAAACCAAGTTTTATATAGTAACATCAAGAATATTCCCTCTTTATTTAAGGGTTTCATTGTGATCATCTATCTTCATTTTGAAATTCAATTCCATCTTTGTAATCTATTTGACTTTTAATTTTTAAAGAGATTTCTTCAAAGATTAATTCTTCTTTTTTAAAGACTCTCTCTCCTATTCAATATTTCCATTTTATTTCAATAAATTCTTAAGCTCCATATTCAATTTAACATCTATTGGAGTTTTTTTTCACTACCCTATTTATTAATTTATTCTCTATGTTTTGGTGTTAGATTCTAAGGGGATGAGTCTTAGGAAACAAAATGCAATAATAACTATCATCCTCATCAGCTTTATCTCCTGAATAGTTATTATTGAATTTTTTTTTCTAAGAATCATCCCTATCTCTTCTAGATGTGCCCCTATATTTTATTAAACTAATTTGATAAATATTAATCCCATACCAATGGAATGATTATTTTATTAAATTAAATTACATATTTTCTTCAAATAATGATGAAATTATATGAAACATTAAAATGTTTGGTTCCCCTATTTGAAATTCCCCTTTTGTGTATTTATTTATTTTGTTAAATATTAATATTATTGAATCAAATATGATGGATATTAATAGAAAATGGATGGATGATAATCATATGAAAAAAGATTATGAATATGGGGTGAAAGAGTTCATCAAGTTTAAAAAATATCATGCATATGACCCTTATAAAATATTTTTCATGTGTTTACATTGCTGTTATTAAAGACTAATTATTCTAGAGGAGTTAAAAGAATAATTGATTTATCATGGAATAGATTAAAGTTGTAAATGCTGAAATAAACACCATGAAAAAGAAAGTGTAGCTAGTGATTGGGATAACACTATGTTTTATGAATCATCTGATATGATTACAAGTGTGGAAAATGAAGAAGACTGTATCAAGGATGTTATTACAGGTGTTAATGATGATGATGATAGTATTGAGAAAATGACAATTACAGTGGAAGATAAACTTCATGAATGTCCAAAATTGTTTGATAAGTTAAAGAGTTGTGCAAAGACTCAATTGTATGTTGGTTTCACTAAATATATAGCATTTTTAGTTGTACTAAATCTATATAATTTAAAAGCTATCAATGGATAAAGTGACTCCATTTTTACTAAACTATTTTATATCTTTAATGATATTCTCCCATAAGATAATGATCTCCATAGACAAATATATTACACTAAATGAATGCTATATTCGATGATTATGGTATTTGAAATAATGCATGTTTATTCAAATGAATATATACTATTTTTTAAGGACCAAAAATCACTTAAAGAATGCCCAAAGTGTGGTACTTTTTTATACAAGAAAGATGAATCAGGTCCTACAAAAAATTTATGGTACTTTCCAATCATTCCAAGGTTTAGGTGCCTATATGAAAGTGAAGATACTACAAAGAAATTGATGTGGCATGAAAATACAAGAAATAAAGATGGGAAACTTCGTCACCTAGTAGACTCTCCTTGGTGGAAAAAAATTGATCATGAGTATCCTAGATTTGGAAACGATCTAAGAAACCTTGATCTTGTGTTATCTACAAATAGATTGAATCCTTTTTGTTTTTAGAGAATCACTTATTGTACATGGTTGGTTATGTTGGTAAATTATAACTTTACACCATGGTTATGTATGAAATAAAAATACATTATGTTATCTATGCTTATATCAGGACCAAAACAATCAGGTAATTATATTGATGTTTATTTCCCTCAATTAATTAAAGATTTGAAATTATTATGGGATTCAGGTGTTATGTTTTATAATGATTATCTAAATGAAGATTTCACATCGAGAGACATTTTGTATGGTATGTTAAATAAATTTCTTGATTACATAAATTTTTAAATATATATAATTAAAGTAACTCAATGGTGTTCCATTTGTGAACAATATACACAGTCAATTAGGTTGAAACATTCATCGAAAACTATGTTTTTAGGACATCGCATATTTCTACCTCAATGAAATAAGTATAAACCTTGGAAAAGATCATTCAATGGTAGTTTAGAAGAACATAAAACACCATATCCACTAATAAGTGATAAACTATTTGAGAAATTAAAAGATATGGAGACTACTTTTGATAAACCTTTTTTGAAAAACCTTACAAAAACCTGTTGGAAAAAAGATATCAGTTTTTTTAATTACAATAATTGAATTTTATGTACGTCATATATTTTATTGATGTTATGCATCTTGAAAAAAATGTATGTGATAGTGTCATTGAAACATTTTTAAATGCACCTGTAAAAAAAATAATGAAATTAAGGCTACGTTAGACATGATTAACATGGTAATAAAAGAAGGTTTAGTGCCAGTGAAGGGTGAAAAATATACTTTTCTTCCTCTAGATGCTTACACTCTTTCCAGGAAGGAGATATATTAGTTTTAAAACTTCTTGAATGATGTAACGATTCTATATGGTTATTCATATAATATCAAGAATATCAATTCAATAATTGATTTAAATTTAAAGGGTCTGAAATCACATGATTATCATGATTTTATGAAATGTCTAATGCCTGTAACTTTAAATTAAAATTTTTCTAAGAATTGTTTCCATACCTTAACTAATATATTTTTAATTTTCAAGGATATATGTATAAAAGTTATAGAACTTGTGAAATTTCCAAATATGGAAAAGAAAATTTCCATCATATTATGTGAATTAGAAATGTTCTTCCCACTAACATTATTTGATATAATAGTTCACCTGATGGTTCAATTAGTGAGAGAGATTCTAATATGTGGTCATGTACATTATAGATGGATGTAACCCATTGAATGGTATATGAATATTTTGAAAGGGTATGTCAAAAATCAAATTCATCCAGAGGGTTTTATTATAGAATGATATATTGTTAAGGAAGACGTTGAATTATGTAACGACTACCTATCTAGTGTGGAAATCATTAGTCTACTAAAATCTCATCACACTGGGTAACTTGTGGGTGAAGGATTTTCTGGAATAGATGTTGTCACAATAAATATTAAAGATTGGGATAAGGTCCACCTTTACATTTTTATAACACTTTAGAGGTTTCCCTATATATTGAAACCCACAAATAAATTATTAGAAATTTGAATCCATCAAGGGATAAATATGGATATAAAATACACATAAACAACAATTTATAGGATGGTTTTGAGGAAATATTTTTAAGGAGTCATATGAAAATCCATATTCAATTTTAGAATGACTTTGATGGCTAACAAAAGGACCAAGTGTTCATGTATTATCTTACAATGGCTATGTAATTAATGGTTCTTCATTCTATACAAATGAACATGATGAAGGTGGTACCATGAAAAAATAGTGGAGTTACACTTGTGGTTGAAGCGATGCATGTTTCTGGTACCAATGATAGAAATCCAATTTATGTGAATATGTTATACTTTGGCATCATAAAAAAAATATGGGAGTTGGATTATAAAACATTCCAATTTCTAATTTTTCAATGCAAGTGAGTTGATAATAGGGGTGCTATTAAAATAGATGAATTGGGATTTTTTAAAGTGTATTTTAGTAAGGAAGGTAATAATGAAGAACCATTTATAATCACATCATAGAAAATACAAGTATTTTATGTTCCAGAACTCGTAAACTGAAGGAGTTCAATTTTTTATCGACCAAAACCACTAAAGGGTCACATGAAAATTCAATTTTGGATGACCCTTTCATTGTTATGTCATAATCAATTCACAATAGTCTCAATTTATATGCAGTTTTATATATTAGATGAGACTATAATTAAGGTATTTGGATACTCGATATAGGGGTAAAATCCCTTCAAAATTTAAAAAAAATAGTTCAATAATCATGTTATATTTTTTATAATATACATTGTGTTTCCTAATTTTATTATCTATTCACTACTTCATTTAAGTAATATAAATTAAATGTTGAACTAATTCTGTAGATAATGACTTCTGCACCGTCTGATGCTCCAAATCCTGAGGAACAGCAGGTTTCTCAACCAACTGTTACTCCCAGTGCAGAGGAACAACAACCTTATTCACTTTTCAATACTACCAATTTATAGAAACAATAGGTTTATCAACCATTTGTTCCTCCTAGTGTATAGGAAAAATGACCTTATACACATATAGATTCTAATAATCCATAAGAACAACATATTGATGATTTTGAACACATGGAAATGGAATATGGTGAAGAACTAATGTCACAAAAAAATAGAAGAGTCATAGCATAAATTTTTAGCAAAATTTATTAAGTCAAAAAGCTAAGGCATCAAATTCAAGGTTAGATTAAATGTACACATCCAGCCTATTAACCCCAACAAGGCCATGTTCAGTAGTTTCATTTGGCTCATCACTCAGTAGTGTGGACCGATTGATGTAGATATGGGGCACCATGTTGTTCTCATGATTAAGAAACTAATTTGGGAAGATATTAAGGTAAAATTATTTTATCCTTTATTTATTTTACTAAAAAATAAAATAATTAAATATTTAATTACTCTTCATCATCCCTTACAAAGTGAATTTATAGTAGATGACTCCCATAAGAAATTTTTATAAATTCTTTTTTGAAAGGCTTATAGAGTATTTCTCACAATTCTAATGAAATTTCATCTTAAATATGCTAAGGGTAAAATAAACCCTCACCCACCGCATATATATGCACACTTGATAAACCAAGCAGTGTGGGATGTGTTTAATGATCGTCATGGGGATATATCTTTTTAGGTACATTGTAGTTGGTAATACATTGTTTGAAATTATGTATATTAATCACTTTGATTGATATTTTTTAATTTATGAAACAGCAACTGAGTGCTGAAAATAAGGAATGGGAAGTAAAACCAATATACTCCTTCCATGAAGTAAGGATAGAGTATGATTCATTTGAAAAAAAAATTGGTATGTATTTTAAATATACCATAATAATTTTATGTGAAATGAAAAAACAAAATAATTATGTTCCTCTGTTTATATGCAGATTAATGAATCTAAATCCAAATATACTTCCATCCCATGTCATCTATTATGGAAGGAGGCATGTGTAAATATATATGAGATGTTAATATATGAAAATACACAAAAATAATGGGAAGCATGTGTAAGTATGATATAATAAAAAAATATTTAAATCCCTATTACCTAATAATGGTTACTTATTTTTATATATTTTATATCTAAATTAATCATAGGAATCATCAACACTTGTATCGGATGAACACCTACAATCGGTGTCCTTTAAGTATCCAAAACAGTATGGTTGTGTTAGAGTTGTGGGTTTTGGGGTGACACCTCTAATATATTTTGAGAAAAGAAAATAATATGGGGATAAATATAGAGAAATGGAAGAGATAAAATCAATATTAGCTGCCCTTGAAGATAAATTTCATTGGAAGTCTGAGTTACTAGGAAATGTTATAGGGGGAGCAAAGAGAAGAAATAACTCAACAAAAACCACTGCATGAAGATCTCTCTCCACCCCCCCACCGACTTTGAGGAGATCCATTCCCCTCAAAGAGTTATCTTTGATGAGGTAATCAATATTCTCATAATTGTTTCTATGAAATGTGAATTAGACAGACACTGATACCATTCTTGTAATAATATTCTACAGGGTAAAAATGAATGTGATTTATATCTATCAACACCCACCCATCACCTTGTTGCGAGGGATACATGTTCAATATCCAATAAGATAGTCTACACAATAGAACACTTCCAATAGGTCATGTAAGAGTGGAGATTATCATAGCTCATGAGTCGAGCATCTAGCTACCTATTCCACTTGATGATGAAGATATTCATATGGTCAATCAAACTATTGAAATATTCATAGCACAACCATCATATCTTGTAAAAAACATTTCGAGAAGGAGGTATTATTTTAAAATTTATTTTTCATGCTAAACCATTAACAATTAATGAAAAAAGGTTTGAACTGATGATTGTTATTACAGATGAACAAAGGTAAGGGGTGAAATGAAAGGTTTAATCAAAAATATCTAAAAGATCAACCAACCAGTCAAAAAGATCTTCATAAATCACCTTTACCTTTCTAGTTCAATATCTACATTTACTAACATTTAAGGTTCATGCATTAAAAAAGTTAAAAATTGGTAGGAATCACTTAGTTGATTTTGAAGAGAAGATGTATAGAGAGACCGTTATAGACTACATTTCTCTTGAGAATGTAAATGAAATACTCAAGTATGAATGGGTAGGTGTCTCGGTTGTAAATGTGTACATGAGGTGTGTTTACATGATTTTTGTTTCTAATAGCTGATATAATATGTTAATTATGAATAAATACATTTCATATTATTTGTAGGTGTATATATGAATACCCATTGAAGGTATTACCCCATGAAAATAAATATGGACTCATTAGTCCTAACATCACTTCTACATACCAAAAATAAATGGAATCAAAAAAATGGATGAAATGGTGGAAAACTGGCCAAATCTATTGAAATAAAACTTATAGATGATAGGATCTTCTTAATACAAATGATGTGGGGTTAAAACTCTAAAATTTAATCATATCAAATATATTTTCATTCCTTTCATTATTTATTCCTTTCTATGTTTTTAGTAAATGTTGGGTACTCATTTTAGTCAATTTGGATAATCCAAATATTTATTTTATGGATTCACTACATGGATATCTAACAAACCGACCACACTTGATAACGTTTTTCAATTCACAATACACTGCATCCATCATTTTAGAACTAAAATGCAAGTTTTATATTTTATTTTATATTTTAATGATAATTTTTTTATGGTAGGGTAGTGTTTAAACATCATGAAAATAATGGCATGAGTTCATTGTATGTGCACAAGGAGCCTGAAAAGTTCTATAAGTGGACTAGTATCAGGGTATATATAATAAGATTTCATTATCCAAACACATATAAAAACAAATTACTTATTTTTTCTCAATGTTTTTATAGTGTCTAAAATAAATAAATAAAAAATATTGTTGTTATTATATTTGTAAATTCATGACAGATATCATATACCATCAACAAACTATTAACCCTAAAGAGGTATTTTCTAAGATAATTAATATTTCATTTAAAATATTTATTAATAATTTTTTATTTATATTTTTTCAGTACAACTATGACTATGGAACATCCTTTTATTCACAAGATAAAATAGATTTTTTTATAAATGAATGGGAAGCATACTTGATGAAAAAATGTACGCATATATCATGAATATGTGACTTCCTACTTCTTATTTAGTTTATTTTATAATAAATTTATCTACATTTTTTAGTTAACTTCCTTGCTATTTATATCTAATATTTATTTGTTAATTATCAAAAATATAATAAAGAAATCACCTCAGGTGATATTGGAATTTGAGGCAGCAACTGAAATAATGATAACAAGAAAATGGGTTAAGAATGTATACAACCATTATGAAAAGTTAAATTTCTGCTGCCTTTAAAAAAGAGAGTTTAATGAGAAGGTTAAAGTAATTTTTAATATACTATTTTTTCCCTCATAATATGTTTTGTTATCTACTAAATTAACATAATCAAAATTTAATATTTTACTACTCAAGTATATAATGTCTTATGCACATGATGATGTTACCAATCCCTTTGAATAAAAAACTATAATGAAGGAAACCCTTTAGTAATATGTAAAGTTAATGTAACTCTTGAACACCCAAAGGCCTTTTTTATTGATTTTTTGATAATTCCCTTTTAAAGGTTGAGGGGTAACCTTTAAATAGTCTGTATACTAAGAGAAACAAAGCCTTAATTCATATCCATTTTAGGACCAAGGATCAAACACCCAATAGAAATCCCCACCAAGATAATGCTAATTTTTCTCCAAAGAGGAAAATATGCAAAGATACTCAGAAAAAAAATCCCAATACATGACTGCATGGGTCTGGTACTGATGAAAAAATTATACCCTCTCATTCATCCAAATCTTATTGCATTCAAGGTGGAATATTTATGATCTAACATCATCAGGGACTGGAATAGGATATTTAACCACCCAACAGTCATTTGTTACCCTCTAAACCCACCAAGATTCATTCATCAAAGCATACACCATTTCTAAGAAACCTCCATCCCACCCTCCTCATGCATTATTGATACCACGTTAGATAGACTCCACACCATCTGTCACTAAAGAAGTCTGTTTCTCCACCTTGCGCTTTCCATCATTCATGATGCCCTCTTCCATCGACTATATGCCCCTCACCATCGAGACCCATCACCAGTTGAATACCATCTATGTTACCCCCACTGTTTGAAACCCTTTTTTCTACCATCATTCAAAGATCATCCACATTGGCTGCCAGCTAGCATGTTTGCCTCATCGAATCAATGCCTCCCTACCTACACATCACATGCACTATGTTCCCTTACACATAAATCCTAAAATTTGAGGCTGTTAGGAATTAAACCCCAGAAGATGTATGATTATAGGGTAGCCTTAACCACTAAGCCAAGACCCCAACTATTAATGTTATGATACAATTTCTCTATTTTAAAAAAAATTATAAAATGAAACATTTATTTAATTTTCATTATTCTTCATAGAGTTGATTTATTTTATATGATCTTTATCCATATTATATGACTTTATACACCAAGAATTACACAGACTTCTTCTCCCTCAAAAACAGTTCACTACCATAGTGTTGGAATTTAACTTTTTTCCTTCAAGTTACCTCTACTACCTTTGTAGAAAGAGAAACAAAGCTACCACTACTCAATCACAGAGAAAATATTGATGTTTGAATATTTTAATCATTTTCCATATAAGTAATGGATTATTTCATATTTATTTTTAATTTATTTCTTTTCAGTATTAATCACATTAGAATTATTTTCTTATACAAGTGGATACATTTATTCGAGTTAGGGTGGTTTGCTCAAAGTTTCTCATGCTCGTGAGAGATTGGACTTCGAGGCTATAAATGAGATAATAACAATAAATAAATGGTTCAAGAATGTATACAACCATCATGAAAAGGTTAATTCCCACTGCTTATTTAATTAATTTTATCATCATTTTATCTACTATTTGTATGTTAATTATTTTGACAGTTTTATCTAAAAATTATTCAGTTTTTTCATAGATCTTTTGAGAAGTCATATTTTTGTTTCAACTATATACAAAGAGATAGAAAATATAAAACATGTTCCTTTCTGATGGAAGAGGAAAATTCATGCTACCTGAAACGTAAATGTTTTATAGATCATGGGGTTTCTCTTCCATCAGAATGGAACATATTATCTTTTTTTTATTTTTTTAAATAGTTAAAAGAAAAACACATATCACATACTCAATTATCCACACCTTAATATGATAAAAAACATGCTTGGTATGACTTAGATTATATGTTTTTAGTTTATAATTTATATTTTAGTTCAAAACACACATCACATACTCAAGTGTGTGTTTTAATTTAAAATTGATATTAATTTAAGTAAAACAAAAATGTAACATACTAAAAACCAATAAAAAACATTCATATTATTTTTATACTTTATAAAAATGATCCATAAGTCATTTTTGATGTGTAGGAATTAACTCCACCTAAATCTGACTCACAGTGTGACTGATATAACTACAATTTTATTGTTTTATTTAAAATTGATATTAATTTTAGTAAAAAGAATAAGTGACATATTCAAAACCAAGAAAATTCATTTATATTGTTTTGATAATTTAAGAAAATATTCCATAAGTGATTTTTGACATGTAGGAATCAATTTCACCTCAATCTGATGCACGATGTGACCTATATGAATCCAAGTGTGTATTTTTATTTAAAATTGAAATTAATTTTAATAAAAAGAATAAGTGACATACTTCAAATAAAGAAAACACATTGGGATTGTTTTGATACTTTATAAAAACAATCCATAAGTCATTTTTGACATGTAGAAGTCAACTACACCTCAATATGATGCACAGTGTGACCGTTATGACCCCAAGTATTTCTTTTTATTTAAAATTGAAATTAATTTGAGTAAAAGGAACAAGTGAAATACTAAAAAACAAAAAAACACATTCATATTATTTTAATACTTTAGTAAAATGATTCTTAAGTCTTTTTTTATGAGAAAGAATCAATTGTTCCTCAATTTGAAGCATAATGTGATCGATATGACATAAAGTGTCCATTATCAATTTAAAATTTTTATTTTAGTTTAAAATGTGTGTAACTCACTAAAAATCAACCAAAATCACTATGATTATCATGATAATTTATTACAATAATTCATAAGTTAGTTATGACATTTAAGAAGTAGTATCACATCAAAACGACACATGATGTGACTGATATGAATCAAAGTGCATGTTTCTAGTTTCAAATTACATTTTAGTAAAAAGAAAAAGTGACATACTAAAAATTGAGAAAACTCATTTGGATTGTTTTGATGCTTTATAAAAATAATTCATAAGTCATTTCTGACATGTAGGAATAAACCCCACCTTAATGAAATGCATAGTGTGACTAATATAACTCTAAGTGTTTCTTTTTATTTAAAATTGACATTGATTTTATTAAAAATAAAAAGTGGAATATTAAAAATTGAGAAAATACATTTGGATTGTTTTGATACTTTAGGAAAATGATCCATAAATTATTTTTGATTTGTAGGTTTCAACCACACCTCAATACAATGCATGGTGTGACCGATATATCTCCAACTGTGTCTTTTTATTTAAAATTGAAAATTTATTAATGTATTATTTAATATTAATGTTTAACTTATTTATTTATTGTATTACTCATATAAGATTTTTTTAAATATAGGTGTATTTTTTCTTGGGTTGAGGTGATTTTTTTGGCAACTCATACCATGGTTAGACTTTTATTAAAGGGGATTGTGGGTGTCAAAGATGATGAAACATTAATATTTTTAAATTTTTGTGGATATTAGTTGTAAATGTAATTATACAAAAAATTATTTTAAATGTAAATAGTATTGTTTTCTTATATTCATTATTTAAAATTTATTTCAATTAAATTATATATTTTCATATAGGTTATAGGTATTTATTGTAGTGTGTTGTTATTAAAACATCACACTATAGCTAGTTGGTCCATTATCAGTGCTATTGAAAGATATGATAAAGGGGTCCCCCTTTAAAGGTGTTGAGTAAAATATTTCTTTTTTAGTGCTGTTGAATTTTCTTTTGCATTTTGTTAAATGGACCATCTATAGTATTGAAATGATTTTATCGGGGTGTTAAACTAAAATCATATGGAGTAAAATGACCTAAGAAATTATCCAACTCCCATTTTATGGAAATATTTAGATCTTATCTCATATAAGGTTCTACAATGATCTATTTTAGATCCTTTTGTCATGCTTAAAATGTGGGTAAACCCTTTTTCTTTTCAAAACTTTCAAGTGTGTCATCTCCCTCACTTTTAAAAGGACACCCTATCTCCTCTCCTCTTTACACTTCTAAAACCATTTGACTAGGAAAATCCATATACATATTCATTACTTACTTACCTCAACACTTCAAGTGGGGATTTTTTCTATTATAAATCTCTCCTAATAATGATTTTGGTGCAAACCCAAAGAGGTTATTTGAAGAATATGTAATGTTCTGAAATGAGCATTATTATTTTATTTCTTCTTCCATCTACATAAAACCTTATGTAACCATGCTGATATAATAACTTCAGTATATTACATATACTAATATGTTATTATTTTTAGGTAATTTCCTATATACATCTCATATTACCTAAAATGGGAAACGAAACTTTCGATCGTGTGTATGGTGGACTACCGCCTCACGAACCGATGAATTTTTTTTCCATCACCACCTCTCATAGATTAGTGCAATTATGGATAATATATATATATATGTGTATATATATATATATATATTATTTTTATCATAATTATGATTCTTGAATTATAATATCACATATTCTTTTTTACTTACCATTTTGTGGTAAATATGATAATGTCGTTCATGTGTATGTCAGGCTAATGCCTCGTGAAGTGATGTGATTCATTTTTTACTTATGAATTACATGAAAGGTAATAAGGACAAAGTTAATAAATATACATGATATATATTAAATAATAATTATTTTTTAAGGGTGAAATATTATTTACCTTTCTTACGTTCCATCTCATGAGAAACTGAAAATAGTATTCAAGCATACGTACGGCATGCCGTCTCCATGAACAATGTAATTCTTTTTCTATCTATAATTGTAATGGTTTACTATAAATACATATATAATGAAAATATATGATATTTATATCATTTTTAAAATTATATAAATTATGTAAACATGATTAAAGTAAAAGTACTAAAAATACCAAACCAAAACATACATGAAAACAAATCAATTATTACCCAAAACATGATTTTAACAAGGAATTATTAATAAAATGGTAATAAAAAGTCATATGTAAATCATATATGGTATGATATATTTAATTATGTTTTGTAATATATATATAATAATTCTATATTTATTATACATGAGGTTCTATCATATACAAATGAAGTTGAGACTTAAGGTAATACATTTTTGTCTCACTTTTATTTTTTGTGAGATACATGTCATATTCAACACTTTTTTCTTTTATGTGGTGTATATACTACCCATGAATATATTTTATGATTATTATTATGAAAATTATAGTTATTTAAATATCCATTTTAGTATATATATTTCATGGGGTTTAATATTCAAAATTTATCAAAGTGGAAAGGGTTTTATGTTATAATCTCATTATTTATCAGGATTGTTTATAATTATGCTTCTGATAATGATATCATATAATCTATCTCTGAATAAACTCATAAATTTTATTCTCCACATGTTATTTATTTAGAATATATTTTTTCCTTTTATTTTTATCTCTTTAAGTACTCAAGATATCAAAATTATGTTTTCAAGGAAAATTTCACTCTATTTATCTCTTCGATTGAAAATGATTTTTGTTTCATCTCCATGTTTTATTAAAAATATTTTAATGAAAGTATTTATTATTCCCCAATAATTTTAAAAATAAAATTTTAACCATGTTTTAATTTTTAAATAATAGTTTAAAAGTAATCTTCTTTTTATTTTATGAAATAGGTGGAATTGAATTTTTACTGAATGTGTGAAAAGAATCTTTTATTTTTAAACATGTACGACATTAACAAAATTTTAGATCATCATGAATGATCAATGATTTAAATATTACATATAATTTTCCAAATTTATTATAAAATAAAATGATTTTTAAAATGTTTTATGTTTTAAATAATTTTTTTTTTCAAATCGGAAATGTTATTTTCCTCAAGAAATGTTCCAAGTGATCTTTCAAAATCATTTTCCATCTAAGATGACATCATTTAATGTTACTTGTGATGTATTGGGGATATGATCTAAGTATATCATTATTATTATTTATTTGAATGGTTTTTGA
This sequence comes from Viscum album, assembly GCA_963277665.1. Classification (NCBI taxonomy): domain Eukaryota; kingdom Viridiplantae; phylum Streptophyta; class Magnoliopsida; order Santalales; family Viscaceae; genus Viscum; species Viscum album. Next base: position 446,415,094 of record OY728137.1, on the reverse strand, counting down.
TTATATTGACCACATTTTTATGAAACTCATTCCTTTTCCATGTTTTATGCTATGATGAAATGATAAAATTTTTATGAAACTCATTCCTTTTCCACGGTTATGATATAATGAAATGTTTATGAAACCAATTTCTTTTCATGGGTTCTGATATAATGAATGTTTTATTATATCATGTCACACATATGTATTACTTACAATATTTCATGTATGGGACCTATATCTATCTCTAACGTATTGGGTAAATCTTTATATCTCATGAGATAACAATGGGAAACAAATCAAAAGGCTTTATCCACAATGGAAAATATGATGATGGGATTTATCCATAATGGGAAATAGTCCACTAGGATTGATTCATAATGGGAAACAAAACAATGTTCTTGATCTAAAATAGGAAAAAAGTGATGATGTCTGGTCTATTATGTTTTATGTTCTTAGTAGCTAACCTTGACAAATAAAATGGTTTCTATACTTATGTTAGTGCCACACTTTTATGACATGAGCTTATGGTTCATGAATTATGATGACTTCACACTCTTATGAATCATTACTTTTGGAATGATAATTCTTTATTTCATGACACATGCTTATGATCTATGATATTATAAGTTATGTTCATGATCGCATACCCTTATGCTTATCTTATGATTTCATATGATCATAGATTATTATCTACCATTTTTAACCTTACTGATCATATGGTATCACCCTTTCTTATGTTTCCTTTCCCCATGTTATAAATAAAGGTATTATATATGATATGACTAACAAGGGCTCTATTTATGAAGAACTTAGTAGGAGATAATGTGGTTTTCTTATGAACCAATTATTTATGTTTTTAAGTTTACAAATACATTATGCCTTTATAATCCTCGGGTGTGTATTTGTGTAATGTAATTAATATTAATCTAAAAATATGTGATATTTAATTATGAAATTATTAGGTTGTTGTAGTTAGAACATGGTTTTTGTAAACCCATGTGGATTCTAGGATAACCCGTGTATGGTGTCTTGAACCTGAGGCAAAGAACATGGCTGCATACAAGACATGTGAGATGTTTTAGACTAAAGAAGTACTGATTTTCATGGTTGGTTCATGGTTTAGTTAACTATATGGACCAATTTTGCTACAGGGACTCGCTTTGATAGTTCCTACCACATGGTTGGCATGTAGTTTTTAAAAATTGTGTGACCAAATTATACATCTCATTAAAAATGGAAAAAATAACACCATAACCTCTATGATATTTTAATACTCTCCCCCTACTTTCCCATATCCCTCACGCACACACCCCATCAAACCAATCCCCCCTTTCCTCCTTCGATTCCCCTCAGTTTTTGGTGATTTGGATTGTGTTCTTCGATGATTATTTGTGAGTTTCCCTCTCCTTATTCCCCCTTTATTCTTTCTCTTGGTTTCTCTCTTGATTTTATTTATCTAGTTTAGGGTTTTGGTTTTGATTCCACTAAATCATGGGGGAATTATCTTTTTTTTATGGTTCTTTCATTCATCTTATAAAAGGGACACCCTAAGACAGTATATGCACATCATCAAAAGTTGTTTTGAAGAAGGTACATCAAAATTTGTATTTTTTTCAATGGTTTTGGATTAAAATAAATGAAATTTATTATGGATTTGGTTTCAATTTTTTGGTTTTTTTCCTTAGGTGGTGTTGGGAGTATTTTCATAGGGTGTTGGGATGTCTTTGGTCATAGTTGTGATGCGATGAGGATGTCGGGTGAGACTTTAGGCATTAGGTCTAATTCAATTATTTTTTTAATTAATTATAACTTGTTTAAATAAATTGAATAATTATTTATAAGTATTTTATAATTAATTATTGGTTGTATTAATGTGAGTTAGGGCCTCAAGTGATTTGGATAATTGTTGTTGAGCCTGGATGATATTGGGTATAGTTTTTAGATAGTGGATTAAAATTAGAATAACTCTAGAACTGAGGTAGGTGGTCCCTAATAAATACCATTTGGTATTATAAATTAATTTTATATTAATTTTATTTATTTGGTTTCACCACTGATGATGATCGACCTGTTTAAATTAAATAAGTTGTATTAAATTAAATTAAATGACCATAAATGAACTGAACAACATGCCAATGGGAATGGTGGAACATTGGGCATTGTCTTGATTGTCTCGGTCACCGATGGTTGAGTAATAGATTATATTTGTGTTCCCTATGACACTAAGACACTACGGGGTGATAATTGAATGAAAAAAATTTTGGCACTAGTGTAGGATCACCTAGAGACCTCTAGGTAGAGGTGTGTGAAGTTTTGTGAGGGATTAGCCAAGGGATTATCCATAATAGAACCTTATGGTTCCTTTAATTATTTGTATAGGTGTTATGGTCATGGGGAAAGTGTTCCTCACCCTTTGAGATGTGATTTCAAGGGTGTTTATGCCCTGGGATAGACTTGGTGGATAGTTTGGGAGTGAGGACCAAAAAAGTGATAACTTGGGAAGGTGACGGGTTTGAGGTCATCTCCCTTTTTTGATACCAATTTTTTATTATCCATGAGTCTATTGGTTCCATGAGATGATTACAAGTATGGTTAGGTAAGTTATTCCCTTCGAGTGATAGGTGTTGACCTGAGAGATATGTTAGAGATTAAGGAGCCTAGATTGGATGTCTATGCTTGATGAGACATAGGGACCACTATAGCGACCCAATATTATCATAAAAGGATATTACATATTTTTAGATGAATATTCAATATATTACACAAACACACTCCTAAGGAATATAATATTTTAGAGCCTTTGGAAACTTGGAACACAATCTTCTCAATTCATGAAAGATCATCAATGTCTCCCATAAATATTTTCCCCTTTATCACTCCTACTTAAAAACCTTTCTTCATAACCTAGGAAATGGAAACATAAGAAAGGGTGAGCTCAAATGCTCAATAATGGTAAATAAGGGAAATACATAAGCATAACATGATCATAGGGGTATGAGAACATGATCATAACATTTTAAAACCATACCCTACATATTAAAGTTCATAATCTTGAGTCATGTCATAATGATTGGCAGTTAATAAGACATGAATCATAAAGAAGTAAAAGAACATGATCCCTAAGATCATAACATTGGCATAATACATATATTTGTGACATACACATAAACTTATAGAATTTTTAACATGTATAAATAGAGATGGGTTCACTCATTAAGTTAAGTACATGAAATCAGGACCTCACATAAACATATAGACATGTAACTAGGTCTACACATAACATTATGAACATGAAAGATAGTCCCATGAATAAAATTATAGAAATGAAAGATAAGCCCATACATAAAATTGTGAACATGTAATATGGTTCACACATAACATTATGAACATGTAATCAGGTTCACCCATAACATTATGAACATGTAATTAGGTTCACACATAACGTATTTAATCATGAGTTATCCATATTTACCCAATTCATTGTAGGGAGATATAAGTCTCACCCATAAGATAATAACAATCATATATATGTGTGCCATAAGATCGTAAAACCATCATCATATCATAAACCTAGAAATGAAATGGTCTACATAAACATTCATCATATCATAACCTATGTAAAAGTGAAAGGCTTCATAATCATTTAATCATTTCATCATAGTATAACCCATGAAAAGAAGCAGGTTTCATAAGAGTTCTATCATGGTATAACCAATGGAATAGAAATGGGTTTCATAAAAATCACATCAACATAAACATAAATCATTCAAGTAAATAATAAGAATGGTATCCTTGGATAATATCCACAGTAAATCATAAGTAACCTCAAAAGATATCATCTTAGATGGAGAAGTATTTCGAAAGATCACTTGAAAATTTTCATAATGGAAATAACCATTCTTTGAAAATAAATTTTTAAAATATAAAACACTTTAAAAATCCTTTTCTTTTCAAATAACATTGAAAACATATAAAGTAATCTTTTAAAAATCATTTAAAATATTTATTGAGTAAAATATCCTTTTCACTTTGAAAAACACTTTTTAAAACATAAAAACCTTTTAAAAACCTTTTATTTGAAAATAACATTGAAAATTTATAAAGTAGGATTTAAAAAATGGATTGGTCATGATGGTATAAAATATATTTCATTTTTTATGGGTTAAAACAAATATTCATTTCAAATTTTTAGTAAAATCCAAATGACAATGTTTTTTAAAACGACATGAAGATTCCTTTAAAAAAATTATAAAAAATAAAACATGGGTAAAAATGTATTTATGAAATAATTTTTTTAATGTTAAAAATATGTTTGAAATTTATTTTATAAAACAAGCTTTTTGAAGGAAAAATTTTCCTATCGAAGAGAGAAATAAATTTGGATTTTATTAAAAACATTTTCTCACCTATTTTAAGTAACAAAGAGTGGGAAAATAGTACTATTACTTTTAAATATCATGAATAACCGGAGAAGAATAAAATTCATGGTTTTATTTTCATATGGATAATAATATTTTATCATTGGAAATATAATCATAAACAATAACGATAAATGATGAGATTGTAACATAAAACCATTACCACTTTGGTAAATTTGAATCATAATCTCCATGAAAGAATAATTTTAAATAAAAATTATAATATCATTAAAGTAAATAAATTCATGATATTACATGTCAAATGGGTTTTATATACATCTCATAAAATAATATAGGTGCACAACATAATATATGTCTCAAAGAAAACAAATTGAGACAAAAATCTCTTACTATTTTGGTAACTCTTGGACAGTAAAACCCATGAAAGAGAGATCCTAAAAAGGATATGTAAATCCAAATATTTTTCAGTATAATAATCATAAAATAAATTCATAGTAATTATATATACAACATAAAAGAAACATTTGGTGAATATGGCATTTTTCTCACATAAAGTAAAAGTGAGACAAAACTCTCATATCGCTTTAGTAATATTTTGAATCATAAGCCTCAATAAATAATAAAATAAAATGAATCTCTAAACACTATTAAAATAATGGAATTAATTATATAAAATTTAAAAGGGGTAAAATATACACCATGTCAAAGAAATGAGTGGTGAATTCGCATATGTCTCCCAGAAATAAAATAGAGACTAGAAATCTCTTACCGTAAGTCTTGACTTCCTTCGCACTTGTTCAAACCTCTTATATAATAAATATAATTTTATTATACATATATTACATAAAAATAATTATATATATCATACTATATATTTTTTAATTATGTCATTTTTTTACCCATTTATTAACAATTCCATGTTAAAGTAACATTTTAGGTAATAATCAATTTTTTTTTGGTATATGACTTGATTTTTTATTTTTAGTAATCTTAATTTGATAAATTTTACATAATATCCATAATAATAATCATGAAATAATTATAATATTTATAAACTAATTTTAATTTTAGTTTGAATCATGAAATATGGTTTTGATAAATGAAGTATGTTGCGATCATATAGACGGTAGGTCGTACATACGCATGAGTAGTGTTTCCATTTTTCAATGATCATTATGTAAATGAGGTAAGTAATATATTATCCTTAGGTAATGATTATAATATCATAAATACCATATTATATAATTATACATATCATCCATTTGGTTTGGTGATGAAAAGAGAGAGTCACATCATTTCGTGAAGGCGGTAGACCACACGTAGATGAATGTTGTTATCATCTTTTAGTGAGTGAAAATGTAATAAAAATGATATATTAAATTTTCAGAATGAAAAATATGTCATGAATATAATAATTATTTCATTTATATCATATATATTTATCCTTATTATCTTTCATGTAAAGAGTTAGTGAAAAACAAATCACATCGCTTCACGAGGTGGTAGTTCGTCATACACACAAGCAACATTATCATATCCCCTATGGAATGGAAATAAAGAGAGTTATATATGATTTAATGACTCAAAAATTATAATTATGTTATAAATATCATATATATACTTTATATCCACCATAATACCCAACTATGATATGTGGTAATGTAAAAAAAAATGACATCAGTTTGTGAGGCGGTAGTCCGTCATACACGCGAATGATAATTTCGTAACCCATTTGATGGATGTGGAGATGGTTATAGGTAATTAACTTAGAATAAAAAAATATCATTATATTAAAGATATTTTTTTTATTATGTCATCATGGTATAATAATAATTTAAGGGTATGTAGGAATAAATAAAACAAAAACACTCTTTGATGGATGTTACCTCTTCTTCGGGTATCCTCTTAAGGTTTCCACCAAAATACTTCTAAGTTGTATTTCTATCCAAAATAAGGATTATAGGATGATAATATAAAATTTGGGAAGTTATTTTGTTAGGTATTGTCCAAAACAAAAGGTTTTTAATGTGTGAATAATAGAGGAGAGGGAGTGGTCTTTTATAAGTGGGGGAGAGGATACACTTGGTATTTTTTAAAAGAAATAATTGATCCCGCATTTTTCACATGTCACAAGGGTCCAAAATGGTGCATTATCAAAACTTATAGGTTTAATGATTGAAATATTTTTTGAAAAGTTTATATGTTATTGTAACCCTTATCTTTTTATTTTAACCCCCCCCCCCCCCCCGATAAACTCATTTTCACCTTAACTGCGGTAATTATTTTTTACTATTTTCACTATTAATTTTGGAAAAAAAATTAAGTTTAAATTAATAGATAATATAAATTATTGTAATTAAAAATATGGAATATATTTTTCCAAAATTAATTCATATAATTATAAAGTTTTAACTTAAAATTAATCTCGCAGACACGAGGAGAAAGTGGGTTCTAAAGAGAAAAGTTCAAAAGTTTACAAACTTTTTATATCAAAATTCAATATGAAATTGATTAAAATGACCTAAATTGGATTAAAATATTTATAATTGAAATAATTTTAATTTAAAATCAATTTAAAATCTAATTTAACTTTATGAATAAATTAAACGAAAAGGTATTTTTCAATTAAAATTCAGTATTTTTCACTATTCATCAAAAAATGATACTTTTATGAAAAATCCCAAAAATTAACCCTAAGATAATTTTGACATGATTATTTCAAAAATGAATTTTATTTTATAAAATTAATTTTCTAAAAGTTTCAATAATTAATTTTATTAATATTCATAAAAAGAAACAAAAAACATTTTTTGAGAAAATGGTATTTTTGAAACATATAAAGACTTTGCTAAAAATTAAGTATATTTTTATCAAAATGTTTTATTTATATAAAACTATTATAAATAATATTTAAAAATTCGTTATTATTATTCTTATCACTAAGTTTAATGGATAGGTTAGAGTGGTCACATTTTAATAACTATATTAAAAATATATGATGGTTTTGTTAAAACTTAGTGTTGTGTGTAATGAAAGATGACCTAGTGTTGTGTGTGGAACAAGATTAAATGGTGTTTAATGTAATAAAAGCTTAAATTAGTGTTTCATATAATTCAAGATACCAAAGAGATTTAATTTATTCAAAATAAAAAAAATCATAAAAATTTTGGATGTTGCATTCTACCCCCCTTAAAATAAATTTTTCCCTTGAAATTTGAAACTCTAATACAAAAAATGAGGATATTTATACCTCATAATATCCTCAAGTTCCCAAATAGATTCATCAAAATAGTGGGTTTTACACAAAACTTTGTCTTGGTGAGTGGTCTTGTTTTGTATAACTTTATTTTCATGATCTATAATCTCTTCTGGTCATTCCTCATAAGAAATATAATGTTTTGGAAGTATGACCTCTGAGTTCAATACATGTGATGGATCAGGTATATAATTCCTCATGAGTGATACATGGAACGCATCATGAACATTACCAAGGTTTAGTATAACTTCCAAATAATAAGCTATTATCCCATAGGATCAAGTATTTTAATGGGACCGATATATCTAGGGATGATTTTTCCCTTATTTCTTCCATGGAGAAATTCATATAAAGAGCTTATTAACAACTTCAATTTATAGATCGCATCGATGATTATCAGCATAATTTTTCTATAAACTTTTTACAGTACTTACATGTTTCTGAATGGATCTAACCTTCACTTCCATATCATCAACTAGATCGGGTCCCAATATCTTTCTTTCTTAAACTTCATTCTAGTGTATATAAAGGGCTTCATAAGGATCCATCTAAATACTGGAGTGAAAGATATTGTTGTAATGAAACTCAACTAAGGAAAGGTTTGATACCAACCACCTTTGAAATCCATTGATTAAGATATTATCATATCCTCTAGGGTTTGGATTATTCTTGCATTGCTTAAACTCAACTATATATCAAGATCTTGCTGAAGACTTTTCCAAAACATTGAGGAAAACATCAGATCTTGATTAGATACAATTGAATGTGGTACTCCATGAAAACTTACCCCTATAATAATGTATATTCTACCAAGAGGATCCATAGAGAAATATTCTCTAGCAGTAATAAAGTGTTATGACTTTGAAAGGTGGTCAACTACAACCCATAATTACCTCAACATAAAATATAAGATAAATCCCAAAGATTACCAATACCTTTTCTCATGTTTCCATAAAAATGAATTCCTAATATACAAAACTAATGGGTTTTATTGTAATAAATTTCTCTTAAAATATCCTTAATATTGATAAACTCCCATCAAATAAAACCTCAAAATAGTTTCCAATCACTTTGAAATTATGATCAACCTTAAAATCATAAATTCGTTATGGTATCCATAAATTTTAGGTTAATTTTACATGGAGACATATACACTTAAAAATTTTAATTCACTCTTTATTCCTTATATAAGCTCTTATTATATAAAAAACATTTTCATTGGAAGATTGGGTTCATTGTTTTACAGATAGAATATTAAATGTTATTTCATTATTCTAGAATCCACATAAAGGGATATAATCATTTAAAATTTCACTAAATAATGTACAATGATATTTTTATAGGACCCATTCATACAAAATCAAACATGAAATTCATAACTAAGTAGAGGAGGATAAGTGTGCCTAAATTATCATGATTCACTTCATATATTATGATTGTATAAGATTTCCTTTTTTCCTTTTTCCTTATAGGTTATTGTGTCTTATCATCCATATTATCTCTTGGATTGGGGCATTAATTATCATAATTCACAAACTCTTTTCACTTGAAAAAATAAAGTGTGGGTGGTTCATTATATTAATATCTCTCTCCATTCATTTCATTGACTAGATTCTTAACATCACTTATACATTATTTTTCTTAATGGTTAGGCTTACCACACCTGAAACACCTTCTTGTTCCTTTTAGGAACTCACCTAAGTGATCCTTCCCACAGTTTTGGAAGGTAAGAGCTTGAAACTTTTCCTTCCCACCATGTGACATGTCATTGAATTTTACATGGAATCCCATTTCCCTTTTATTATCAAAAAAAACAAGAGGGTTTATAACTTCCATTTCCACTTTTAGTGCACATAAAATTATTTATTTGAAGCATCCAAATTCTCTTATGGATAATTCCCTTTAGAGATTCTATTTCAAGACACTAAAGAATCATCCAACCTTACTTCTAGGATAAATTATAATACCTAAATAGGACCTCATAAGTCTTTTAAAATTTTCTTCCTAGGTACTGATAGATTTATCATCCTTATAATTAAGCTCAAGTAATTACTTATCATTTTTTGTATAGAGAATATGGGGAAATTATTTATTGAAAAATAGGATTTTAAAATCATCCCACTTAACAGAGTAAACTTCTTCTCACTACCTCATATTATTAGTAAAATTCCACAATTGATATTCCTCACCTTCCAAATGGTAGATAACCAAAATGGATTTTTCATTCTTTGAACACTGGATAATGGAAAATATCTTTTCATTAGTGTTTATCCATTACTCAGCAACCATAAGATTAGTATAACAACATAAATAAGGTGGGAGATTTCTCATGAAAGTCTCAACAGAATATTTTTCCTTGTTTTCTCATTTGTAAGTCCATAATGAGTCATAAATTGAGAAATTTGTGTGATAATAGCAATGAGGTTTTTTTATTTCATATCCCATAACATTTTATTTATTAGGAGGATAATCATTTCATTGTTTATTTTATTAAGCATTAGCATGATTCTTTTAGGTTTCATCCATTAACTAAATCCAAAATAATAGTTTAAATAACAATAATCATAGTAGGGAACCACATAATCATGATGAATCGCTTATATGGTGTATAAGTCATGACACCTTATTTTTAATATATGACACCTTAGGTTTATACTAAGTCATTCATATTCATCATCTATTAAAATTATTCATGATGTTTCATAAATAGTTTATGAATTTCCAAAGCATATCCCCTAGGAGTGTCATATCAGGTGTATAGCAAGACCCATTGTTGGTCACTAGGTGAAAATTTAATCCAATTAAATTCACCCTTTTTAGATTAATTATCCCTGAGTACCTCTATGCGGGAGATAAATCCACTTGTGGTATCTAGAAATGGATGTAATTTCTTAGAAACCACTCACTATATCCTTTACCAAAATTCTAGGACATTTTCCTATACTTTGACTCATCAATAAACTTATCCTTATACATATCCCTAAAAGAATCCTTAGAAATATTCCTAGGTATCTCACTAAATTTTTTATCCTAGTTTCCAAAGTTTAACTAAACATTTCCTCTGATACCATCTATAGAGACCTAGGATTATCATATAAGGATATTACATCTTTTTATATGAATATTCAATACATTACACAAAAACATTCTTAAGGACCATAATATTTTAGTACCTTCAGAAACTTGGAATACGATCTTATTAATTCAAAAAATATCTTCAATATATCCCATAAAGATCTTCCCCTTTATTACTCCTACTTAAAAACCTTTCTTCATAACCTGGGGAAAGGAAACATAATAAAGGGTGAGCTCAAATTCTCAATAAAGGTAAACAAGTAAAATACGTAATAATAACATGATCATAATGGTATGAAAACATGATTATAACATTTGAAAACTATACCCTATATATCAAAGATCTTAATCTTGATCTGTGGAATAAATATTTACATTTCATAAGACATTAATCATAATTAAATCAAATAATATGAGCCATAAGATCATAACATTGGAATAAGAAATAGATTTGTGGAAAAAATCAACTTATAACATTTTAAACATGTATAAATAGATACAGGTTCACTCATTAAGTTAAGGATATAAAATTAGTCCCTCTCATAAACTTATGTACATGCAACTAGGTCTATCCATAACATTATGGACATGAATAATAGGTCCATGCATAACATTATAAACAAGAAATATAGGTCTAGGCATAACATTATGAACATGTAATTAGGTAAATTAATAACATTGTGAGCATGTAATAAGGTTTACACATAACATTTTGAACATGTAATCAGGTTCATGCATAACATGTTTACTCATGAGTTTTCTATCTTTACCCAATTAATTCTAGGGAGATATAGGTCTCACCCACCACATAATGAAAATCATATATATATATGTGCCACAAGATAATAAAATATGAATCATATCATAAACTATGAAATGAAATATTCCTCATAAACATTTCAATATATCATAATATTTTCAAAAGAGATAGGTTTCATAATAATTTCATCATTTCATCATAGCATAACCCATGAAAAGATATTAGGGTCAAAAGATTTATATCATATTATAACCCATGTAAGATAAATGTGTTTCATAAAAATCACTTAATTGTAAACATAAAACATTAAAGTAAAGAATAAGAATTGTATCCTTAGATCATATCCTCGGTAAATCATAAATAACCTCAAAAGATATCATCTTAGATAGAGAAGAATTTTGAAATATCACTTGGAGTATTTCGTAAGGGAAATAAAATTTATTTGAAATAAATTTTTAAAACACAAAACATTTTTAAAATACTTTTTTTTAATTTCATTTAGAAATTATAAATTAATATTTAAAATATTGATTATTGATGGTGGTGGAAAATATCATTCATGACTTATAGGTTAAAACTAATATTCATTTTACATTTTCGATAAAAACCAAATGGAAATTATTTTTTAAAATTACAAGAATATTCCTTTAAAAAAAATATTAAAAGTAAAACATGGGTAAAATTTTCTATAGGAAATAATTTTTTTGAATTTTAAAAATAATTTTTAATATGATTTTAGAAAATATGGTTTTGGAAGAAAAATGGTTTTTAATCGAAGAGAAAAATAAAGATAGATTTTCTTAAAAACATTTTCTCTCTTATTTTAAGTACCAAAGAGTGGAAAATTGGTAACATTAATTTAAAATATCATTAATAACCATATGGTAATAAAATTTATGGTCTTATTGATATATGGATCATAAGATGTTATCATCAGAAACATAATCACAAACAATCCTAATAAATGATGAGATTGTAACATAAAATCATTATGACTTTGGTAACTTTGAGTCATAAGAACCATGAATGAATAATGTTAAATGAAACTTATAATATCATGAGAGTAAATAAATACATGATATTAAATTTCAAATGGGTTGTATATACACCTCGTAAAATAATATAGGTGTGTAACATAATATATGTCTCAAAAAAAATTGAGAAAAAATCTCTTGCCGCTTTGGTAACTTTTGAATCGAAGACCCCATGAAAGAGAGATCATAAAATGGATATTTAAATCCACATAATTTTAATGATAAGTATCATAAAATAAATTCATGGGTAGTGTATACACCCCATAAAATAAACATGTGGGGAATATATAATTTGTCTCATATAAAGTAAAAGTGAGATGGAAATCCCTTATCGCTTTAGTAATATTTTGAATCGTGAGCCCCAATAAAGAAAAAAATAAAATGAAACATTAAATATAATTAAAATAATGGGATTCATGATATAAAATTTCAAAGGGGTGTTATATACACCAAACAAAATAAATGAGTTGTGAATTTTTATATTTCTCCCAAAAATAAAAGAGACTAAAAATCACTTACCGTAAGTCTTGACTTCCTTCGGACTCGTTCATACCTCATGTATAATAAATATAAGTTTATTATAAATATATTAAATAAAAATAATTATATTTATTATACCATATATTATTTACTTATGTCCTTTTATTATTTATTTATTAACAGTTTCATGATAAAGTCACGTTTCAGGTAATAACTGCTTTGTTTTTCATATATGTCTTGATTTTTTATTTTTTGTAATATTAATTTGATCATGGTTACATAATATCCAGAATAATAATAATTAAATAATTATAATATTTATACTTCAATTATAATTTTAATACTAATCTAGAATTATGTTTTTGAGAAATGAATTATGTTGCAATCATGGAGACAGTAGGTCGTACGTACGCATTATTAACATTTCCATTTTTCAATGATCATTATAAAAAAGAGGTAAGTAATATATTATATTTACATAATTATAATAATATAATAAATACCATATTTTATACTTATACATATCATCCATGTGGTTTGGTGATGAAAATAGATATTCACATTTCTTCATGAAGACGATAGTCCACGTGTATATGAACGATGTTATCCTCTTTCAGTGAGTGAAAAGGTAAAAAAGAAAATCATATATTAAATTTTAATAATGATAAATATGTAAATAATATCACAATTATGTCATTTAAATCACATATATTTATACTTATTATCGTCCATGTAAATCATTAGTAAAAATGAATCACATCACTTTGTGAGGCGGTAGTCTATCGTACACACGAGTGACATTATCGTATCCCCTATGAAATGGAAAGAAAAAATTTATATATGATATAATTACTCAATAGGATTAATTGTGTTATAAATATAATATATATACTTTATATTTATTATAATACCTATCTTTGAGATGTGGTAATGGAAAAATGAATATCATTGGTTCGCGAGGCGGTAGTCCGCCATAGACACGAATGATGATTTCATAACCCATTTTATTGAAGTAGATATGTTTTTAGGAAATTACCTTAACATAAAAACATATAATTATATATAACATACTAAATTTATTATATTAACATGTAATAACAATAATTTAATGGATTTGAGAAAAAATAAAACAAAAATTCTTATTGATGGGTGTTGCCTCTTCTTCAGGTATCCTCCTTAGGTTTGCACAAAAAGCTTTCTAGGTTGAATTTATGTCCAAAATAAGGATTATAGGATGCGATTAGGGAAGTAGGGAAATGATTTTCTCAGTTATTGGTAGAACCAAAATGGTTTAATGGTATGAATAATCGAGGAGAGGGGTTGGCCCTTTATAAGTGGGGGCGAGGACACACTTGGTATTTTTGAAAAGAAATAAGTTATATCTTGTTTTCCACATGTAAAAAGGGTCAAAAATGATAAATTATAGAAAATTAGAGGTTTAAAGGTTGAAATATGTCCATAAAAAAGTTTTTTAGACAATTTTATAGGTCATTTTAACCTTTATTTTTTTATTTAACCCCCTAGTAAACCCATTTTTACCTTAACTATGGTAATTAATTTTTACTATTTTCATTATTCATTTTGGTAAAAAATTAAGTAAAACTTATTAAATAATATAAATTATTATAATTAAAAATATATAGTAAATTTTTACAAATTCTATTCATATAAGTGGAAAATTTTAATTTAAAATTAATCCCGCAGATATGATGATAAAGCAGGTTTTTAAAGAGAAAAAGTTTACAAAGTTTTTATATAAAAATTAAATATAAAATTGACTCCAATGACCATGTATGTGAAATTGAACTAATTTTAATCTAAAACCAATTTAAAATATAATTTAACTTTATAAATAACTTAAACGAAAATGAAGTTTTCAATTAAAATTTAGTATTTTTCAATATTCATCAAAAAATGAAACTTTTCATAAAAATCACAAAAATTCACCCCAAGATGATTTTGAAATGATGATTTAAAAAATGATGTCTGTTTAATCAAATTAATTTCTAAAAGTTTCAATAATTAATTTTATTAATGTTCAAAAAAATGAAAATCTTTTTTTTGAGAAAATATAATTTTCAAAACATGTAAAGACTTTACCGAAAATTAAGTACTCTTTTATCAATATATTTTATTTAAATAAAAATGTTATGAATACTATTTAAAAATTATTTTTTACTATTCATAACACTAATTTTAATGTCTAGGTTATAATGGTTATGTTTTAATAACTATATTAATAATATATCATGGTTTTGTTAAAACTCAGTGTCGTGTGTAACGCAAGATAACTTAGTGTTGCTTGTAGCACAATCTTATCTTAGTTTTCAATGTAACATGATATTAAATTGTTTTTGTGTATAATGAAAGCTATAAAATAAATTTAATTTATTCAAAAATAATAATTCATAAAAAAATAAGGGTGTTACAACCTTAGTGGGTTCCCAAGTGACATTTTAACCCTAGTGAGAGGATGTGTGTGGGAATTGGGAAGTCAAGATTGCAGGTATCACCTTAGAACCTAAAATGATGTTTGAATCTACTTTTAATATTTCTTAGGGTTTCCTCCTAGTAATTTTCCTAGTTCTTAATGTTATATATTTCCTGGAATTTTTTTTAAGTAATCTTTATGTTGAGCCTGATAATCACACACACTTGATTTCCTAGGACACCAAGGAATTGGTAGGATGCCTATGACTTGATTGTTTGGGATGCCAAAGAATTGGCCATAGGGATTAATATTCACACACACTAGAATACCTAGGACACATAAGAATTTTTCATGTATCCTGATACTAATTTATTTTCTAGGATGCATGGGAATCTATAGGATACCTGAGACTGGATTGCACTAGACACTATGGAATATGTTGTTGAGCCTAATACTATCACACACTTTATTTCCCAATAAATATAGGAATCAGTGGGATTCCTAGGACTTGATTTCTCAGGATTCCTAGGAATCAGTAGTAGTTCCTGATATTCATACACACTGTATTTCCTAGGATGCCTAAGAATAAACTATAGAGCCTAATACTACTAGATTACCTAGGCTATATGGGAATCAGTTTCTAATAAATAATATTTGATTACCTAGGATGTTCTCCTTGGAAGAATCCATGGGTTTGATATTTTGTTTTCATGATTATAAAATGTGCTTAAAGACACTATATAATTGTCCAAAGAGGGTATAGGTTGATTTTGGGTTTTATGAGAGAACCTGAGGATCAGAAATGGTTATTTATTTACACTTTTACACTATATATATTTTTCAGCTGAGCATGCCACATGAACATACACTACATTTTACTAGTTATGTATGAGACCACATTGGTGGTTCCCTAATGAGTTGTAATCACACCATTCTTGATAGGCTATAGAACTTAGGGAACTAATTTTCTTTTAATTTTCTTGGTTTTAGGTTGTGTAAAGGCCTAAGGTGGATGGATTGAGTGGAATAACTCGGGCAGGATTAGAGATTGGGATTGAGGTGAGGCTCAAAGATATGGTAGATCCTTTTTCACATTTTTTATTCTTATACTATTTTTATATATTTGGTTGGACCAATGGGTGTCCAGTGAGTCTATATGATTGTATTATACTATATTCATTTATTATTTATTAATGAATATGGTTATTACTTCTGTGTACTCTAACAATTGTTTATTATTTTGGATGATGTTTGATTATTTTAGCTATTATTTTGAAATCTTTTTATGGCATATAATCTCCCTATGTTAACACTCTAGACCCCCACTGCTAGTTGGTAACCTTTGGTGTATGGGTAGGCATGTCTAAGTTTCACAAACCATCCTAGATACGCTAGTACCTTAATACCCAAATTGGCCTTGGAATGGCCCAAAGGGCGTTCCTGATCCCCATGGGCTTTCAGCTAGCACCTATCATCATAAAAGAAACAAAAAAGTATTATTTATAAAATAAGGTGGTGGGAGAAAAAAATAAAAGTTGGTATGATCAACACTCTACAAGTAAAAAGTACTAGAATCAAAAAAGTACATCATCAAGTACACAACATCTACCAAGATAAAGTTCAAAACAACTCATGCAACAAGTGGATAACATCTCCACCAGTCACCTCTATGACTTTGGGTCCCAAAGATAGAGAATATATGCAAACTCGAAGTGGCACTTTCCCTTTACTCAGACCTAACATAAGATAATGTAAAAATTCCAGAAGGAAAGGGTAGGGTGTGAGATAAACACCCCAATAGAATCTCACTAAGTGTTCTATAAATAATACCATAAAAATAAACCAATTATGCTATTAATTTAAATAAAATAAGGCATGGAAAATAATTTTCTTCAACCAAAAAAATCTCTCAAATAAAATGATGGAAAATATATCAAAACTAAATTAAATGAATATTTTATATAAAACATTTTATATAATGTAGTCAGTATGAATAAAAAGTTCTATAATAAATGGAATGTATAATCAAATCAAATAAATCTACCACTATGGTAAAATACCATGTGGTATGTTAGTTTTTGAATATATGATCCTCAAACTACTCATCAATGATCACATCTCAATATGTATGTGTGCACGCTCATATGAAAACCCCATTAGGGGATCCCATTATGGTAAATCATGTCTAACTTGGTTTAGATAGTGTTTTCATTGTCAATATATTGCTTGGGGTTTATATCCTAGCATGATTTTTTCAACCACATAAAAACTACATGGTCTCCCATGTTATTCAAACAATCATTCAATTAATCATGGGAAAAATCATTTCAAATCAGTTCTAAATACAATCTCCCAATTTCAATTTTCAACGTTCCTTTTCCATTTCAAAATAAAATCATGGTTTTCATCAAATTCATGACCCTTTAAAATAATATTTCAATTTTATTCATTTTTCTCAAGGATAAACATCATATCAATTTCATTAAATCAATATTTAAATAAATCCTTCATTTTTTCACAAATTCACCCGCAATTTCAATTACATTTAATTTGGGGGTTTTCTCACTTATCATTCTTGTCTCAAAATAAAACATCAATCATATCAAATATGGTTTTTAAATAATTTAAAAACTCATTTCAATTTAATCAAGAAATTAAAGGTTTCAATTGAAGGGTAAATATTTATATAACCCCCTTCCTTTAATCACACGGTCAAATACAACACCTACAATGGGATCATCAATGAAGAACAAGGTGAAGGAGATCAAGGAATCAAAATCCACCATAACGAAGTTTAGATCCATAAATATCATGATGATATATAAATATATAAATATTAAATAAGAGGATATTAGAAGAAACCACCTGAGGGAATATCTACTTACCTAAAGGAGATTGAATGAGATCAATGGTGCTTTAATCTACCAAGATAATGGGTTTGAGGATCTCAAATCACTTATTGAGAGCCTTCATGACCAAGAAAATAGATTAGTGTCAAGTGGGGGTTGATTTGGAGTTAAACCAGGGGTCTTTATTTTTTTAATTAAATTTTTAGTCATTTTAAATCCCACACACATAGTTTGCTATATATTTTTCATGGTTAGTAGTAATTGTGGACCTTAACCGTGTGCCCGCCTTGTGATTCTATTTGGGGTGCATGGTTTGGTTGCATGGTTACTTTAACCATGAACCAATATTGTTAAACCACACTATTTGAATCCATGAAGTATGAGGGAGAGTTTATATGGTTTGGAAAAATCACTCACCCCCTTCTAATAGCACATCCATGGAAGCATGGTTTCTTAGGACAAACCGCACGTTTTTCCTTAACCATAATACAATCATACATAGCCCCTTAAAGCTCCTAAATTTTCCAAATTTCACCTAAAACAACCCAAAATGAACCCAAAATAAATAAAAACCAAAACATGGGTCAATAAGTGCATATAAAAAGGTAATGGGATGTTACATTGGGGTCATGTAACTCCCCAGTCTAGCCATTGTTCATATTAAACCAGGGAGATGGCATTACAAAGTGATATCAAATCTATGTGACTGATATCATATAAATTATTAGAGTTATATTTTGTATTAATATTTAGGGAGATAATAGATAGATTACATAAGAATGTGTTATTTATTATTATGGATATTGGTATGGTGTGTTGAGAACACCTTTCCGGTATGAAGTCCAAGTTACCAAGGATATGGGATTTTTGTTTTGTATTTCGATGTTATGGTTATATGATTTTCACCTAACATGATGCACCTATGGTTTTGATTTTATGATTTATTATTTATATGGATTTTGGATCTTTTACTAATGGAAAGAATTCATGTTCATGCATCATATTCAGCATATAGGATTCACATGACATATGTGTGCTTGTATATGATTGTAAAAATAGATGACATGGTTTGACTATTTAAAATTTTAATAAAAACTTATATGGTGTTTTCTCATATAAATTGGAATGGAATTCTACTCATTTGGAAAACTGTATATATTTATTCTAATGATAGGTCATATGGATCTATGGAGAGGTTCACGATAATGATTTTTATGTAGTCCCTTGGTGTAAGGGATGCAGAGTGACCCTTATGGAATGATGTAGGAATTTTATGCCTTAGAGATAAACTCACTTATGGATGGTTTTTATACTGGTCCCAAAAATAAAAAGGGTTTGGTTATTTAAAGTTTCAATAATGACATATACAATGTTTTCCCACATAGCTTCTTGGTGTAATTCTACTTAATCGAACCAGTTAATGATGGGATGCTCAAAATGAATCATGGTAGGGTGATGTTGTTATATATGTATATTTAGATGGATGAGAATGTGATCCTAGAGGGTTGAATCCCATACATGGAGGGTCAATAAGGATTAGTATGAGATTTTTATTCTCAAGGGGTTATTTTTCTATGCCAATGATAGGGAGAATTAGTGCCCTAGTAGGTAGTGTTTTGGTATATGATGTCAGATATGGATACATGTATATGTGAGGCCCTAGAATTGGTAGTTGAGTGTGTGAGTTATTATGTGAATTTTGAGATAGGAGAAGAGGTGACCTGTGAGTTATGATTTATATGAGATGTTTCCTATGCGCTAGGTTTCCAGACCTAGTGCTTTTGAGATATGTCTTAGGAGATTAGTGACCTGGGTATTTTTTTATATGAGCCATAATATACTAAGGTAAATCAAGATGTGGGTTAGCCTGGGATTTATTATTTCCTTATAGGTAAGAAGAAAGGGTATATTCTTCAGGTTATGATATCGGTGCATGTGAGGTGCTATTGAGTATGGGATAAAGGCTTAGTGAGTTATTAGATATGGTAAACATGGAAGGCATGGGTAGGTTACCTACCTTGAGATAAATTCATAGGAGGTGTGACTAGGTATATGGAATGGGTATAGATATTCCTTATGTTTTGATGATGATAAGCACCTTGAATGGTGATTCTTTTGGTATCAAGGTTTGGTTTTGAGGGAAAGATCAGTGCAATGCCTAACCCTATGTGTTTTCGAAGCATTTATGAGCAGCATAATAATAAATAATGGTTATACTCTTGTGATTTTTGAGATGATGCCTGAGCTGGTAGGTAATCATGTGATATAACATGGCATAGGTAAAATGGTTGATTTTGAATTGGGGTGTTGAGGGTGCTTCATGATGGATACACTAATGGAAAAATAGGATCTACCAATGATATTATACCAACGGTTTCTGAAAATCATTGGTATAAGTCATTCTATACTAATAGTTCATGATAAATGTTGGTATATGGTCATTTTATAAAGGTTATACCAATGGTTTAATAGATTAATTGGTATAGATTATGGATATACCAACGGTTATGAATAACCATTGGTATAGGGTGCATGGGAATAAGATATACTAACAGTTTTTTAAAACCATTGGTATACATTCTCGATACCAGTGGTTTTAAAAAACCATTTGCAAAGAGTAACCCATATAACATTGGGAATTGGCCTCCTCATTTCCCCATTCAATCCAGATTCTTCCCTCGGTATTGTTTTTCTTAGGCATGGTGATCAATCTTCTCCAAGCATGGAAATCCATCCTTGGTATCTCTTTTTATTAGGTTGTTCTCTAACATAAAATTGGTTATTTTCATATCAAGAATCATTTTCTAGGGCATTCAATTTTTTCCCCATCCACAGTAATCTCTTATTCCTTAAGTTTTTCATTTGATTCTTCTTGAATATAAAATTGGTAAGTTCTAAATTCTTCATCTCTTCTGTCAACCATCATTTTCATGTATTTTATAGGTTTTAAAGAATAACCAATATTTGTTTGGTTATATTCCAGATTCATTAAATGAAGGTTATTTTTAAATATATTGGTTATTGAATTTCATAATAAATCTAATTATGTGTGATTCATTTTTTTTAATTTAGTTAATCTTTAATTATATATAAATCTAACATGAACCATTTTTTTATATGTTTAAATATTCTTGTGGGTATTTAAATAATGGTTGTCCAAACTTATATTGAAGGATAATTTTTTAATTTTTTGGTTGTTCATTATTTATTTTTCTTGTTTTATACATGGTAATATGGTGTTTCAATAAATATTTGATTTTTTTATTTTGGGATTTCATGGATCATTTGTAATGAAGATATTTTTCTATAAGATTGGTTTATATTTGATTATTATATTAATGAAGGTGCCATAAAAATCCATCCATTATGGGGGGAAATGTGGTTTTCTTTATAATTTTACACTGCACCAAATACAAAGGAATGCTTATCATCACCCTTACACTAAACTCTAGCCACTTAAAATCATGATAAACATTATAAATGTGAGTTTAGTACATTTTTAAGGTTGATACAGTACAAAATTCTATTCGTTCACTTTAGTACAAAGTGATATAGAAAATCACAACTTATAATAATACATGATGTCCTAGGGTTGATCTCAAAATCAGACCACTAACAAATGTTGAGTTTGTTTTATCACTCTTATTTATTTATATAAAATAATATTAAGTACATGGAAGAAGTGGATGATGAAATTGAAAACATATTATATATGTATTAAGATGAATAAATACAAATTTAAATGTAACATAATGAATAATTATGACTAATATAATTTTGTTAATAAGAAAACAAATACATGTATGTGATTTTAATGATATTAATCATTATTTTGAAAATTTAAATCAATCACATTATATGTAATCACTACAATGTTCAAATAAAATCTTAAAAAAAATCTGATCTAACAAAAACTAATTAACACTTAGGACCTAAATATAAATGAGAACTTGGTAAGGGGATTAGAAGATACAACTCTCTAATTTTCTGGTAGAGGGTAGAGGGGGTTGATCAGACCCTAAGCAAACTGAATTGTACCAAACCAACCAAAATAGGTGTAAAAATAAATAAACTAAACCAATCAACCATTTATACACTAAAACCTAAATAAACTAAAAAATTATATTCATATCATAACCAAACCAACTGAATTGAATTGAAATGACTTGATTTGACCCAAGTAGACTTAAGTAGACCTGAACTACACTAAATTACATCAAACTAAAATAATATAAAAATAAATGAACTAAATTGAAGACCCAAACCAAATAAAAAACAAAACCCAACCAAACTAAATCGACCATAACTAAACTAATCATAAACAAACAAAACTGACCAAAATTGATCTGAATAAAATAGAAAATATTGAACTAAATAGAATAAATGTATTGTATTATCCTAACCTAACCCAAAAAAACCAAACAAACCCAAATTAAACTAACCCAAAGAAACCCAAACAAAATCAACTAACTAGAAAATAAAAAAAATTGAATTGAATAAATACAAATTGAATAAAGTTTAATTAAATTTATCTAAATCAAACCTAACTGACCTAAATGATATATTATATATTTAAACTAAACCAACCAAATAAACAAAACTATAAAGGAAAATATTTTAATTAATCCAATCCAAAATGACCCAACTTGAATAGAACCAAGCTGTACCAAATTGAACCAAACCATATCAAAAAAAATAAAAACCAAACTAAATAGAATTAATTTGAACCAAAGTAAATAGAACTAAATTGAACCAAAATAACCCACTTTAAATCAAACTATCCTGAATTGAAACAAATAAAATTAAACAAAACCATATGAACTTGAACTAAAGACACACAACCCCAACCGAATCAAACTAGACCAAATCAATAAAAATAACCTAACCTAACTCGACTAAAACAAAATTTAAATGAACCTAATTAAATTGAATTAACCAAAACAAAACTAAATCAAACCAAATGAACCTAAACCATACCAAATCGAAGGGTAGATTCACCAAGGCACCTATCAAAAAAGGTCCTTTATGCCTCATCAATTTATTCACTCAATTACATCTCATTTAAATAACACCCCTAGGTATTTATATTCCATAAGATACATTGTCATAATTAAATCCTTGACCCATGATGTATTTGGCACATTATTACTCATTGATATAATTGAATTCAATGTCATGGTTTTATATTTATAGTATTCTATTTTATATATAGTTTTTTGTTGTTTTTTATATTTTGATTCTCATATAAACTAGTATGTCATTTATGGTTTCAATATTTACTAGTTTCATTTTTCTTTGAGTTATATTTTATAATACTGAATTGAATTTTATTCAAACCTACCAAACCAAACCAAACTCAAATAACTAAATTGGATAAAAAAATAAGATGAACTGAATTGGACATATTAAACTAATTAATATGAAAATCAATACCAATGAAAATAATGACCTATCCCAAAATAAGAATCAAATGACCAAAGATAAATAAAAATGGACAAATGATCTAATTATTTAATAAAAATTAACCAAATGACCTAATAAAAATAAAAATGGGCAAATGTCCTAATCAATTGACCAAAATTAACCTAATGACCTAACCAAATTTAAATTGGATCGAATTTAAAATAGATAAAACTATATCAAACCCATAATAAACATTCTAATTTGAATATTTTGTTTTTTCTACGACATTTATTATATTATGATATTCTTATCACTAATATTAAATGTTTTTGTTATATCACTATGTATCCAATATTTGGTTTGAAATTTTGTATTCCTTAATTAAGTCATGTATCATCTTCTTTCTTATTTGTAATAAAAATTAGTTATGGATTTATAATTAATTTCATATTTGTTTTCAAATGAACGAAATGAAAAACAATGAGGTGATATAAAGAAAAAAGATGAAATAAAATAATCACTGAATGATAGAGATGGTAATCCATCCTTTGGTGTCTATTGTGAGTATTTTATTTCAAATATATATATATATATATATATATATATCAATAAAATATAATTTCATGGGATTAATTTTGTTTTTAACTTTTAATCAGGATCCACTACCTAGGTGACAATTATTCTCTTACCAGTCTAGTGGTCCTAGTACTCAGGATGATGATATGAGGGGGTGGTACTAGATTTATATTCTCCACTCGGTGTACCACACCATCCCTCCCATTGACATACCATATACCACACCTTTTGATCCCATAGTGTTGTTAAATACACTCAAAATATATAGTCCACCCATGTTTTCACCACCATTTTCATCTAAGACTCCTCTCATATCTTTCCCTTATCTAATGATGGTTCATAATACTCATCCATATTATTCATTTTCATAGATATATATTCCATATTATTTTTCTTCTACTCCCTTCTCACTAATATTTTACATTCCTTCTTATTAGACTTCTGATCTGACACATTTTGAGCCTCCAGAGCATACATTGGGACACACTCCATCTATTTTGGTTGATGTTTCTTTAGATCTGGGGACCCAGTAGCACCCACTAATCATACTGACTCATGTATATTTATAGAACCCTATTAAATTTTATTTACCATAATTTATTTTCATTATAATATATATTGATATAATATTTAGTTTTTTCTATAACATCACACTTTGGGGCTAACTGTGATGTTGGACCATGAGAGAAAGTAGGTATGACACTCATTTAATATTATAAGAGAATTGTATTTCTAAACAATGTTCATTATTGAAAAATGATATGATAGTTTTGTTACACATGGTTAACAATTTGATCCATTCTATCACATAACCAAAAAATAAAGAGTAAATGGGATATTTTCTAAGATAAATGTGTTTTATAAATTTTATATATTAGAATATGATGGAAGGATTTTCAAACAGACACTAGTGGTATGTTTCAATAAATAAGGATTAACTTTTCATTAAAAAAATTAAAAAAACCTTTCATTATAGATATTTTTTCATTAAATTAATTTAATGGGGATTCTATTATAGTTATATATAGACATATATTTAGTTTTAAATAGGTATTAAACTGATGTTACATATAATATAATAGGTTTAAAAAGACATATATTTGGTTTTACATAGGGATTCATTATTTGGTAACAATTTCCAAACCTTTCCATTCCTTTCCAAAATCCATCAATCTTAAAGTTCCTTGTAAATCCCATTGGTCCCTATGTTTTCTTAGATCCTCACACTTATAAAATAAACCACCACATAGTTACCAAAATATATAATGGGGTATATCTTTTTAAACATTATCTATATTTCATTTGGATTGATATCGTAGTAAATTTATGATTCAAACTACATATAGTTTTTTATCCTAAATTAAATATTGCAATTGGTGTTATTTCCAAAGTCATCAAATGGATAAATTTCAAAAATATGAACCTTATGATGGATGTTCTAATTTTTATTATCCCTAATATTTAATTATAGATGAGAAAATTGTATCTGGAAAAAACCCATATTAATTAACTTATTATAGTAATGAGTAAACTATCTGCAGTTGATATTATTATTTAGCCTTATGTTAACCTAACTAAAAATGTGAGAGGTGGTCAACTAATGGAACAAATTATTATTGTTATGACTTCACAAGAAGATAATGATATTCAAATTACCTATTATAATCCTCTATAACCATGTGTTATTTTAGGAATTTTAATCCTATATTTGTATAGTTTAATGAATTTTTCTACTTTTAGTGATGATGTTGAAGCCCAAATATGACCATTTTAGAAAATGATAAGGTAAAACCTGGATGGATTAAACTCAAAAATGAGTGAGAAGTGTTATCTCCATTTTCATAAATGAAATAAAGAATGATGAAAGGGATAGTATTTTTTACTTGGGGCATGAGGATAGAGAAAATAGGAATAAATATATGCACATTGAAAACACATAGAATGAACATGTGAATATATATAGATCATCCATAATGGTGGCCAATCAACTAAATTATTCATATAATTTCATCTCCCATATGAAAATAGGGATTTTCATTATTAATGTTTTCTAATATTAATTTGAAAAAATTATGCAAGGGAATGGGATTAAGTAAGTGTATTCAAATGTTGGTGAATAGAGGGTAGAATTTTTTACTATAAAAAATAAATCATGTTTTTATTTTAGAATTTATAGTATAATTTGGTGTGTTTTATATTTAAATATAATTCATATAGTATAAAATATAATTATTGATATTTTTTGAATAATATATTCATATTAATCATAAATTATATAAATTCATTCATTCAATACACTTTTATGTATATAAATTATAAAATGATTTTCATGTACAATTCAATAACAATTTGTATGTTGAATAATGAAGGTCAAATCAGTACTTAAGATTTAATGTATAAATATAAAATCAAATAATTAATTTTAAAAAAAATGTACATAATTTTATAAGATTGACTACATGGAGGACTATGATTAAATTCATGCTGGATAATCTTTACTAAATAGTGAATAGTTAATTAACTTAGGGTAGATAAAATACACTACATAGTGGACCATATCACTTATATTTCACTGATATCTCATTATGTTTCTTGTGTCTTAACTCTTGAGGGTTACACTTATTCAAATTCCATTATTTTTTTATTCATAAAACCATTTTATCTATCTATGGTATACCAACTACACATACATGATATTTTCACTTGAAGGATGTGTAAGATAAATCCATTAAATGTGATATTTTTTGTTAATACAATTCATATACCATATTTTTTTCTTTTCAACTTAATTTATAATTAATATTCATTTTATTTTAGTTATTAAATACATTATTAACATATTTTCAATTATGGTTTTCTACATTCAATGTCATTAAAGAGGTAGGTTTTGAATATTGAAGGATGTGTGCCACAAGAAAAATTGTTTTTCTTGAGCAGAAATAAAAAATATGGAACTGTGGTAAAAAAATAGACATATCAACAGATTTTAAGTTTTATAATGTTAATTTAAACTTTTAATATCTATTTTTTAACTTAATAGTCCATTAATATTTTTAACAGTGTGATTTTGGAGGCCCTTGATGATCAAAAATCTGACAACCTCAGGTCAAACAATCACATACATTATGTTTTAGGAGATGAGCATCATGGAAGAGTATGTTGTTGACTAGGGAAGTGTATTGTCTCGACAAGTTATTATCACACTTCACGTTCTAGTTTTGGTAGCACCAACTTGGTAAAAGCTAATGCACATGCACCATAAGCTGATGTCAAGGAAGAGAATTCCAAAAAAAATGTTTATACAGGAGCATGAATAGAATCAAAGGGTGAACGTTGAATTTATGAAACTTAAGGAAGTTTTATGTCTATCACTTCCACTAGATACCACTATGGATTATGATGAATATATTTCAACAATGCATAAATTATATAGTGTAATGGGTAGTAGTCCTAGTGATGGTTGAGAGGATGAAGTTCCTAGAAATGGTGATGATGAGGATGACAATGAGGAAGAGGGAAAAGAAGAGGGAAATGATGAGGGTGAAGATGATGTTGAGGATGAGTTTGAGGATGAGGGAAAGGATAATGGTGATTCTAGTGGTTGTGATGAGTTAAAAAATGATCCTTTACATTTTTGACTTATATTTATGATATTTTATATTTAATGATTTTTTCTAAATGAATATATGTGATGTTTTGTATTTTTGTTATCACTGGTTGAATGCATTAATTGGTTATTTTGTTATCATTATTTGTAAATTGGTTGGTGATATATGTTTGTAGGTGATTAACTAAGTTGTGGTGATGGTGTGTCTTCTCATGGATATTTGAGTAGGTTTTGTTTATTTGTTGCAGATTCTGTTGTTTTCTTGTAGGTTCTGCAGGTTCTATTTGTTTGTTGTAGTTTTTGTTTTATTATTTGCAAGTTCTGTAGGTAGGGTGGGGTACTTTAGGCTTAGGAATTGGGGAGTTTATACCAATGGTTTCAAAACCATTAGTATATCATTAAATTAATGGTTCATAAGGAACCATTAGTATAGGTCTCTACCAATGGTTCTGAACCATTGGTATAGGTATATACCAATGGTTCTCTGTGAACTATTTATTTAACCATAATTCTGATGACCCTATACCAACAATTCACTAATAAAAATTGGTATAGGACTTTCCTAATAGGCATATAACCAATAGTTTGGAGAACCATTGGTATAGGCTATAATAACAGTTCTCTAGCCTATACCAACAGTTTTGAATCATTGGAATATCCTACAATTCCATCAGTGATGAGATTGAAATGTCATAGGGTATGGTTAGTGGTTTAGTTAAGTGATACTAGATAAAATGGGATGAAACTAATTGAGCATGAGTCAGGTTAAGTAACTAAGTGGTATGGTAACATACATCCATTATTTTTTGATGAGATTGAGGTAGCTCGAGCTAGATACGTTCGACACTATAGAATTATGGATCAATGATCAGCCGTGTATGGGATGAGGACAAATGGTTTTGGTGAAATTATTATGGGATTAGATACTTGATATTTTTTATGATAGTGATAAATGTCCCTTTATGGTAGAGGATACATAAAAAATGGATCAGGTGTGGTTGCACAGTCGATCTTGGATTTGATCTTAGACAAGTGTTACCTAGGATAGATGAGTGTGTCTTAGGTGGATTAAAAGTAATTTGATTATGTAACCTATTTAGGTATCACTCAAGGAGTGGTATAAGGAAATTTTTATGGTGGGGAGTCAACCATAGGATGTGGTAGGGTGACCCTCATTATTGATGAATTTATGTGGGTGTCGTGGATGACATTCTCGTGATCCAGGAATAGGTGGTGAATAATTTTTTTTATGGTGCTTAGTTATGAATAGGTTGGTTATGTCTAGTCATTATGTGTGGTAATGGATAGATAGTGATCCATGGAGACATGAAACGTGGGATAGAAGGTTCATTGGCATGTTAGTATCAGTCGTTCAATGGTCTAGATGGAATTTTAATGTTGTTGAGGTGTGAATCCAATTTATCTGGTTCTATTTAAAATACTAAATTTGATATATGGATGGGGTATTGGATAGATTTTGTGTGTTGGCATCGATTTTAGGATGAAATTGATGTGATTCGAGTGTGACTTAGATTAGGGATTTGTCAGTGCTTGGGTGAGATCATGGCAATCGGTTTGGATGTTTAGTGACCCAACTATGGAATTACACCAAAATTCAGGTTTAGAATTTGTTGTAGGTGGTCTAAATGATCACAGGATTCCTTTTAAGGATTTAATCATCAAAACCAGGTAATTTGATAGCATTTTTGTAGGTATGGCTGATCATTTTTTAGAATAGTCAACCAAAGGAGGTATGGTCAATGTTTTAAATATGGTTGGGTGTGGTTATATAGAAACCATATTGAGTAGGTCAGTGAACCATTTGAAATTTTGTTCATTAAGAAATTATGATGGTGGGGAGCACCATGGATAAAAATTGGAATGTATTAGTAAATGCCTATGGTAAGGTACCCCATGAGATGGATGATAAATTGGTTGATGGAATGGTGGTGTCTTTAAATAGACTAGCGTGGGTAAATGTCGTCGCAGTGTTTCAGTGATCATAATGTGCAGTGGATTGGGTTTTAGTAGATGATTTTTATCATGATTGGAGTTTCATAATGGAAGTGTTTTTCATGTACATAGATATAATATGATGAGTTGGTTATAAATTTATGAACTATGTAGGTTTGGATATGTGGTTGGAAGGCCGATAATACTTCTCAGTGATGAGAAGTTTTAAGGTGGGGAGGTTATAAAACCCTATAACTTTTTGGAGTTATGAAATTCTATGGGAATTGTAATTTTTAGTTAAGTGTATGGTTTTTTTAGAACCAAGATTCAGATTATTAATTTGAGAGTTTGATAATCCCGATTTGATGTTTTTTGGATATGGTTTGAGGCCTAAAAGGTGCCTCAGGTTCTTAGGTGAGTCTAATGAACTTAAGGTTAATTTTTAGGAGTTTTTTTAGGGATCTTCCCTAGTTTCATGGTTTGGGTCACACAATTTAGCTAAAATCATGTGGTTACACTTATATGGGGAGTTTTCTATTTCATTTTGTATAGATCATGGTTTATGTGCATGGTTAGCACATGGTTTATGGAAAATCATGTGGATTTTAGGGTAAACCATAAGGGGTGCATTAGACCTCAGGCATAGTGGATATTGATGCAAAATTGTAAAAAAACCATGTGAGACATTCCAAACTTAGGTAATGATAATTTTTATGGTTATTGTATGGTTTGGTAAACTTTTAAACCCAATCGTGCAAGAGGCGTGTACTTGGATAGTGTCTACCACACGGTTAGTGCACGGTTTGGAAAACTATGTGGATAAACCATGCATCTCAATAAAAGTGTAAAAATTACCACCATACCCCTATTATATTTTAATAATCTACCACTATTTCCCTTATCCCTCATTAAAACACCCTAACTAGTCGATCCCCCTTTCCTCTTTTAATTCCCCGCAGTTTGGGGTGATTTAGATGGCATCCTGTAATGATTTTTTGTGAGTTTCCTCCTCTTTCTCCCTCTTTTGTTATTCTTATTCATTCATCTTTTGATTTAATTTATTTAGTTAAGGTTTTTATTATAATTTCACTAGATAATGGTGGAATCAAACATATTTTATGGGGATTTTTCGAAGCCTAGTGAGAGGACACCCTGAGATGATATTTTCATGTCGTTTCAAGTTTTTTTGGTGAAGGCATGTCTTCATTTGGATTTTTTTCAAGGGATTTTAAATAAATTAAAAAATATATTATATAATTGATTTAGGTTGTTAGGGATTTTTCTAGGGGTGGTTTTAGGATAATTTCATGAGGTTCTGGCATTCCATTGGTCACAGTTTCCGTGTGATAGGGACACCATTTGAGATTTTAAGCGTTAGTCCAAATTGGATTATTATTTTTAATTAATTATAAATTATTTAAATGAATTGAATAATTAATTATAAATTGTTTATAATTAATTTTGGTTTGTATTAATGTGATTTTAGGCCTTGAGTGATTTGGAAAATGGATGTTGAGCATGGATGAACATAGTCAATGCTGCCAAGGGACAAATTAAAAAGGGAATAATTCTAGAATCGAGGTAGGTGGTCTATAATACATACCATTTGGTATTATCCATTATATTTATATGAATGGGATATGTTTGTTCTCTCCAAAAATGTTGATAAAAATTTTAAAATCAATTAAATTGTTTTAAATTAAATTTAATGCTCGTGAATGAACTGAATAAAGTTCCAAGGTCCATGATGGAGCCTTTCTCACTGGCTTGGCTACCTCAGTCACCAATGTATAAGGCCTATATTATATGTGTATTCCATATGACTCATAGACCATGAGGGGTAAAGAAATTTAGTGTAACTAGTATATAATTTCTTATATACCTCCATGTAAAGGTGCGTAATAATTTGATAGGGATTAGACTATGTATTTTCCATAAGAGAAAGAGACTTGGGCTAGGTGGCATGACCATGGGGATAGTATTACTTCCTCTTTGGGATGTGATTATGTGGATGGGTATACCCTAGGTAGGACTTAGAAGATATATTGGGAGTGAGGACCGACCTGGTGATGACTTGGGAAGGGGATGGTATTGAGGTTATCTCCCTTATGTGATAATGAAGAAGGATTACGCACAAGTCCATTGAGGCCATGAGATGATTATGAATATGTATAGGGTTGTTATACCCTCTAAGTGATGGGTTTCAACCTGAGAGACTTATTGAAGATTAGGGAGTCCATAGTGAGTGTCACTGATTCATGAGACCTAGGGGACCCTAGAAGGTTCCCTAGTGACATATTTACCCTTATGAGAGGGTGTGTATGGGAATTGAATGGTTATGATTGTGGGTGGCACCTTAGAACCTAAATATATGGTCAGGTCTACTTTTGAGATTACCTATGGTTACCTCCTAGAAACTTTCCTAGTTCTTGATGTTATTAATTACTTAGGGTTATTTCCTAAGAATCGCCCTTTGAGCCTGATACATCATAGATGCCCAGGGAAACCTTGGATTTTACTGCAGATCCTGAAATGCATATACACATGATTACCTAGTACACCTGTGAATTAGAAATATGTATGATACTTGATTTCTTGGGATATCTAGGAATTAGCCATGAGGCATGAGATACCAGATTTCCCTGGATACCAGAGAATCGATTATTGAGCCTAATACTCAAACAAACTTGGTTACATAGTAAACTTAGGAATTGATAGGATTCCTAGAACCAGATTTCCTAAGACTGTAGGGGATGTACTATTAATACTAATACTCACACACACTTGACTTCCTAGGATTATTGGGAATCAATAGGATGATTGAGACTTGATTTTATGAGATGCCCTGGAATCAGTCGTAGTGCTTGATATTCACAGAAACTAGATTTCCCAGGATTCCAGGGAATCAGTCATGGAGCTTAATACTACTATATTTTGTATGATTCTTGTGAATCAGTGGGATTACTAAGATGTGACAATCCTAGATTCCAAGTAATTGGTTTTTTATCCTAATACTCTCACACAATTGATTTTCCAAGATTCTTTAGAATCAATAGGATGCCTTGGAATTGATTGCCTGGGATTCAAAATAATAGACCATAGTGCCTGATATTAACACATAGTAGATTTATTAGGATGCATAGGAATTGACCATAGATCATGATACTGCTATATTTCGTAGGATTCTTAGGAATCAATTTTTACCTAATATACCTAGGATGTTCTCATAGGAATCAACCATGGGCCTGGTATTGGGTTGGTATGATTACCTGACACACTTAGAGACACTATAACACTGGTCAAATTAGGTTTTGGTTGATTCCAAGTTTCATGATAGAACTTGAGGATCAAATGTGGTTATTTATTTATGATTCCAAATAGTATTTATTTTTCAGTTGAGCATGTCACGTGCACATACACTATATTTTACTAGTTATATATGGGAACATGTTAATAGTGCCCTAATGAGTTGTACTAACACCCTTCTTAGGAGTCTATGTTACTTGAGTACCTAAGTAGCCTGCAATTGTTGTAGGTTCAGTTCAGGGAAAGGATCGAGGTAGCTAGATCGAGCAAGATAACTCAAACAATATTGGATACATGGATTCTGTTGAGTCTTGGAGATGTAGTATAGCCTCTTATACATTTATTTTATTCTTTTACTATTTTTTATATGTGGCTAGCATTTTGGATGGCCAATGATTCTATATGACTATATGCTTATGTATTCATTTATTATTTATTGATGGATACGTTTATTAGTCCCTCATACTCTAACAGTTGTTTATTATTTTGGATGATTTTTTTTTATTTTATCTATTATTTCATGCAATGATTAGGGAGTATATTCTCCCTATGGTAACACCCTATATCCCTGCTACTAGTCAGAAGCCTCTACCATATGGGGAGGCACACCTAAGGTCATGTACCTCTTCATTCTTATCACTATTCATAACGGATTAAGGTTGGGATGTAAAGACCTATATTTTCCATGTAATTTTTTTTAATTATATAGAATTATTAAGAGTCTTTGAAAATTGATGGCGCATGATTCCAAAGTTCGGTGTGCCCGGAATGGATTTCTAAACTTTTTTAAGGTACGTTTAGTAAATGCGCGAGTGGTATTTTCTAACTTTTGAACCAGTGTTTAGATTAAAAATATTAGGGCACCGTTGAATATGTAGTGTTGGCATTCTCTTAAGGGAGACTTCACTTCGACCACAGTAGGTCTAGATAAAAAGTTATATTTTGGGACTTTTTAAAAAAATAAATAAAATAACATTGTTATTTTACTTTCTTTATTTTTTCTCTAATGGAAAAGCAGCAATGTGGGACTAGAGACATGTCCAGCCAACAAATGGATTGACCTTTAAATCCTAAGTAATATAAACGTTGGGGAATTAGGATGGTTCCTAATTAATGAGCCCCCATTAATTCCCAACTTCATTACTTACCCTCACTATCTTCTATATATATAGAGCTTGGGGAGAGGTATCGGCACAGCTTTACCAAGCAATGAAGTGCTTATAAAGGGCCACGACGCCAAACCCTTGGAAGATGGTGTTGGTTCCACCGAGCAGTGATGAGAGACATCGAAACCCTGAACTGAAGATCGATGATCGAGTGATTTCATTGGAGGCTAGTTGCGGGGGATGGAGAACATTGACCCACTCCCTCAACCACGGGTGTCACTCCATTTTTCTTGAGTTAGGGTTTTACTTTTGGTTTTAATTTCAAGAGTTATAGAATCCTTTTTACTCCCTTGTGTTTTTTACAAGCTAATGTGGAGGGTGCGGGCCTGACAAACCTATCCCAGACCCTCCGCTACCTCGCTACCCATGTGCCCTCCATAGAAGACCACCGTCACAGCGGCACTGATCGACTACGAAGGATGTGGCATGCCATCGTGTGCTGTAAGAGGAGGACACATCATAAATTCACGGCGGTAATCAGAGCGTCCTGCACTGGCAGGCTGAGGAGGAGTTGTGGCGCATCGTCGCACGCTGTAGGGGAGCAAGGGGTTGCGGTTGAAGCTACAGTGGATAAAGTTAGTGGCCGCCACACCGGTCGTCCATGAGGAAGGAGGCGGTTCACCCGCTCCACTGGAGGAACCAGCCACGGCTCGTCAGTTATGGCAGTCAGAAGAGGCAGTTGGCACACTGGTTGGACGCGAAAGCGGAGGTCTGTGTGACCATCGCGTCGCCAAAGGAGTCGTGGATCCGACGCTGTAGTGGCAGGACCATTCGGAATGATGTGATGCAGGGACTACTGATCGTGATTTTTACCTACCCTTCAGGTAGAATCCTCTATGGATGATCTAGGAGTTGTTTTGTACTTTTCAGTTGTATCTGTACTTTTCAGTTGTACTTGTACTTTTCAATTGGGCTTGTATTCTGGCCCCTTTACTTTCTACACTCTTTTTACTACAGCAATTTACTTCATAGTTGCTTCTTGTTTTGTTCTTGGACAGTGTGTCTGTACAGGTTAAAAGTCAATGCCTTCCCGATTTAGGGATACACCTTTATAGTGCTAGTCGTCAGCCCCTGACCTATGGAAGGTGGTCTTGGGGTAGTCGTGGCTTGGTCCTCGAGGGACGGGTCATGACAAAGTGGTATCAAAGCAATCGGTTCTACCAAAGAACTAGGACTCTGATCTTTTCGATGTGGAAATAGTGTTAAGTGTTATGAGTATTGTTTTCAGTTTTTGGAATCTAGTGTTGGTGAGGTGTCCTACGTATCCATACATCAGGACCCTGAATTCTGATTTTCAACCCTGTGCATGGAAACACTGATTGCATGTGTTTTTAAATATTTTTTCTTATGATCTCTTGAGTCAGCTCACCAGATATAACTTATTGACTATGGCACACCTATCTTATTTCAGGATGCCACCACATAGACAGCCAGCTAGGATTCCTTAGATAGTACACAATTACAACCCATCAAGCGATGAGGCCTCGATGTAGGGCCCTCTTACGGCGTTAGCACCTTCGGGTGGGGTACCGGCAGCACCACTACCCATTGTGTAGCCATTTCCACCAGCCCCACTAGTAGAGGATACACGCTAACTGAGAGTGTTGCATGAGTTTCAGTAGTAGAGGCCTCTAAGGTTCCAAGGCGAGATGGACCCACAGGTGGCTGAGGAGTGGTTGGAGGCTATAGTCAGAGTTTTCCACTTAGTTGGGACACCAGCTAAACTTATGGTGATCCTAGAAACCAGTCTTTTCCAGGCAGCAATAGGGATATGGTGGAGCTTGATGGTCCAGATACACAACAAGGTGACCCTCATCTGGGTAGACTTATAGGACCTTTTCAGGGTAGAATTCATCCCAGAAACTCTATGCTCAGTGCGTATATAGGAGTTGTTGCACTTATAGCAGGGAACCATGACTATGGCTCAGTACTCGGCGAGGTTCATTGATCTCTCCCACTACTCCACTAATATAGAATGGGACCCTTTATTCAAGTACTAGACCTTTAAGCAAGTTCTCTGATGGGATATCATAGCATCGATGATATCGCTCAACATTCTGACGTAGGATGGGGTGCTAGAGTGAGCACTTTTGGTAGAGAGATTCCTAGATGAGCAGGCACCGACAGTGAGAGCCACCACCGGACATCAAATAGAATAGTCATCCATAGCAAGAAGTATGAAGATGACGTAGGGGCCCAAGCAGGCCATACCTTCTGGTGGACGACCTCAGGATATAGGGTCGGTGGTGAGGGGCTCATGGGATAGAGGAGGACAGATGAAAAGCAGGCAGTGCTACTCGTGCGGCGGGCAGGGTCACATGGCCCGCGAATGCCCGACTTGTCGTACGGATGACCAGCATATGATTGAGTGACCTCTAAGGCAAAGGCATAGATTTGATCAGGGAGGTCTGCACGTATTAGTCGGATGTGGTATAGGAGCTAGCTGTGCAGCAGGCGGTGGGCGGCAATTTGAGTTTCTGCCGCCACCACCTCCATGTGGTCCACCCCGACCATAGGGAGCAGGTGGATAGGGATGATCTCATCTCCAGGTAGTTGAGGCCTACGACCACGAAACTCTAGATATGATTAGAGGTATGATCTATGTCTACTCCACCTTAGCTGCATTACTTATAAACATAGGTTCCACTCACTCTTTTATTGCCATTGCCCTCGTTCCAAGCTCAAAGATTCTGGTGGAGTCGTTAGCTCGATCCTTACGGCTAGATACTCCAATGGGAGAGGATTTGATGATTTCACACTAGTGTAGATAGTGTGATCTTACCCTAGGAGGTAAGATCTTCATCTAGGATCTTCTAGTAGTGCCATCAAGGCCTTACGATGTCATCTTGGGTATGGACTGGTTGTCCATAATCCATGCTTAGATTGACTGTATTAGGTGAAAAGTGTGGTGTGTCTGATGGGACTAGGTTATCCCTCACCGGTGAGAAGGGAACCTTTGAATAACGGGATGGACTTACCCAGAGGAGGGTGCATCCAATCACACATAAATTGGATAACCTTACCCTTGGAGTGGTTGATGTTGAGAGTCTGAGCTATCCTGTATTGGTGGACGAGTATGTCGATGTCTTTCCTGATGGTGTTCTAAGACTACCTCCATGTAGAGAGGTAAACTTTTACATCTACTTGTACCCTGGGACGGAACTAATATCTACACCAGTATATCAGATGGCCCCCTCAGAACTTCATGAGTTACGGGTACAGTTGGAGGACTTGTAGAGGAAGGAGTTCATAAGGCCCATCATTTCTCCATGGGCAGCCCCGATTTTGTTCACCAAGAAGGAATATGGGAGTTTGAGACTCTGTGTGGACTATCGGTGCCTGAACCAGGTGACCATGAAGAACAAGTATCCACTTCCGAGGATTGATGATCTTTTCAATCAGTTAAAGGGATCTCATTGGTTTTTAAAGATATACCTTAGATCAGGCTATCATCAGCTAAGGGTACGAGATGAGGATGTGCAGAGGATGACCTTCAGATGTTGGCATGGACACTATGAGTTCTTGGTTATTCCATTTGGTTTGACCAATACCCCATCAGTGTTCATGGGACTCATGAATAGGATCTTTCAGCCATACCTTGATCGCTTTGTGGTGGTCTTCATTGATGACATATTGATATACTCAGTGTCGGAGGAGGAGCATGTCTATCATCTATAGATAATTCTGTATACACTCTGAGAGCACCAGCTATATGGTAAGCTCTCAAAGTTTCAGTTCTAGATACAAGAGGTACACTTTCTGCGACATGTTATCTCATAGTCTGGAGTTGCAGTGGATTCAGTGAAGATATAGGTTATACTTGCTTGGGAGCCACCCAGGAGTGTAACCGGGGTGCATAGTTTCTTGGGGTTGGCTGGATACTACCGGAGATTTATGCCTGACTTTTCCAAATTTGTGGAACCCTTTTCAGCACTAACGAGGAAGGGACAGCCCTTC
Source organism: Viscum album (assembly GCA_963277665.1). NCBI lineage: Eukaryota > Viridiplantae > Streptophyta > Magnoliopsida > Santalales > Viscaceae > Viscum > Viscum album. Next base: position 446,376,880 of record OY728137.1, on the reverse strand, counting down.
GTATGGACAGAGAGATGCCATCAGAGTTTTCAGGAGCTGAGGTAGAGACTGACGCGTGCCCCCATCTTGAGGCTACCAGAAGAGGGCGTTGGGAATGTACTCTAATACGACAAATCAAGGACCAGAATTGGGTTCGTACTGATGCAAGAGTGAGCAGTGATCGCCTAAGGATCACGAAAGCTAAGGCAATATGAGCATAACTATACTGACCATGACCTGAAGTTAGCAGTATTGGAATTTTACTTGAAGATCTGGTGACATTAATTGATGGGTGAACATTTTACAGTCTACTCTGATCACAAGAGTCTTAGGTATATCTTCTCTCAGAAGGACCTGAACCTAAGATAGTGGTGATAGCTAGAGTTCCTCCAAGACTATGACTTTGAGATAGTCTATACTCCTATGAAGGGGAACATGGTAGCAGATGCACTCAGTATGAGGTTTGGTCTACAATTGTTGAGTGAGGTGACAGAGTAGCTAGCCACGTTGCAGATATCCTTCGTGGATAGAGATGGATTAGCTTACCTCTAGTCTATAATAGTCACTCCCCTACTTCTTCAGCAATTTTGGGAGGCACATATTGGGGACATTGAATGTGAGGCTCGACATGCTCAGATATCCTCAGGACAAGAATCGGATGGATTTTCTACAGGTGGAGATCACGTCATCCTCTTCAGAGAACGTACCATGGTACGAGTAGCGCTACGAGAGGAGGTGTTGATGGAGTTCCATACGTCTCCTCTAGTGGTACATCTTAGTGTGGAAAAGATATATCAGGACCTCTGGAATCAGCACTGGTAGCCAAGTATGAAGAAAGTAGTGGCAGAGTTTGTTTCCCAATGCCTCACTTGTCAGCAGGTGAAGGCTGAGAATCAGGTTCCACTAGGATTAGCGCAGCCACTAGAGGTGCTGGAGTGGAAGTGGGATAGAATCTCCATGGACTTTTTGATAGGGCTTCTACATATGTCCAGGGGACATGATTCTATATGGATGATCGTTGACTGACTCACCAAGTTTTCCCACTTCCTACCTATCCGAGAGTAGGGATTACTAGAGGGATTAGGATGCCTCTATGTACAGAAGATTGTGCGACTTCATGGGGTTCCATCGGCGATCGTCTCTGATCGTGACACACATTTTACTTCCCAATTTTGGAAGAGATTGTAGGAGAAATTCGAAACTCAGTTACGTTTGAGCACTGCCTTTTATCCTCAGACAGATGGTTAGATGGAGAGGACCATTCATATGCTAGAGGAGATGCTTCGTTCATGTGTCCTAGATTTTGGCCATAGTTTGGAGGATTACTTTCCCTTAGAGGAGTTCGTATACAACAATAGTTATCACTCCACCATCGGTATGGCACCATTTGAGGCCTTGTACAATTGACCATGCAGATCACCTCTATGTAGGACAGACCTAGGGGAGTCAGCACTTATGGGTCCAGAGTTGGTACGGGCTACCACTAAGAAGGTGAAAATCATCTAGGAGTGGATGAAGACTGCATAGAGCAGACATAAGTCTTATGCTGATAGGAGATGGAGACCTTTGAAGTTTCAAGAGGGGGACCATGTATTCTTACGAGTCTCCCCTCTACGGGGACTATGGAGATTTGGCCTAGGAGGCAAGTTATCACCGAGGTTTATTGGATTGTTTCTGATACTTCGGAGGATTGGAGAGGTGGAATACCACTTGGAACTTCCACCGTGGTTGGAGAGGGTGCATGATGTCTTCCATGTATCCCAGTTGAGGAGATACATGCATGAACCATCTCACATCATCGACCATAGCGAGCTGGAATTTGATGATGGGGAAACATTTATGGAGGTTCCAAAAGAGATGGAGGATCGACAGGAGTGAGTCCTTTATGGGTGGTCAATACTTCCAGTGTGCATTTTTTGGAAGCACGGGAACCTCCAGGAGAGCACTTGGGAGTGGGAGGCTCAGATTCATGCTCAGTACCCCCATTTGTTTTCTTAGTCTATATTGTGGCTTTCAGGGATGAAAATCCCTAATGTGGGGAGAATGTAAAGGCCCAGATTTTCCATCTAATTTTTTTAATTATATGGAATTATTACGAGTCTTAGAAAATTTAGATCTCGTGATTCTGAAGCCCGGTGTTCCCAGAATGGATTTCTAAACTTTTTTTAAGGTACGTTCAATAAACGTGTGAGCGGTATTTTCTAACTTTTGAACCAATGCTCGGATTAAAAATCTAAGGGCACCGTTGAATCTATAGTGTCAGAATTTAATTAAGGAAGACTTCACTTTAACCATAGTAGGTCTGGAAAAAAATTTAGATTTTGGGACTTTTTAAAAGAATAAATAAAATAACTTTGTTATTTTACTTTTTTCTTTTTCCTCCAAAGGACAAGAGACAACGAGGTACTAGTGACGTGTCAAGCCAATAAATGGCTTGACCTTTCAATCCTAAGTAATAGCAACATTGTGGAATTAGGAAGGTTCCTAATTAACAATCCCCCATTAATTCCCAATGTTGTTACTTACCATCCCCCTCTTCTATATATATGAAGCTTGGGGAGAGGTATCAGGATATATTCACTAAGAAATGAAGTGATGATAAAGTTCTATGATGCCAAGCCCTTGGAGGACGGAGCTAGTTCCGGAGAGCTGTGATGAGCGACACCGAAACCCCAAACTGAATATCAACGATCGAGCGACGTCATTGGAGGCTAGTTGTAGGGGATGACAAACACCAACCCACTTCCTCAACTGTGGGAATTTCTCCATCGTTCTTGATGTAGGGTTTTACTTTTGGTTTTAATTTCAAAAATTTTAGAATCCTTTTTCCTCCCTCATGTTGTTTATAAGCTAATGTGGAGGTTGTGGGCCTAAAAAACCTGGCCTAGACCCTCTGTTACCTCTCTACCCATGCGCCCTCCATGGAAGACCATCAGCGTGGTGGCACCGATCATCTATGAAGGATGCAGCGTGTCGTCGCGTTCTGTAAGAGGAGGTCATGGCACAAAGATGTGGAGGTCATCGGAGCGGCCGGCATCGGTCAGCCATAGAGAAGGTGCGGCATGCCGTCGCGTACCATCGATAACCAAGGAGCCATGGTGGATAAAGGCGGTGGTCGACCGCGAGGAAGGAGGTGGTAGACCCGTGCCACCAGAGGAATCGGCTACATATCTTCTACCGCGGCAGTCAGAAGAGGAGGTTGCCACACTAGCAGGCCGTAGAAGTGGTGGGCAGCGTGACCAGTGCACTGTCAGAGGATCCATGGTAGAGGGACCCGCAGCAGGTCCCACAGTGACCTGGCAGTGCCCTTAGGTGCTGCCATTCTGCCTACCGAACGGGAGGGCACTCCCCTTCCATGCTAGCTCGGGCGGACTGTGTAGTGAGTCAGGTCGTGCTCCACCTCGAGTCGGGCCGCACCTCATGATATCGGGCCTCCTGATCAGTGGGCTGCAACCCACCGTGAACTAGGTTGCGCCCCGCCATAGGTGGGGTCGTGCGAGCCCAACAGGCCACCCTTCCGCGGGTCGGGCTGCCCCCTTGAGGGCCGGATCGCACCCCCCCTTTGTGGGTCGGGCCACGCTCCCTTGTGGGTTAGCCCAGACCATGGCCCAGTGGGCCGAGCCCACTAAGTTCTAGTCCATTTGGGTCGGGTCGAACCGAACCAGGTCGGGTCGGCCCAAACCGGGTCGGATCGGACTCGGACCCAACCGGACCCATAAAAAATTAAAGGGCCATAACTTGAGAATCGGATGTCTGTTTGAAGAACCGTCTATGGCATTGGGAACCTTGGATCGATACAGTCCTTTTGGTATAATCCACTTGAGTTTTGAAAATAGTTAGAGTATAGCTGGGTTGGATCAAACCTGAATCCAACCGGGCCCTTAGAACTAAAATGCTTATAACTCACAGAGTGGGCGTCTGATTGACGCACCATCTGTCACATTGGAACCCTTATGACATGGAGATAAATTGGGTTACTACTTTGTGAAGATTAGTGGTGGTAGAGGTATGACCGATAACTTGAGGGGTAGATTCTATGGAACTCGAGTGCACTGGGTATGAGGAATCCTGTGGCAGGCTGTAACGTGAAGAAAGAACATTGATCCTATGTGGGTTAGCATCTATCAATCATGTGTGGGTTAGAATATATTGATCATGTGTGGGTATTATTCTATCAGATCATGTGTGGGTCAGTGCTCAGTGATCCTATATGGGTTAGCGTATACCGATCATGTGTGGGTCAGTGGGGGTTAGTACCTATCGATCCTGTGTGGGTCAGTAGCGGTGCTTCTTAACAGAATAAGATGATCTATCTTATGACTAATCATTTGTACTTATGTTCTTAAGTTATACCCGATTGTGAGATAAGTCTCTTCTATCTTCGTGGTGTTACCTGTGTGTTACTTCTGTCTTCGTGGTGTTACCTGTGTGGTACTTCTATTTTTGTGGTGTTACCTATGTGGTACTTCTATCTTCGTGGTGTTATCTATGTGGTACTTCTAACTTTGTGGTGTTGTCTTAGTGGTGTTACCTATATAGTATTACTATCTTTGTGGTGTTGTCTTTGTAGTGTTACTTGTGTGGTAATTCTATCTCAGTGGTGTTACCTTTATGGTATTTCTACCTTCATGGTGTTACCTTTGTGGTATTCTTCCTCATATATGAGATGAGTATATCTTGATAACTTAGTTGTATGTATGGGCATATACCCATGTATATTTGAAGTCTTGATTTGTGTTTTTCCCTTTTTGGAACTCTAGAAGACCTACGGGGGTCTCGGGGTCCCTACTGAGTATCGTTATACTCACCCCTACAAGTGCTACACCCACACCTTATTGCATCTTGTGCAGACGACGAATAGTACTGATCGAGGCTAAGGGAGCCAGGACTAGACGGTACTTAGAGGTGGACCATTTGGCATGACATGACATAGGGAATATTGATCATGAGTTGTACCTACCCTTCAGATAGGATCCTTGGTGGACGATCCAGGAGCTATTTTTTACTTTTCAGTTGTATTTGTACTTTTCAATTGTACTTGTACTTTTTAGTTGGGCTTATATTCCAACCCCTTTACTTTCAGCACTCTTTTTACTATAGCAGTTTACTTTGTGGTTTCTTCTTGTTGTGTTCTTGGACAGTGTGTTTGTATAGGTTAAAAGGCAATGCCTTCCCATTTTAGGGATATGTCTTTCCGGTGCTAGTCACTAGCCCCTGGCCTATGGAAGGCGGGCTTGGGGTAGTCACGACACGGGCCTCGTGGGACGGGTTGTGACAATGGATATTATAATGACATAATATGTGTCATGATATAATTATGTTGTAAAGACACGCACTTCTTATACATAGATATCACAGCTTAATAGATGAATATTCATTACATTACATAACGATCCACACTGGAATCGTATGGGTCTTGTACCTTTAGAAACATGGATATATAAACAACTCATTCATGAGTTAACTACATCATTTCTCAATTATTTCTTCATAACTATCACCCTTATTATAAATATCATACATAATACCTTTCTTCATAACCTAGGGAAAGGAAACATAATAAAGGTTGATATTAGATGCTCAATAGGGTTAAAAAGGGAGATATCAACATAACATGAGCATAAGGGCATGATAATAGGATAATAACATTTGAAAAGAATACCCTATATATCATAGATAATAAACTTGAGTCATGGAATAAATATTAGAAACTCATAAGATATGAATCATAAAGAGATCAATGAACATGATCCATTATAACATAACATTGGCATCAGAAATAGATTTATATAAAACACATGAGTATATAAAACCTTATTTAAAGGATACCTTTCAATACATTCATAACATTTTAGGCATGGGATAACCACCCATGTACCTGTTTCAGTCTTAGGATAACCTCTCATGTACCCTCTTTTTTAGGATTGGGATAACCTCCCATGTACCCACTGATCTCATAGAACATTAATAGTTAACCAATGTATTGGAAGTAGATATAGGTCCCACCCATTAAATAATATATATATATATATATTTATGCCGCAATATTAGAAAACATTCATTATATCATAACATGTTAAAAGAAAACGAGTCACATAAACATTTCACCATAGTATAACCCATGGAAAGAAATAGGTTTCATAAGCATCTTGTCATCATAAACATAAATCATTAAGAGAAAGAATAATAATGGTATCCTTGGATCATATCCTTAGTAAATCATAAGTAATGTGAAATGATTTCATCTTAGATAGAAAATGATTTTGAAAGATCACTTATAATATTTCTTTAAAAAAATACCCTTTCCACTTTAAAAATAACTTTTAAAAACTAAAAATTTATAAAACATTTTCAAAATACATTTATTTTAAAATAACCACATAAAATTATAAAAGAAGCTTAAAAGAAATTATTTTTCATGATGGTGGAAGATTTTTTTTCATACTATAGATAGTAAAATAAATATTACATTCACATTTTTTATAAAGTGTAAAAAGTGTCTTGTTTGAAAAAATAAAATAAGATTTCTTTAAAACCATTTCATAAAAATTAAAATATGGGTAAAATTTTATTTTAAAAAAATTATAATAGTAAAAAATTATTTAAAACATTTTTAGAAAACATTGGCATGGAAGAAAATGTATTTTTAACCAAATAGATAAATTTGATTAAAAATATATTTTTGATCTATTGAGTACTTAAAGAGAGTAAAATTAAAATAAAATATATATTATCAATAAACAAATAGAGTATAATAATAATCATAAGTTTATTGAGAGATATATCATATGATATCATCACCAGAAACTTAATCATAAACAATCCTGATAAACAATGAGATTATAACATAAAATCATTACCACTTTGGTAACATTTGAATCGTAAGACCCATGAAAGAAAGAAACTTATGAGTATGTATATCCCATAATTTTCATGATAAGAATCATAAAATACATTCATACCACTTTGGTAACATTTGAATCGTAAGACCAATGAAAGAAAGAAACTTAGATGTATATGTATATACCATAATTATCATGATAATAATCATAAAATACATTAATGGGTATTATATATACCTCATAAAATAAGATAGGTGAATAACATAACATATGTTCCAAAGAAGGTAATTTGAGACAAAAATCATTTACCGCTTTGGAAATTTTTGAATTGTAAGACTCATTAAAGAATAACATCAAAAGAAACTTTAAATATCATTAAAATAAGTATATTCATGATTTAACATGACAAATAGGTATTATATAAAATATAAAAAAAATGAGTGGTGAATATGGAATAAGTCTCCCATAAATAAAAGTGAGACTAGAAATCCCTTACCTTAAGTCTAGACTTGATCCGTACATGTTCGAACCTCATGTTCTATGATAAATCTATTAAAATACCATAATTATATATATAATACCATATATGATGTAATTATACCCTTTTATCACTTAATTATTAATAATTATTTTTAAAATCATTATTTTGGGTAATAACTCGTTCGTCTTTCATGTATGTTTTGGTACGATCATTTTAGTACTTATAATTTTATCATCATTACATCATATATATAATGTTAAAAATGAATTAAATTTCATATATATTTATTATATACATATTTATAGTCATCCATAAAATTAGATATAGAAAAATTGATTACACCATTCATGGAGATGGTTGGTCGTACGTACACATAAACGTTATTTCCATTTTTTTCAACGGATGGAGTGAAAAAAAGTAAATATTAATTAAAATTTATAGAATAATTATTATGTAATATATATCATATATATTCATTAAATTTATCCTTATTTCCTTCCATGTTAATCCTAAGTGAAAAACAAATCAAATCGCTTTGTGAGGTGGTAGTCCGTCGTACACACAAGCGATACTATTGTATCCCCCACAGAATGGAAAGTATAAAATGTATATTTGATATAATAATTTCAAAAGTATAATTATGTTAAAAATATCATATATAAACTTTAAATCCATAATTATTATAATCCATGAGAATTGGTGATGGAAAATTAATTACATCGGTTCATGAGATGGCATTCTTTCGTACACACGATCGACAGTTTCATTTCTTATTTGAGGAAAGAGGAGAAGGATATATATAATTAAATTAATATAATAAAATATAAGTATATTTAATATATTGGATTTATTATATTGAATCCATTTTTCCAAATTCAATTCACATAAATTTCATAATTTAATTTAAAATTAAACTCGTGAACGCGATGAGAAAGCGAATTTCCAAAGAGAAAATTCTCATAAGTATAAAAATTTGTAATATAAATCTTCAATATTAAATTAATTATAAGGATAAAAATTGGATTAATAAATATATAATTGAACTGATTTTATTTTTAAAATAATATTAAAATAATTTTTAATTTTTTAAATGCTTTAAATGAAAATACAATTCTTAATAAAAACTAATATTTTCTGCTATTCATCGAAAAATTTATCTTTTAAGAAAATTCTCAAAAATACAATCTAATGTAATTTTGAAATGTTGGTTTCATAATATAATTTAATATTTTCAAATAAATTTTCTAAAATTGTAAAAAATTAATATTAAATTAAGTGCAAAAAATGTGATAAAACTACTTTTTAGAAAAAAAAATACATTTTTAAGTATAAAACTGGAATTATTATTATATCATACCTATAAAATACATAAAATAAATTTAATTGAATATATAATATATAAATTTATTTAAAATAATTCAATAAAATCTATTCGTTTAATTTATTGAGATAAAATGATTTTGTGCACATAAAAATAGTCTTTCAAAAAAGTATTTCCTTTATTTTCAAATTGTTTTTTATTTTTATTTATAATTAATTAGTAACCAAAGAATTCATTTTATATATTTTAAAACCATATATTTTTTTAATTTATTTAATCCTATTCATACTCTCTATTAAAATATCTAGGCAACAACTATCATATTAAATAATAATATTTTAATAGTATGTCACGCTTTGTTAAAACTCGGTGTTGCATGTAACAAAAGATATTGAAGAATTTAAATTTATTTGAATAAAATATTTCATAAAATCTTGGGGTGTTACATAATGCATTCTAGTTTATAATCTAAACAAGGGATAGGTAATTACATAATACAATCATGTCATATTTAGTGGCAAGTTAAACAAAACATAAAATGTATGGAATAACATAACAAATAAATAATAATTAACATGTTAAACATGTGTAAGATTTGGTTTTCTTATTTTATAGTTAATTAAATCCAGTTCAATTTGGGTTAGGTTGAATAAATTTGAATTAGTTCAAGTTTATTCAATTTTATTTCATTTATTCTTGAGTTTTATTTGGCTTAGCTTGGTTTATGTTTAAGAAATTTTAGTTCATTTTATGTGAATTTAGGTCAATTTGGTTCAAATTTATTTGATTTAAGCTCATTTGGGTTATATTTGGATGGTATGAGTAGTTTTTGTTCTAATATAATGATGTTATTAATAATTTCATTTTATATTCCATGAATTATTTTGATTTATTGAATATATTTAGTGAATTTTTGGTGTTTAATAAATGTTTTTCTTGGTGTGGGTAGTTTTAGTTCAAGGAAAACAATGGTATTTATAACATCATTTATTCATTAATTGTATTATTTCAAAAGACATTGTGTTGTGTGTTTTTTTGATTTATACTTTTATTATTTGTGATGTCAAAATAATTAAGATTTACCTCATGGGTTAAGTGGTTTAAAATGAAAGGAAATCATATTAAATACATATGGCCATGTAATGAACCAAACTAGTCCAACTAGACAAGCCACCCTAACTGGCCCGTAATGTAATATAGGTAAAACATTATAATAGAAACTAGTCTTGAATATAAGAAAAAAAATACATACAACTAGAGGATGAATTAGAAAACGATGTGATGATGCAATCCAATCCAAAACATATTAAACCAAAAAGTATATCAAACCCCCATGTGACCAATAGTCACCTTTGGACCAACCTGAACTGAAAGTAATGGCAATAAGATAATCGAGCATGCTATAAGATTATCTTACCTTTACCTAAATCATGCAATACAACATCTAAAAATTGTAGAAACCAAGCATGCATCGAAATCCCAGAAGTTGGAATTTAAAAAATTTCATCAACGAATGACTAGAATATGTTGACATCAATGAATAGTTGCCTGATTACTTCTTCAGGATCACATGTGAAGAGTTTTTAAGCACAAAATTAAGACCATAAAAACATGGTTTAGATCTAAAGTTGTACTCGAAATCTTCTCATAGTTGGTGATCACTACTTGAATAATCTGAAGTCAAATCTCTCTAGATCATCCACATGTGCTTCAAAAATCTGCAGGAGCACCGATCGTCAAAATCAAGGTGCAAGCACGGAGTTCCGATGACACCTTTGATGCTCTGATGATCACTACATCACGTTTCTTGTGATGCCTAAGAGAGAACTCGATATGTTCTCCTAGATTTAAATTTTCTCTCTCTATAACATGGTAGAGAGGAAAATAGAGATAAATCTCATGAATAGTCCTTAGTGGGAGGATCTCCTCTTCTATATATAGTGTGTGAATAAGTTACCCAGAATTGCCTCTCTGACCCCCAAATACTTAACGCATTATAAACAACATGTTGTGACTACTAATCTGAGTCATAAATATTATTATCACTTTATTTTAATATATTAAAATATATTACATGATAACAAATGAGTCATTAACTTGACTCTTCATTCCCACAAATATTAATTGAACCTTGAATATTTTAATATTCATTCAAATAACATTTCTCATGTATTTACTTAAAACTTGAAAATACATTTAATAAATAAATTCAATGCCCATTATTCTTAACTTGAATAATGTGAATTTATTTATTACATTGGTGATCTTTTATCCTTGGAAAAATCTCGGGCCCCAATGGTGGGGCCCACCATGTCCAAAACTCATATTCAACTGAATAGGGAAGATTCTCTAATATGTTATTATGTGTGACCCTCTAGTCTTTTATCTTGATAGAAATTAATACTTTTTATAGAACAAGAGTAGGATCTAGCAATCCAACATGGCCCCTAAAGAGATAAGTATTATCACAACAGTGAAAACCAACCTATGAAAACGTATTGTGTAATATAATCTCTTTGTCTTTAGTATCTCATAAAACAGGATGCACACTCATGTCATCGCCCTTTACTTGTTTTATTATTTTTTGATCTAACTGGATGGATTTACTTTGGAATTACATGTCCATAGATTTATCAAGGTACTACCATCCTGATCAACATGGACTGAGATATATAACTTCCTTAACTTAGAAGCGACAAATAATTTCTTGAACATTCAACCAATGTCATATCACTAATGACGCACCCCACATAAACTACCTCACCACAATTTCAATATCATGGTTTTATTCTTGCATCAAAGTACACAATCAAATGTCATACATTGGTAATAATATCAAGTTAGGAGATCATTACATATGATCGTAGATAGTAACATTTAATGACACCCAAAACATGTGGTGTTCCTATCAGAGGGTCTGTCCTCATGATCTCACTACTCAAGATCACCAAGTGTGAACTTCATGAGAAGAAGTCTCAATTCTTATGAGTCCTAAGAACCAGATATTCAAACATCTACTATGTCCAATCAGAAAGATGTAATTAGACCATAGAAAATATTAAATATTAATGTCATGGTATCTTGAGGTTCTCATTATATCCTAGGATCTACTATAACCTTTCGATATAACAATTAATCTATGTAAATTACCATTAAATAGTGGATGTAGAAATTTCTACACAATAATGGTAATTAACCATCATGTATATCTAACTATATACACAATATGGTAATCAAAAGCACTGCATAGTTGGGTCTAGGGCACTCACTATTTCAACACTCCCACTTTCACTAGAGAAAACTTGTTAACCAAACTTGCTAGATTATATCATGATTAAGATCATGTTTCTACTAAGTAATTGCTTTAGCTACTGGGATTTCCATTATTTCTTTGCATGTAAATTCTGCTATAGCGACCTTATCTCCTTGAGTAAAACCTCTCAATAAATGGTATCCCCGAGTATATCCTTTTTTCCACTGTCAAAACTTGAAATCGTGGATAGTAAGAATATCATAATTTACATTATGATAATTATTTTTTTACTAGGTGTGATTCCAATAACTAGAACAAATTGTTGCATTTGACTACTTCTTAACTACCTTAGAAGCTGCAACATACTCGATATTTGTAGGTATGGCTACCACTAGATCATATGATCTTTTCTCGCTCATCACCTTAGCCTAAATATGATACTATATCACATGGATCTAATGAATACTAGTTTGTATCCCCAAAAAAACTAGTATCTTTTCTTCTTCACTTACCAGGCACATATATTTTTTATTTTCTGAAGTACAGTTAGACAGTTCTGACTACTTCACTTGTAGTGCTCCTAGATATGATTGATATTTTCCAACTATAAAGTATATCCTAGAAATATAAGTTCTTTTAAATATAATGGAATATGTGATTGATTCATCACATAATGGTATGGACTTCAAATCACCACGTTTATCTCCTCCCATGTCCCGAACATGTCAACCTAGATAGATATTTTCATGTGACATTGGTAACAATTCTCTCTTGAATTGTTCCATATTTTATTTTTCAATACCATGTCATTATATGTATGATTGTCTAGGTCCAAGTGAGATTTAGATCCACCTCAGTAGATCATGTTCCCTAGAACTTAGGTTGCTACTTTAATTCAATCAATGGAGAATAAATTTTATCCTGATCTTAACTAACTGTAAGTCCAATATTTTTTTTCCATATGTTGTCGAACATATTTTAATTGGAAAACCTTAGCACTCCTACTAACCTCTGGTAGACACATGGAAAATATTCATTTCAAAATGAATATCCTATGATCCTATTGCTTATTATAATCCTAAACTGGATTTCAGTAACTTGCAACCTTTATTATCATTATGTGACATGACCATCCCTTTCTGGTTGCGTTGTATAAACACCTTCCACAATTTTTTTTCATGACATCAAATGATTAATATAATGATCATAGAAATTAGCTTATATAAATTGAAATTCTAATGGATTTAGGCATACCGACTTGGTATTACCAATCGAGCCTTATTGGTACTACACTTGTAACATCCATGTATCAACTCACTTGAATACCCACCTCAGTATTCAAAAATAATAATCCCGTTTTTTCACTTTGATACAAAGAATCCATTTATTGAATTTTAATTAGTATTTTCAATCTTATATAATTTCTATATACTACTGACCTATAGGAAATATTACTCACAATTAATAATAGATCACCGACCATGGTGAATAAAACCATCACCATGGTTTTAACCTTCCTACACAGTTTGTGTCTTTGGAACCTTCCTCTTCCACATGTACTTGTGGAACTTGTTCCTGTTCCAACTATTTTTGAATCTTGAGAATTGACTAAAACCAATTCAATATAGCACCCAATATCTCTAATAGATATGTGCTCCATTTTATATAAATGGATTCTATCACTTGACTACAACTTTCTAACATAGGGATTTGGGTAATATTCTAAGCAACTGTTAGGATGATTACAAATAATGAACAATGTGTTTATACTTGATGCAAGTTTTTATATGTCCTAACAAACTATTTACACCCAAACACTTTTCCATATGACATAATGGATTTCCATCATACTATGACTCGTATGATATCCATTTTTCATTATAGTTTACATAATTTTTATGTGATTTTTTCGTTATTTTCGAAGCATGCCATGAAATATATTGAAAGTTTCTATGAGTTGCAACATTGATACTCTTTACACCATAACTTTATTGTATAAAAAGTGCATTTAGGAATTACTCCATGCTACATTTTGTTGATCAATGTTGATATGTAAGACTTCCTTATCGATCCTCCTCATTAACATCAATATCGTGATATAGATAAGGTAATATGTGTTTAGGAATTACTTCATGCTACATTATCATGATTGATGAATGCTTGGTCAATATATTCTTCGGCATGTCGGATCGAAGTAACACATGTCTTATGACCATGAATACATCATAATTAACATTACCATTCCTTAATTACTTAAAATAATATAATGAAGTATATTTATACCTCTAGCTTACCCTTGGAATAGTTCATGCTCTCTAACTGAACTAATTCTGAAAGATTTGTGACATACCTCTAAAGGTTTCTTTGTCAAAAACTAAAGGTGTCGATAATACCATAGGTATTTAGTTGTACCAAGCCTAAATACCATACAGGTTATAGACATGATGTCCACCTTTTAGTTTTACTTGATAAAGAATTAGCTTGCCACAATTGGGTATAAGTCTTACATTTTATATTCATTAAGTATTTCCTACAATTAAAGTATTACTAAACTATAGTTTGAGTATAAAACACCAAATACATCATTAATTCCTCATCTTGGAATAATGTATCATTGTGTCCAAGGACACATGGGATTAATTTTTGGATTATAATTATTAATAGTTCTATATGAATCTTTCACTTGGAAATTAAGAAGTCATGTACTTCTCACCACTGGCCTAGGTATCACCTTTTCACAGCAACCTAGAGAATACACCTGACTTATAGTAATATTTCTATACTTACTTGGTTACTATATTTAAATACACATATATGTTTGACATATTGTATTCAATACCCAAAAAGTAAAACTGAAACATTACATTAATGAATATTATTGAATAATAAGCAGTAACTTTCTTCTTGAATTAAGTTCATAGCATTTAAAATTCCATTGTTTTATTTTATGATATAAAAATCAAATAACCTCTTGTTAATACCTCTTTTATTTAAGGACACTGAAAATATTCTCTTAGTGTTACATACCTTTGGCCTTTTCACCTTGTCTTTAAATTTGTTCATCATAAGAATTAAAGGTGAATATGTCTTTTATATTGTTATTCACTTGGAAAACCATACCTAAAAGGTGATGATGTGTTTACTCAATACTTGTTCATTTTGTAACTTTATATGAGTAAAGGGGAGAAAATGATATTAGAATAGTATGTACTGAAAAAACATAACCCACCTTTAAATTTACACATATCCAGTGCAACCATTACCGATTCATATCTTTGCTTTTCTTTCTCCTCGCAAACCACTTGGAGATAAGACTTCATGTTATATCATCCATGTCCTGATGTAGCAACCGCAACTAGCACTGGATGTTGATGAAAGTATAATGACATAACCATCATATTATTTGTACATTAGTCTCCTATAATAAATTTCTCACCCTCACTTCTTGAGGTGACTTAACAGGTGTTGGGGATACTAAACCATGAGTTTCCTAACTCATAGTAAAATACACAAGCGCCTGTACTATTCTTGGATACTTGTGTCAGTGAGAAAATTTACTTTGCCTATTATTTATCGCAGTTTAATTATTGTGGTACAACTTTCCATTTTCTAAAAGAGTAAATTTTAGCAGATTAGTACTTTTATCACGATTATAAGTTTAGACATTTTGATTAATTAATTAAATCGTTAAATCGTTAAATTGTTAAATCATTAAATGTATTCCACTATTTTATCAGATTCTAGTAACCCTTTGTGCTAGAATTGTAATACTCTATCGCTTGAGTATTCTAGCAGCAAGGATCCCTAAACCACCCCTCATAGTATATAATTTTTTGATACACCACTACTTTGAGGGTTCAAGGTTGGTGTTTAGTTGGCCAACTGCATGAACTTGCAGTTCCTTGATCTGTTGAGCGAAGTCTCAACTTCTGAAATCATTACTTGATTTACTCAACACTTACCTCTAAAATTATAACAAGCTAGCTTTGGCTATTTATTTACTGAAATTTTAGTTAATCCAATCCACCACTCTCATAATAATTCCCCAATAGTAAGAGGCACCCTCATCTTTGGCATGATTGGCACCCTAAATAGCCATTTTTGTCCAAATTCGAATGACGGAATGCGTTTCGGACTTAATATTTCTTTTAGGGTTTTATTATTTTTAATGTGACAAAATAAATCATTTTATATTTTATAATCACGTACTATGTGATCCCACTCACAATTGATCATGCATGAAATAGAAAAATTCATCGTACCACATGTTCATTTTATCCTGCATGCCTATTTATTATTATTCTATGTGATCGTGTATTAAATACACATTCACAAAAATAATAAACCATGCAAGAATAAAATGATGACTTGATCATGAGCCAGTACTAACGATTTATCTGTTGAGTGAATAATGGACCAACCTCGACACTAGGGGTAATACCTTCATTTGTGTCACTTGAAACTCGAATTCCAGTGTCTTCCCTCCCAATGTATCAAGATTCTGTCTGGGGCATCGCCATAAATCAATGTGAAGTGCATCACCGGTCATCTCATCATTTTACATAAATACTCGAAAGCAGGCAATGGGAACTGGGGAGTATAAAAAACAACTCTAAAATGGACATGTATTCCCTTATACATATAATGACACAGAGACGATACGCAGATTTCCATTTAATTAAACTACTTATTACAAAACCAATGCAATAAATAAATAATTAAATAAAAAAATGCACCAAACATGCATTGGACGGTCATTGAGCTCATAAACAGTCCATACGCATTAACTCCCATATTAAAAATAAATGCATAATTAAAATAAAACTTGCATTAAATTACACTCAAGGGTATTTAATTGAATTAAAAAAATCATACTAATTTTTAATTCAATATATATACATCGTTCAGTCCCAATTAACTAATTTAATTTTAAAAACAAAAATTAAATTAATTAATTGGTTTAATTTATCACCAAATTAAATTAATTTATGCCGCAAAGAATTTATAAACCAAAAAATAATATTTAATTAATTTAATTTTCTACCAAAATCAAATTAATTATTTTAATTAATTTTTTATTAAATTAAAAATACCCGGACCCTGAAAACCCTGAGTAGGGGTGTTCTGAGCTAGGTAGGTCCACCCAAGCCCATTTTGGACTGGACAAACCCTCCAAAGCTTGTTAATGCTTGGAATGAACTAGCACGGGTTACCTGCCCACTAGGAAGACCAAGCAGCGGTCGGATCTAGCTACGGTTAGGGTTTTCCACATAGGAGGGAGTTGTCATGGGGTCTTATCCATGGGAGACATGTGGTGGAGCTAAGAAGATGACGGGCAGGCGCTTCGGGCGTACCGTGAGCCTAACCAGCAAAGGGCAGTGCGGTCAGGTTATCTCATTGGGCAGCGCCGTTGAGCTCACAGTAGTCGGAGGGAGCAGGGCAGTGACCGTATAGGGTTTTTGGGCGGGGCAGCCAGCTAGAGCGGGTATTGGAGTGGGTGTCTAGAAGGAGGGCTCCATATCGGTGGTGGGATGTGGGGATCCGACGTGAAGGAGGCCAGACTGGCAGCTTGGGCTGGTTCAATGGAGGTAGACCACACGGCCAGGTTGGGTCGCAGGCGGTGGTCTAGAACTCGAGTCAACTTGTCGATGCACTGAAGGGAGTTCGGACGAGGCGGCGAATCTCCCTTTAAGTGGCGGGTTACTTCATCACGGTGAGGAGCAACGGCCAGCTGGGCCAAGGCTGCGCCATGATAGTGCTTCGGGAAAGAGGTCAACGGCCCGAGGGTGCCTTCTGCGGGCTACCACGGAATCACGGTGAGGGAAACAAGGGGGTGCACCCCCCCACCCCCCTCCCAATTTTGACCTTTTTATAAGTTTATTCTTTGTCTTATTATGTAATTCTACCCTACCTATTTTTTCTATTTAGAAATTTACATAATAGCCAAAATTTCAGGCCTCTTAGGATCTAGCCCCACCCCCTTTTTTTCTTGTCACCCACTCGGGTAAACTTTTCCACACAAAAATAAAAATCCTAATATATTAGGCTTTTTAAAATAAGTATTATTATTATAATATTATTATAATATTATTATAATATTATTATATTATTATTATTATTATAAAAATTAATATTATTTTAATAAAACCATCAATACAAAAAAACTATTGTAAAGACCCGTAAAATTCAAGGGAAATTTTTTTCTTAATTTTCTTTGGAATTTTACAAGAGCGCGGTTTCAGACGGCACCTGATTCCGAGGCTCGGAGTGCCCGAAATCAATTTCTGAAGTTTGGCTCGGGTACGTTCAGTGAACGAACGAGCGGGAATTCCTAACTTTTGATCCGGTGCTCGGAATTGAAATCCTAGGGCACCGATGAACTCGCAGCACCGATATTCGCTTAAGGAGACCTTTTCCGAAGTTGCGTTTATTGCGGGACGAAAGTTAATTTTTGGGAGAATTATAAAAAGTTGAATAAAAATGTGGAACACTTTTTATTTTACTCTTGTTGGTTAACTCCTCTCAAAGGAAGTTAAAGGTGGGACCCACATCCACTTAACCTCCCTTGAGAGGATTAAGTTTGTCGGGGCCCACACGAAACCCAACTTTTCAACTTCTCTCAAAAACTCCCTTTAACCCCACTTTAAATGTTTTGACAACTTAGCTTATTAATTAGGTTGAGTTATTTAAACTTTTTCAAACCTTTGAAATTCAAAAAGGTTTGATTGAGTTAATAAAATAAGCTCTTAGCTTATTTTATTTGGTTAGAATTGTTTAGACATCTTGAGAGATTTGGGGTTCTTCTCCTTCTTCTTCAAACTTTTACGAAGAACGCTCAAGCTTGACGAAGAACGCTCAAGCTCCGACGAAGAACGCCGCTCCTCTCTTCTTCATCTTCCGTGTCAATGAAAGGGAACGCCGCTTCCTCCTCGGACTTCCTTCGTCGACATACGAAGATTCTCCAACGACGTACCTCTTCGGACGTACCTCTTCGTCAACGGATTTGACGAACGATTACCGCGACGCCCGACCTCCGCGACGTTGTCTTCCGCGGGACGTTGACAAATCTTCAAACTTGAACCCAAGGTAGGGGATGTTGTTATTGTTTATTTATTTATCCTTGTTCGTGGTTCTAGCATGACTAATGTGAGGATTTGAAATATGTGTTATTGTTTAATGTGAGGGGGGCCGGACCGCATGAACACGGCCGAACCCCCTCCATTGTTCTTGATTGATTTATCTTGCGGGTGAAACAAGATGGCGTGGTGCCGTCGCACCACGCGGATATTCGCACGATTATATTGCGTGGCGCCGTCGCGCCGCGCCGTGGAAGGATCATCAAGAACGCGACACCGTCGCGCCGCGTCGAAGGGACGAGAAGACCGGTGGCCGGGCCGCCGGCGTCGGAAGCCGGAAAGGGGACCGGTTTGCCGGTCCCATTGGAGAAAAACCGGCCGGCCAGGTGGCCGGCCGGATGGTTAAAATCCGGGGGAATTTAATTCCCCCAGCCAGCATTCAAAAGCCCCCCCATTTAATTGGGGGGCGGTTTCCTTGAGGGGGGCAGGCGGCCCCCCGGTCCTCTTCAAAGCAGGCCCCCCACGAGGGGGGGGGGGGGCGGTTTCCAAAGGCGCGGCTAAAAGCCGCGCCGCCGCCGGCTGGGCCGCGCCGCCGCCGGCAGGGCCGCGCCGCCGCCGGCAGGGCCGCGCCGCCGCCGGCTGGGCCGCGCCGCCGCCGGCAGGGCCGCGCCGCCGCCGGCTGGGCCGCGCCGCCGCCGGCTGGGCCGCGCCGCCGCCGGCTGGGTCGCGCCGCCGCGCCGGACCGCGCCGCCGCGCCGATCCGCGCCACCGCGCTGGTCCGCCGCCTGCCGGGCCGGGTCGGCCCGGACCCGGACCCCCCGTTTTCGAGACGGTTTCGGTCTTTTGGTCATAACTTGAGCCACGGACCTCCGAATGACGAACCATCTGCGGAAACACGATCCTTGGATCGAGACGGTCGTTTCGGTATATTTCACTCAAAGTTTCGGAACACTTTGAGTTCGGCCGGGTTGGTTCATTCACGAAACCAACCGGGCCTTCGGAGCGGAAACGCTCAAATTTTGAGCTACGGACGTCCGATTGACGTGTCGTCAGCTTTTTTGTGTACCTCTTAGTGAGAAGGATCTTTTGGAATACTCCGCCCGAGGTTTGGACGCAGGTGGAGTACGGTCGGGTTGGTTTTGTCTTAAAAACCAACCGGGCCCCGGGGACGAAAATGCCAATAACTCTCAGACCGGGCGTCCGATCGACGCGCCGTCTGTTGCGTTGAGTTCCTGTTGACGATACGGAACTTTTGGATACATCAACTCTAGACTTTGTGACAGCTGATGTATCAGCCTCTCGGCTCGTGGAGCGGACCCTCCGAACGAGCTTGCTGTGTGCGGGAACCCTAGTGCTGGTTGCGACTGTTACTGTGACTACTACTGCTACTACTGCTACTGTGACTGCGACGACGACAGTACAGAGATCCTGTGTGGATTCGACGACGACGACTACAGCACTCTGCGATCCTACGTGGATCAGTGCTATAGGTCCTGTGTGGGCCCGATCCTGTGTGGGTCTGATCCTGTGTGGGTCTTTGTGCTCAGCGGTCCTGTGTGAACCAGCGCCTACAGGTCCTACGTGGGCCCGATCCTGTGTGGGTCTTTTGCGGGGGTTAGTTACCTATCGATCCTTCGTGGGTCCGACGACTTAGATGGATCAGAGATCATCTTTATCGTCTTTCGAAGAAGTATACCTGTGTGAGCTGAATCCTGTTGCTTTCCTGTGTGGATTGTGTTGTGCTATCCTGTGTGGATTACGTTTTGCTTTCCTGTGTGGAATACGTTTACTTTCCTGTGTGGACTGAGTTGTACTTGGGCTCGAAGGTTGGATCGTATTTGAAATTGATGACTTAGATATATGTATGGGCATATACCTAAGCAGTGTCGGTTGTTACTTCGTGATTGCTCCTTTCTTCGTGGTTTACCCTTTGTGGATTTGAGAGACCTTCAGGGGTCTCGGGGCCCCTACTGAGTAGCTTATACTCACCCCTGCACGGGCTTTGCCCGCACTACGTTGTGTTGGTTGCAGACGACGGACAGTGTTGACCTTAGCTGAGGCTTGCAGAGCAGGACGGTACCTGGAGGAGGATCACTGAGCGGGACGTGCTCAGAGCGGACGGCGGGACCCGTGGAGCAGTGGAGCTATCTGTACCCACCCTTCAGGTGGGATTTCTAGTGGACAGCTCGGTGTAGCGGATTTTACTTTTTAGTTGCTGTTTTCCCTTTCGAGTTGTACTTTACTTTCAGTTTGGGTTTGTATACTGGCCCATTTACTTTTCCTCACTTTCAGTTGTACTCTGCTTTTTCTTAGTGTTTACTTTCCGCTTGCTTACTCTGTGGTGTTTGTTTACTTTACAAAGGCAATGTCTTCCCTTTTTACTGGGATTTACGCCTTGGTGCTAGTCGCCAGCCCCTGGCCTATGGAAGGCGGGCTTGGGGTAGTCACGACATGGACCCTGAGGGCGGGTCGTGACAAATTGGTATCAGAGGAGTTCGGTTCTACCGCGAACTCTGATCTTTTCTATGTGAAGCAATAATGTTTAGCGTATTGAGTGTGGTTATCAGTCCAGGGAGTCCAGTGTTGGTGCGGCGGCCGACGTATCCGTACACCAGGACCCTGACTTCTGATTTCCGACTTAATGCACGAAAACATTGATTGCGTGTGTGTTTCAAGTTTTCTTTGTGATTACTTATATCAGCTCACCAGGTATATTGTTCTGACCGTGGCGCACCTGTTTCCTTTTCAGGATGGCCCCACGACGGCAGCCAGCTAGGGTTCCGAGAGTCGAGTGTGACGACAGCCCACCAAGCGACGAGGCCTCGGTGCAGGGCCCTTTGTCAGCAGTGGCACCGGCGGTAGCACTACCCGCCGAGCCCCCTATGCTTCCAGCGCCAGCCGCTGACGATGCACGTCGCCTCAGCGCACTGCATGAGTTTCAGCGCCAGCGACCACCCAGGTTTCACGGGGAGACGGATCCCCAGGAAGCCAAGGACTGGCTGGAGGCAGTGGTACGTGTGTTTAGGCTAGTGAGGACACCAGCAGACCTCATGGTGATCCTCGCTGCGAGCCTACTACACGCAGCAGCAGGAAGATGGTGGAGCTTGATGCTCCAGGTGCACGATGAGGCATCTCTACTTTGGACGGACTTTGAGAGCCTCTTCCACTTGGAGTTCGTCCCATCCACCCTTCGTGCGGTGCGTATCCAGGAGCTTCTTCAGCTGCGGCAGGGCAGCATGACGGTCGCTCAGTACTCGGCGAGATTTACTGATCTATCACGCTACTCGACCGACATGGTACGGGACCCATTCTTCCAGGCCCGGACCTTCGAGCAGGGTTTGAGACACGAGATCAGGGCATCGCTGATCTCCCTCAGCATACCGACTTAGACAGGAGTACTGGAGCGGGCCCTTCTGATCGAGAGCTTCCTTGCTGAGTCTACACCAGCGCAGCGACCCACCGCAGGGCGGCACGTGGAAGAGTCATCTAAAGCAGGCAGTCGACGGATGACTCAGGGGTCCAGGAAGACCAGACCTTCGGGCAGACTACCTCAGGACACTGGCTCAGCAGTGCGGAGCACACAGCGCGGAGCCAGTCTTTCGAGAGGCATACAGTGCTACTCGTGCGGCGGGCAGGGCCACATGGCTCGTGACTGCCCGACCCGCCGTGCCGAGGAGCAGCAGTCGGTTGAGGGACCACCGAGGCAGAGGCAGAGGGTCGACCGTGGAGGTCCGCAGGGAGGAGGCGGACGAGGCAGAGGAGCTGGCCGAGCAGCAGGTGGTGGGCGACGCTTTGAGGCTCTGCCACCACCACCACCAGGAGGTCCACCCCGACCACAGGGAGCTGGCGGGCAGAGACAAGCACAGCTCCAGGCAGCAGAGGCCTACGACCACGGCGCACCCGAGATGATTCGAGGTACTATCTGTGTCTACTCCACCCTTGCTGTAGTTCTTATAGACACAGGAGCGAGTCACTCTTTCATAGCCGCTTCCCTTGTTCGGAGGTCGGAGATTCCGACAGAGCCGTTGGCTCGATCCTTACGGCTAGAGACTCCTACGGGAGCAGAATCAACGATTACGCACTGGTGCCGGCAGTGTGAGCTTACTCTAGGAGGCGAGAGCTTCGGCTGGGATCTTCTTGTAGCAGCGTCGAGGCCTTACGACGTCATCTTGGGCATGGATTGGCTATCTACGGTCCATGCGCAGATTGACTGTTTTAGGCGCAAGGTGCGATGTGTACGCACCGACGGGAGCAGGTTCACCTTCATCGGCGAGAAGGGAGCCTTAGCAGCACAGGATGGACTTCCGCAGAGGAGAGGACAGCCCATCACTCATCAGTTGGCTAGCCTCATCCTTGGAGCAGTTGACGTGCGGAGTCCTGGTTTTCCTGCAGTGGTGGATCAGTTTGCGGACGTTTTTCCTGACGACGTTCCAGGGCTACCTCCTCGTAGAGAGGTAGACTTTTATATTGACTTGTACCCCGGGACAGCCCCAATATCCACTCCAGCATATCGGATGGCCCCCGCCGAGCTTCGAGAGATACGGGTACAGTTAGAGGACTTACAGGGCAAGGGGTTCATCCGACCCAGTGTTTCACCCTGGGCTTCCCCGATATTGTTCGCCAAAAAGGCGGACAGGAGCTTGCGACTTTGTGTTGACTATCGTCGCCTGAACCAGGTGACAGTGAGGAACAAGTATCCACTATCGAGGATTGATGACCTCTTTGATCAGCTCAAGGGAGCACGGTGGTTCTCGAAGATAGACCTCAGGTCAGGCTATCATCAGCTCAGAGTCAGAGACGAGGATGTGCAGAAGACGGCCTTCAGATGTCGGTATGGCCACTATGAGTTCTTGGTTATGCCTTTCGGTGTAACCAATGCTCCAGCAGTTTTCATGTCTCTCATGAACATGATCTTTCAGCCATACCTCGATCGGTTTGTCGTGGTTTTCATCGATGACATTCTGATTTACTCTACGACTGAGGAGGAGCACGCCTATCACTTGCGAGTTATACTAGACACACTCCGAGAGCACCAGCTTTATGGTAAGCTCTCGAAGTGCCAGTTCTGGATACGTGAGGTCCACTTCTTGGGACACGTTATCTCTGAGGAGGGATTTGCAGTGGATCCTGCGAAGATCGAGGCTGTGTTAGCATGGGAGCCACCCAGGAGCGTGACTGAGGTTCGGAGTTTCTTGGGACTAGCTGGATACTATCAGAGATTCGTGCCAGACTTCTCTAGAGTTGCGGCACCACTCACAGCATTGACGAAGAAGGGGAAACCCTTCGTGTGGTCAGACAGATGTCAGCAGAGCTTCCAAGAGCTGAGGCAGAGATTGACCAGCGCACCTGTCTTGAGGTTGCCCGAGGAGGGAGTAGGGTACGTAGTTTACTGCAATGCATCAGGGACCGGACTCGGATGTGTTCTGATGCAGGAGCGGGCAGTGATCGCCTATGGATCACGTCAGTTGAGGCCGCATGAGCAGAACTACGCTACCCATGACCTGGAGTTAGCAGCAGTGGTCTTCGCTCTAAAGACATGGCGACACTATCTGATGGGCGAGCGCTTTACAGTCTTTTCCGATCATCAGAGTCTCAGGTATATCTTCTCGTAGAAGGACCTGAACCTGAGACAGCGGCGATGGATCGAGTTCCTCCAGGACTATGACTTTGAGATAGTCTATACTCCTGGGAAGGGGAACGTAGTAGCCGATGCCCTCAGCAGGAGGACGGGCATTCAGCTACTTGAAGAGGCGACAGAGCAGCTAGCCTCTTTGCAGATATCCTTCGTGGATAGAGATGGAGCAGCCTTCCTTCAGTCTCTCACAGTCACTCCTCCACTACTGCAGCGGGTCAGAGAGGCACAGCGTGATGACGCTGACTGTGAGACACGGCGTGCACAGATATCCTCGGGACAGGCACCTGATGGTTTCTCCCTTGGAGCAGAGCACGACATCTTTTTCAGAGGACGTACCATGGTACCAGTCGCTTTGCAAGAGGAGGTGCTGATAGAGTTTCACACTTCTCCTTTGGCGGTACATCCTGGAGTGGCGAAGATGTACCAGGATCTCAGATGACAGCACTGGTGGCCGGGCATGAAGAAGGCTGTAGCAGAGTTCGTTTCTCGATGCCTCACCTGCCAGCAGGTGAAGGCAGAGCATCAGGTACCAGCAGGCTTGGTACAGCCCTTGGAGGTTCCGGAGTGGAAGTGGGACGACATATTTATGGACTTCATGACTGGACTACCATGTACTTCCAGAGGTCACGACTCCATCTGGGTAATTGTTGACCGACTCACCAAGTCGGCACATTTCTTACCCATCAGAGAGCAGGGCTCAGTGGAGAGCTTGGGACGTCTCTACGTTCAGGAGATTGTGCGGCTCCACAGTGTGCCATCATCTATCGTCTCCGATCGATATGCTCTCTTTACTTCCCGGCTTTGGAAGGGGTTACAGGAGGCATTCGGGACACAGCTACGTCTGAGCACAGCCTTTCACCCTCAGACGGATGGTCAGATGGAGAGGACCATTCAGACTCTCGAGGACATGCTCCGCGCATGTGTCCTCGACTTTGGTAGTAGCTGGGAGGACCACCTACCCTTGGTGGAGTTTGCGTACAACAACAGCTACAACTCCACCATCGGGATGGCACCGTACGAGGCGTTGTACGACCGACCTTGTAGATCTCCTTTGTGCTGGACAGACCCTGGGGAGTCAGCACTTGTGGGACCGGAGATGGTCCAGGCCACGACAGAGAAGGTTCAGGTCATCCAGGAGCGGATGAGGATAGCTCAGAGCCGGCAGAAGTCATATGCTGACAGGAGGCGGAGGCCACTAGAGTTTGAGGATGGCGACCACGTCTTCTTGCGGGTCTCACCTCGACGTGGTATTCGGAGATTTGGCCGAGGCGGCAAGTTATCTTCGCGCTTCATCAGACCCTTCCAGGTCCTCAGCAGGATTGGTGAGGTGGCTTATCGCCTGGCTCTACCACCTCAGTTGCACCGGGTGCACGACGTCTTCCACGTGTCTCAGCTGAGGAGATACGTGCACGACCCGACGCACATCATTGACCATGGGGAGCTTGACGTTGACGATGGGGCAACTTTTACGGAGATCCCAGTGGAGATAGAGGATAGACAGGAGTGGGTCCTACGTGGGCGATTGATTCCTCTTGTGCGCATCAGATGGCAGCACGGGAATCTCCAGGAGAGCACATGGGAGCGGGAGGCTCAGATGCGTGCTCAGTACCCTCATTTGTTTCCCTAGTTTTTGATGTATCTTTACGGGGACGTAAATCCCTGAGGTGGGAGTAATGTAAAGACCCGTAAAATTCAAGGGAAATTTTTTTCTTAATTTTCTTTGGAATTTTACAAGAGCGCGGTTTCAGACGGCACCTGATTCCGAGGCCCGGAGTGCCCGAAATCAATTTCCGAAGTTTGGCTCAGGTACGTTCAGTGAACGAACGAGCGGGAATTCCTAACTTTTGATCTGGTGCTCGGAATTGAAATCTGAGGGCACCGATGAACTCGCAGCACCGATATTCACTTAAGGAGACCTTTTCCGAAGTTGCGTTTATTGCGGGACGAAAGTTAATTTTTGGGAGAATTATAAAAAGTTGAATAAAAATGTGGAACACTTTTTATTTTACTCTTGTTGGTTAACTCCTCTCAAAGAAAGTTAAAGGCGGGACCCACATCCACTTAACCTCCCTTGAGAGGATTAAGTGTGGTGGGGCCCACACGAAACCCAACTTTTCAACTTCTCTCAAAAACTCCCTTTAACCCCACTTTAAATGTTTTGACAACTTAGCTTATTAATTAGGTTGAGTTGTTTAAACTTTTTCAAACCTTTGAAATTCAAAAAGGTTTGGTTGAGTTAATAAAATAAGCTCTTAGCTTATTTTATTTGGTTAGAATTGTTTAGCCATCTTGAGAGCTTTGGGGTTCTTCTCCTTCTTCTTCAAACTTTGACGAAGAACGCTCAAGCTTGACGAAGAACGCTCAAGCTCCGACGAAGAACACTGCTCCTCTCTTCTTCGTCTTCCGTGTCAACGAAAGGGAACGCCGCTTCCTCCTCGGACTTCCTTCTTCGGCATACGAAGATTCGCCAACGACGTACCTCTTCGGACGTACCTCTTCGTCAACGGATTTGACGAATGATTACCGCGACGCCCGACCTCCGCGACGTTGTCTTCCGCGGGACGTTGACAAATATTCGAACTTGAACCCAAGGTAGGGGTTGTTGTTATTGTTTATTTATTTATCCTTGTTCGTGGTTCTAGCATGACTAACGTGAGGATTTTAAATATGTGTTATTGTTTAACGTGAGGGGGGCTGGACCGCATGAACACGGCCGAACCCCCTCCATTGTTCTTGATTGATTTATCTTGCGGGTGAAACAAGATGGCGTGGTGCCGTCGCACCACGCGGATATTCGCACGATTATATTGTGTGGCGCCGTCGCGCCGCGCCGTGGAAGGATCATCAAGAACGCGATGCCGTCGCGCCGCGTCGAAGGGAATCAAAGGCGCGGCGGAGGGGCGCGGTGCCGTCGCATCGCGCCGGACGACGAACACCGCGGCCGGTTCCGGGCCGCGGCGGGACGAGAAGACCGGCGGCCGGGCCACCGGCGTCGAAAGCCAGAAAGGGGACCGGTTTGCCGGTCCCGTTGGAGAAAAACCGGCCGGCCAGGTGGCCGGCCGGATGGTTAAAATCCGGGGGAATTTAATTCCCCCGGCCAGCGTTCAAAAGCCCCCCCATTTAATTGGGGGGCAGTTTCCTTGAGGGGGGCAGGCGGCCCCCCGGTCCTCTTCAAAGCAGGCCCCCCACGAGGGGGGGGGGGTTTCCAAAGGTGCGGCTAAAAGCCGCGCCGCCATCTGCTGGAAGCGGGGGCTTAGCCCCCCGCGCGTGACCCCAGCGGCGCCAGGCCGCGCCGCCGCGCCGGTCCGCCGCCGGCCGGGCCGGGTCGGACCCGGGTCGGGTCGACCCGGTTCGGGCCTACCCAGGGGGGTCGGGCCGGGTCGGCCCGGACCCGAACCCCCCGTTTTCGAGACGGTTTTGGTCTTTTGGCCATAACTTGAGCCACGGACCTCCGAATGATGAACCGTCTGCGGAAACGCGATCCTTGGATCGAGACGGTCGTTTCGGTATATTGCACTCAAAGTTTCGGAACACTTTGAGTTCGGCCGGGTTGGTTTGTTCACGAAACCAACCGGGCCTTCGGAGCGGAAACGCTCATATCTTGAGCTACGGACGTCCGATTGACGTGTCGTCAGCTTTGTTGTGTACCTCTTAGTGAGACGGATCTTTTGGCATACTTCGCCCGAGGTTTGGACGCAGGTGGAGTATGGTCGGGTTGGTTTTGCCTTAAAAACCAACCGGGCCCCGGGGACGAAAATGCTAATAACTCTCAGACCGGGCGTCCGATCGACGCGCCGTCTGTTGCGTTGAGTTCCTGTTGACGATACGGAACTTTTGGATACATCAACTCTGGACTTTGTGACAATTGATGTATCAGCCTCTCGGCTCGTGGAGCGGACCCTCCGAACGAGCTTGCTGTGTGCGGGAACCCTAGTGCTGATTGCGACTGTTACTGTGACTACTACTGCTACTACTGCTACTGTGACTGCGACGACGACAGTACAAAGATCCTGTGTGGATTCGACGACGACGACTACAGCACTCAGCAATCCTACGTGGATCAGTGCTACAGGTCCTGTGTGGGCCCGATCCTGTGTGGGTCCGATCCTATGTGGGTCTTTGCGCTCAGCGGTCCTGTGTGAACCAGCGCCTACAGGTCCTACGTGGGCCCGATCCTGTGTGGGTCTTTTGCGGGGGTTAGTTACCTATTGATCCTTCGTGGGTCTGACGAATTAGATGGATCAGAGATCATCTTTATCGTCTTTCGAAGAAGTATACCTGTGTGAGCTGAATCATGTTGCTTTCCTGTGTGGATGGTGTTGTGCTATCCTGTGTGGATTACGTTTTGCTTTCCTGTGTGGAATACGTTTACTTTCCTGTGTGGACTGAGTTGTACTTGGTCTCAGAGGTTGGAGCGTATTTGAAATTGATGACTTAGATATATGTATGGGCATATACCTAA
Organism: Viscum album; assembly: GCA_963277665.1. Lineage (NCBI taxonomy): Eukaryota > Viridiplantae > Streptophyta > Magnoliopsida > Santalales > Viscaceae > Viscum > Viscum album. The sequence goes on along the minus strand of OY728137.1, from coordinate 446,347,831 downwards.
GCAGTGTCGGTTGTTACTTCGTGATTGCTCCTTTCTTCGTGGTTTATCCTTTGTGGATTTGAGAGACCTTCAGGGGTCTCGGGGTCCCTACTGAGTAGCTTATACTCACCCCTGCACAGGCTTTGCCCACACTACGTTGTGTTGGTTGCAGACGACGGACAGCGTTGACATTAGCTGAGGCTTGCAGAGCAGGACGGTACCTGGAGGAGGATCACTGGGCGGGACGTGCTCGGAGCGGACGGCGGGACCCGTGGAGCAGTGGAGCTATCTGTACCCACCCTTCAGGTGGGATTTCCAGTGGACAGCTTGGTGTAGCGGCTTTTACTTTTCAGTTGTTGTTTTCCCTTTCGAGTTGTACTTTACTTTCAGTTTGGGTTTGTATACTGGCTCATTTACTTTTCCGCACTTTCAGTTGTACTCTGCTTTTGCTTAGTGTTTACTTTCCGCTTGCTTAATCTGTGGTGTTTGTTTACTTTACAAAGGCAATGCCTTCCCTTTTTACCGGGATTTACGCTTTGGTGCTAGTCGCCAGCCCCTGGCCTATGGAAGGCGGGCTTGGGGTAGTCACGGCACGGACCCCGAGGGCGGGTCGTGACAACTATTCTAATGACTGGAATGCAGTTTTGCAGACGGTTTCGGGTTTTAGATCATATAAATAAATATATGTTCATAATTTTAACTTTTAAAACAAATATAATCTGAATTCAACACATCATATAGTCGTAGACTGACCATTTGATGTCCAATTCTAATTCTTTCTGTGGTATTGAGACTGTATCGATACCCTCTATGATATTTTATGCAAATTTAATTTTTTTTTTCTTGGCTTAAAATCAACACATGAGGCTCTGATACCACTTGTATGAACCAGGAATGTAGAAAAATCCCAGAAGTGGGAATTTAAAATTTTTCATTGAAAAATGACTAGAACATGTCAACGTTGACAAATTGTTTCCTGATTACATTCTCAGGATCGCATGTGAAGATTTTTAAGAACAAAATTAAAACCATAAGAACCTGGATTAGATTCAAATCCATGCTCGATGTCTTCTCTTCATTGGTGATTGATGCTTGAAGAATCTGAATTTCAGTCCCTCTAAATCCTCCACACATGCTTCAAAAAATTTTAAGAGTTTCGATCATCGAAATCTGGGTGCTAGCACAGAGTTCCGATGATGCCTTCGATGCTCTGACGATCACTGCATCGCATTGCTTGCGATGGCCTGAGAGAGAACTCAATCCATACTCCTGGATCCAAATATTTTCTCTCTAGAACATGGGAGAGAGTAATAGAGAGAGAAATCACATGAATAGACCCTCATGGGAGGCTCTCCTCTTCTATATATAGTGTGTAATTAAGTTTCTTGAAATTTCCTCTCTAGTCCTTGAATACTTACAAAACTATAAACGACATGTTATGACTACTAATATGATTCATAAATAATATTATCACTTTCTTATCATATATTAAAATATATTATGTGATAATAAATGAGTCATTAACTCGACTCGTCATTCCAACAAATATTAATTGAACCTTGAATATTTTAATATTTGTTCAAATAATATTTTCCATGTATTTACTTAAAACTTATTAATACAATTAATAAATAAATTCAATGCCCATTATTCACTACTAGAAATATCACATTTCCCAACGCTTCTATACCAACGGTTTGTAAAAACAGTTGGTATAGGTCCCCTTTCCCAACGGTTTGGCCAAACCGTTGGGAAAGCCCACTTTTCCCAACGGTTTGGCCAAACCGTTGGGAAAGGGTACCACTTTTCCCAATGGTTTGGCCAAACCATTGGGAAAGGGTACTTTGTGGCCACTTTTCCCAACGGTTTGGCCAAACCGTTGGGAAAAGGTATGGCTTTCCCAATGTTGGTCAAACCGTTGGGAAAATACCCCCATCAACCAACATCCAGTCTAGAATCAAATGAAAAAAAGATGACCTATACCAACGGTTTTGACAACTGTTGGTATAGGTCCTTTTATTTTTTATCCAATCTTCTTTTCGAGAAAATTATATAAATAAAAATTTAAAATAATGATGATAATATATATACATATTGATGAAATTATATTAACAAAAGTCATGTTTGGTTAGTGGTTAGGTCTTCGAAAGATAAACTAGAGGTCCTGGGATCAAATCCAACCGAATGTTTTTTTTTTTTGAAATACATATACTAATGGTTTTATGAAACCGTTGGTATATATTTTCATATTACTTATACCAACAGTTTTCAAAACCGTTGGTATAGGTCTATACCAACGGTTTTCCCAAAACCGTTGGTATAAACCTATCTCAATGGCTTACTTCCCCACAGTTCTCCAAACCGTTGGTATAGGTTATACCAACGGTTTGAAGGCCTATACCAACAGTTCCAAACCGTTGGTATAGGGTTTTTTTCCAGTAGTGATTCTTAACTTTAATAATATGAATTTATTTATTACATTGGTGATCATTTATCCTTGGAAAAATCCCAGACCCCGGTGGAGGGGCCAACTATGTCCAAAACTCATATTCAATTGAATAGGGTATATTCTCGAATACGCTATTGTGTGTGACCCTCAAGGCCCTAATCTCGATAGCATTGAATACTATTCATAGACCAAGAGTGGGATCTAGCAACCCATCATGGCCCCTAAAGAGATAAGTATTTTTACAGCAGTGACAACCAACCTATGAACACATACTATGTAATATAATCTTTTTGTCTTTAATATCTCATAAAGTAGGATTCACACTCGTGTCATCACCCTTTACTTGATTTATTATTTTTTTATCTAACTGGATGGATTTACCTTGTACTTCCATGTTCATGGATTTATCAAGGTACTACCATCCTGATTAATATGGACCGAGATATATAACTTCCTTAACTTGGAAGTGACAAATCCTTTCTTGATCATTCAACCAATTTTATGTCACCAATAATGCACCCAACACAAACTACATCGCCATAGTTTTAATATCATGGATTTCATCTTTCATCAAAGTAAAAAATCAAATGGAATACATTGGTAATGATCTCAAGTTAGGAGACCATTACACATGATTGTAGATAGGAACATCCAATGACACCCAAAACATGTGGTGTTCCTATTGGCGGGTCTTTCCTCATGATATCACTACTCAAGATCACCAAGTGTGAACTTCATGAGAAGAAGTATTAATTCTTATGAGCCCCCAACACTTGATAGTCAAATATCTACTATCTCTAATCAGTAAGATGTAACTAGACCATATGACATATTAAATATTAATGTCATGGTATCTTGAGTTTCTCATTATATCCTAGTATATGTTATAACCTTTTGATATGATAATTAATCTATGGACATTTACATTAAATAGTTGATGCAGAAATATCTACACTATAATGGTAAGTAACCATCATGTATATCTAACTGTATACATGATATGGTAATCAAAAGTACTATATAGTTGGGTCTAGGGCACCCACTATTTCAACAAAATTTCCCAAAGTAACAAGTAGGTTATGAGCCAAATCCTAGTAGGATACCACCACAGTTTCTATACAAGGTCTAATATCGAGAATGCAATAATTCTATCTTTTAAAACACAATAGTTTTATAAATAATTTTTTTAAAATAAGTCTAGTTGTAAATCATTTTCCTTTGTTTTTCATAAAATCCTTTATATTCACAAACCAGAAATATGACAAGTAGAAATGGTAAAATAGGAAATCATATCCATGCATCAATAGGTACACATATCCATGAAATAAACTATCATGTGAATCTATGTTACACAACCTCATATAAAAACATGTTAGTAACAATCCATGATAAAAAAATCATATAATAAATAAAAATAAATGAAAAATAACCTCACATGTTGGGATCTAGCCTATGGGGAACTACGTACTAGACACTCACATTCCTAAAAAAGCATATGTTGGATCCAACAGATATCGAGTCATGTTAGTCGATATCACAAAAGGTTACCTCCTAGTGGTTCAACACACACTAAGGATATATGTTTCTCTTTCTTGACACACCCAAGGTTCCCAATGTACAATTTTATAAATACATTTTTAAAACCATGCTCACAATTTCATAAAACATTTTCAAAACCAAGAAAATCCACTTCAGAGTTTGAAAACCCATATCCAAATCAATCAAATTAATTTTCAAAGAAAACCCACATTTGAAAAGAAAATCATTTTCAAAAAATAATTTGAAACAAAATTTCACTTACAATTAATGAATAACCCAAAGTAATTTATCGAGAATAACATACAATTCATAAAATTAAATTACTTTATAGAAACACTGACCTCAACATGGTAGGAACCTAGATGCTTTTGAAAACGATGACCAAAAACCAAGAGAACGGCCTTTGAAAGACAAGGCCCACTAATAAAATAAAAATGATCGATAGAAAACGCTATTTGGTCACATACACAGCCAAAACCATAGCCATGACCAAAGAAAAATACAAATCAGAAGGAATGCTTACCCGAAGAAATGAACCACAACAGAAATAATGATCAATCACTGAATGAAATGATCCAGAAAGGTTAGAGGTCTCCAAAATTCTCCTTGAGAGGTTTTAGGTTGAGAGGGAGAAGAGATTCCAAAGGATGAAATGAAAATTCAGCTGATCGGGACCCTAAAAACTCAACCCTTGATAATTACACAGTGTGTAATGCAATTACACATCATGTAATCTAAAAACTTATATACACCAAAAAACCCCATCATCTTTTAATTAAACCCCATATTTTTCCATTAAATAGTGTGAACCTATTATATATCATGTAAACCCCTCATTCTGTGTATCAAGTTCATAGCTTCTACCTGAAGGCCATTACATGGAATTTACCCACATTACACAACATTTAATTGCCTAGATAATAGTAGAAACTACTAGTTCAAGCTGAAAATTATGATAAATCCCTGAATTCACCATTATAGGTATCCTTCCAATTAATTTTTGGAATTATACATTCAATGAAAAAGGAAACCAAAAACAAAGTTTAAAACATACCAGACAAAAAGGTAATGGGGTGTTACAATCTCCCCACCATAAATACTTTCTGCCCCAAGAAACCCCTCAAGATCCTAGATTCGTAAAATCATAAGGAAAATGCTTCATCAACAATGACTCCCACTACCACGTATTTTGGATATCCTATTTTCACTTCCATAGTACCCAGACCAAGGGTTTGTTTTACTATGGAGTACCATATCCTGGTGATCCATAATCTGAACTGTATGCTCAATCAAACTGGTATCAGGCACAAGATCAACATCCTCCCATCTAATACATGGGAAGGATCTGTTAAATACCCACTCAACTGGGAAACATGAAATATTTCATGGATATAATTCAAGACATATAGAAAGTCTAACTGGTAGTCCACCCTCTATAGTCATCCAACAATCTTAAAGGGGCCCACAAACCTCGGTGTTAACTTGACCTACTTACCCACTCAACGATGTACCAAGCAAAGTGAAACTTTAAGAAAGACCCAATCACCTACCACAAACTCTAGTAGTTAGTGAATATGGTACACATAACATTTTTGATGAATCTATGTCATGATCAAATGCCTCTAGATCAACTGCACCATCTTCTTCATCACCTGAACAACACTCGGCCCAACCAAGGACTTCTCTCCCAACTCTACCCAGCATAAGGGAGATCTACATGGATGCCCATACAAATCCTCAAAGGGTGTCATCCTGATCGAAGCCTAATAGCTATATTTATAGGAAAATTCAACCAAAGGAAAATTATTTTCCCACTATCCTATGAAATCAAGAACACAAGTCCAAATTTTATCCTTTATAACCTAGATATCCCTCTTCATAAGTCCATCTATTTTTGGATGATAAGTTGTTCTCAATTTAATCTGGTAACCCATCACCTCCTATAAAACTTTCCAAAACATGGATATTAATTATGGTTCCCTATCATAAATAACTACATAGGTAACCCCATGAAGTATCATAATCTCTCAAATATACAATTCCTCAAGTTGTTTCACTTTCACCATCTCTGAGATAGGTAGAAAATGAACTAATTTTGCGAGTCAATCAATGATCACCCAAATAACATCCTTACCACTGGGATTATATGTAAAACCAATAAAAAAATACATGGAAATATCATCCCATTTCCATACCAAAATGGGTAAGGGTTTCAACAACCCCCCAAGTCTTTAGTGTTCCATTTTAATTCTTTGAAAAATGAGAAACCACGATACAAAATTCGCAAACAGACGTCTCAGATAATGATACATCTTGGTAGTACTTGGGTGCACAAACCAACGAGAATGGTGTCCACTATCCAAAAACTCCCACCTCTAGTAAAATGGAACAACTAACCTACTATAGAAGCACAATGCTTCACCAGGAGACTGATACCACAAACCCGAGGTCTCCCCACCATAAAGTATTTCACTAAAGTGTTGAAACTGAGTGTATGTCGCCTTCTTGATAAAAAATGACTCATCAAAATATGAGTCAGATTTAATAAAATACAATAACACTTATCCACCAACCTCTTCCACTTCTAAGCTCATCTTAGTAAACAAACTTATTAGACACCACTACTTAACCGATTATTTCACATCTTGTGTCGGTAATTTTTTGATCAACGAATCGGCAACCACATTACCTTTACTAGGTGTATAAGAAATATAAAAATAAAAATTTTAAAGATACTCTACATATCATATCTAACAAAATTTCAGATCCCTCTAAGTAAAAATATATTTGAATCTCTTATTATTAGAATATACCACAAACTGCTCCCCAAAGAGATAGTGATTCCAAATTTTGAGTGTATGCATAATCGCTACAAACTCAATATCATGGGTAGGGTAGTTCTTACCATGAGGGAATAAATGGAAATATCCATAAGCCACAAACTATTTCTTTTGAATCAAGACACAACCCAAACCCATACCATAAGCATCATAGAAACATCATAACCTGATCCCAGTTTCAGAAGAACCAAAATTGGTACTGAAGTCAACCTCACCTTCATCTCCTAAAAATATCTCTGAATCTTTTCATTCTATTAAAACTTTACACCCTTACGGGTTAAATCTATCATAAAATATGTGAGCTTGGAGAAGTACCAAAAAAATAATCTAAAGAACCAATAAAACCCAAGAATCTTCTGATCTCAAAGACATTTCTAGGCTACTCCTAGAACATAATTGCCTATACCTTTTCAAGATTTATTGAGACTCCCATCTCAAATATCACATGCCACAGAAACTTCACTTCTCATATCCAAAACTTTCATTTGGAAATTTTACCATACAGATGATTTTCCCTCAAAGTTTGAAGAATGATATCCAAATGGTTCATATTATATTACTATTACTTTAAGTACACCAAAATATCATCCATGAACATAACAAAAAAATGTTCCAAGAACCGATGGATGATCTGGTCCATAAAATCTATAAATACCACATGATAATTAGTGAGACCAAATAGCATAAACGGAAACTCAAAAATGTGCATATCAACTCCTAAATGTTGTCTTAGGTATATCCTATTCTTGAACTTTCAACTGGTGGAACCCTAAATATAGGTCAATCTTATAAAACCAAGAATCCCCTCTAAACTGATCAAAGATATCATCAATCCTTGGTAATGGATATTTGTTATTAAAAGTCACCAGATTATAATTTTTATAATAAATACAAATTCTAAGGCTTACATCTACTTTATTAGCAAAGAGGATAGGAAAATCCCATGGTAACACACTGGGATGAATAAATCCTTTAGCCTCTAGGTCCTCAAGTTAGACTGTAAGTTCCACCAACTCAGTAGGTTCCATATGTTAAGATGACATAGAAATAGGAATCATACCAAGGAGAAGGGATATAGTAAACTCAAACTCTCTCTGGAGTGTTAAAATAAAAAAATCATCCAAAAAAACTTTAAGGCACACACACACCACTGTAGGAAGTTGACTACCTAAACAAGGTTCAACTGCATCAAGAAAAATCTCTAAAAAATGGCATGAGATTACCCCATAATAAGGAACAATAGGTCTTACCCTTCCAAATATAGAGTCCCATTTTCCATGGAAAACATGTGTGACCCCATAAATGGATAAGAATTGTACTTGATGGTGATAACAGTCTATCTGAGCCTTAACACTAATCATTTAATCCATGATAATAATCAAGTCGAATATGTCAAGATCAATCACTAAAAAATTACACTCCAACTCAAAGTTGGTTGTCATCACCTGGCACGTAGGACACCTAAAACCTTGATCAGACCTCCTTCCCAAAGGTGTGAAAAGATCTAGTAAGAATGGAATAAGTTATTAATGAAAACCCAACATGTAAAAAAACTTTGATGATATAAAATAACAATTATCACATGTATCAAACAATGTTATCACCATATAGGATGAAATAAACATCATACCTCTAACATTACTTGGTCCTACTTAATATTCATTTGGTTTATACTCCATTGTATAAAGACATCAGGTCTTAGCCACATGAACATCTCCCTTGGCCTAAGTATTAGACCCACCACCCTTTTAAGAATCTGCATGAACCTGTGTACCCTTGGTGAGAGTGAATCCTTCCCTACTTCCCTGAGATATATTTTCACAAAAACGTTGTAGATGGGTCATTCATCCACAAATATGATAATTCTTGGGATCCTCTACAAATTTAGGCTTGGTATAACCTTGTCTTCCACACTGGTAGTAAAAAACTTGTTGTTTCCCTATCATAGCTCATAAAACTGGTCCTGAATAAAACTGACCACCCTCACACTTTCTTTTCTTTCTAGAAGATACACCATGGCTAACCATTGAACCAACTGAAGCTCCACCCAAACATGTCTTCCCATATATATATACCTCAACAAAATCCACCATTTCAACTACCTATATATCATTTTAAAGGAATAATATTATCAACATAATACTAATATCATGCCCCAGTCCTAACTCAATCCTTTGAGCATTCATGTACTCATTAGTGACAATCTCTAGTGCTAGATTCACCAACACAGTAAAATGGGAAGAATAATCTATAACGATGTGATCCTATTTCTCTAAGGTCATAACCTCTTGGGTCTTCACCGCATGAAATATATTAGGGTAAAACTATTGTATAAATATTTTATTGAAGGAAGCCTAGGTAATATCCTCATGAAACTTATCTTGTACAATAGATGCCCACCATCTCCTTCATAGTCCCTCGAGAATATACTTTGGAAAACCCACCTTAGAGTCTTCAAGAGTCTTCAAGAAGTTGAAGATGCTCTCTGTATTTTCAATCCACTCATTGGGTCCATGGGGTCCTTTGTCACCACAAAATATGGGTGGATGCTACTTAATAAATTCATAGCCATAATCCACCATGCGTCTTAGGTTCCTAACACCCACTTTACCCAAATTCTAGACAGTGTGGATAATAGATTCTACCAAAGAAGGTTCTATAGGAGGATTCTCCTATGGAACCTATTTTGTAACATCCTCTCTCAAAATTGGAAGATCTCTTATTAGAAGAATTTTATAACAAAATACAAAAAACAATCAGTCATGAGAAAATTCCAAAATCATAAGACCAACTTCAAGTATTTATAGCAAAGATTTAAAACATTAAAAATTTAAATCTACCATGAAACTACTAAACAAAAATATTACTTAAAAATAACAAGTAAATTTAAATAAACTTCTCAAAATTTTATTCAAATGAACCAAAACTCCAAGTCTCAAACCTCATAAAAGTCCTCGACCACCCATGTTAACTCAGTTTTAGCCATGGAAGTGAGCTGGTTAGGCCCCTTTTACGCACCTAATATATGAATTATAACAGTCCTAACTCCTATATAGAAAAGAAATAGAAGAAAACTCGGGTAATGATAACACACTTTATAATGAGCATCCCTTTGGTACCAAATTATAATGAACCAACCCGGATCAACTATACAAGACACTCGAATCGGCCCATAATGTAATATAGGTAAAACAGGATAATAAGAACTAGTCTTAAATATAAGAAAAATAATACATACGACCAGATTATGAAGAATAAACATCTGATATACCACAAAGACATACAATCCAAGACAAAATAGGCTAAAATATAAAATATATCAAAACCCCATGTGACCAACAATCACCACCAGACCAACACGAAATGAAAGTAGTAGTAATAAGAGAATCCATCATGTTACAAGTTTCTCTTCCCTTTACTTTAATCTTATAATAAAAAATCTATAAATTCCAAAATGAATAATTAGGGTGTGAGAAAAATCTCATTAGGATACCACCATAGTTTCTATATAAGTTCTAATATCAATAATACGACAATTCTAGATTTAAAAAAATGGTTTTACAAATCATTTTCATAAAATAAATCCAATTGTAAATCATTTTCCTTTTAGTTTTCATAAAATCCTTTCATATTATCAAACCATAAATATAAAAATTACAAGTGATAAAATATAAAATCATATCTATTCATCAATAGGTACACATATCCATGAAATAACCTATCATGTGAAGTTATGTGATACAACCGCATATAAAAACCTATGAGAAACAATACATGATAAAAAAATCATGTGATAAATAACCATAAATGAAAAATAACCTCACATATTAGGATATAACCTATGGTACACTAAGTAATTGACACTCACAATCCTGAATAGGAATATGTTAGATCCAACATATATCGAGTCATGTTATTTGATGTCAAAAAATGTTACCTTCTAGTGGTTCAACTCACACTAAGGTTACCTGTGTCTCTTTCCAAAATTCACCCAAGGTTCCCAATGTGAAATTTTCTAAATACATTTTCAAAACCATGCTCACAATTTTATAAAACATTTTAAAAGCTAATCCAATCCACCTCAGAGTTTTAAAGCCCATATCCAAATCAATTAAACTCATTTTCCAAGAAAAACCCCCCTTTTGAAAAACATTTTCTTTTCCAAGAAATCATTTTAAACTACTTATCACTTTCAATAAACAAACCAACCAAAGGAATTTATCAAGAATTAAAATAAATTCATCAAATTAACCCATTTTACAGAAACACCTACCTCAACATAGTAGAAACTTAGTTGTTTTTTACAACTGTGACCAAAAACCAAGAGAGAGGCCTTCGAAAGACAAGGCATGCCAAGAAACTAAAAAGGATCGATAGAAAACACTATCTGATCACATATGTAGACAAAACCATAGTTGTAACCAAATAAAAAAAACCATAAGTAACTCTTACCCATAGAAACACACCACAACTACAACAATGATCAATCACTGAATAAAATAGTCTAGAAGGTTTTTAGGCATCCAAAATCATCTCTGAGAGCTTTTAGATCAAGAGGGATAAGATATTACAAAGGATGAAATGAAAATTCAGTCGAGTGACACCCTAAAAACCAAACCCTTGACAATTAAACAACATTTAATTCCATTACACATCGTGAAATCCATGAAACTTATATATACAATGAAAAACCCATCACATTTTTATTGAAAAACATATTTTTTCCATTACATGGCATGAAGATGTTATACGAAATGTAAACCCCTCATATTGTGTATCTAATTCTTGGATTCTGACCGGTGGCCATTACATAGTGTGTACTCACATTACATAGTGTGTAATTTCCCAGAAAATAGTAAAAAATGTTGGTTCAATCTAAAAAGTCCAACAAATCCTTGACCTCTCCATTACAGGTACCCTCCCAATTCCTTTTCACCATTATACATCCAACAAAAAAGGAAATCAAAAACAAAGGGTAAAATATACCTAACAACAAGGTAATGTGGAATTACAGTCCATGTTTGATTTATATTTGAATTTAAAAGTTATTTTTTATATTAAAAATTTTCTTTATTTGATTCAAGTCTATTTAGGTTATATTTGATTCAGATTAATTCAAGTTCGTTCAGGTATTTTTAGTTCTATTCGATTTTGTTTTCTTCTATTAAATTCTATTTGGATCAGTTTGGTTCATTTCATGGTGGTTTAATTTACTTATATTTTCATTAGTTTTTTTAGATTTAGTTATTTATAGTTCATTTTAGTTCTATTCCAGTTAGACCAGGTATAATAAAATTAGTTATGTTTTGGTTTTCTATAGTTCATCTAGTTTAGTTTAGTTTGTTTTAATTTTATTATTTGGCCATTTGTTCATTTATCCATTTTTCTATTTTTCCATTTTTTCATTTTTCTATTTTTCCATTTAACCATTTGGCCATTTTTACATTTAGAAATTTTCTTATTTTTACATTTGGACATTTGGTCATTTGGCCATTTTTCATTTGTCTATTTATCCATTTTTTCATTTGTTCATTTATCTATTTTTCTATTTGTCAATTTAACCATTTTTCAATTTGGACATTTTTTCATTTGATCATTTGTACTTTTGGACATTTGACCATTTGGATATTTTTTCATTTATCCATTTGGTCATTTGGAAATTTGGTTATTTGGCCATTTGACCATTTAACCATTTAGTCATTTGGGAATTTGGGAATATTTGGTCATTTGGGCATTTGGACATTTGTTCATTTGGGAATTTTTTTCATTTGTTCCCTTAAACATTTGGTAATTTATTAATTTGATAATTTTATTATTCAGTCATTTGGTTAAATGAAACCAAATTAAATCAATTTTTATAGTTTCAACCTGATAAAACCCAAGTCAAATTAAATTGAATGAAATGAGACTATATATTTTTGTTTTCATATATTACCCTTCACTACTTTGGGTTTATAGTCAACTATGATAATTGAAGTATTTGGAGTTTTCATAAAAAAAATATCCATCAAGAATAATAGGGGAAGTTATTGTGTCAATTTAATCCCCACCATCATAAAAAATATGTCATGTTATCACTTCAGTAATGACATTGAATTCTAGTTTTGGAGGATGTTTCACATAAAACACTTGTTTCTCCATTAATTCTAAAATATATGGATCATCAATAGTTAGGAAGCAGATCATTTCAATAAATATAAATCTAAATTCATCAATAAATGTTCTTCATCACATCATTAAGTCGACCTTCTTTCAATTCTTCATATAGACTCGACCATGGGAGTAATAATAAAATATTAGTATTTTCTCTGAAAGTCCATAATAAGACATGCTTTCATATCAAGGTTGGTTATCTGATGAATTAGAATAATAGTTTTTCATTTTAGTTAACATAACATCATAATGTTGTGTTCTCATGTTCACTACTCTACTAGTTATAAAAAAATTGTATCCATTGATCATCAATGATTTTCATTCACGAACCAAAATATTAGGGCCAAAATCAAAAGCTATTATTTAATGATTGACAACATCAACTGGTAATCTCAATACCTAAAATATATATGGATATTAAAATTAAATGAATATTTATTATTTATTTTATGAAAATAATGGTCATACCTTATATTTCAATCATGTGGAAAATATTTGTTATGAAAAGTCTCTATCTTTTTTCAAAGGCAATGAATGATAAATTCTACTTATAATTTTTTATATTACCTACATAAAATGATGGTAAAAGTTTAATATATATATATAATTACATATTATTTCATAAAATATACATGTTAAAATTATTTACTTGATGTATTCATTGAAAAAATCATAGTGAAACAAGATTATGTGATGTTTCATCTCCTGGTCTTCAAGGATCAATGTATCCAATGAATATGATTCAGGAATTCTCCCTATTTTGAGTAAGCGATGGAAAGTGGGATTAATTTACTCATGTTTCTCATATTTATTTCTCATTGGCCGGTTATATCTTGTTCTCAAATCAGTCAAATATATTGAATAAAAACCCATGGATTCTTGATCTAAATAACCTTTCATAGTGGAACATTTAGGGTGACTTCTAATCTTGACATAATACTTAAATATTTACATATTTCTTTTATTTAGACACATCCAATTAAAATAAATGAGTCCCAAAAGAATTATTTCGATTGGTATATGGATAGTTATGTAAATCATACAAGTGAAAAAAGATGAAGATAAATTTTTTTCTAACTAACATAATTAATGGTATAACTTCCTATAATTTTTTTAAGAAACACTTGGAAAACATTATGGTATAAAGATATCAATAAAAATAGAACAGTTGAATCATTTTTACCCATACATTATTATATAGAAAATAAATAATTACTATTTTGGTCAATTAATGATAAAGGATGTGATAATCATGAGTTTTCAGATATTTCGGTTTTACCTACCTTTTGTTAACTGATTTTGATATGCTTCTTGAATAGACATCAAGAAACTTAATATCCAAAAGTAATTATAGAAAAAAATCTCTAAATATGTAATCACATCAGAATCACTAGAAACTTTATAGTTATTTTAACTGATATTCTCAGGATGCAGTCCTAGTTTGATACCCTAATGCACCAATCCATGTTAATATTGAAAATCATATTTGGTTCTTATCTTTATATTTTGAAGTATTTAAAGAAAATTTTCACATTTATTTTTCTCAATGATAATTACATCTAAAAATGATGTAAAAAATTGTTTGACCATAATGAAAATCAAAGAGGATAATTTTCATCCTCCAATTATAATTGGATATAATGGAAACATTCTTCCACTTTCTAGATTTGATCTGACCTGTCTTGAATAAAAAACTGAAAAATTTCAATTCATTAAGAACATTAATTCTATATATATATCAAGTTGTCTTCTCGGTCTCAATGATATTGTCAAACCATCAATTATTTTTCTTATATGGATGATCCATTATAAATAATTATTGATGTCCCATGAAACTAAAACTATAGTGATGTTTAAGCCTTTTGGATCGTATATTATTCATACAAATGTGATAGGATATTTTACCTTTCATGCTCCATTTAGACATAATTATATAATCAATAAAATCATTTATTATCCACATAATCACAATATCCATATGAAATATGTCTTCTAAATAAGAATATTATGTGTACACATCTATATTCCAAAGATGCTTCAACTCTTCTATTAAAGGTTTCAAGAACGCTATTATATCATTTTTGGGATCAAGAAGTCTACATATGATCATACTCAATAAGTTAAATGGTTTTTTCATACACATAAATGGAGGAAGGTTATAAATGTGAATAAAAACTGGTTATGTGTTGTGTGAAGTAATCATCTGGCCAAATAGATTAAAACTATTACATGATAAACCCAATATGAAGTTACATGCCTCAAATGAAAAATTGGGATATTTTTCATCAAAACTCTATCATGTTAATAAAATTATAGGATGAATCAACTAATCATTATTCTTAACTCTCTCAGCATCATGACATCTCATATTTTTTGAGATTTCATCAAACTTGAAAAGATTTTGGAGCCTAGAAATAAATTTAAAGTGAAAATTTACTTTCTATGTCATGTGATATGGTATTCCATTTATATTTGGCTTCTATAGAGATGCACCACATTCTTTACAATCATTTAGGCTCATGATTTCCTCCCATAATAAGTTGTAAAATTTCAAACAAGTGTGAATTTTATTAATTAAAAATCCAAGCAGATATATAGTGACCCAAGACTTGTACACATATTTTTGTATGATTTTTAACATAAAAATTAATTTAATACAAACTATGGATCTAAAATATCATTATATTTGGAAAATTTTCTGCATAATACATAAAAGTAAGACTAAAAATACTTCATTTTATTCTCTGTAATGAGTTCCTAAATCCCTTGAGCTCCTAAAACTGTATAGGATAACTTGGGGAATGCATAAAAGAAATGGGTGATATAAAAAACCTAGTAATGTAATAAACATGATAATGAAACATAACATGTGATTCAAAGTTATAACATGATATCATAAAAGAGAAGGCTCCTGAGTAATCACATAGGATAATAACAAAAAGAACATAGTATCATAAGATCATAGAATCATAGGAAATTTGGAGGAAACATATAACATGAAATAAACATGATTCAATGATTAATATCTAGAAATAAATAATCATAATTTATAATCATAATAATTACCCATGGAAAGAAATGGGTTGCATAATCATGCCTCATATCACAATCTAAGAAAATTTTATAATAAAGGAATTTGATAAATTAATATAAGGAATGTATTACCCCATAAAATAAAGGTATAATAAGATAAGAATATATGTGAGACATATATATATGATTTAGAATCATTTCATATCATTAAATAGAGATATTAAGTGAGTTATAGAGAAAAGGTTTATAACCCAAGGAAAAGGGTGGTTCGAAAAGATACCTTGCCTCAAGCTTGAATCATCACATGTGTTCCTTATATTACTAAATAATAAAAATATGTTAATTATTTAATTTATTGAGAAACTTTTAAAATTTTATTATTCTATTTATATTATTTATTATCTTTTTATATTCAATTACTTAATCATTTAGTTTCACATTAGAACTTTTCACGATATTCGGATCATATGTCCAAAATCACTTTAGTAAGTTGATCAAGTTCAAAGATGTTATTATTTCATGATATCCAAAATAATAATAATGACACAATTACAATTTTTATATCAATTATACTTTTAAATTCATCTATGAAATATGGTTATGAAAAATGAACCATGTTACAATCCTGGACAAGGTAGGTCATACGTGCACATGAGTAACATTTCCATTTTTCAATGATCATGATGGAAAGATGGTAAGTGTAATTTTATATTTAAAAATGATAATTATATCATAAATATTATATTATTGCATTAAATACACTTATATATACCATCCATGTGATGTGGTAATAAAAAATGAATCACATCACTTCATGAAGTGGTAGTCTGTTGTACACACAAACAACATTATCATTTTTCAATGAATGGTATGGTAAAAAAGTATATGATATATTAATTTTAAATAATTATAAATATGTAATGAATATAATATATAAATATTTTTGAGTCAATAAGGTTTTCCTTATGAATTTTATATTCCTTCATTCAAGGGGGAGATTGTTAATTCATTAAGGCTTTCCTTATGACTTTACCATTCCTCTTGTTTTGAAAATCGCAAACACCTTATCTCAAGAAAAAACTTACTTTACCTTGTTTACTTCTCTAAGGAAATTTTCCTTCCCCAATGAATTTTACCCTACCATGTTTTCTTTGCTCAAATCATAATTTTTCTAAGTGTAAAATTCGGATTGAAACTAAAACCTCATAATCATATAATACAAAGATATGAGTCATTCTATTTAAGACTCTGAATTCTGGATATGAACTCTCATGCAGTTCAACTCCAAATTCTGGATACGAACTCTCATATAGTTCAACTCTGAATTTTAGATACAAACTCTCATGAAGTTCGACTCCGAATTCTGGATACGAACTCTCATGAAGTTCAAATCTGAATTCTGGATACGAACTCTCATGTAGTTCAACTCCGAATTCTGGTTAAGAACATTCATGAAGTTCCACTTCTAATTCTAATTACGAACTTATGTAAATTTCGACTAAGAATTATGATTACAAATTCTGGTTATGAACTTCTCCAAGTTCTGACTCCGAGTTCTCTGAATACAGACTCCGAACTCTTATGAGTTCTGACTCTGAATTCTCATGAACTCCAACTCCAAACTTTGTAAGTTCAGGTTCCGGATTCTTATGAATCCAAACTCTGAATTTCCATGAAATTCAGACTCCAGAATTCTACAGAATTTAGGTTCCGAATTCCTACAAAACAGAATCCAAATATCCTTGTACTATAAACTCTAAATTCAATTTTTTCTTAGAATATGAACTTTCATTTACCTTCATTCTGAATATTAGTTTTGGTTAATCTTACACTCATTTTATTATAAAATGATGTTGTGATTTCAGTTATCAACTAACCATTTTTTGAGTGAAACATGTACAGGTCCCTCCGAAATTCAAGGAGGAATATGACTGTTGGAGGAGGGATCCGACCATTGGAGCTGTGCCTATAAATAAAAGCTCATTTTAAAGAGCTCGTAACTTTTTCGAGACTTTTGAAAAAGTATTATTGAAGTGATTTCTAGAGAGAGAGACTCTTATAAACTCTCAGGCTTCATGCAGAAAGTTTTGAACTTCTCGTTCAAACTTTGCTTCGTGCATATTTTCTTAGTGTAGAGTTTCGATTTCCTTAAAATCAGAGACTTCAGGTTGTGAAGTCAGTGGTGCCGATTTCTTTACAAATTGAGGGCTTATGTGGATAGCATGACAGATACCAATCTTCAGATTGAGGGATTACCTGGGTTTAGGTAAGACATACTTTCTTGAAAGTATAAATCAAGGGATCTCTTATCCAGGGTTGTTGGATACCTTCCTCTTTGGGTTAAAAGAGTTTATACTTGTTACTTGTGGTTTTACTACTTTGTTTTTTCACTGTACAATTGTATCGTTGAGGAAAGTATAACTTTCTTATAATTCCTCATACTTGTACTCTGATTTATCTAGATTCTATACGCTTTAAGGTAGAATCTTATTTGCTGTAAACTTTTGTTAAGTTTCATTTCTGGAATCACTTTTCTGGAATCAATCAAGTTATTATAACTCAGAGGTGTTTTGAATTTTGGTTATCTGTAAAAGTTCCAAAAGAATTTTTTAAAGTATACAATTCACCCCCCCCCCCCCCTCTTGTATTTGTATCTCATTTTACATATTCAATCCTACATTTGGTATTATAGATTATATCATACTCAGATATACCATTATAAAATTTGGTATCAAAGGAAGGTTCAATCTGAATTAATCTCACGATTAGATTCAGAATTACATTTTCTGGATTCATATTTTTTGGATTCATATTTTCCAGACACATATAGTTCGGATTCAGTTTTTTCTAGAGATACTATTGCTCTATTTTTTCTTTCTTAGGATATTTTCCTTGTTTACAAATTCATACTACTAACAAGATTTTGTGCCAAATATTTTCTTAAGGATGGCAGGTTTAAATGTTGGTTCCATAGATAATCTAAATCCTACCATACCTCCTATTTTTTATGGAAATGATTATGAATACTGGAGAGATATGATGAAGAATTTCGTTATCAATACCGGAGTTGATAACTATCTAATGCTGACTGGAAATTATAAGATTCTGGATAAGGAAATGAGAACCTTTATGAATCAGGAGAAATCAGAATACCAAGCAAACTTCAGAGTTAGAAATACTTTGTTATGTTCCATGACTAGGAGAATCTATAGTCAAATATCATCATGTGAAGCTACAAACATTATCTATAAGAAACTTTAAGTTACACATTTTGGTACATCTAAAGTCATAGAGACCAGAAGAGCTATGTTGAGAGCTGAATATCATAGTTTTAATTTTCCTTATGGAGAACCTGTAAGCAGAGTACAGCAAAGGTTTATGACTATCATGAATAGATTAAAATATATGGGAGAAAAAGGTTTGTATGATGAGGCACTTGTTGATAAGATCATAGATATTATGCCAAATGAATGGGAGTCCAAGAGGACAGCTATTGATGAGAATAGGAAAGTCACTCAGATTTCCTTAGATGAGTTGTTTGGAACTCTTCTTCAGTATGAAACTAGAATGAAGAGAGATTCTGAAAATGTTAAGAAGAATAATGGAAATGGAGGATTTGCTTTTACTACCACTTCTAAACATATGATATCCAAGACCCCAGAAAGGGTAACTAGATCAAATTCAAATAAAGTCATTATTCAGTCAGAATCTAGTGATAAAGAAAAGTCAGAGAATGAATTAGCTAATCTTGCTCGGAGAATGAACAGGATTATAGCTCAGAAGAATCATCAGAATAAGTACAAGAAGAAAGATTACAGAGATAAGAAATATGGAGAAGTTACTTGTTATGAATGTATAATAATAGGTCAAATCAGACCTGATTGTCCCTTGTTGAAAAAGAAGGATAAGAAGGAAAGGAATTCAAAAAGGAACAAGAAGAAATTCTATCGATAAAATCACAAGAAAAGTCTTAAATCTAATGATACTTGGAGTGCTAGTTGTGGAGACTCTTCAGAAAGTGAATCTTCTGAATATGATTCATCAGCATAGAAGAATATGGGATTCATTTCTACTACTACTTTCCCCAATACATGTCTTATGGCCAAGGTACGCTCTGCCGAGGCTTTAACAAATTTATCTCTTGATAAGAATTACTATTCCAAAAATAATACTTCTAGCGAAGATAATTCATCTTCAGAAAATGAAGAACCTTAATATTAATAAGTATCTAGATTTTCCAAGTTACTTGAAGCAAAAAAATTAAAATTTCTAAGAAATTAGACAAGGAAAATACTAGGGAAGAAATTCTTACAAAAGATATTTCAAATCTTTCTAGAGATCTTGGAGATAAATATGAGATTTTAGAAAAAATTTCTAAAGACCTTGAGAAAGCAAATTCTGTTGAGGAAGAACTTTCTAAAGATCTTAATAATGCTATTTTAAAGATAAAAGTTTTTTAGGAAAAATATAACTCTAAGGAAATGATTCCTAAGGATAGAAATTTAGTCATTAGACTGAAATCTGAAATATTTTCTCTTAAGAAGCTTCTTGCAAACTTTACCTCTGGGAAGGAAAATTTTGACAAGATGTATTCTCAAATTAAACCTCAAGTAAACACTACTGGAGTAGGTTATACTCACCAAAAACCGGTTTTCAAAAATAACTATTTTGTTCCTTCTAGAGACCCTTTTTGCACTAAATGTCAAAGTGGTGGGAATTGGAAGAAAAATTTCTCCTTGAATAAAGTTCAATCTCTTGGGTTTCATAGAGCTTATTTTTCTAAACAAATGTGGATACCCAAAAAAAATTTGTCTAATAATTCTGGATCCAAGAAATTTTGGATTCTGAAAGTCTAACTATCTTATTTTCAGGTAAATCGAGAAGGTAACAACAGTAATACGTGGTACATGGATAGTGGATGTTCCCAGCATATGACTGGTAACAAAAACTATTTTGAAAAGATTATCAAGACGAAAGGAAGAAAAGTAACTTTTGTAGATAATGCTCAGGGAGAAATTATTGGTATAGGTAACATTGTTCTTCTTGGAAAAACTTTGATTTCAAATGTTTTATTTGTTAAGGGTCTTAAGAACAACCTCATTAGCATAAGCCAATTATGTGATGAAGGATACCTTGTGAATTTTAGGAATGATAAGTGCTTAGTACACAATTCCGAGGAAGAGTTTATTCTTTCTGCCCATAGGCAAGAGAATGTATACACACTAAACTTAGAAGAACTTAGGAGCCAAGATCTACCTTTCCTTAGTACAATGGAAGATCATTCTTGGTTGTGGCATAGAAGGCTAGAACACTGTAACCTTAGGAACTTATGCAAACTTTATAAGAAAGGACTATTTAAGGATCTATCGGAGCTTAGATTTGATTCTTCAAAATTTTGTGATCCTTGTCAATATGGAAAGCAACATAAATCAAGTTTTAAATCAATCGGTGAAGTCTCAACTACTGATGCATTACAGCTAGTGCATATGGATATTTTTGGTCCTACACAAACTGGAAGCATTGGGGGAAAGTATTATGTATTTGTCTTGGTTGATGATTACACTAGATTTACATGGATTTATTTTCTAGCAAAGAAGTCTGAAGATTTTTATTATTTCAAAAGTTTTATAGCCCAAGTTAAAAATGAGAAAAATCTTCCATTGAAAACTATTCATAGTGATCATGGTGGAGAATTTCAAAATTCTGATTTTGAAACTTTTTTTAGTAGAAAAGGTATTACTCACAACTTCTCAGCACCCAGAACACTTCAAAAAAATGGTGTTATTGAAAGAAGAAATAGAATTCTTCAAGAGATAACTAGAACCATGTTGAGTGAGTATTCTGTAGCTAAACATTTTTGGGCTAAAGCTGTAAGTACTGCTTGTTATACTATAAATCGAGTTTTGATTGGACCTTTTCTTAATAAAACTCTTTATGAGTTATGGAATGGTAGAAAACCTAGACTTTCCTAATTTAAGGTTTTTGGTTGCAAATTATTCATTCTGAATACTAAAGATAATCTTCATAAATTTGTACCAAAATCTGATGAAGGGATTTTCTTAGGCTACTCCACAACTTCTAAGGCTTATAGAGTTTTCAACAAAAACACTTGTATTGTTGAAGAGACAGTACATGTTAAATTTGATGAAACTGATCCTTTTTTTAAAAAAAACCCAACCTACATCCTCGGATGTGTTTTCAAAAACACATTATCAACCTTTGATAGAATATCCTTATGATATGGAAAATGTTCAAGAAGTTACTTCTGAAACATTTAAACCAGAAGATTTCCTACCCTATGTTGATGAACAGGCTTTACAAAACCCAAATCAGTCATTTCTAAGGAATAATCCTAGTGATAGTATCATTGGAGGTGTGAATCAACCTGTAAGGACTAGAAGTTCCTTAACAAATGAATTAGAATATCTAGCATTCCTTTCCCAATTAGAACCAAAAAGCACTAATGAAGCTTTAGGTGGTGATGATTGGATAAAATCCATGCAAGATGAACTAAACGAATTCGAAAGGAATAAAGTCTGGACCTTGGTTGAAAGACCTAAGGAAATCTCTATTATTAGTGTAAAATGGGTCTTCAGGAATAAGTGTGATGAAAATGGAATCATTGTAAGAAATAAGGCTAGATTAGTTGATAAAGTCTATAATCAACAAGAATTAATAGACTATGAAGAAGCATATGCTTCAGTAGCTAGACTTTAACCTATTCGTATTTTACTTGCCTTTACAGCATTCTTCAATTTCAAACTATTTCAAATGGATGTGAAATGTGCTTTCCTTAATGGTTATGTTCAAGAGGAAGTCTTTGTTGAACAACCTCCTGGATTTGAAGATACAAAATATCCTGATCATGTTTTTAGACTTACCAAAGATTTATATGGCCTTAAACAAGCACCTAGAGCTTGGTATGATAGACTTATAGGATTTTTACTTCAAAATAACTATGTTAAGGGAAATGCAGATCCAACCCTTTTTATAAATAAAGATAAGAAAAATATTTTGATTGTTCAAATTTATGTTGTTGACATTATATTTGGTTCAACTCAGCAATCTTTAACTGATTCCTTTGCGGATCTAATGAAATATGAGTTTGAAATGATTATGATGGGTGAGTTAACATTTTTCCTTGGTTTTCAAATTTCTCAAAAACCAGAAGGAATTTATATATCTCAACATAAGTATATTAAATATCTTCTTACAAAGTATGGATATGGCAACATTAAAAGTATAAGTACTCCCATTGGTACCTCAAACACACTTTATCTTGATGAAGTTGGGAAACCAGTAGATCAAACATCTTTTAGAGGTATGATAGGAAGTATAATTTACTTGACAGCTAGTCATCCAGACTTAATGTTTTCAGTATGCTTATGTGAAAGATATCAATCCAATCCCAAGGAATCTCATTTAAAGGCAGTGAAGATAATTTTTCACTACTTAAAGGGAACCATGGATTTAGGACTATTTTATACTTCTGGAAATGATTTTATCTTAAAAAATTTTTCAGATTCTGAATTTGGTGGATGTAGAATGGATAGAAATAGTACATCCGGAACTTTTCATTTCTTAGAAGATTCATTAGTTTCTTGGTCTTGCAAGAAGCAACACTCAGTAGCACTTTCCACTACTGAAGCAGAATATGTAGCAGCTGGAAGTTGTTGTGCTCAAGTGTTGTGGATACAACACACACTCACAGACTATGGCTTGAGTTTTACTAAGACTCAAATTTTGTGTGATAACAAAAGTTCCATTTCCCTTAGTAAAAACCCTACACATCACTCTCGTGAAAAAAACATAGATATTAGGCATCACTTTCTTAGGGATCACACACAAAAACGAGATATCATTCTTCAATTTATCGGAACACAAGATCAACTTGCTGATATATTCACAAAATCATTACCTTTTGATAGATTTGAATACATTAAACATAAGTTAGGAATGATAACCATAAGGTAATATTCCTTGAATAACTTCCTGTTGAATTAATCTCCTGACAGTAATAAACTTCTTTTCATAGGGGGATTATATTTGTTATTGTTAGTTTTCAAAAAAAATCGTAATGAAATTTTTTTTTAATCTAGTTTTCCAATTTATTGTAATCTAGTTTTCAAAAAAAAATTATAATGAAAATTTTTCGTAATCTAGTTTTCGTAATGAAAATATTCAGATTTGAAATTTTCTTAATGGAAATTTTCAGATTTGAAATTTTCGTAATAGAAACTCTCGGATTTGAAATTTTTCATAGTGAAATTTTTTTTCATATTAAAGTTTTTTAAAGTTCTTCAAGAAGAATATTCCTCACTATGAATAATCTTCCTAGAAATATAAAAGGTATGATTCTTTCTCAAGTCTTTCGTAATTACCTTTTACTTATTGTTAGTCTCTTTTGTTTTTAAAATTTCTCGGATTCTAGTTTCCTTAAATCTGAATGTTTTCATTTTAAAACCTCAAAAGATTGAATTCAACCAAATTTTTCCTTTCGACTATCATTTCAACCTTCAGATCAGATCTCAATAATTCTCATCCATTGGATTCAAATGGTAAGCTCAACCATCACTTCATCACCTATATAAAGGGGACCCCTGATGGTTGTCCCACATCAGTTTTCAAGCTCTCACGTCTCGAAGCTCTGCCCCTATACAAAATCCTATTCCGAATTCTTCAGAAGTACTCTAGTCTGAATGTCTGCAAAAGCTCATTCTCAAGAAATTTCTACTGTTAAACCGATTGCTGAATGGAAAATTTACAAGGAGAGGTTAGTTCATCTGAACTTCTTCAATAAGTATGACTCTATAATTTCGAAGAACATCAAGCTCAATGGATGGGAAAGTATAGCTATCTCGAAGACAGGAGCTCAGGATGTGGTCTATCTGAATTTTCTCATAGAGTTTTATGAGTCAGTATCATTCTTTAAGGAAGATGGTAGAGAAAATTTCTCTTTTAAAAGTTATGGGAATATTTACAAACTTTCTTACACCAAGGATGCAAGCTTGGTGGGGCTGGCATATGAAGAGGAAGCCGAATTTTTCTCACACAAACTCCCAGAGGTTCAAGAAAGTTGTGTTAATGAAAAGTCTATAGAATACCTTGGGATCAAAGATGTCAAGACCACAAAAAATTTCCATCTGTCTACCAACAACCATATTCTACAGCTATGAATTCAAGGTCTCATCGTACCGAGGAAGGGTGATAAGGAAACCCTTAAGAAAAGTGACATGTATATCCTGGACTTTTTAGTAAACCTAAGGAAGGTTAATCTCATGAGACACATTATCATTACGATTGAAAATATTAAAAAATGGGAATTTTAGAGCTCAGATTATAATGTATCCTGCCTTGCTTTCAAAATTGATAGTTTGGTGTCTAGAATCCTTCAAGATTCCCTACAGCTCCAAGCTGAGGAATTGCAAGGTGATGATGATAAGTGATGACACTATGAAGAGGATGAAAGTGGGTTTTTCCAAGAAGTCAGGTGAGTTCTATGATCTGCCTGAGGATGAGGCAGAAGCCAATTCGGAAAATGTTGAAAAAGCTAAACCATCAAAGAAAGATGGGAAGAAAAGAAAGCTGAAGGAAGTGGAGGAAACTGAAAAAACCCCCAAATCCAAGGAAGCCCAATCCACACCTCATAAACCCAAAAAGAAAAAAACCAACCTATATGAGGTGGTAGAAAAGTGGAGGGAGGATAAGAAGAATAGAAAGGCATGGGAGCCACAGTTCGGTTTGGATCCTGCTGAGGCTAAGTCTTTGAAGGAAAAAGCTGCTGATGAGCTAGAGAAACAGGCCAAGGAGAAGAAGCTCAAGAAGAAGATGTCAGAGGCTGAAATTTTTCAATCCCTTCTGAGGGATACTGAAGTTGCATCAGAAAATATTCCTATATCGGAAACTTTACTTGTATAACCATTGCCTGAGACTTTGGGAAAGAAGACTCCGAAAAATCCTCAAGAGAAGAATGAGAAAGAGAAGAAAGCTGCAGAAGAAGTACAACAAGCTGAGATGAGTGGTGGCTCTGATGATGTGATTAAGAAAGTTAAAGAATATCAAGATAAGGGAACCACATTTGAAAAGTTTTCAATCTGGACTTCCCAAGCCGGATCCTCAAAAATTTCTACTCCAGGAGCTGATGAAAAAGGAGAAGAAGAAGAAGTGAATAAGTTTTCAAAGGAAGAGAGTCATAATCATGACTTTCTTCTTCTTGAATATGTTGAGGTTGCAATTGAGAAAGAAAAAGCTGATGAAGACAAGATTTTCCAATTATCTGAGAGTGAGCATGAGTCACCTGATGAAGAAACCATTCCGAAAATCAGTAAGGGTAAACAAGTGCTTGTTGATACTCCAACAAAAGATATTTTGAGGAATAAAGAATCTAGAGGAACTTCAAAGAGGAAGTTGGTAGAGCTATAGAAAGAACCATCTCCTAGTAAATTTTCTGATTCGGAGTCATCTTCTTTAGGGCATGATTTTGTGGTTCAGTCCTTAAAGAAGTTGGTGGATACCATTCCGATCTTTCCAGCAATTGAATCTAGATTCCAGATGCTTCAGCACAGTATGAATCAGAAAATAGACTTCGTATCCATGGTGATGGATAGATGTGTTAAGATAGAGGCTGATCACAAAAAATTTCTAATCAACTATGAATCCCATAGGAAATCTTTCAAGCATATGACCAAATGGTCTAAGAATATTGTTGAAGATATGGAAGAGATTGATCAGTTACAAGAAGATTTCAAGGAAGCCTTTGGTATTGAGGATTCCAAAATCAAAAATATTTCAGACAGCTTTCAAGATAAGCTAAATCTAGAACAAAATACTCGGATTCAAGAGGTGAAAGATCTGAATGGGAAACTGAGTTATTTTGTTCAAAGCTGGAAAACTGAAAAGGATCTTCAGATTGAGATGGAAGAAAATATTGTCAAGAAAGATGACTTGCTGAAGGCTCAAGAGGACAGGATCACAGCCTTAGAAAAGAAATCTGAGGAAGATCAAAAAGAGCTGAAGAAGTTGAATACAATTGTGAAGAAGCTCATTCCCAAGGAAAAAGAAACAAAATAGACCACTTCGATCTTTTTTTGTATTTTTTTTTCCTTGTACTAATTCTTTCAATTGTAATGAAACTTTTCTTGCATGTTTGGATGTCTATACTAATATTTCAGGTACTATATTTTTTTTCATTACCTCAAACTATTTTTGAAAATCAAAAAGGGGGAGAAGGAAAAAGAATTATAAAAGTTAGAAGGAAAAATTTTCTAAGTAAAGAAGAACTATCCCTAAGTAATGGGGAGTTTATCTAAGGGGTAGTTCTCATTACGAAGATTTCCACATCCAAATGAAAATTATCATTCTGAAAATCTAGAATACAATCCTTAGAGTTCCAAATCCTAAGGGGGAGTTAGTCGTATTCACCATTGTCCATAAACAAAGGGAGATAAGCTTTAATTTCAAAGTCTAGAAATTTATTCTAAGTCCTTATAGTCTTTTTCGTAAGGATGTTTGTGCTTTCCAAAAAGGGGGAGATTTTTCAGTCAATAAGGTTTTCCTTATTACTTTTCCATTCCTTCATTCAAGGGGGAGATTGTTAAGTCATTAAGGATTTCCTTATGACTTTACCATTCCTCTTGTTTTCAAAATTACAAACACCTTATCTCAAGACAAATATTGCTTTACCGTGTTTACTTCTCTAAGGAAAATTTCCTTCCCCAATGAAATTTACCCTACCATGTTTTATTTGCTCAAATAATAATTTTTATAAGTGTAAAATTAGGATTTAAACTAAAACCTCAAAATCATATAACACTTAGATATGAGGAATTCTGTTTAAGACTCTGAATTCTGGATACATACTCTCATGCAGTTAAACTCCGAATTCTGGATACGAACTCTCATATAGTTCAAATCCGAATTCTAGATACGAACTCTCATGAAGTTCTACTCTGAATTCTGGATACGAACTCTCATACAGTTCAACTCTAAATTCTGGATACGAACTCTCATGTAGTTCAACTCCAAATTATGGTTACGAACATTCATGAAGTTCCACTCCGAATTATGATTATGAACTTATGTAAAGTTCGACTAAGAATTCCGATTATGAATTTTGGTTACGAACTTCTCCAAGTTCTTACTCTAAGTTCTCTGAATACAGACTCCGAACTCTTATGAGTTCTGACTCTGAATTCTCATGAACTTAGACTCTGAACTTTGTAAGTTCAGGTTCCTAATTCTTGTGAATCCAGACTCTGAATTTCCATGAAATTCAGACTCTGGAATTCTACAGAATTCAGGTTCTGAATTCCTATAAAATAGAATCCGAATATCCTTGTACTATAGACTCTGAATTCAATTTTTTCTTAGACTTCTAACTTTCATTTACCTTCATTATGAATATTAGTTTTGGTTAATCTTACACTCATTTTGTTATAAAAATATGTCATGCTTTCAGTTATCAACTAATCGTTGTTTAAGTGACACGTGTACAGGTCCCTCTGAAATTAAAGGAGGAATATGATCGTTGGAGGAGAGAGCTGACTGTTGGAGTTGTGCCTATAAATAGGAGCTCATTTGAAAGAGCTCATAACTTTTTTGAGACTTTTGACAAAGTGTTGTTGAAGTGATTTCTAGAGATAGAGACTATTATAAACTCTCAGGATTCGTGCAGAAAGTTTTGAACTGCTCGTTCAAACTTTGCTTCGTGCATATTTGATTAATGCAGAGGTTGGATTTCCTTAAAATCAGAGACTTCGGGTTGTGAAGTCAGAGGTGCTGATTTCATTACAAATCGAGGGCTTGCGGGGATAGCAAGATAGATACCAATATTCAGATTGAGGGCTTACCTGGGTTTGGGTAAGACATACTTTCTTGAAAGTATAAATCAAGGTACCTCTTATCCAGGGTTATTTGATACCCTCCTCTTTGGGTTATAAGAATTTATACTTGTTACTTGTAGTTTTACTACTGTGTTTTTCCATTGTGCATTTGTATTGTTGGGGAAAGTATAACTTTATTATACTTCCTCATACTTGTACTCTGATTTAGCTAGATTCTATACACTTAAAGGTATAATCTTATTTATTGTAAACTTTTGTTAAGTTTCATTTCTGGAATCACTTTTCTAGAATCAAGCAAGTTATTAGAACTTAGAGGTGTTGTGAATTTTGGTTATCTGTAAAAGTTCCAAAGGAATTTTTTAAAGTATAAAATTCACCCCCCCCCCTCTTGTATTTGTATCTCATTTTACATATTCGATCATACAATTGTTATTATATAGTATATCATACTCAGACATACCATTCTAACAAATATTAAATCTATCATCATAAATATCCATGAGAGGTGATGATGAAAAATGAATCGCATTAGTTTGCGAGATAGTAGTCTATCGTACACACGAACAATGGTTTTATTTCCCATTTGATTGAATATGATATGTATATAGGTTATTAAATTAACATAATAAAATATAAGTATGTGTTAGATACTGATTTTATTATATCATCATGGTTTAATAATATTTTAAGGATGTGGAAGAAGAAATAAAAAAAAATCTCGGTTAAGAAGGATACCTCTTCTTGGGACCACCTCTTTGGGATTATACCCAAAGCCTTCCTAGATTGTATTTATGATCAAAAAAAGCCTCTATCACATGTTAAGTGAAGTAATAAATGTATTAGGTTAGGTTTTTTCTAATATAAATGTTGTTTTAAGTGCATAAAGTAGAGGAGAGTAGGTTCCCTTTTATAAGTGAGTGGGAGTTGATTTTTTGTAATTACCCAAAACTATTCAATAATTGGAAGTCACTCTCAATCCAAGTTCCTCCAAAATTGATAAATAATGGATTTTAGGGGTGATATGGTTGATAAAAACCACCACCATTCAAAAATAAACATGTTTTTAAGCACTGGGTGATCTTATATTAACTCTATGACTAGAAATAATCATTATATGAATTTAAAATAACAATAATATATTTATATTTTATGTATTTTATTTAAATATTTCCTTACTAGGGGTTATTTTAATTAATTAAAATGTATAAAATTTATGCACTTTAAAACAGTTTGTGAAAAAATGGGTTTTTAAGAATAAAAATAAACTTATACCAAAATCATGAAAATTGATAATTAAATAAAATTAATTAGATTATTGTAAATAAAATGTATCATATGTCACTTTAAGACTAAATAAAAAATATAATTAGACTTTTAAATTACTTGATTTAAGGAAAATAAATGACAATATTTGAAAAGTCGACAATGTTCATTATTCACTGAAAAATCAATCATTTTAGAAAAATCCCAAAATTTCACCCAAAGTTAATTTTGATGTGATAATTTAAAAAATTATTTTCATTTTATAAAATAAAATTTATAAAAGTTAAAAAAATTAATTATAATATTTTCCCACAAAAATCAATAAAAACAATTTTTGAAGGAAATGTATTTTTTGTAGAATAAAATGTCTTTATTGAAAAATTTATGTTTATTTATTAAGAATTTATCAATAAATTTATATTGAGTACGAAATTTATATTTATATTTCATAAATTGGTTAACCCTATTAATATCGTCTAATTTAATGGCTAGGTTTAATTTTCATATATAAATAATCAAGGTTCCTTTAGGCTTGATGTTGCGTGTTGTATACACTATCAAAAATGAATTTATTTTTAAAAACTTAGGGTGTTACATGATCAATTAAATTTCATGCTATATAATTATTTGAGGGAATATCTCTATCATCAGGAAGTAATACCTTCATAAAGGTAAAAAGATAATAAATTTCAATATCATAAGTTTCATACAATATTTTCCCATGATATAGTGGCATTAAAAATTCTATTTTACCATTTTACCACATGCTAGATATACAGGAGTCCTTTCATAATCAATCAATTTTTTTACTATATCAACATCATAATTTTCATTAGTTGAATCATGTGTAAACATACCATTATCTTCTATCATAGACATACTTTCTTTATAGTGAGGTTAAATAAAAGGAAAATAGTCAAATGTCAAATTATTTATTCCACTCCTTTCATTACAATTATGAATAGTTTATGATTGATTTTTCTCTCTATTGTGATACTATAAAAGATAGTTTGTTTAAAACACAACTTTTTTTATATGTTATATCAATTATTTCTGAATTTTAAAAGGTCTTACAACATAATTATAATAAGGTTAGTATATAACTCCTCCATCTGAAGCACTGTTAAATGAAAAATATAAAAAAAATCTAACTTATTTTGAAAATAAGTTGAGATTCAATCAATATCATACATCCAAATACTATCTATATTATTATAAAAAAATTATTAAAACCAATATACTATACTATAATTATAAAATTCATGTTATCCATGAATATTTTGAATACATATTAGGACAATAAAATAATTTTATAACTAAATACATATATTTGTATCATGGAAAAAAATTATTAAAGAAGAACATTATTCCACACAACATGAATACTACCATCTTATATACATATTTTTTTATTGAGGAAAACATTCATAATACAATCATGACATAATTCAATATCACATGTCTATAGAAAATATCCAATAAAATAAACTAAATAACAATTTTAATATAAAATCCATAAAATCATACTATAATCTATCCAAACAAAGCACAAGATATGGAATATGATATAATTTATGCATAATAGTAATGAACCAATCATAATATAAGACATATAATAGGTAAAAACTAATATATATTAGTATCATTACAATCAAATAACAAGTATTAGATTCAGTAAAAACCAAGTCATTCTAATAGAAAAAAAATGTATATTTTGTATCCAAATAAGTTTTTCATGTTTTACAAAAAGATTAGGAAAATATATATTTATAAAAATAGATAATATACAATGAAAAAGGATCTTAAAAATTTAACCCTTTCAATATAATAAATTTTATATTTTTTCACAAGATGGTTATCGCTTAAGACATACCAAAAGACCCAAGTATTGGTTAGAG
The DNA here is from genome assembly GCA_963277665.1 of Viscum album. Classification (NCBI taxonomy): domain Eukaryota; kingdom Viridiplantae; phylum Streptophyta; class Magnoliopsida; order Santalales; family Viscaceae; genus Viscum; species Viscum album. Next base: position 446,315,835 of record OY728137.1, on the reverse strand, counting down.
TGGGAAAATGTGATTGAATTCTTAAAAAATAATAAATACACCAAGGGTATATGTTTTCAATAAATAATATCTTATATAATTCAAGTGTGATTCAATAACTAAAAAAAACCTAAAATTTTTACTAAATAGAGTGAAAAAAATCTTTATTTTAATGTTTGGTTTCAAAAAAATCATACATAATAAATTTCCAAAAAAAATAAAACTAGTGTTTATAAAATTGAATTTTGGTTCAAAAAAAAATTTATGCTAGATTAATTTTCAAATTAAATGAAACTAATATAAATATAGTTAATTTTTTTACTAAAAACTCAATTTATGATTATATAATGTATTAATGATAACATACAACAAATGAAATATCTTAACTTACTTTCCTAACAAAAAAACTATAAAAAACATGTTTCACACTTTATCAAAGTAAAAAAGTGGCATATCCATAAAGAAAAAGAAATAAATACCCCTATTTATATAAAATAACTACTTATACATTTCTTTAATGGGCCCAACCATGACATAATTCAATATCACATGCTTATAGAACATATCCAATAAGATGATCAAAATACCAATTTTAATATGAAATTCATCAAATCATACTAGTAGCTAGCCAAATAAATCATAAGATATGACATATGATATAATCTATTAATTCTAGTAGTGATCCAAACAAAGTATAATACATGGAATGGGAAACAATTAATACATACCAGTAGCATTCCAATCAAAGAACTGGTCTTGGATTAAGTAATAACCAAGACATTCTAATAGAAAAATGTATGTTCCTCATCCAAATAAGTTTTCAATGTTTTAAAAAAATAATTTTGGAAAACATCTATTTACAAAAATAAACAATATCCAGGGAAAAAGGTTTTCACACATTTAACCCTTTCATTATAATAACTTTTATATTTATATAAAACATGGTTATCTCTTAAGAGATACTAAATGACCCAAGTGTGGGTTAGAATGAATAAATTCCATTAAATTATTAAAAAATAGTACAAATATAAGAGGATATGTTTTTAACAAAGAATAGTTTATATAATTAAAGTTTGATTCAATAACTAACTCATACTTAAACACTTCAATAAATAAAGTAAAATAGATTTTTTTTAAATTTAATTTTTGGTTTCAAAAAAATCATACACATTAAATTTTCAAAACAAATACAAGTAGTATAAAATTGAATTTTGGTTCAAACCCCAATTTTATACTCAAATATTTTTTAAAATAAATTAAACTAATATAAATATAGTTAATTTTTGTATTAAAACTTAATTCATGCTTATATAATATATTAATGATGACATTCCATAAATGAAATATCTTAACTTACTTTCCTAACCTAAAACAAAAATAAAAAAAAATAGGTTCATACTTTATCCAAGTAAAAAAAGTGATATGTTCATAAATAAAAGAAATCAATTCCCCTATTTATATAACATAATCACTTAGACATTTCTTTAATAAGACTAAGAATGAAATAATTCAATATCACATGTCTATAGAACATATATAATAAGATAATCCAAATACTAATTTTAATATAAAATTAATTAAATCATATTAGTATAAATCCAAATAAATCATAAGAGATGACATATTCTATAATCAATACATACTAGTAAATACCCAAAAAAAGTATAATACATGGAATATTAAGAAACTAATACATACTAGTAGCATTCTAATCGAATCATAAATCTTGTATTAATCAAAAAAGAAAGACATTCTAATATAAAAATGTATATTACTAATACAAATAATTTTTAAATGTTTTAAAACATAATTTAGGAAAACATTTATTCAATAAAATAGACAGTATCTAAGTAAAAAATGTTTTTTCACATTGAACCCTTTCAACATAAATGGTTACCTCTTAAGATATACCAAAGGACTCAATTATGGGTCAGAATAAGGAAATGAGATTGAATTATTAAAAAGTAATAAAAACTCTGAGAGGATATGTTTTAAACAAATAATAACTTATAAAATTCAAGTGTGGTTCAAGAACAAACCCATATATGAATTATATATTCCCCTAATATATATTACATAAAGAGATAATTTTCCAATATAACTAATTTAAACATGATTTGAAAATAATAACAACTCTTCTAAACACAATTAACAACCAATATACATTACAAAAAAATATAATACTTTTGAAAACATGCTTCTAAAATAATTCCATTTTCTATAAGCATGTCATATAACACCCAATAAGCATAAAAAACAACATAAATCATTTAATCCATCCTTTTAAAATCATCATGTTAACATTACATTCAAAAATTGACATTTATAAACCCAATATTCACTACTAACACGATTTTTAAGAAAAATAACCATGTACACATGCATCATCATGCTTAAAAATAGTTTAAAGTGTGTCCATTCAAATAAAAGTTTTAACATAAACCATAATATATGATTATACCTCTTCCTCATACTCAGTTTTAAATTTAATCATGAATACTAAAAAATATCATTCTAACTATCAAACTCATTGTCATAATGCTTAAGAAAGGAAAATCATGGTCAATTGATATCGAAGCAATCTATAAATATCTTCTTTTTGAATTAATCTTACTTTTATATAATATATTTACAATTTCCAACATGCTTATTCAAACATTTCACACCACATTATATTGAAATTAATTATACCAAAATTTTGATAATTCATTAATGAAAATCAATATATTAAATGAATAATTCCATAACCCCATGATACATTAACAAAAAAAATACAAAAATGATTAATTACATAATACCTTGATATATATTATACTAAAATTAATTTTACATTGGAATTAGATGAAGGAAATGAGTAACTCAATTAAAAAAGCATTAATTTCGATCACATTTATCATACAATTCTATAAAAAATAAAATCTAAAAATGCTTAGTCTAATTAATCAGGGATAATAATTAGCTAATAGTATTTCTATTCTTGTTAACTACCTAGATAAAAATGAAAATAATTCTTATTTCAATAAATGATGAAACCAAAACTAATAAATTTTATGTTGAAAAAGAATAAAATAAATAAATAGATTAATGGAGAGAGATTCACCAATGAATAAATATGATAGGTTGGCTAGGTGTGGGGAGGATTAGGGATAATTAGGAAGGGGTGGTCATAAATTTCATTTGGAGGGGGACTCTATACCAATGATTTTAAAAAACGGTTGGTATATCCAACCGTATAAAAATGGTTCTTTCAAACCATTAGTATAGGGTATTGGTTTTGACTCTATACCAATGGTTTGTACAAGTTGGGAGAAATTATTTGGGTCTTAAACGTGCTTTTATTTCATATAAAGATATTTTTTGTTATATATATTAGGTAATTTTTTAATTAATTATTCTAGTATTTTTTTTATTTTGTGAATTTATTAAGGGGTTATGAAATTATTCATTTCAATGTTTTTTTTAATATTTGAATGAAAAAAAATTCTATATAATTAATTTCAATTTAATATAGTGAGAAATGTTTGAATACTCCTTTTTCTAATGAATAAAATTTTATTAAATAATCACTTGTTATCTCTGCCTTATCTAATAGTATGTACTAGTTGTTTGTTATTACATATATCTAAAAGAATATTTGTTGTAATTAATTTTTTAATTATTATTTAATATGTTGATATTAATATAATTTTTTCTTATAATATAATTAATAGAATCTAGCTATATCATACTAATCGGATCTCAATCGAGTTTCGGAAGAATTTAGATTTTTTTTAGATTTTTCATTTAACAATGCTTCATATGGTGGTATTATAAATTTTTTATGTTATAATTTTATTATAATACCTTGGTTATTTCAGGAATAAGTTATATACTATATAATAAAAGTTGGGTTTTAAACAAACTATTATGTTTAGAAATACAAAGGAGAGATTAGACAATCTTCTTTTTTTAATGAATTAAATAAAAGGAGTATTATAGAGAATTTAATGTTTGATTAGTTTCTATTTGTGAATCATCATGAGAAATATAGTATTCTAATGCAATAAGCCAATAATAACAATACACATGAGGAAAATATTGAAAATTATGATGTTGAGAGAGTGAAAAAAAATAATGGATGATGCTAGGACTTCTATATAGTGGGAATGTACTAAAATGAAAAAATTGGAATTTTTAATGTGCATATATCATGGAAAAATAGTGTAAGGTATTTATAATACCACCATTGATTATATTATTTCCTTTTAAATAAACTAATTTCTAATAATTCTGATATTATTAATATGGAATACAAGTTAATTAACCATATTGTATTTTCTATTAATAAAATTCATGTATGTCCAAAAGATTACAGCTTATTATGGTAGGAAATAGTAGGCATAAATGGCTATAAATAAAGTGTTATATCTCTATGGAAGATAAATACAGATGTAATACCATATTTTATGCCATAAAGTCATGTTTCACTTTCCATTGATTCATAGGATTCAAAATAAATTCATGTTTTCTGAAATATCAGAAAATGTGTGATGGAATGATACTGAGAGAATTAAACATAATTATGAGTTGTCTCATCTTATAGATGGATTATCATAGAGGATATTTGATGAAAAAATCCTAGTTTTTTAGTTGAGGAGTGTAATGTTAGGTTGGGTCTGTCCTGTGATGGTTTTAATTTTTTTGGTCATATGCTTACTTCTCACAGCACGTGGCCAATTTTTATTCACATTTATAATCTTCTTATATGGATGTGTATGATAAAACCATTTATTTTCTTAATTATACTAATATTTATACCTTCTAATCCTGGAAATTATATATATTTATACTTTCATCCTTTAATAAAAGAGTTTTATTTATTTTTGGGATATAGTTGTGAGAAAATTCAATGCTTCTTCAAAAAATATATTTCTGATACATGTTGTGCTTCTGTGGACTATAAATTATTTTTATACTTATTCAATGATGTTTGGTTATATCACGAAAGTAAAACTATAATATCCTATTTTTATGAAGAATACATGATCTAGAATACTTGAACATCATTATAGTTTTAGTTTCATGGGGTATTGACAATTCCTACCAATGGATCATCTATACAGAATTAATTTCCAGAGGTTTGATAATAATGTTGACACTGAAAATCCACCTCAACCTATTTCAAGAACTTATGTGCTTAATGAATTTAAAATTTTCAGTTTATCATTAGGGAATGTTCATATAAAATATAAAAAGATGAATAATTTTGGCATTAAATTCACTTAAAATTGGAAAAAGAAAAGTAAATTTTTTTTAGTTTCCATATTGATCAACCAATTTTTTACTTCATTATTTAGAATTAATTAACATTGAGAAAAATATATATATAATCTTTAAATTATTCTAAAAATCAAGGGGAATAAAAAATATGACTTATGATATCAATATGACTTATTGGATTAGGGCATTACACCAAAACCGCATCTTGTGTGTATCAATGAAAATAAATGGAAATTTCCTTGGGTTTATTATGTGATGAAACCTTCAAAGAAAAATGAATTTTTGGAAGTATTGGAGAATATAAAGGTTCCATATGGATATTCAAGAAACATATCTAAATTTTTTAATAAATGAGAGATGAAACTAAAATCTTTAAAAACTCATAATTATCACATCTTTCTTCATGAATTGATTCCAATAGCAATTCATCATTTATTATCCAATAATGTAAGGATTAAAGTGATTCAATTGTTCTATTTTTATATATAAGTTTATTCTAAAAGTTTATCCAAGTATTTCTTGATAAAAATGTAAGAATAGGATCCATTAATTTTTTGTAATTTAGAGAAAAATTTCCCTTTATCATTTTTCACTTGCATGTTGCATCTCACAATACATATTCCAATTGAAACACTTCTTGAGGAACCCATTTCTTTTTGGTGGATGTATCCTACTAAAAACAATATGTTCACAATGAATTATTTTATCTAGAACAATAATCATCCTGAATATTCCATTGAGAGAGGTTATTTGGATCAAGAATTTATGGATTTTTTTTCAATGTATTTTTTTATGTGAGTGCAAGACGTAATTGGCCAAAGGAAAATGAAGATGGGTAGTATGTGGAAATTGAGTCCTTATTTCCATCTCTTCCCTAAACATGAGGAATTACTTGGTTATATACATTGTCAACATTGAGCCTTGAAGAGCGGCATATGGCACATTGCATAGTCTTGTTTAACTATAGTTTTTTCAATGAATTTATCAAGTAAGTAATTTTAATATGTATATGTTATTTCATACTACATAATTTCACATATAAATTAAAATTTTATTATCATTTTATATGTGAAACATAAAAATTTATAAGTATAGTTCATCGTTCTTTTCCTTTGAGCTGGAGAGAGACTTTTTATATCAAACAGTTTCATGTTTGGTTGAAATAAAAGGTATGACTATTACTTTAATCAACTTAAAATAAAAATATTAATTTAATTATATTAGTCATATATATTTTAGGTATTGAGTTTACCTGTTGAATATTTCTCTCAAGAATTAAGAGTGTTGGATTTTGGTCCCAATTATTTGGTTCACGAATGAAAATATTTAATAATAAATGGGTGAAAAATTGTTACAACTGATTGAGTAGTGAAGATAAGAACACAACATGATAGTGTTATATTAACTATATCAACGAACTATTATTTTAGAGCATCAGGTAGTATGCCTCAATATGAAAATGTTTCTTATTATGGAGTTGTTGGGAAAATATTGTTATTGTATTATTAATCTCTTGGTTGAGTCACTATGATGAAATGAAAATGGTTTGATTCAATTTCACGACAAGGTATATTTATTTATGATTGTGGATTTAAAATTATTGACATGACTCGCTTCCTATCTACCAATGAACCATATATTTTTGCATCAATGGAAAAAAAGTGTGTTATATGAATGATCATATGAGACTTGATTATGGTGTCATTATTTAAATAATATAAAGACATATTTTTGATGATGTTGGGATAAAATTGAAACCATTGATGCCCCCATTAGTATTGAAAAAAATATTATATTTGATTAATCAAATTTTCCAATTGTTAGAATTGATGTTGAACCTAAAGCAGTGGTGGATAATATATATAATCAACTATATATGTTTGCAATTAATTAATTTTAACATGAATAGGGATTCTTAGGTTGGTATTATTGTAATTACTTTAATTTAGTTTCAATTTGGAATGGTATGCTTGTTTTAATTTTTTTTCCATTGCAATTAATTAGATTTATTTCAATTCAGAAAATCAGGTTTAAAAATATTTTTGAAAAAATGTATAACTTCATTTTAAATTATATTTTATAAAACATGTTCTTAAATAAACATCTTTAAAACAATATTTTAAAACTAGTTTAAAAAAGTTTTTCAAAAAAGGTTTAAATCGGGTTCTTAAAACTATTTTAAACTGGGTGTATAAAAAGGATGTTATGATATTGTTTATGTATTGTTTGAATTTTAATTTTCATACATAATATTTAAAGACTATTTTTAAAAAAAAATATATTTAATTATTATGCAGGTTATGAATTATTTTTAAGGAATTTGAAGAAATAGATTGTTGGATAGTGATTGATGACTATGAGACCTAGGGTTGCCTCCTCCATTTCCCTTAGTGAGTATAATAATTGTAATATTTTTCTTTTGTATTACATTTAATATCATGTTCTTAGTATTTACCAATTTTCCTTTAGGGATATTAATTTGAACCATAGTTGACCTCTACACAGCTTACTACTATGGTCCATCATCATGGCCAATCAAGTAAGGGTGCTACTAGAGAAACACGGAGCACTCATCATTCTCGTTCACACACAAACCCACTAGAAGACATCCCACATACCACACTATGTCCTCCTCCACTTTATAATCTAGGTATATTCTCACCTATGCCTCCATCATTGATTTTTTTAAGTTCTAATTCTCATATACCATTTCCATATCCAATGACGTATCCCTAACCCTTTTATCCTTATCCTAACATTTCTTTACCTCAACCATTTCCTACTCCAATCAATATATGAATTGATGATTTCACTACTTTAACTTATACTCCATGGAATGTAGATGACCTAGACCATGCATTGGAATAGGCACATCCTTCATAGGATACTAATCCATAACATCCCACAGATCCATCAAATCCTAATGATCATCATGGATCAGGTTTATGTTTTTAAGTGTGTTAAATTGTATCACATTAGTTTTTTAGTTGTAATGTGTGTTAATTCTTGTTTTTATCTTTTATCTTATTTAGTGAGATCTTTTAATTGGTGACATGGGTGCACTCGTATGCATGAAACATGGAACCATCGAACAAAAATCATGGTAGATTACAATTAAGATAACCAAATGATAAGTAAAAATGCTAAAGAATGTATAAGTTTCATGGAAACATTAAGTATATTGATATCATTCCATTTAAACTATTATTATGGATGAATATTGGTAATGAAATCAAGGAGAATGCATTGGATTAGATATGGGTAAGAAAATTTGGTAAATTGAAATATATATTATTATTTTATTTATATTAATTAACATATTCATCACAATGTCAATTTAACTTTCCCAACAGTCGAGATATAAAAGTTACATAGTTGATGGAAGTTGGGGAATTGTAAAAATCATATAAACATGAGCTATATATTAGTTGGAAGAGTAAAGTTGGCACTGAGTTAGAGGGTGCACCAATCTTTAATGACTTTCCAACTACATAATACCAAGAAATGATTCTTTATTAGAAGAGTAATGAGTTTATGGTATTCTTAAACTTTAATAGTCTATATTGAAAATTTCTTCCTTATTATTTGTATTTAATTCTTGTTTTCAGGATTCATCAAAAAGAAACAAAAATAAAAAGGGTGTTATGAAGTACATGCACACTTTGGGTCACACTAAAATACAGGATCATGAGAGACGCTAGGTATTTTTTATGAACAATTGAATTTTACTAGGAACTAACACAACTGAATGAAACCAAATATTTATTGAACTAAACAAAATATATGTTAATCAAATTGAATGGAATAGAATCAAAAATTACATAACCAATTAAACATATTATTCCTAACAGAATACTACCCACTGAAACCAAATTGAATCAATCCTAATTGAACTAGTTTACCCTTGTATAATCATAATTGAACAAATATTGTCCAATAAACCCACCCTAAAATGAATTAGACCAAACCAAACCAAATAGACCAAAATATTGTTAAACCAAACTAAATAGAGATTAATCAAGTTAAATTGAATAAAACCAAAATAGATATAAAAAACTCTATGATCCTTTACCTAATATAACAATAATCACTTACACCAAATGAAATAAATTAACATGATACAAACATAACTAAAATATGTTGAACCAATATGATATAAACTAGCCTACCACAAACATAATAAAACTGACTAAAATTATATTTATGTGAATTGAATGAAGTGAAATAATGTAAATTATATTGATTAGAACTAAATTAATCAAAAATTAGTTAAATTGGATCATTTTGAAATGAATGAATGGTAAATAAACCTAATAGATTGAGCAGAAGTCATGAAAATCACATTGAATAGATCTGAACAATACCAAACAAGATTAAACTAGATATAAAAGAACTGACTCAAACCACAAAAAAAAATACAAATCCAACTCTTTTAGGATAAAAATAAATGAAATTGATTCAAATAAAATCAAATTGAATGTAATGAAATTGAATCCAACTAACACATACAAAATTGAACCAAAAAAACAAATAAAAATGAATTTAATTGAATTGAGATGAAATAAAATAACCTTAAATGACATATATTGAACCAAAATAATTATATTTGAACCATACTTAATTCATCCATATATAAAACTATGAAGTTATCCTACAAAATGTTTCTTTAAACCGAACTAACTCAAACCTAGTTTTTTTAGAAAAGTGAGAATAGTGGCTCTAATATTAAGGAAATAAAAAATGTTAAAATAGTCTAAAGGAAGGCATTTTACATTTTTTCTATAAAAAAACGGGTAACATGTCACAAGGTAGAGTGATAGAGAATATGAACACCCCATCAGTAACTCATTTATTTTTAATACAATCAACAAGATAACTGGATTCACAAAATATGTGATTGATAATATAATTCATTGAAGGTAGATTTTCAAGATAGTTATAACATTTCATTGTAAACTTCCATGAGAGGTGAATCTATCCAAGCTTGACAGCCTGAACAATGATAGTAGAGTCACACTCGAACCAGATACTTTTCCAATTTCTTTGAATTTCCATGTGTATATATTTAATCAATTTAATAATTTATGCTTCCAAGGTAGTGAAAAATCCACAAGGACTATGAATATATTCAATAACATTATCGTTGTGATCTCTAAATATCATCCCATAACATGTTATCCTAGAATTTCCCCTCTAAGCCCCATCTGAATAAAATTTTAACAAGCCAAAAAGGGGAGGGATCAAAAATACCTCAAGAGTGCCAAGAGTTTGAGGAAATTTTCTAGGAATTTTCAGTCACCTCATAATAGTGTGGTCTCTCACCGAGTTACTGCAGCAATCTCCATGCAGTAAGTTGGAATTTCAAAATGCCTCTATAATTTAGGCAAGGTTAGACTAAGAATTTAAGGGGGTATCATCATGAATGGCCTTGTTTCAACCTCTCTAAATGATGTGTACCATCTCTATACAAGCCACCCTGAAGAGATTTTTAAGTTGGCTAGACATTCGGATGTAAAGTAGTGCAAGTAAGAAGTTCTTGAAAGAGTCGGCATATGGAGGCTACATTTCAAATAATTCAAAGATGTCCCTCTAGGGAGAAGAAGACATTTGGTAGAATAAAAATAGGTGATCAACATCCTATCAATGCTGATTACATATCACACATCTTGAATAGAGTGATATTTCAAAATGTTGAAGATTAACATCAATTAGAACCTTGTTCAGAGAAAGTCTCCATAGTAATGTAAACCTAGAAGGTGATAAAAACTTTTTTTTGAAGTCTTTGATCCATTTTCAAGTGCTTTGTAGTAGGTGGTTATAAAAATTATTGGAATCAAGTAGCCCATTTGGAGTTGTTTCTCATATAAGCATGTCCTCCAGGTTCAAAAAATATAGTTTGAGATGGACAAGATGACATCAACAGATAGGGAATCCAGATTGGTCATTTGATATTTTATTGAGATGTTTTAATTGGTGTCTTGATTAGAGGAGCTGATAAAATCAATTAGGGGAGATCCATTCCAATTTTATTTTTAAAACCTAAGATAGGAGTTTACATTAACCAGCCAATGTGAGTGCATAATAATTTTATGAAAGATTTCTTTCAGGTCAGGCCATATAAAGGACTCAAAATAGCTTAACTTTCTTGCTATAAGTTTTACTAAAAATTTGGATCTGAGGAAGATCAAGGAATCATATTTTTTGTTAAAGATCCTCCAAATAAATTGGACAAGAAGAGATTGATTTAATAGATTAAGATTTTTGATATTAAATCCTCTAAGAGGATGAGGCAGGCAACATTGCTTCCAGGGAACTGTGATAATTTTTATTTACAGCATGTTGTCGCTCCAAAAAAAGTTCCTAATCAATGTGTTGATGGTTTTAATAATAGCGGTAGGCCATGAGTACACCATAAACAAATATACTATCCTTTAAACCACCACATGCTTTAAAATATAAGTTCTTCCTGCCATTGAGAGGGATTTACCCTTCTAAGAGGCAAGGGTTTTTTTAATCTTTATTAGAGCATTGGTGAAGTGAGATACCCTAGGTCTTCCCCGGAACATGGGAAATCCAAGATAGATTAAAGGGAGAGTGTCTTCCCTTATTCCCATATCATTGATCATACTATATTTCTTGGAAGCTAGAATATTCTTTCTAAAGTATATAAAAGACTTTTTCCAACTTATTTATTAGTCTATCATGCTTTCATAATGCAAAAGATATTTATTTATGTTTTTTATATTCCTCCTATATCCCTAAGTAAATATAATAAAATAATCAACAAAAAAGATATGAGAGGTAGTGGAGATACTTTTAGTCCCCCTGATGGTTTTTAGGTCACCCTTATCCACTAAGTGAAGAAGAATCCTGCTGAGATAATATTCTTCAATATAAAAAATGATAGTTGATAGGGTATCTCCTTGTCTCACCCCATAGAGCATTTAAGTAGCCTTCTATGGATACATTTATAAGAATGGGTATATGGGAAGACCCAAGAAAGTATTTAATTCAATATATGAACCTCATGTTGAAACCAAATTAGTATATAACATTACCTATAAATCCCTATTCCATAGTGTCAAAATCTTTTTTGATGTTAAGTTTAAGAGAAATGTTTCCTCCCCTGGTGGGATTTCTGATCAGGTTAACAAATTCTGAGGTAGTAAGCAGGCAATCCTAGATGTTCCTCCCTTTGAAAAACCCAAATTGATTCTAAGATATGATTCTATCAAATATTTGATCAAGTCTACTGGTAATAATTTTAGTTATGATTTTGTGAATTTTGTTGATAAGAGCAGCTGGTCTAAACTGGCTATTGTTACTTACATTCTCCACTTTTGGAATTAAGGAAATGAATTGAGCATTGAATCCTTAAGTGAAGGATACAACTTTAAATAAATTTTTGGAAATCTTGCATGAATCATGCTAAATGATATCCAAATAGAATTGGAAGAATTGATTAGTGAATCCATCTGGTCCAAGCGAGGTTCCTTTGTTAAGATTAAATATGGATTCCCTGATTTCAATACCCAGAGGAGTAGAGGTGAGAAGGATGTTATCATCTTCAATAATAAATTTTTGAATGATACATTAAATTAATTCCACATTCCTTGGTGGTCCATAAAAAAGATTCATATAGAAGTAAACAATGTGGGTGGTAAGAGCCTTCCTTTCATCCAGGATTCAATATCTATATTTTAGTGAATAGAGAATCCTATTGACCCTTCTAGCTCTTTGAAGAGAATTGAAAAAATTGGTGTTTCTATCCCCATCAGTGAGCCACCTGATTTTGAAAATTTTCTTTTGTATGTTATCCCTAAGCTTGATAATATTTATTAGCTTAGAGTATATATCAGCTTCTTGATCAATTCCTCTAGATAAGTTATTCTTAGTAATATATTCTTGAAGTTTATAAAGAGATCATTCAAGAGAATCAATCTCTTCATCAGGGGAGATGAACATTTTCCTACCCCATTCCTTAATTTTAATCTTGAACATTTTCAATTTGGAGATACAAACCAAAGGATTGTCACTGGATTCATTTGAGGCCCAAATGTCATGGAAACTTTTAGTTCATTCTGAAAGAGAATTCTAAGAATTTTTGAACCTAAAAGGAATAGTCTGATTCTTCTCATTTTCAAGAAAACTCGCCAGAATAAAATGATGATTAGGTTTTTGTCTTTCCAATGTAACGCATGAAATAGATCTATAATTTCCAAGAGATGCATCATTCACAAAGGACCTGTCAATTCTGATTTCTCTCATGATATTTAAATACCTTTTGTACCATGTAAATTTGGCTCTAATATGATTAATTTATATTAAGTTTTCTTCCCCAACACAGGCTCTAAAATATTTGATGGAGGCAAAGATGAAAACAGGACTGATTTTATCATCTACATGTAGAATTGAATTAAATTCACCAATAATGACCCATGGATAAATGATAATTCTATATAAACCCTTAATTTTCAGCTATAAAGATCTCCTATCAATGTAATTGTTGAAAGCATAGACAACTTATCAGAAAATTTTCTGGATAGATTTAGAAAAGCTACAGGTAATTATTTATTCCTCTTCTTGGAAAATAGTGTGGGTTTTCACATTATTATATACCAATAACCAAAGGCTGTTAGAGTTAGTAGAGGCCAGATCGTTTCCCAAAATGGAATATCCACTATTTTCAATAGGAGTTCCTTGATTTGAGATGTTTTTATTTGGTTCTGAAAGACCAATTAAGTCATGTTTATACCTATCTACAAGGATCCTGAGAGAACCTTCAATTACAGGTTTGGATATTCCCTAGTATTTCTAAAAGAGTGTATTCATTTTGATCTTGATTTGGGGGTTTATCCCCCCTTTTCATTTACCTTTAGTTTCCTATTTCTTTCTGATTTTATAGTCATCTATGCCTTTTTAGATTTTGGGGTGGACTTTGTTCCTTTGGATCCACCATCATCACATGCACATGTTGAGTCTATTACTTAAAATTTCATAAGTTTCTTGATAGGTTTGACACCTACTAAATTTCCAGATGTCTGCTGAGCATGCAGCGCACTTGGCTCCTGCCCTATGACTAGGTTATGCTGATTTCCATATGAAATGATAGTCTGAGTCTGATACAAATGAATGGCCACATTTAGATTAGAGGAGATAATATTGAAAAATAATTATTTAGCTTGAAAAGAAGATGCAGTGGAGAATATATTTGATGAAAGATCTAATACATGGTCTATGTATTCCTCTGTGGCAATGCATTGTTTATCAGATTCAATTTGAGTGTTTGAGACTTTATTGTTGTTGTCTAAGAAAAATTTTTGTTTCTCTTCTTCATCAACCAAATATTCCCATGATGTTCTTATACAAGAAGACTTGTCCCATTTCACACCTTTTTCCCGATCATTTATTTCATTTTTGACATTTTCCACAAAATTTTACCTATTTCCTCTTGAAACTTCCTTCCAAGTCATGGTGTTATAAGCTGGTTTAACCAACTTATGGACCACTCAACAGTTTATGAGTGCATGACTCACCATTTTACAATGTTCACAATATTGAGGTGGATACTCAAATTTTAACCTGACCTCCATTTGATGGTCATTCAAAATAAGGGAAATTAGTTCTTTAGGGGTGACTCTATGTTGATCTCAATGAGAACCCTTGCATATAGACCAAGATATCCATTGAGAGTGCACTGGTCAATTTTCAGGGGGTTCCAATATCAGAATCCCAAGTCGTTGAGAATTTTGGGATGCCAGTAAACCTAGGGGAACCCATTAATCCTAGTCCATACCTATGCATTGGAATGCCTTTGATTATAAGGGTTAAATTTAGCATCCCATTCATAAAAATAAAATATCCTTGGTTTCAGGTTAATATTTATAGTATGCCAAGTTGCATTGATATCCTCCCACCTCTCCAAAATAACATGGAAATAGTTTTTTCTAATTGGAATTATCCTCCATTTTGATATATTCTAGCAATGCGAGATTCTATCTTTAAGGTCAACGTAAGACCAATGTTTGATTCCTTTCTCATAAGAGATGCGTTCGAGCATCGAGAACTTACAAAGTTCCATCATTTTATTTAGTTCATTTGGATTGGAAATTACTGAGATAGAACCATCCCCCATATGCTTTATGATTGAAGATTTGTTCGATTCAATAAAATTATTCACAGATCTTGTAAGGTCTTCCATGAATGTGATACCTTTATAGGCTAGGGTGTAGGATCCATTCCCTTCTCTGAGTTCATTCTGATGGGATTTGAATGATATTTCCCCATTCGAATTGAATGAATCAATGGAATAATAGGATCTTTAGCATAATGTAATTTTTCCATCATCGATTTGAAATGGGAAACCTCCTACACTCACCATATTTCTATTTTGTTATATTTTTTATGCTAACTCAAACCTAGTTGAATTAATAAAAAAAATATTAAAACAAAATTGAAGATCCAATCCAACCTGAATTAATAAAAAAATGTAGTAAAACTAATCTAAATATACATCAACCAAAGTAATAAAAGTTCATTGAAATTTAATATTATTAAATAATGTATTATTATATTATTTAATGTAATTTTTAGCTAAAAACATTGAGCATCAAAGGTCATGTGGCTCAAGCAAAAAAAATTGTTTAAGTGGGAGGAAAAAAGATGGAAGTGTAGTAAATGAATGAACACAAGAAAAAATTGTAAGTCTTATTATTATTATTTTAAATTTTGATACCAAATTCATAATTAAATATCTTATTTATATTTTCAATAGTGTTCCTTATAGGCCCTTTATGAGAATGAAGATGAAAACTTCTAGCCAAATGATGATTTGAGATAAGTATTAGGTGAGGAGCACTAGGGGATATTATGATGTCGAACAGGGAAGAGAGTAATCCCCACTAGGTATTGGCCCTCATCATGAACATACTAAAGATTTGGAAGAACCGAGATGCAAAGAACTCATGTAAAATTAGTTGAGACCAAAACAATATCCATACAAGAGCATGAAAGATATAAAATGGTCACAAAGTAGTTCCTCAAAGCTATGATAGATTTATATCCATCACTTATATCAGGAGATGATATAGTTTTTTATTCATGTGTCTTAACATTGTGATCTTTATATGATGCACTGAGTGGTGGAAATTAAATTCCTAGTGGAGGTTGAGATAATGACACTCCTGGTGATAATGATGATAGTAGTGGTGGTGACGAGGGAGATATTGATCTCCTCTATTTTTTAGTTGAATATAAAGAGACAATTGTGTGTATGGTGTTTAATTACTAAAACTAGTCAATTGTGTGAATTGTATATATATATATAATATAGTATTTTTAATAGTTTGAAAACTATTAATATGGTTATTAGTTGGTTAAATACTAAATATACAATATATGTGTTGCATTGAATGTGAACTGGGATTGGTATTTTTTTATAGATTTTGGTATTGATTGTGTGAAGTTATTAGATGGGATTATGTTTCTAGATGGGGAGGAAAACCAATATCAACAGTTTATTTTAACTATTGGTAAATATTTATACCAATAGTTTAGTGAAAATTGTTAGTATTCAAAACACCTCATTGGTTATACCAATGGTTTCAATGAAAACTGTTGGTATAGCCCTTATACCAATGGATAATGAACCATGGTTTATAGAACAATTGGTATGCCATGTACCAATGGTTATATGTCCTATAAAAATGGTTTAAAATAATTTTTATAGGGTACTTTTATAGTATTTTCAGCTGTCGATGTGAAATGACTTATATCTTTGGATTTATTTCTTTAAACAATATACTTATTTTTATTTATAAATATTTGAAAATAAGATTTTTAAAACCCACATTTGAGTAGTTATTTAATGTTAATGGGAATAAATTTCCAATGAGACAAAAGCTATATGTTTTCCAAGTGATTAAAATTTATTGAGTGAACAATTATTCCTACAATGTCATCCTCATTGAGATAAAGTATATAAAGGTGTTTTATTTACTAAAAAATAATTTGATCTGTATAATGAAATTTCAATGAATTCACTACCCAAACTGGATGTAGTTCTATATGGTCTGATCAAATTATATATATTCTCAAACTCTTTCCTTTAATTGGTAAATTTAGTCAAAAAAAATTTTAAGATTTCAATTTCAAATTTTAGTTTAACAATTTTAGTCTTTTCTTGAGAAAAATTCACAGTATTTGACTTTTCTTTCTTATTCATCTTCTTTTTTTATCACTTTTAGGATGAAATTAAAGTACTTTAGCTTTAACTTTAATATTGGTATTGAGTTTTAAAACATTTTATTTTAACTTATCTAATTCATAAATAATATTTTCATTCTCCTTTATTATTTTTATAATATTTTCTTCGACCTTTTCAAAATATATTTTCATTTAGCAGCTTCATCCATTATATTAGTATATATTTTATAAAAAAATCTAATATATGTTTTCACGTGTAGTGATATAATCTCTTATTTTATCAAGAGTTTTAGGTTCTCTTTCATCATTATTTTTACAAGATATTTTTTCATCATTGAGATATTCTTCAGATGCATAAAATCATTTTGAATATAACATTAAATTCATAATAGCTTTAGAATTTTGTCTTCCCATGAAACATTTTTATGAATTTTCATAAAATCAAATGATTATTCTAATATTATCATTTTCTTCTAATGAACTATCTGATGTAGTATCTCTTTCTCTATCACTCCATGTGTCCATGGATTTCAAACTTTTATTATTTTTCTTCTTAGAATTTTTTGTAGAATTTTTTATTTATTTTTTCTATAACTCAAGACAATCAGGTTGAATATGACCTATTTTTCTACTTTCATAGCAAGTAGTCTTAGTAGAATATTTCTTTTATAACTTATCCTTTGTACCACTTTTATCATTTAGATAAATTCTTTTGAATTTATTATTATTTAATATTCTACTTATCATATTTGAAAGTTCACCATCAGTAGGTTCTCCTTCACAAGAATCTATAATTATTTTTATCTTTCTTCTGGATAAAATGGGTTGATAATATCCATTATTTGAAATTTCAATGGATGTAAAAGAAAATACTTTTTTATTTTTTTCTTTCTCTATATATCTCATCAGACAAATTCCATGATGCATTAAAGTTCTGATTAGTTCATTTACATTAATTTACGTGACATGTTTAGTATCATCAATATTAGTTCTTTTAGATTCTTAATATTTATGTAAAATATCAATGATTTCTCAATAATTTGATCATTTGATAATTATTTTTCACCAATATATTAAATAATTTTAATTATGTCCATGAATATCTAATTCATCTGTGAAAATGATTCACTAGGAATAAAATCAAAATTCTGATAATCGCTTCTTAGTATAGCTCTTTTAATTTCAAAAAATTTTGAAGTTATAAAATGATTAAATTCAAGATTTTTATAGATTTTTCAAGTTGTTTGACATGAATAAACTTGACTATATATATTTCTATAAATATAACATAACAACATACTTGTAACTTTTATTTTTATCTATAATTAATTCTTTTCTTCTCTCAAAAAAGTAGATATTTCTTTCTCTGGTACTTTATAGTCACCAGTAAGCATAAGATAGTTATCAACTTAGTGTTAACAGTAAATATTTATATCATGTCTATCCAATATTAATAATCATTTCCATCAAAGACAATTGGTCTATTTATATTGATATTTAAAATGGTACTAACATGTATTCCTATCATACTAAAAAAATTATACACATCGTTAGGTGTAAGGAAACTAAAAATCCAATAAAGTAACAGAAAATATTAGGTTCAGTTTTAGATATAGAAACCTCCCTTGATACAAAATATAGGATCATAATTTATGTATGAAAAAACCTACAATATGGGGGGTGAATTATAGTTTTAAAGTCAACTAAAAATTTTAATCCTCCTTAAGTATTTAAACAAATAGAAATATATCTTATAATTAACCTAAAAAACAATTAGAGTAGTATCAAAGTAATGCATGATAAAAAGGATATAAATATTTCAATTACCGATAAATATAATATATAACACCTTGATATTTTAAAATAACATTATTTTTTATATCGTATGCAACACGCAACACTGAGATTAAACGAACTGTGATATACTATTAAAATATTATTATTTAAACATTATCATTATAACTTAAGCATTAAAATTGATGGTATGAATAGGAATAATCATATTATTAAAAATAACTCTAAATGTTTTATATAAACTAAATTTATTGACAAATTCATAATAAATAAGTACACAAATTTCAATAATTTCACTTTATGCTTCAAAAATATGTTTTCTTCAAAAATGATTTTTATTGTATTTTATGAGTGAATATTATAATTATTTAATAGAAAGTATAGAAATGGTAATTTATAAAAATGATATAAATTTTTAAATCATCATATCAAAATTATCTTAGGGTGAAATTTTAGGATTTTTCTGAAAAAAAAAATTTCCAGTGAATACTGAAAAATACCATTTTTTGTAAAACTGACATTTCTTTTCAATAAATTAAGAAATTTAAAAGTACCATTATGATTTGAATTTTATTTAAAAGTAACATAATTATTATTTAGTTATATTTAATATAATTAATTTTATTTTAATCAGTAATTTTCATGATTTTTGTATGATTTTATTTTTATGCTTAAAAACGCAGTTTTCTACAAACTGTTTTTAAGGGCATAAATTTTAACCATTTTAATTAATTAAAATAACCCATAGTAAGGAAATATTTAATGAAATTAATATATTTAAAATAATTTAAATTCATTTAATTATTATTTCGATCCATATATTTAATATAAGATCATCTATTGCTTGAAAAATGTATTTCTTGAAAAACTATTTTTTGACACGCTTTGCAGGTTTAATTTTAAATTGAATTATGTAAATTATATGATTTTAATTTGATAAAATATATTAAATATTTTTAATCAAAATAATTAATTTTATATAATAATTTCAACTAAATGTTTCTCATAATGAATAGTAAGTACAATAAAAAATAGTTACTGTGGTGAAAAACTAAATTGGTAAAAGTGAGTAACCGTAGAGGTGAATGAAATAACATGTTTAAAAAATGTTTATTTTTAAATTTTTAAGGTTTTTATCAACCATATCACCCATATAGTCAATTATTTATCAATTTTTGATGCACTTTCCTTGAGAGTGACTTCCCGTTATTGAATAGTTTTGGGTATTTACACAAATGTCACTCCCTCTCACTTATAAAAGGAAACCTCATATCCTATCCTTTACACATTTAAAAATACTTTTGGTTTAGATAATAAATACCAAAATACCTTCCTTTATTCCATTAACATGTCCTATAGACCTTGGTTTTATTATAAATCCAATCTAGGGAGGCTTTATGTATTATCCTAAAGAGGTAGTTTGAAGAAGAGTTATCGTTCTTAACTGATAATTTTTGTTTGGTTTCTTATTCCACCTCATTAAAATATTCTTAAATCATGTTTATATAATAAAATAATTATATCCTATATACTATTATGTTATTATATTAATGTAATAGCCTATATATATCTCATATTCCATCAAATGGGAAACAAAACCATCATTTGTGTGTACGGTGGACTACCACCTCGCGAACCGATGTAATTCATTTTCCATCATCACCTCTCATAACTACTAATTATTATGGATTTAATTTTTATATATTATATTCATTACATATTAATAATTCTTTAAAATTAATATATCATATAATTTTTTACCTTACCATTGATTGAAAAATGATAACGTCGTTTGTGTGTACGGCGGACTATCACCTCACAAAGTGATGTGATCCATTATTTATTACCACATCACATGCATGGTATATGTAATTTTATTTAAAGAAATAATATTATATTTATGATATATTTATAATTATTTAAATATAAACTAACATTTACCTTCTTCCCATCATGATCATTGAAAAATGGAAACGTTCCTCATGCGTACATACGGCTTACCATCTCCATGATTGTAACATAGTTTATTTTTCATAACCATATTTCATGGTTGGTTTTAAAATTATAATTTATGTATAAAAATGATAATTATTCCATGATTATTATTCTGTATATTATGGAACAATGACCCATTTGAACATGGTCAACACACTGATGTCGTTTTGAATTTATGAACTGAATGTCCTCAAAACACCCAACATAGACATAACAGATTAAGTAATTAAATATGTCATTAAAATAAATAAATTAAATGGTTCAAGTATAAGGTATTGATCTTGAAAAAAATTATTAATAAAAGAACGTTCTAAGTTTATTATACAAGAGATAAAGGTTATACACGATAAGTATGGACTCAGGGTAAGGGATTTTATCTTAATTTTCATTCATTGAGGCATATTTTATTATTATTCACCTAATATATTTTATATTGTGTATATATTTACCATTTAAATATTATATAATTAATCCTTAATAACTAATGGTATTTAAATTATTAATTAATTTACTTTATTCATGGGGGTTATGATTCAAAAGTTACCAAAGCGATAAGGGATTGTACTTAAATCTCATTTTAATCAGGATTGTTTGTGTTTGAATTTACATTGAAGGAAATTATTTGATAATTTTATAATAAACACCTTTAATTTTATTATCCTATGTTTATTCATTAAATTTTCAAGTATTAGTACCATTTTACTCTATTTAGTAATAAAAATGATTAAGGAAATGTTTTAAGAAAATCCAACTTTATGTCTCTTTTTAGTAGAAAATGATTCTTATTCCATGTTTATATTTTCCTTGAAATGTTTTAAATAATATTTTTAATATTATCCAATTATATATTAAAGAAATTTTTACCCATTTTTACTTTTTACAAGATTTTTTAAAATGAATCTTTTTTGACTTTTTACAAAAGTGTGAATGGAATGTTTTTTTTAACTTATACAATATGAATGGAATTTCTTACCATCATGACCACTCAATTATTTGAATATTCCTTTAAAAGTTTCCAAGTTTCTTTTCAAAGAAAATTTTTTCTTTAATATTTGAGTTATTTTTATATTTTAAATAAGGGATCTTTCTAAGCCACACTTTTTCCTTAGATTACGACCTTTCTCTATCTTACTCCCTTTCTCTCTATTTAATATTATAGAATGATTATAAATTATATATATATATATATATATCTCACATATATACCTAGATTATTATCCCTTCCTTTTATGTGGTGATACATGTCTTATGTTCATTTATCAAATGCCTCCATTATGAAATTTCCTTTGATTGTGATATGAGGTAGGATTATGCAACCCATTTCTTTCCATGAGTAATTCTTATATTTATTCCTTATGATTGATTTAGTTTTTATAGAACACATAATTAGGAATATTTTATAATGGTTATGCCTAGATATCACTCCAATTCATTTGGTAAAGCTTTAGTCTCCTAAAACGTTATGTATGGGATTAGGGAGTAAATTTAATTTGTTATGGGGTTTTGTCTACTAAGTGATATTGTCAAGGTAGTCAGCCTTAATTCATGTTTATGCCATGATATATGTTACTTCCACATTTCCTATGATTCCATGATCTTATGATACCATGTTCTTTATATTATTGTCCCATGTGATTTACTCATGATCTTTCTCTTTTATGATATAGTGATATACTTTTGACTTACATGTGTGTTTCTTTATCATGTTATCCCCTTACGGAGTTTTTTAGCTCACCCCTTTATTTTATGTATTCTATAGGATATCCTATGAAATTTTAGGAGCTTAATTCATTTTTAATCTGATTATATATATTAAAATAAATAAATTTTATGTTATTTGTTTTATATACCTATTCTTCCAAATACACGAGGTTTTTCAATCCTCTGTTTGTATTTAATGTATATTTATATTAAAAATCATGCAATAATATGTGTAAAAGGATTGGATCTCTATATTTGGTATCAGAGGATGGACTGGTTATTTTGGGGATTATGACTAGAATAATTTAGTGATAATCCAAGGGGAAGGTATAATGATAGGACTAAGTATATCAAATTATCTTGGAATTTTGGTGAAGTATAGGGAGAGTGGGTTCCAAGCAATTATATCTCTATCTAGATACTACAAGTGGATGTGGCTCTAGAATAGTTGTTTCTAGGGGTAATAACTCTAAAAATACCTTATTGGTATTGACTTGATCGTCACCTAGTTCATGAAAATGGACCTTGCTACAAACCTAGTTTGACACTCTTGGGGGATATGTTTTGGAAATTCACAAACTATTTATGAACCATTATGAAAGACTTGAACAAATCGTTAGGTTAACAAACCTGATATGAAACATTACCATGGATGACCTATATTGAAACCTAGATACTCATAAGAAAATATATACTTATCATTTATAGTTTATTACTTATATTTTTATAAGTTTCATTTTTTTATGTTAATGAATTCTCGTATTTTTTCTTTTATTATTTTTAGTTAATAGTGGGAAATATGAGAAATATTTCCATCAACCAATGTAATAGAAAATGTAATGATTTCCCTCATGATATTACTACATAATGGTAATGTAATTTAGACATCTTATGATCATAAAAAATGATATATCTCTAATTATGATTAACAATTGGAACATAGTTGAATTTCCAAACACATAAAATAATAGAAGGATGGCATTTCATTGAAGTTCAAGTGTTAAAGATGATAAATAAAAGAAGATTAAATTTCCTACATGTAAAAAATATAGGAATAGGCACCATGAAGAATTCCTTAAAGTATCTATAAGATTATTTATGTGTATAAAATGATGGAACAAAGCATCAAATTGCTGAAGAAAAATGAAGAGTCTGGTTAACAAGACACAAGGAAATAAAATTCAACCTAAGGCACCACTAATAGTTCAATGTCGTAAATGTGAGGAAAACGTTCATTATTTGAGTCAATTACCTAATCCATGGATTAATTACTAAGATCATATGTTATTATAATCATTAAAGTGTAATTATTTAAGTGTTTAGAATCATTTTTAAGTATTTTTATAAATGGTATTCTAGTTATAAAAAACATGAAAATTCTAAGGATTGTTCTGTAATAGTTTTTATTGAAGGATTTTCAAGAATATGTTGAATTTTACTAATGACCTATAAATGTGATTTAATATTAAGGTGATAATTTATAGAAAAAACATGATTTGTTAAAATATAATCTTTGAGATATGCTTTATGTTGAGGTAATTATAGTCAATTAAAATTATCTAATTTTGTGGAAAAGAATGAGATGGATAGAAAACCTTATAGGTTAAAAAATAGTTGTTTTATGAATAATTTTATCTATGAATATGTTCATAATATTCTTTAGAAAGTTATAGGATCAAGGTTAATTATTAATATGATTATCACTTTTGTTTTATCCATAATTTTCGAAAAAGGATAACCCGCAAGCCCGGTGACAACCTGTCACATCCAGCAGGGTTGCGAGGCTTGAACCTACAACCGAAGGGTGATAAGGGTGACTCACTTAACACTGGACTACATGATGTTCTGGTTATTATGAAATTTTTTTTACTTAAATTATTTTATGAGTAAATATTAATTTTATTTTGGGACACATATTATAGGATCAAGTCTTTTTGAATTTTTATGATTTTGAGGTGATTAATGATATTTTAGGAAAGTTTATTTAGGTTGAGTTATATGTAACCCTTATGTATAACATGTGATTTAACATGAAATATTAGTTGGTAATAACACAATTAAATTTTTTAATGTTTAGGTTATTTAGGATGTAGGTTTATTTATTTATGGAATGATTTAAGTTGAACTTTGTCTTTGAAGATTAATATAAAGGTTTATAAATTTTGGATGTTATATTGCCATATGGTAACCATTTTAGTTTTAGTTAATATTTAAATATAGGTGGAATATATTTTTATCCATTTATGAATTATTCAATCTATTATAATTTTATTTTAATGATTCAAGCATGAAAAATTCATCTTGAATACTCACTGTTTGGAGAAACAGGTGAGATTGTGGTTGAAAATGATTAAAGGATGAAAGTATACATTACAAGTAAGTATATTTCCTTATGTTCTTAATCTATATGGTAAAATGATCCCTCAACATTACAAAATGGATCTTGAAATAAAAAATTTATTCATTTTTGATAAATCGATGGTCTCTTGTCTCTTGAAAAAGGGGGTGTAACATTATCTCCTAAATGGATATTATTTAAAAATTCATTTTTTAAATTCCCAAAAATTTTCTCCTTGTATATAAACCTAGTTTTTTTTTATTTAATATGACCTTCATACTTCATTTTCCCTCTTATTAAGAGGAGGTTTTATTAACCATTTTTAAGATGTGGGTTTTCCATAAAAGAATTTTTGAATGTAAACCCTTGATTACTGAGCACAAGTTAAAATTGAGAGGATTAAATTTATTTAAGGGGATATAATTTAACACCATAATATTTTAAAATAACACTATTTATGATAGCATATATAGCATGCAACATTGAGATTAAAGAAACTATGATATACTATTAAAATATTATTATTTAAACATGATCGTTATAACCTAGACATTAAAATTGGTGGTATGAATAGAAATATCCATATTATTAAAAATATCTCCAAAGTTTTTATATAAACTAAATGTATTTATTAATCCATGATAAATAAGTACTCAAATTTTAATAATGTCATTTTATGCTTCAAAAATACATTTTCTTCAAAAATGATTTTTATTACTTTTTGTGAGTGAATATTATAATTAGTTACTAGAAATTCTAGAAATTTTATTTTGTAAAAATTATATCATATTTTTAAATCATAATATCAAAATTATATTAGGGTAAAATTTTTGTATTTTTCAAAAAAGAATGATTTTTCAGTGAATAGTGAAAAATACAACTTTCTATAAAACTGTCATTTATTTTCAATAAATTAAGTAATTTAAAAGTCCCATCATGATTTTAATTTTATTAAAAAGAAACATAATTATTATTTAGTTATATTTAATCTAATTAATTTCATATTAATTATAAATTTTCATCATTTTAGTATAATTTTATTTTTATGCTTAAAGATGTGGTTTTCTTCAAACTGTTTTTAAGAACATAAAGTTTTTTTATTTTAATTAATTAAAATAAATCCTAGTAAGAAAATATTTAATGAAAATTATTTATTATTAATATATTATTATTAATTTAAATTCATATAATGATGATTTCTTGCCATATAGTTAATATAAGATAATTTATTGCTTGAAAATGCATTTTTTTAAACCGTTTTCGACGAATTTTTTGGGTTTGATTTTAAATTGAATTATGAAAATTATATGATTTTAATTTGATAAAATGGATTAAATATTTTTAATAATAATATTTAATATTATTTAATAATTTCAACTTAATTTTTCTCATAATGAATAGTAAAAATAGTATAAAAATAGTTATTGTGGTGAAAAACTAAATTGGTAAAACTGAATAACCTAAGAGGTAAATGAAATAACATGTTTAAAAATATTTATTTTTGAATGGTGATGGATTTTATCTAACATATTAACCATGCACTCCATTTTTTATCAATTTTTGAGGCTATTGGATTGAGATTGACTTCCCATTATTGAATAGTTTTGGGTATTTACAAAAAATGTCACTCTGTCTCGCTTATAAAAGGGAACCTCCTATCCTCTCCTTTATAAACATAAAAGTACTTGTGTTTCAAACAATACCAGCCCAAATACCTTTCTTAATTTTATTACCATGTTTTAGAGGCCTTTTTTATCATAAATCCAATCTAGGGATGCTTTAGGTATAATCCTAAATAGGTGGTCCAAAGAAGATGCATCGTTCTTAACCGAGCGTTTTTTGTTTTATTTATTCTTCCACGTACTTAAAATATTAATAAACCATAATTATATAATAACATAATTATATAACATATAATTTTATGTTATTATGTTAATTTCATCACCTATATCCATCTCCTCTTCTATTTAATGGGAAACAAAACCATCGTTCATGTGTACGGCAGACTACCACCTTACGAACCAATGTAATTCATTTTCCTTCATCACCTCTCATGGATGTTCATGATGATGGATTTAATTTTTATACATTAAATTAATGAAATATTAATAATTCTTGAAAATTAATATATCATACACATTCTTACCTTACCATTCATTGAAAAATGATAACATCATTTGTGTATATGGAGGACTACCGCCTCATGAAGTGATGTGATTTATTTTTTATTACCACATCGCATGAATGGTATATGTAAGCATATTTAAATAAATAATATTATATTTATTATATAATTATAATTATTTAATTATAATTTAACACTTACCTTCTTTCCATCATGATCATTGAAAAATGGAAATGTTACCCATGCTTACATACGGCCTACCATCTCCATGATTGTAACATGGTTCATTTTCCATAACCATATTTCATGGTTAGTTTTAAAAGTATAATTAATATATAAAAATTATAAATATGTCATGATTATTATTAGGTATATTATATAACAATTACCTATTTTAGCACAGTCAATACACCGATGTCGTTTTGAATTTATGAAGTGAACATCCTCAATACACCCAACGTGGACATAAGCGATTAAGTAATTAAAAATGTCATTAAAATAATGATAGGGAGTATTAGAGTACTTTGATTTACATCATAATATAAATTCTCAAAGATAAACAAGCAATACAAATCATAACTCAAACGTATAGAAAAATAGATAGATCACAAAGAGAGAAAAGAGATTTTTGATGTAGCTCAATGTTTGACTAGATTCATTTGAACAATTTTATTTAAATAAATCCTTAAAATCAATTGAAATAATTATTCTAAGATTATACTCAAATGTAATAGTAGAGTGTAGAAAAATAGAATTTCATGAGTAATATTTTATAAAGTATCCTCATATATTTTTCTCTAGGAAGATATCTTTATATATGTGTGTTTATATATATCTCCTACATAAGAATATTCCACAAATTTAAACTCAAATACTAAAATTATCCATTGAGGAATAATCATAATTAAATCCTCATACTGATATCCTTTTTGAAAGTCGTAAATGATTTGAATTTATTTTAATGTTTAGAAAATAGTTATTAGAATAAATAATATTTTATTATTGGATAGACATGGAAGGAGTAGGTCTATACTTAGGAATATCCAGAATTATCTCATGGATGCACACATGCAAAGTCACACAAAGGCATGGAAATAGTGGTAAGAAATATCAAACAGATAAGGTACTAAAGAATAAGACTTATTACAGAATAATCCATACTTATAGAACAAGATTCTATTCCTTCTTATGGTTGATATTTCTTTAGCACATAATGTATGGTTCCTTAACATGGTCATATATTACTTATCTAATTTTGAGTTTTCACATAGATTTATATGCCTAGAAGATTCAAACTTTTTTCTTATGAAAGAAGAAATCCTTATCACAAAATATCTATTAGTGTGCATGGTTTCTTGAATTCAACTTATGGTTGATCCATACTTTGAAAAAAAAATCCACCACACATCATTAATAAACATATTAGATGGTCAATCAACATAACGCATGATCGGTAGACTTCCATCGCATGGAAGATCTAACACTTAGAAAAATTTAATATTGTATTCATAAAATTCGGTATGCACGGACACTTGCTTAGTCTTATGGTTAATACTTCATGAAAGATATGTATTCATGATCTCAAGGAAATTTTCTTCATATAATATGCATCACTCACACAAAATAATTATTTTTCTTATGGAAGAATATTTTCTTCACACAGAAGAACTATTGGTCTTACAAAAGACCATACTTAGATTATTTTATCAAAAATGAAGATTAATTTCATAAAATAAGGAACATATTATAATTAAAATAATAATTATTTTGGAACATAAAAATAATTAATTGTTTTACTAAGACAACAACCTTCATATCCATGATTTTAGAAAAGTGTGGGTATAGAGGCATGAGTATAACTCATATTTCCAGTAGTACCATGGTCAAACCCCAACACACTGTGGTTTAGTCATGTTTATATATAGGGTGTGTGTTTCTTGGTAAAGTTTGGTGAAACATTAATATAGATTATTAAAAATTCCAAAGAGATTTATGAGGAGATTTTTTTTGGGTTCTAGGGGAAGAAAAAAGGTGTACACTTGATCCAATATTGGAGACATTTAAGGTAAACTAAAAAATATTGATCAAGTTATTGACACTTATTTTGATATTTCTTATAATTGAAGTTTAAGATTATATACTTAATATTTTTCCTTTTTCTAATTTATAATAAGATAAGATAATAGATAATGATATTGTAATTATAATGTCTTTGAGCTTCCAACCTGTTACATTGTGGGAATTCTGGTGATGGAGGTGTATGGGGGAAGCTATGAGGGAGTTGAGGAGTGGATGTGTTGGATTTGGTGTCCTAGAACCAATTTTTTATACTTTATATTTCATATATATATATATATATATATATTAAAATAATTTAATATTATTTTAAATATCTTATTACGTATCATTTATAGTTCTATATAACTTTAATGTTATAATGTCCTAGAGTATTTGTCACATTTAAAAGTGAATAATTGTTCCCTACTATGATTAGAATGTTGAAATTATATAGAAATATTTTTAAACCTTGTTCTATAGTCAGATAATATTCTATAATGGGGCACATAGTATGTTGGATGATAGTTGTACGTACTCGTAAGTGGATGAGGCTTCATCTCATGATGTTCACACTTGGTAATCTCTAATATGGGATATTATGAGAACATACCCACATATATAGAATCCATATTTTTACGTGTCATTATATTTTCCTATATGCATGCATGTATAATGATCCTTGTACTTTAATATTATTATTAATGCATGTCATTAAATCGCACACTTTGATGTATTTCTGTAAACCATGATGATATTATTCATGGTGAACTTGGGTATGTTGGGCGCATCACAAATTATATGTTATTAATGAATGATACAATGAAGTATTTGTACCTTAAATATTTATATAAATTGATATCTCTACCCTTTTATTGAAATGAAACCATCATATTAAATCCCATGGTCATGGTGTAATGTTGAGTTTATTTTAGGTAATCAAAGAAATACATATCAAGTATATAGGTTGATGATATGGGTGTGCTACCTTCTTGATGAGATATCATGACAAAAGGATTATATTTCACATCTATCATTCACATATGGTTTTGTTATGCAACACGTCTTCTTCCTCTATGGGTTCCTTGACATGTTTCTAAACAGTAATCTTGGACTTTAGTCAAACTCACTTAATGTCACTAATGAAGAGGTATAGAGGGTCACACATAATGTGTTTCCTTTGATCTTAGATAAATATTATTTATATTTAATAGTTGGAATAAATATTATTCTCTAGACTGAAAGTTAATATTTATTCAAGATTCATTAAATGATCACAAATATTAAATAAATATTTATTTAATAGGTATTTGTTTTAATTATGTTAATATATAATATTTATTTATCTCTTGTTATCCATATTGTTATAAATAAATATTTATTTATTAAATAATATTTATTTATTACAAGTGAATATTAAATAAATATTTATTCATCAGTCTATGAATAGAATATTTATTTATTGAATAAATATTTTATGATAATATTTATTTGGGTATTTGATAAATGCCGAGGAGGAAGAGTGGACCGAGATTAGGTATGATGATATATATTATTTTGTAATAATGTGAAATAATATTTGTTGTTGTACCAGTCAGCACACACCATGGAATAAAATATTATTATTATTTTATTACATGGAATGGGATTCCTCAGGGTTTAATATTTTATTAAAGGGTCCTTTTGCAATTAAATAAATATTAAACCCTAACTCTAGGTCTATAAATAGATTGTTATCACATTCTATAGAAGTTTAATCATTGTGTACAACAGATTCCTCTCAAGATACCCCTCCTCCTATCATCATTTCAAGAATGAGAAGAATAAGAGATATTCCTTCAAGCCTAAAGGAATGTGAAGCGATCAAAGGAAAATAACACCATACGATCAATCAGCTATGCTAGCACCCAGAAATTCATCAGCATTATTTGGAGATTGAGGGGAAAATGTGTATCGCTACTATAGGGGATCTACTTTGGGTCCTCACAATACAACAACACTACATTGATTGGGTTAGAATGGTTAACATACTTAATGAAGAAAGATATCAAGATTGAGTAGCATTTCTTATTATGCTTAAATTAATTATAAAATTGACATGAAATGATCTTCTCTTGGTTCTAACATTTTATTTTCCAATATTATTCATAAAAAAAATAATTTCTCATGATATTTATGTCTTGTACATTGCAAATGATCTATCAAATCTGACAAAATATGAGTTGGTCATTGGCCCTATAAGTGCTTCTACTGCACCCAGAACCAACAAGTGGTATCAAAGGGGGGTTCAAATTTATAATTATTTATTTTATTTTTAATAATTAAGAATTTAAAAGTTAAATTTCATTTAATGTTCTATTCATTATTTATCTAGTTGTCAAGATTTCTTCATCCACCTCTTTGTTTCTAATTTATATAACCAAGATCAGTTAATAATTAACAAAAATCACTTTTGAAGAACTCATCTAAAGGTGAAAATAACTCCGGTTAGATAACACAGGTTTACAAGGTGTGTACTCTTTTTTTACAGATAACTAGTCCTTTTTAATTTCCCCAAGACACCTATGTGGACTCTAGGTCATCGTGTTATGACTACATGTCATGTGTATTAAATGAATCATGTGTTTACTAGCCAAGGTGGCACATAGTTTTTCTAAACTATACACTACTTAGATTTTATAAATTTCATAAATTCCATATGTTTTCATGAATGAAAACATAGGTTCAATATGTGTCGTGTAATTAATACACCATGTGTATTTAATACACGGCGCATACAAGATGGAAGTCATGCATATTAAAGTACACATTGTGTAGCCTTCCTACACATCATTTGACTCGTAAATGTTTACAAGAAGTATACACCGATTCTATAGGAATGTATTATGGACATACAGTGAATCTCTACACACACTGTGTACTTTACCTATTAACATGGAAATAATAAATTTAATTAATTACTCCATTAAACCTCATCGACCTGAGTTTCGTGAGTCATTAAATTGGTAGTACACACTGTTTGTTAGGTTTTATATTGTATTAAATGATTAATTAATTCTATTTATTATTTGAAAATATAATTCATTTATGGTCATTGCATACTAAAGACTTGACATGTACTACATCGTATAGGCAATATAATTTTTATGTGTTTTATGTGTCATTAATTTGATAGTACATGCCAAGAAATTACAACACTTGTCATGTATGCAATATATCATTTGAGTGTATTGTATACAATAGGGACCACACTGAGTAGTTTGGGAATATATTGAGTTTCTTCCATGTACAAAGTTGTGTACTATTTTATTAAATTTTAAATAAAATAAATTTATTTATTTTATTTAAAATAATAGAGGATGAGAATATTTAGGACAATTTGATGGAATAAGAAAAAATGAATTAATTGATTAATAATATAATTAGTTGGATTAATTCGTGCATGTTTTATCTTATTGAAGAAAAAATTGAAATGAATTTTATTTAGATGTTTTAAATTCACAATTATTGTATGTGTTTAAACAATCATTAGCTTTGAAAAGACTTATGCATGTGTTGGTTTTATTTAATTTTATTTTATTGCATAGTTTTACAATTATTTATTATTAAAATAAATCGGATGGTATGTGAATCATCCCTCCCTCTTTTATTATATAGGACCTACATGTCCAATTATATTTTATGTAATTACCCATAATCAATATATTGTCTCCCCTCACCTGTGTGTGAGTTATAAAACATGTTCAATAAAAGGTGTATCTGAAGGTGCATGAAGTCGGTTAAGGGTGGTGATGAGATGGAGGCGGTTCAAAATGGAAATGAGATGAAACCAACTTAGGTGATACATAGGTGGTAGGTGGAATGATGCAACTCATGACGAGACCATTAAAACGATTTTTTCCATAGAGTGATAGATTGATTTATTGTCTTATTAATAAATAAACCATTAGATAATCTCATAATCATATTATTTATTTATTTATTAATTTTATTTATGTCTATACAAGATTTATTTTATTGATGCAAGGCCATTATCACATAAATAAATAGTTTAATATGAAAAGATAGAATAAAATAAAAGGATTGTGCATAAATATTTTATCAGTACTTGGTTAATCACTTGAATAAAATCCACCTAATATTAACAAGACATGTAAAATATAAAATGAGAAAAATTATATATAAAAAAATACCTCAAGTTAATAATAATTCATTAAGACTTACATTATTTGAATTAATATGAACTCATAGTTAAATTGTTGGTTTGACATCCTTTGGGGTCAGTTTTAATTATCACGAACTCTTAAATAAGATAGTGAGTTGACTTAACTAAATATGTATTGGGTTTAATAGACTTTGTCTAACCAATAAAAATTTAGAGGCAAGTGTTAAGGAGATCCAAGTCAGGATTTATGGATTGGGGATTCCACTCAATGGTTCAATAAACTGCTAGTTTGTAGTTGGAAATACCACCTAGTTAAATACTTTCTTATAATGTTTATGGCCTCCATATGGATTATAAGGAGGTAAATATAGATATTTTCCACTATAATTTATAAAGTGATGGGACATTATGAGTTCAATGGTGAGGGTCATTGATACTTTATAAAATAGTGGGAGTCTTAATAAAATTATTATTATTATTATGTATCATATAAATTGTAATCCATAGAAGTACTAATAATCTTGTAATATCCTGTTACCTTGATCAGGTCATTTTTTTTCTAAGTTCCCTTTTGGTTCAATTCCTTAGGTGTGATTTTATAGACTTTCTGTAGGATATATAATAGGTGTACACCGTGTACCTAAGTTGCACATTGTTTACTAGCTGCTGTTTATAAGTCGTGAAAGGGGAGATCACGATGTAAACTGGTACAAGTCGTGAATGGTGGGTACACATCGTGTAGGATTTAAATGTAATTTTTTAACCTAAGGCAATGGATTTTTTGGCATAACTTATACAACATGGCATTCATGACGTAACCAGGGGTTACACATCGTAACCTGGCCCACGTCCAGTTTTAAAATGTATGATCGGTTGTTTTGGTTTGGTCCTCCCATCAGATCTTCATGTCTCTCAACCCAAGGTTGTTCCTAGGAAATTTTCAGATGCTCCTTCCCTTCTAAATTGATCTAATCGGATTTAAATATTTGTTGTGTTTGTAGTGAATCTCTCCAGGTAAGTGTTATTTCTAGTCTTTCATCTTGATTGATCATGGTAGGGTCCTCGATTTTCATTATCAGATCCATTGATCTAAGTTGGATGTTTCTTCTTGGTTTCTTTTAGATTAATTGTGAGAATTGGTTCTGAAGAAATTTTCCTTCATTAGTCATGGTGTGATGGGAATTTTTCCTCGAGGTATGTGGGTTTCTTCTCTTCCTATGACCATTCATATTTATATTTGGATCAATACTAATATGTGGAGATTTTATTATAGGGCCTTCATTGACATTGTTCGGTTTTGTTGATTTTGGATTCCATTGTGGGCATGTGCAACTTGAGATTTGAGGTAGGTGGTTCTGTCTCTAGCCTATTATAATAGATCTTATTTTTTTGCTTCACAAACTAATTCATAATGAAAGATTGGCATGATTATTTTTTGTGCGTTGAAAAGAGTTTTCAATGAAAAATGGTTTTTCCCTGGTTATTGATAAATGAAATGGAAAAGGGGTATTTTCAAATCATTGAAATGAAATTTGAAATGGTTTTAAAATGGATTTATGAAAAAGAGCACATGGGTTACCTTGGGTACTTAGGTGGAAGATTTAGCTTGGGGCTATCATCCATTTTTTTATTATAAAGGAGGTTTTTATTTTTAATTTCCTCTATTTACTAGGCTTGTTGTTCTAGGCGATCGATATTGACATTTTGGGGGGTTTGATATTGGTGTATTCTTCTACTTTCTAGGCTCATTGTTCTAGGATTAGATTTTTTTCACTTTATTATTATGTTACGAGTAGTCTGTGGCCTGGTCCTGTAGTATTCCTTGGTATTTTGATACCTGTGATTCTATTTTGTATTTATTAGCTTTCTAAGTTAGCCTTGATATGCATGTTTATGCTTATGGAAAGTGATATGGAAAAATGTGTTTGAAACTGATATACCTAATTTTGTTTATAACTATAGAAAAGGGAAATTTTTACTGTGTTTTTTATAAAACTGCTTTACTGCTTTTTGGGGGGGTGAGTTCTAGACAAAGCCCAAAACCCTGTAATTTATTCAAAAAAAAGAGAATACAAGTTACATGAGTCAAAATGAGGTAAATTTTCTAGAATCTCTAATAAAAAAAGGAATCAAATCTAGAGGGATATCATTCCTCCAAGTGATCTCATGAGATACTCCCATATCGGCGAGACCGTCAGTGATCTTGTTTGCTTCACGGAAGGTGTGTATAGAAATGAAGTTGAGATTGTTGAGCGAGTTGAGGCAGTTAATCCATCAGGGGGTGAGATTCCATGCAAGGTGAGTCACACCATTTTAGATGGCTTGCACAATGGTAGAAGAGTCACTCTCAATCTAGATGTTTCTTGAGTTGAAAAGTTTTGAAAAATTGATGGCATGAATGATACCCAACATTTCGGCCTCAAGAGTAGAAGCAATGTCACAACTTCCATAGAAACATCTGAGAATCTGATCAAGATGGTCTCTAAAAACACCTCCACATCCCGAAGGTCCAGGGTTTCCTTTCGAGGCTCCGTCAACGTTGACTTTAATCCGGCCAGGAGGAGGAGCCTGCCAGAAGACTTCAATAGTGTATTTCGGTTTTGGATATATTCCACTTACTCTAATCTGGAGAAGGGTTTCAAGATCAATGACAGAATTTTCACAATGGTCTTTTTTGATCATGGAAGCCTCTTTGATAGCAAGAAGTATCCTCATCTTACCTGAATTTAGTTTAATAGATATATTGTTGAAAATGAAATCATTTCTACCATACCAGAGGATATGCAGAAGCTCTGCAACGGTAGTGAGAAAAAGGTTTCTAATTTGCGGTGACCTCGGAAGCTCAATATTCCTTTTCAACTACGAGAAGATAAATTTATCCAAAATCCATATGCACTCAAAAAGGTCAAAAATGTAATGCCAAAGAGCAGTAGAAGTCTCACAAGATAAAAATAGGTGGTTTATGTCCTCCCAATATTGGTTGCATAATCTGCATTAAGATAAAAGATTAAAACCATAAGCCTAAAGACAACCATCGGTAGGAACTTTTTGGTGATAAATTTTCCAAATGAGGGTAAGACGAGAAGGTTTTATCCAAGCCTTATTGAAGTTGGCGATCCAGATGAGATTATCATCAACGTTAGAGAGATGGTGCTTATAATATTTTTTGGAGTCCAACAAGCCATTTTTATCTGGTTCCCAAACCATAAAGTCATCATTGTAAATTAAGTAATAATTCTCGACGATATCCTTAATAGAATCCGAAATATTTGAACCAAAAGAGTTGATCATGTCCCTGATGAAGCAGTTAGTGGGATCAAGAGAAAAAGAAGAAGGCATCTCCGATATAATAGGGGAACCAGTCCAGTTATCAAACCAGAAATTTAAAGTGGATTCTTTACTAACCATCCATCTAGATTTTTCCAATATAGAAGAATAAGAATACTTAATTGAGGGCTAGATAGAGGAAGACATGTAGTAAAAATTACCAGATTTGAGCTTATCAAGAAAATGAGTTCTGAGAAATTTCAAGGAATTAGAGTTCTTATTAATGAGGGACCACATAAATTTAGCCTGTAGAGCCTCATTAAAGTTTTTAAGATTTTTAATTCCTATACCACCTTCTTCAATAGTCTTACAACAAGAGGTCTAAGAAACCGTGACCAATTTTCTCTCCAAAGTGATTCTGCTCTAGAAGAAGTTCCTTATAGCATTATTTAAGCATTTAATAAGACCTTCCGGCCACTTTTAGACCATCATGGAGTAAACCAATTTAGAAACAATGGTGGATTTCACAAGGAAAACCCTTCCTTCCATTGAAAGGGATTTTCCTTTACAGGATGAAAGTTTTTTATGAATTTGGTCTACAATGTGATGGAAATAAGAAGATTTGGGTCGGCCCCAGAAGATGGGGACGCCAAGATAAGTGAAGGTCAGGGAACCTTCCTTAACCCCTAAAACATCGGTGAAATGAGTTTTCCTATTGAGGGGAAAAATTTTAGAAAAATAGATAAAGTATTTATGCCAGTTAACACGCTGATCAGACACCTCTTCATAGTGATAGATAATGGATTTAAGTTTATTGATATTTCTTTTTTCCCCCTGGAGGAATAAAATGATATCATCAGCATAAAGAATATGGGAAGGGGAATGTAAATTCCTAGAGGCAAGAATCTGTTTGATTTTTCCTCAATCAACATTGAAGGTGAGAAATCTGCTAAGATAGTCTTCCCCAATAGAAAAAATGATAGCAGAGAGAGGGTCTCCTTGTCTGACACCCTTGGTGCATTTAAAGTAACCTCTAGGAGAGCCATTGATAAGAATGGAAATATGGGCTGAATTGAAAATGGTTTTGATTCTATTGACAAAAGTGTCATTGAAACTGAAACTAGAAATCACTTTAAAAATAAAGTCCCAGTCAATTGTGTCAAAGGCTTTAGTAATATCTAGTTTAATAGAAAATTGTCCACCTCTATTGTTTCTATTCAATAAGTTAGTGGATTTAGAGGCAAGACAAATGCAATTTTCTATAGACCTACCTTTAATGAAGCCGAACTGGTTCCAAGAAACTATTCTATTGCTAATAGCAGATATTCTATTGTAAATGATCTTAGTAATAATTTTAAAAATATATTTTAAGAGGGTGATG
Organism: Viscum album; assembly: GCA_963277665.1. Lineage (NCBI taxonomy): Eukaryota > Viridiplantae > Streptophyta > Magnoliopsida > Santalales > Viscaceae > Viscum > Viscum album. The sequence goes on along the minus strand of OY728137.1, from coordinate 446,277,572 downwards.
GGTCGGAAGAGATGAATTTCATCGGCATTTTCAATTTTGGGAATAAGAGTGAGAAATTGAGAATTTAGACCATGAGGAATGACCCCTTTTTTAAATAAGGTTCTGAATAAGTTACAAACATCATTTTGAAGGACATCCCAGTTTTTTTGGTAAAATCTGTTATTAAAGCCATCAGGTCTAAGGGAACAGTCTAGATTAAGGCCAAAAATAGTGTCTTTAATTTCAGACTCAATAGGGATTCCGTTAAGTAAACAATTATCCTCAAAAGTAACCATGTTCGGAATTATATTAGGCAATATTTCTTTGTTGGTATTGGGGCCATTGAAAATGTCAGTGAAATAGGAGACAACATGGTTGGAAATCCCTTATTCTGTATTAATGAGGTTACCCTCAACCCTTAAACAGGAGAGAGGCCTACTATCTTTCCTAGCTCTTTGAAGGGAGTTGTAAAATTTGGTGTTCCTGTCACCATCATTGAGCCATTTATCTTTGAAAATTTGCTTCTTTAAGTTATCTTTAAAGTTGAGCAATGAGATTAATTTAGCAGAAATATTGATTTCATTTTGGGGTCAGTTTTAAATTTGTATATTTTGTTATTATTTTGAATAAGAGTCAAATATTTCTCCAAACTCTGAATGTCTTTATCTATTAAATCAGATTTGGTTTTGCACCACTTTTTGAGAATAAATTTGAGATTTTTCAACTTAGTGGTTCAAGCAAAAAAGTCATTGGAGTTACCCATGTTATCCCAGTAAGAATTGGTTAAAGTGACATATTCGGGGTCCAAAGACCAAGCCAAATTAAATCTGAAAGGAGAGGAGGGTTTCTGAAGATTTTGAGGAATACTGACTAATATCAAGTGATGATCTGAGGCAAGTTTGGTTAGAGTAACACTGGAGATCTGGTTTCATATATCAAGGGCTAACTCATTAATGAAATCTCTATCGATCTTACTCGCCACAAATCGATTATAATGATGTCTATACCAAGTAAATTGGGAACCTACTAGGTTAACCTCAATAAGATCATTGTCCTCTATAGAGGCTTTGAATTCTTGAGAAGAAATAGAAGAGAAATATTGGCCAAGTTTTTCAGTGGGTGAGAGAATAGAATTTAAATCCCCAACTAAGACCCAGGGGTCTTGAATTTTGGTATTGATAGTGGAAAGCTCATCCCAAAGAGGTCTTCTATCCTGGTAATTATTTTTGGCATAAACAAAAGTATTGAAAATATGTGTGCTATCCAGGTGGTAATCACGCGTCAAAGCTTGCTCAGAAAGACTAAAAATATGAAAATTCTGAAGAGATGAGTGATAAAAGATCCAAAGAGAGTCCGCAACATTACCATTGTTACAAGAAACTAAGAAGGAAAATCCATAATTGAAAAGATGCATGAATTTAGGGGGGAAATCACTTTAGGTTCAGTAATAGAAATAAACATAGGGCGATGAATATTAATAAATCTTTTTAAGAAATTAAGGGTGTTAGGGTTATCAATACCCTTATAGTTCCAATAGAGTATATGCATTAATTCTTATTCCTGGGGTTTGACCCCCATTTCTTTTTCTTTCTATAATTTTTTCCTCTATTTTTCCTAGGGGATATGTTCTTACCAGGAGTGCAGGTTTTCTCAATTTTTCCTATGGGAGAAGCAGATTTTTGAACTCCTGCCTTGTTACTAACAGTCAAATTGCAAGAAGAGATTGGGTCAGGGAAAAAAGTGCCCCTGAAGCTGTAACAGTTTCAGAGGGACCCAAGACAAGGGGCTACTGAGGTTTGGTGTCTTCCTTAACCAGTATGGAAGGTGCCTCTGTGTTAGTATCAGTTTCAGAGGGTCCCGAGGCTGAAGAATCTTGGGAGATTTCTCCAACCTTAGCCAGGATGAGAACCTATAGGATTTCAGTATCCAGACAATCAGCAGAGACCGTCCCCTACTCTTTAGTTGAGGAAGGACAGTTGAAATGAGTAGGGGAGTAGGTTGGAACAAGACTAGGGGGTGAGGGTGAGGGATGGTTCCCAGAAGAAGACCCAACCTCACTTATGTTCATATGGGTCTATCAATTGATTATGTTTGGCTGTGAAGATGAAACTAGAGGTGAGGATTCAGGTATATTACCATGACCCAAAGTTAGAGAAGACTCAAGATCAGTTTTTAAAGGAGACCCTATTTTAGAAAGAGGATTCTGAAGAATCAGAATGACTTCATTTTCCAGATTTTGTTTAATGGTTTGTTCCTCCAGTTCTTTGTCCTATTCTTCCACTAAGTCATCCCACAATACCCCAGGATTATCCTTAGTTTTAGAAATCCATTTTTTAGTGATAGTTTTGGGAGGTCTTGTTTTATCAGGGTAGGGGGCCTTCTCTTTTCTATTTTTTCTAACTTCAGTCTAGTCAGAGGAATTATGTTGATTGGAGACTCTATGAACCATTCTACAATTAAGGATGGAGTGTCCAACAATCTTACAAAAATCATAGAAGGAATGTTTTCATATTCAAGATTGATAACAGTCTTATAATCCCCAGCATTGAAAGAAATGGTTTTAGGTTTTTTATTTTCAAGGTTTACTTCAATTAAGACCCTAGAAAACATTCCAAGATCATCATTTATGGTCCTTTGATCAATTTTTAGAGGAGTTACAATACAGGAAGATAGATCATTAAGTATCCTAGGGTGCCAAAAAACCAATTATGGTTATGGAATCTGACCCAAACCTGGGCAGTTTTGCCTCTCTATGTATTTGGGTTAAAGGAGAAGTCACATTCAGATATTCTCAGGAACCCTGGTTTTAGATTAAGATTTCCTATTCTCCAGACTCTATCAAGATCCTCCTATGAATTGAGGAGGAAATGAAAAAACCCTCTTCCTATAGGGATCGACTTCCAGTTTGTAATACCCCAACAAATAGAAATTTTGTGCTTCAATTCAATGTAATACCAGGGTTTTTCCCCGTTAACATAAGAAATATGACCCATCACAGAGAACTTACAAAGGGTTTGTCGTTGTGCTATCGCCTCTGGGTCAGCTTCGACGGCGAAACCTCCATCATCCAGAAGTTTCACCATCAGGTGAGATTTCACACCTGTAGAAGAAGCATAATGGGAACCTTTAAGGGCTTCAAGAAATGAAATACCTCACGGGGTTATGTTCGAAGCATGTGTTATAGAAGAATCTTTAAGAGATTTCACCGGTTCAGAAACTCCCAAATTTGAGATATCCTTCGCATGATAACTTTGTAGAACCATGGGGAGCTCCCAACTGGGGTTGAAACCAGCCATGTCGAGCAAGATCAAGAAGGAGATGAAGAGATGTAAGAATTTTCTAGTGGATTAGGTTTTGTCGAGCTCTTTAGAATGCGAGACATCCTCTGTCCCCGTCTTTACTGCTTATCATGCCATGTTTTTACTTAAAATGAGCATACAAGGTTTTTTATACAAAGAATTTTTGTGGAAAACCTGGGTAGGATCCTACTGATTCTGTTATCTCACACATTGCGCACCTATTCGGTGGTGCGTAGGCCTTTTTTTCTTCCATTGTAAGGAAAGGAAAGGCGCCATAGTGAGGCAGTGGGGTTCATGTCAGTTGGGATGGGTAGATGGTGGTGAGATGGTGGGGGTTTTTCCACACCTTCGCTTGGAGTAACTATTGGTTATAGTCCCTTGTAGTTGGACTTGTCTTTTGGAGTTTTATATACTATTATAGTTGTTATATTTCTATTGTATTTCTTACAGTTATGGAATATATATTTGTTATTCTTTTTCTATTTCTTTATTTCTATATATATGTGTGTGTGTTCCATGTAGTTGTTTAGGTTATGTGAAATTATTCCTTCGGTTTTGTAGTTTGATGCTTGGGTGCATGTCTCTAGCCCGTGGGGATTGATAATGCCCTTCGGGTATGTGATGGATCAGTTCGGGTGCCAGGTTTTAGGGTAACCTGGATTAGTTCATTACATTTTGGTATTAGAGGAGGTATGTCCTCAAGAGTCAATGTCTTGGGATGTCTGTTAGACTAGAGATAGGATTGTTGGGACTTTAGAGGTATGTTACGATGAGTGTTTGGACATCTCTTATTGTAATGAGACTCAATTTTCCATGGGATGTTGGGATGTGTTTCTCTAGTATTGGTTTTTGTTTTATAAATCTTAGTTTTTTCTAATGGTTTTTCTAGTTTGGATTGAGATTTTTTCTGTTGTATAATCATTTTGATGTTTTGGTGTACAATAGTATGCCTTCGAGAAGTATTTCATGAGTTCCTCAGGAGGGTGTATCTAATGCTCCTCAAGGGAACCCACCTATAGATCAGAATCTCATTGAGACTATTGTACAAGCATTCCATGTTGTTGATCAGGATGGTCTGTGAGTTCAGAACACAATGGTTGAAGTACAACCAGGAGCTGGAGGAGAGAGAGATCAATCATAGGAGTTATTGTATGAGAATACACCATCCTTTAAGGGAACATCTAAACCTCAATAGGTGGAGGATTTGATGGATAGGATATATCAAATCTTCAACTTCTTGGAGACACTTGATAATATTAGGGTGAAGTGTGTAGCGTTCATACTCAAGGGTTCCAGCAATCATTGGTGGGATTCTATGGTTCAGGAAGACAAACATGTGGGATTGGATTGGAAGGATTTCAAAACACTATTCTTTTAGTAGTTTTTTCTAGAGTCACTAATGCTGCCGAAGTCTCTGTAGTTTCTATCATTGCGTTAGGGAGAGAATTCAGTGTTGGCTTACACCAACCGATTTTATGATCTTGTCTGTTTTTCTGTAGACTTGGTAAAGAAAAACCATCTGAAAGCGCATAAGTACCTACAAGTCTTGTGACCGGATATCATATTGTAGGTGTTAATGTTGAAGATTTCTACTTATAAATAGATAGTAGACAGATAAATTATTTCAGATATGAATATGGAAGTAAATTTTGGTGTTATCACCTCTTCTCTTTCAAATGGTGATAGCTTCAGTGGCATGCATGAGAAGAAGAGGAATTGGCAGGACCATTGCAGAAGTGGTGGAGGTGGGTCTCAGCATCGAACCTCCTTTGTGCCAACTGTTGCGGTGGGTAATGTACCTCTGACTTACTATTAGTACAGAAAGGGAGGACACACCAAACATTCTTGTCTTATTCCTTTGAAGACATGAAACAACAGTGGATGTGTTGGTCACTTACATCGCTTCTGTTAGGCTATGACTATGCCTCGTTATGGTCAGGGTTCGTCAGCTCAAAAGGCTATTGCGGTGCATTAAGAAGCTTTAAAGACTATAGGGATCCTACCACAGGCCTTAGGATTAAATCATATACATGTGGTAGATGAGTTTCCAATCAAAGTTGATGTAGGTCTGACAATAGTGAGAGGTATGCTTCTTATTGTATCTTCAGTAGTAGTTGCTTTTTTTGATATCGATGCCCCCCACTTGTTTATATCTACACGCTTTTTTTATGCACTTAAACTTCCAATGAAACTTATTCCCTTTACAATAGAGCTAGAAACACCTCTTGGCGAGAGGAAAGAGAAGGGGTTTTGGTTTCCTTCTTGTTCATTAACGATAGCCAATACAGAGTCAGTCTGGGATTTTCTCGTTCTTGATCTGGATTTGTTTGATGTCATCATCAGTATGGATTGGATTATCACTCATTGAGTTAAGGTTGATTTTTATCTTTGGCATGTTTTGTTTCTTGATGCCTATGGGAGCTCTCGTGTGTTTCAAGGAGAGTGGGACCCAAGGTCTGGTCATGCAGGACCTTCCCGCCCAAATCTCAAGAGTTTGTTGGTTATTGTTTCATTTGATCCTAATGACGTTTCTTTTTTTTATGACCTTCCTATTGTTTTTTGATATTTCCCTGATATTTTTTCACACTATTTATTTAGTATTCCTCTATAAAGAGAGGTAAAGTTTACGATTGACCTAGTTCCGGGTATGCAGCTGATATCGATGCATTCTTATTGCATGGCACCAACAGAGATGAAAGGGATCAATATTCAGTTGGATGACCTATTGGAAAAAGGTTTTGTTTTCCCTAGTGTTTTTCCTTGGGCATCCCCTATTCTCTTTTCCAAGAAAGTGGATTGTTCACTTCGGTTATGTGTGTACTATTAGAAGTTGAACTAGGTAATGGTTAATATCAAATATCCTTTACCTCATGTGGATGATTTGTTTGATCAGTTGAAGGGGGGAAGTGGTTCTTGAAGATTGATCTTCAGTTGTGTTATCATTAAATCAGAGTTCAAGAGTCTGATATACCGAAGATGACGTTCAGTAGTATTTATGTCCATTTTTCATATCTCATGATGCCTTTTAGTCTGACTAATGAACCTGGAGTTTTTATGTCCTTGATGAATCAGATATTCCATCAATATCTTAAAACTTTTTTGTTAGTGTTCGTGGATGATATTCTGGTTTATTCAAAATCTGAGATTGAGTATGAGCACCATTTGATTTTGGTTCTGGAAATTTTGAGAAGTCACCATCTATATGAAAATCTTTCGAAATGTAGTTTCTAGATTCAATAAGTGAATTTATTGGGGCACATAATTTCTGAGCATGTCTTATCAGTTGATCCAGAGAAGTTAAAGGTTGTTTTTTTATAGAGGGAACCACGAAATGTCTTTGAGATTTGAATCTTACTTGGTCTTGTTGGATACTACTGACGGTTCATCAAGGACTTCTCTAAGATGGTGTCACCTTTGACTACTCTTACCAGGAAAGGGGTGAAATTCACATGGGATGAAAATTGCCGGTCTTCTTTCAATGAGTTGAAGTGACTTGTGAAATTAGATTCTATTCTAATCTTACTTGAGCATAATAATGGGTACATGGTATTTTTTGATACATTTGGTGCTAGTTTGGGATGCGTACTGATGCAGGATAACCATGTCATAGATTACGGTTCTTGTTATCTTTGACCACATGAGAAGAATTACCCCACTCATTATTTAGAGATAGTTATGGTTATGCATTCACTTAAATGTTTGTGGCGCTATCTCTTTGGGGAGAAGTTAAAGATCTTCTCTAATCATAAGATTCTGAGTTATATCTTCTCTTAGAAAGATTTGAATCTTAAATAGAGATTATGGATAGAATACCTTCAGACATTTGAATTTGAAATCACTTACACCCTGGGGAAATGGAATGTGCTTACAGATGCTTTAAGTAGGAAAGTACCACCATAGGTTGTTCAGGAATTGAAGGAAGAGAGGAATGTTATGGAGATTTTCACTCAATTGCACCTATATGCTCAGGAAGATGCTTCAAGCATGGTTTTTACCAGTGCTCAATTGTTATAATATCTTCTGGAGACTATTTTGTAAAGTCAGTAGTAGGATGACGAGTTTTAGAAGACTTGAGAAAGCCTTTATGGTGGGGAGACTGTTTTTTGATGGTCTCTTTCTCCAGATGGTATGCTTCACTTTGGGAATCGAGTTGTCATCCCAACACCTATGAGAAGTTAAGTATTGTTTGATTGCCATAGCGCTTCATGGGTCATTCACCCAATCACTATGAAGATGTATTATGATATTAGAAGAAGATTATGGTGGCTCGGTATGAAGTGTAACATCGCAGAGTTTGTGTCTAGTTGTTACACCTACCAACGGATAAAGGCATAGCACTTGAAACCCTCTAGTTTGATTCATCCTATTTCGGTTCTGGTTTGGAAATTGGATGAGGTATCCATGGATTTTTTTTATTTTATTTCCACAAACACCCTGAGGAAAAAATTCTATCTGGGTGGTTTTTGATCGGTTGATGAAGTATGCTCATTTCATTATGATCAAAGACACTACTAAAGTCGAAGATCTAGGTAAGTTATATGTGTAGGAGAATTATGAGGTTACATGGGAGTCTTTCTATCATTGTTTCAAATAAGGATCCTAGGTTTACCTTGAGGTTCTTGAGGATTCTTCAAGAGGTAATGGGAACTCATATCAAGTTGATCACGGCTTACCATCCATAGACAGATGGTCAAATGGATCGAGTAATTTAGATTCTATAGGATATTATTTGCACCTATGTCTTGGATTTTGGAGGATCATGGGATAGCCATTTTCCATCACTTCCCCAAACAAGAGGAATTTTTGGATTATATACATTGACGAAATTAAGTCTTAAAGAGTGGGAGATAGAACATCACACGGTTTTGTTTAACTGTGATTTTCTCAATGAAAACATCAAGTATATAAATTGAACATGTATATATTATTTCATATCATGTAATTTTACATATATGTTAAATAATTTCTATTTTTTCTACAGGGAACATAAACATATGATAAATATAAAAAATCATTTTTTATTATTGAGAAGGAGAGAGACTTTTCAAAGCAAAGAGTTTTCTGCTTGGTTGAAATTGAAGGTATAAATATTACTATAATAAATTAATAAAATCAATATTTAATTAAGTTTAATATTAATTTATATTTTAGGTACTGAGTTTGTATGTTGTATTTGTCTCTAAGGAAATGATATCTTTGGATTTTGGTCCTAATTCCATGGTTCATGAATTCAAATAAATTGTGATCAATGGATATAAATTTATTATCACTGAATGAGCGAAGAACATGAGAACACAATATAATGGTGTTATGTAAACTACCACAAAAGACTGTTATGCCGGTGCATTGGATAGAAGACCTCAATTTGAAAATGTATCTTATTATGGAGTCATTGAGAAAATACTAATATTGAATTATTACTCTCATGGTAGAGTCACTCTAATGAAATTTCAGTGGTTTTATTTGATGAGGAGGCATGGAACATTTATTGATGATTTTGGATTTTGAGTTATTAACATGAATCATACTCTTGCTACTGATAAACCATATGTATTGGCATCAGTGGAAAAATAATTTTTTTATATAAAAGATAATCTTCGATCTGAATTTGGTGTTATTATTATAGTAATCCCAAGAAATATTTTTGATGATGGTGATGATGGAATTGAAACCATCCCTGATCCCATTAGCCTCAATCCATTTATTATTTATGATGACTCCAATAATTCAATTATTAGATTTTATTGTGAACCTGAAGTTTTGGTGGGAAATATATAGAATCATTCATCTATGTTCTCAATTATTTTGGATTATCTCAACTTGGGTTGTTGAGGTTGGTGCTATACGGATTGATTTATTATTTATTACAAATATTTTGTATCCAACTAGACCTTCATGTGCATTTTCAATATTTACTAGTTACAGTTTTATTTGAGTTTCATTTTCTAATATTGAATTGAATTGCATTCAAACCTACCAAACCAAAAAAAATGAAACAATTAAATTGTAAAAAAACAAGATGAATAGAATTGGGCATATTAAACTAATTGATATGAAAATCAAAACCAATGAAAATAATAACATAACCAAAAAATGGAAAAATGACCTAACCCAAAATATGAACTAACTGACCTAAGACAAATAAAATAGAGAAATAACCTTATCAATTGACAAAAATGAACCAAATGACCTAAGATAAATAAAAATGGACAAATGTCCTAATAAATTGACCAGAATGAACCAAATGGACTAAATAAAATTGAATTGGATCGAATTGAAAATGGAAAAAACTATATCATACCCATTCTAAACATACTAATTTGAACATATTTTTTCTTCTATGACATGTATTATGTTTTGATATTTGTCCCACTAGATATGAAATGTTTTTGATATCATTATATATCCTGTATTTGGTTTGACAAGTGGTATTCCTTAATTAAGTCATGCCGCGTATTCATTCTTGTTTTGGTTACACATTAGTTAAGGATTTCTAATTAATTCCATATTTATTTTCAAATACAAGAAATGAAAAACACTGAGAAGCTATGAATAAAAAATAAGACAGAAAACAGTCAAAAAATGAGTGAGATGGGAATCCCTCCTATAGTTCATGTTGTGAGTATTTTATTTCAAAAATATATATCAATAACATGTAATTTTAAGAAATTAATTTTTTTTAACTTTTAATCAAGATCCACCACCAAGGCACCAGTTATTCACTGATCTGCCTAGTGGTTTTAGTGCTCAGGATAGAGATTTGAAGGGGGTTATACTACAGCTAAGCACTCTAGTCGACATACCTGATCACATCCCATCCCTCCCCCTAACATACCATCTATGACACATTCTAATCCCACAATGTCGTTATAGACACATGGGATATTTAGGCCACCCATGTTTGCACCTCCATTTTCATCTAAGCCTCCTCACCTCTCTTTCTCGTATCTGATGATGATTCCTACTCCTCATCCTTATTATGAATTTTCACATCTATCTGTTCCATCTTTTTTTTCTTCTACTTCCTTCTCCCCGGGATACTACATTCCTACTTCTTTGACTGATGCTCTGACACCTTCTGAGCATACAGAGTATACACTAGGACCCACTACATCTATATAGATATATTTTCCTTCAGTTCTTGTGGATCCAGTGATTCCCATTACTCTGAATGTATCAGGTATATTTATAGAACCCTAGAAAAAAAATACCATAATTTATTTTCATTATAATATGTATTGATATAGTATTTGTTTTTATTCTTTAACAACTCGATCTACCGATAAGCGGTTTGGGAATACATGCACGTGTGTGATGTGGAACTGTCGCACGTAGATGATGGTGGAGTAAAATGAAGACAAACAAATGATTAGAAAAACATGACAGGAATGTAGGAGTTTTTTTGTGATGCTTTCCAAATACTCTGACATCATTTACGTTTTTCCACTCTCCTAGAGACACCTACCAAATGAAGTAAAGGATAATGCTTGGGCACAAATATGGGTAAAAAAAATTGTTGGATTTAATGTTATATTATTATTGTATTTATATTAATTAATATTTTGGTTCCATATTCATTTCAATTTTCTCGATGGTGAGGTTATGAGGCCATCACAGCTTATGGAATTAAGTGAGCTCTAGAAAGGCTATAAGCATGCATTGTATAGTGGCTGTTGTGCTAGATTTGGCATGGATTTAGAGGCCACACCTATCATGGATTACTATCTGGTATAATATTATTGGGAAATTTTTACTCATTGGATGAGTACTGAGTTCAATGAATTAATCAAAAATTTATATTTTTAAATGAAAATTACCATGATTTTCATTAATACTTACTTTTTTATTATTGAAAAAAAACTATGAATCTTCAAGAAAAAATAAAAAAACAAGGATGTTGTGACATACCTCCACACTTTGGGGTGGACTATGATGTTGGACCATGAGAGGAAGTAGGTGCAAAACTTATTTAATTAGATGTAATTAATTTTTTATATCTCATGAAAATATGGGGGTCAATCATCTTACAAATTCCATTTCCAAAAAAGTAGTTAAATTAAGTGATTTGGTCCTGCTTAGAGAATTGACTCATAAATTTTATGTTACATCCCTTCATTATAAGACTAAAATTCTTGTACCTCATATTTTATATTTTAATTTTTTCCTAGGCCTTAGAGAGTTATTCCCTCAAGTTTTACTTCCCTAAAAAATGAAGATAATAAATAGGATGACAAATATGAAATTGATGATGACCTAAACAAACCCAAACCAAATAGAATCAAATATAAATAACCTAAACCAAAGTAAAAAATATTAAACCAAGTCAAAACAAAAAAAACTCAAATTAACCTGAGCCAAACTGAATGAAATTGATCTAAAATGAAATTAAATAAATAAAAATTAATAGAAAAAAACTAACTTGGTATTAAATGACCTAAATCAAACTAAGCCAGCCTAACAAAAACCAAATATTACTGAAAATGCCTTAACTACACCAAAAATACTCAAACCAAACCAAACTAAACTAATTCAAACTAAACTAAACTATCTCTGCCTTATTCAAGTTGAACCATTCCAAATTAAAAGAAATTATAGAAACATAATCGATCACATAACAAAAAAATATCTAAACTAAATCAAATTGAATCAAACTAAATTAAACCAATGAGAACTGAATAGAATTTATCCATATTAAACACTAAAAATAAAAATGTTGAAATTAGTTCCTAAATACACATGGATGAATACTGAACTAAAGTTGAAATTTTGAAAGTAGTGTAGTTATTAGAGATATTATCAAAGGCGATTTTATATATTGTCAATGTTTTTGGGAAGTGTTTTAAAGTGTTTAATGAGATTGATAATTTCCATAAGATATTATGAAGTGGTTATAAATTATTAATAATGGTTGATGATCAATTATAGGATCCATGGTTTGAAATTAATGATATTTAGAAGTTTGAGTGAACTACATATGATAGTTTATAAACAAACGGATCCACATATCCAAATAGTCGCATAGCCAAAACCCACTTAAGAAAATTCCAGCGATGTAGGCGACTCCACTTATCGAAATTCAATACATATGAAAATGCTCACTTATATAAATACCATCATTATAGAGTACATCACATATATAAAGACCAGCCTCCTCCCCTATCTTCATCTTCTGCACCTTCTTCCTCCCATTCTCTAGATCCTTGGTCGCTGGACCAGGATCCCCTACCTAGGGTGTCATGGAAAGATGTCATGCTCAAACCCCCCTTCTCAAACCTCTCTTCCCTTGTCTAGGGTGTCCAACAAATATGTCCTACTCAAAACCCCCTTCACAAATTGATCATGACTAAATTTAACAAATCTAAAAGGAATTAAACAAAATGAGACTATATATAATAAAAAATATATTTTATCAAACTAAACTAATCCAAACTGAAGTAACCTAAACTAAATTAAATGATCCTGAAGTGATTAGTCCCAACCCAAATCAAATTGAACCATCCCAAGAAGGTGAAAATCAATAAATATAAACCTACCAAAATTGACCCATACTAAACTACATCGAATCAAACAAAATAAAACCATATTAGACCAAATAAAGTTAAACATAAATGTATTAAAGTGAATATAACTAAATTGACCTAACATAAATGGGTAAAACTAAGAAAAAACAAACTACGCATAATAGAAACAAATTGAATTAAACTAAAATAACTTGAATAGAACCAAAACTAAATCAAATATAATGAAAAAACTATCCTAATCTAACTCAAAAAAAAACCAAATTGAACCATATATAATAAATAACCAAATAAGATTAAATAAAACAAAATGACCTAACCTAACCCAAGATAAATAGATCCAACCCACACTAAAATAAACTATACTAAACCAAATAGACCCAACTAGGCCCAAAGAAAACCAAGCTAATTTGAAAAACTTCACACAAAGTGATCCAAATCAAATCAAAACAAATCAATTTAAATAGAATATAACTAAAGAAGAGTTAATTGAATTGATTCAAACTATGAAATACTTAATTAAAATGGACATACCTAGTTTGACTCAAATCAAAAATAATTTAACTAACCTAAACAAAATCCAATGAAACTGAAATGAATCAAAATGAATTAAAGTAAACTCAAATAAATTAAATCTTTTTAACTCAAACCAATTTGAATTTAACTTAATGGAACTAAAATGAAAATATATATATATATTAATACTAAACAGAACACAACTTCACCAAACTAAAAAAAATCAAACCAAAATAAACCAATTCAAAAAAACTATATGAAATTGAATCATATCATAATACACTAAATCAAACTAAATTGAACATAACCGAACTAATTTAAATAACAATAAATAAATTGAATTGGATCAAACTTCCTCTAAATGATATGAACTAATCTAAACTAATAAAAAAACTTAAATGGGTATAAATAAAATAAAACTAGATCAAAATGAACTAAATTGACTTGGCCTAAATATATTAAACTAAAGTAAATCAAACATAAAACATCAAATGATGATCATTAAAACCAAATAAAATAAAAGTAAATTAATAAAAATGAAAATAAATTAACTCATTTTGAATCAAACCAAATTTAACTAAATAGACTGGACCTGAACCAAATCAAACCATCAAGAATTTATTAGAACCAAAACACACCAACCTAAACCCGACAGACCCAAATCCAACCAAACTAAACTAAACATAGATAAACCAACTAGACTCTAACCAAGCTAAACTAAACAAAAAGAATTAAATTGAAGAAACATAAGACTAATTGGACCAAATTAAATTAAAGTATTTAAACCAAACTATATTGAATTAAACCAAATTTACTCAAATAGCCTCGATCTTGGTAGAACCAGGAAAAAAAACCGCACTGAACTGAACCGAACTTACTTAGTACAAACAAAATTGTACCTAACTACAAAGAACCAAATTTAATATAAATAAACTAAATAGAAATTATGTGATTCATGGATAACCTAAATAAATTTAATTAAACCAAATTAGACATATTATACTAGACCATAAGTATACTAAGAAAAATTGTGTCAAATTAGCAAGAATGGCCCAAAAATAACCCAAATTAAATAGACCTAAACCAAATTTAATTAAAAAAATTAACCCAAAATGAACCAAGTTGAAAATATTTAAAAAACTAAAAGAAAATAATTATTTTTTATCCAAACTTTTAAATAATTTTTTAATATTAAAAAATTAAAAACACTCTTTTTTATTTCTCTTATTTATTTTTAAACAATCAATTTTTCTTTAAAAATCCAAATATTACCGAACTTATATTTTTATTTATTTACCAAAAAGAGGGGGAATCCTCATACAAAAAAATTTGGATTGTATAGAATACAATTAAAACAACTAAAATCTAAACAAATAAAGATGAGTTGAATTGAACCAAATCGAACTAAATTGACCTAAATAGACTCAACTAGATCTTAACCAAATTGGATTGGACCAATATGAATTGACCCAACTTGGTCTATACTAAAGTAGATTTAGCTTAAGCTTATAGGATTGAACCATCCTAATCTAAAGGAAATGAAACTGGATCTAACTAAAATAAATAAATTAACCTAAATATAACTAAATTAGATTGATTCAAACCAAATAGAACTAAACTATAATGAAATAAATCAAACCAAATGGAATAGATCTCAAACAAAGTCAAACTAAAAAATAAATTTAAACGAATCAATAATGAATTGAACTAGCATGAACCACCCACAACCAAACTTAAACAAAATTGAATAGAATCAAATTGAAATAAATCAAACTGGACGAAATAAAACTTAGTAAACATGAATGAATATGTCCTGACTAAACATGATTAGAATAGAATTGTACTAGAATAAAATAAAATAAATAAAACTAAACTAAATTTACATAAATATTAGAAAAAAACCATGAAAAGGAATTCTTTTAGTCATGATTTGGATCACAGTAATAGAATTATGTGTTCCAAAGAACACTAAGACCTCGTGTGATGGAGAAACAAAATTTCACTTGTATCATTAAATCAAAACAACTCAAGTAAAACATTTAAAATCTAAAAATGATCATTTATAGAATCTGATGTGTATAATTAAATCTTACCAAAACATAATTCCTTTATGTTATAGTCATGATTAGAGTGTTAATAACCCATCCATGCATATTTCTTTATGTTATAGTAATACTTATTCATCTTAACATTAATTATGGTGATCACACAACCACCTTATTATTGATTATTGTGATAACCTATTCACTTATATATATATATATATATAAATGTGTGTGTGTGTGTTATATATATTGATAACCCATTCATTGATACTTAATTATAATTTATCCACCATATGTTTTTCTTTTTCATCTTCATTTAGAATTAATATCCATTTGATTTTAGTTATAAAATTCATTATTAGTAACCTATTTTCAATTATGGTTTCCTAAATTCAATTTCATTGTAGAGGGGGGGGTTTAAATATTGAATTATGTGTGCCTCGAGCAAAATAACTTTGCTCAAGCAGAAAGAAAAAAGATGGAAGCGTGGTAAATGAACTGACACAGCAGAAAATTTTAAGTTTTACATTATTGATTTCAATTCTTAATATCTATTTTTTATATTAATGGTCTATTTATATTTGTAATAGTCATATTTGGAGGCCCTTGATTCCCAAGAACCTAACAACTTCATCCCAAACGATCACTTACATCATGTTTTGGGAGATGAGCACCATGGCAGAGTACGGTACCAACTAGGGAAAAGTATTGTTCTGATGAGGTATTATCCCACTTCAGGTGTAGGTTCTAGTAACACTGATTTGGAAAAATCTAATTCACGGGTATCATAGGCTAAGGATAAGTTAGAAAAGGAATAAAAAGGGCCATATAGGTGGAAGAATAGACTCAAAGTGGAAATAATAAATTTATGAAACTGATGGAAGTTTTATGTTCATCACTTCCACCAGAGATTGTCATGGCTTGTGATGCATATATGTTGATGATGAATATGTTATATAGTGCACTGGGTATTAATTCTGTTGGTGGTCAGGATGATGAATTTCTTGGTAATGGCGATGATGAGGATGACCGTGAGGAAGAGGGTGGGGAAGATAGTGAAGAAGAGGGTGGGGTGATGGCAAGGAAGAGGGTGGGGCCGAGGTCGAGTCCTAGGATGAGGTTGAGGGTGAGGATGAGGTCGAGGATGATGGTTATGATAGTGATGGTGATGAGGGAAATAATGATACATTACATTTTTGACTAATATTTATGACATTTGTTTTTTGATGATTTGGTGTGAATGAATATATGAGATATTTTTTATGTTTGTTATCATTGGTTAAACACATCTATTGATTTCATCTGTTAATATTATTTCTATATTAATTTGTTTATATTTGAGGATTATATATTGGTTTAATTGTGGGTTTTTTGTATTGAGGATGTTTTTTTGTTTTCATTGTAGGTTGAGGATGTTTTGTTTTCATTATAGGTGTTTTGTTTTGATTGCAGGTGCAGTGGGTAGTTATCTTCATTATTTCCTATGTTCTGTTTTGATTGCAGGTACTTTTTATTATTGGTGTGGTGTTCTATTTATTTGATTGTTTATTATGTTCTATTTTAAATTTTTGATTGTAGGTGTGTTTTTTTTTTAATTTTGATTGCATTACAGGTGTGTTTTGTTTTGAAGTTCTGATTGTAGGTGCAGTGGGTAGTGGGGATGCTATTGGTTGGGGAGTTGGGGGGATTCGATACCAATGGTTTAATAACCATTGTCATAACTCTATTCCAATGGTTCACAATTAACCATTGGTAAAATAAAATTCTAACCACCCTATACCAATGGTTCATAGTAAACTGTTCTTATAGGTCTTTACTAACGGTTCAAAATCATTGGTATAGATCTATCCCAATGATTTGAACCGTTGGTAAATCTATTTTCTGGTGGTTTTAAACTATTTTAATATCTTTATCCCAATAGTTCATAGTAAACTGTTAGTAAAATCAAATTCCAACCACCCTATACCAATGGTTCACTATAAACTGTTGGTATAGGGCTATACGGACAAATCACATACCAACGGTTCCTAGAACCATTGGGATATCCTATCCCAATGGTTTCAAGGGATATCCCAATGGTTTCAAACCATTAGGATAGGTTAAATTTTCAGTAGTGTAAGGCATTGTTTATACTGGTACCAACAATTCATCAATTGTGTTGTTTAGATAGGTACCACCTATTTTTCTTGAATCATTTACCAACCACTGAATAAGTCTTCAACTATTAGGATCTGATCAAAAAAAACTTCACACTCGTTATCCTTGTTCTCCACTCGATGTCACTATGATTTGGAACCATAGTGGTTCTTCTCTTTCTTTAATAATCAGTAAATATTCAGGTGGCCGCAGTATCAGGTTCTCCTTCTTCTACTAGATAGAATTTCTTCAGAATTTCTTCAGCATCAAAGGTTTTCTTAAATACCCAAATCATCATCTCCATCTTCTACATGTATATATATATAGATATAGAGAGAGAGAGAGAGATAAATATCATGAATATTTAGTGAATATTATTTTCATAATATTCAAACATTGATTCTATTAAAATATCAATAGGTAATCCTTATATTTGAACTCATTTCTTACAAATATATATTCATGTTTCCATATGAATATTTCTATGATTTTTTTACCTTGAATTCTACTACATATCCAATCATTTAAAATCATTTAAATCTGATATTATATTTGATATAATATCTTTTGAAGACTCATATACTTATTTTCATGCTATATTTGAATCATCATGTCCTTGTCATCTCCACTAATATCACTACAATAATCTTCATTTAAATATCTTGGAAATCGACTTTGAATTACTCATGTTTCATATCAATATCTTCAGCGTTATCTTCTCCACAAATCATGCAACATATATTTCTTTGAAATATTTATCCATGTGGTTTTCAAATAACTTGTAGCCTCTTTTATTTTCATAGCATCAGTACATGGTATGCATGATATTTTTGTGCAATATATTCTCCAGACATGTCTCTAGCTACTAAAATAATGAATGGTAGTTTATATGAATGTCACATGCTTCATGACCTCATCTTAAAGGGTAGATCACCTTAACTACCTCAAGCTCAACACATACCTGGATGCCACAGATTTCCTTTTATCCCTCGATTTACATGCATTTACATGGAACTACATGCATGTATCAATCTCTCAAACTCACATTTCTATATAAACTCTATTAATCCCATATAACCTTTCATGTATACATAACATCAACTTTATCTTGATTTCAGGTGGCATCACACCACAAGCTCCTTAAATTATTCATGTAAGTACACATGACTACCGCATGCATGTATCTTTGATCTTTCTTCTATTTTTAGATTCTCAAAACATTTTGTATCAAATTTTATATGAAATACCCTCTTCTTATTCATGTAAATACAAGCACTTTGTATTCTTCATTCAAGGTATCATGTGTTATCTTCTTATTGTTGTTGATTGGAGTTAACGTGGTCAATTTAAACATACCTCATGGTTGATACTCTTCATTATATGTCATACAGTTGATTGGAATAATATGTTCAATTTCATTACAACACATAGTAGCTCTTGGTTCTTAATGCTTTGGGTTACACATCACAGTAGTTCTTAGTTTTTCTATGCAGAAGTTTCATCTATCGCACTCATGTTAACAATCGATCAATGTCCATGGTTGTTCCATTTATTATTATGGATAGTGGTTGATCAGGACTCAAATTAAATCTAGTGAATGCATTCCTTGTGTTCATTTCAACTCACCTCACCTTATGTACAACACTTACTCCATCCCATGATTATGTTTACACTATTTCAAACTTATCTTAACATAAACATGTTGCAACAATCCTTAAAAAGAATTGGATATTCGAAGTAACTTTACATAGATCTAATTTTTTTTTCATTATCCTTATGTAGGTCCTAGTTTATCTAAGTTACCATGATGTAGTGCTTGGACTACCTTTACACTAGTAATATAGCCCCCAGATGACCTTTATGTAACATCAATTAGCTTTATTTGAGTCTACTATTTCAAATGATTACCTTTATTTAGGTGTTGGGTTAACTTGACATAGCTCTAGAAATTTTAAGTTACCCTCACATAGAATGTGTGACTTGCAAATTACCTTTACATATGTAGTAAAATAATCATAGGTCCTTCTTGAAACTCAGCTATTTTTGGTTTGACCATTACATAGATATCCACCTATCTTTATAATGATGGTGAAACTTGGTCTCACAATTACATAGCCTTCAGGTTTTATGAGTTACCCTTATGTAATTCCATACTACCTTTATGAAACCTATACATTTCTATATGTACCTTTATGCATCCATCTCTTTTACCCTTACATGGCTACTGTAACTCCAGAATTCATCAATTTAGCTTCTAGAACTTATGTAATTCATTTAAGGACCATATCCAACACTCTAAATATTCTCAAACCCTCATCCAAGAATATTTTCTTATTGATTTTAGTGATTTTGAATCTAATAAACCTTTGTATATATTCTTTAACTTTCAATCTACCCTCCACCATTTAATCTTGGGCCTTCTGATCTTCTTTTTTGATCAGTTCTTGAATCACCTTTAAAATATCTAGATAAACTGTTGTGGATATCAACACTTGTCTTATTTATTGAATATTATCTCACAAATAATCATCATATATTATTTTTCTTGAATCTATCTCAAAAATATTTTCAAGAAACATTACAAATTCTATTCCAACTTCTTTCTTCCTTCTTTTCCATATATTATGTCATAATTTCCTTCAATCCCTTTGCCAATTATTATGGTAATAAGTTCAAAGTCTTATTCTCCTGCATGCACGGCTTTTCCTTTCCCCATAGAATCTCACTCGTTTAATGGGAAAAGGCCTCATGAATAGGTAATGTAGATACCCTTATTATTAGGCATTAAAATCCACTATCATTCCCCCAATGTGGGACTTGCGTATCTCTAGTAGTGAATACCTCCAGTGGTAGGCCGGTTAGGGCCATGTCATGAATCCTGAGGGGAGAATTGCATGACCTTGGGCACAATAATCTCCCCATCAACATTACCTGCAAGAATTTTAAGGTTTCCATGGATCTAATACCACATACAGGACTGGTACCTCTTCCCACCGGCACTCAACATCATGATATTGGATTCTTGAGTCTCTCATCCCCATGATTTTTTTCTTTCCCTAGGGAATCCCACCCATTCAACAGGAAAAGGACTTATGATAGGGTAACATGGATACCTTTATTATCATGCATTAAAATCCACTCCCATGACCCCAATGTGGGAATCAGGTCTTAACAGTAATGCGTACCCCCAGTAATAGACTGGTTAAGTCCATGTCATGAATCCTAAGGGGGTATTTCATGACCATGGGTGCAACATCCTTAATGTCCACAATACCCTATTATAATAGAAAAGTGGTGTGTGATTGAGAGGTGAATATTTGATATATGGATATAGATATATGGGTATGTGTTATGATATGTATATGTGATATTTTGATATATGGATATGGTTATAATGATATGGAAGGTATGGGAGCACCTGGACATTTACAGTTGGGGTGTGAGAGATAAAAAATAGTGGGGAAGTGGTGTGGCATACCCTTTTTTATATTATTTCATTTTATTTTATTATACTTAAATGTGATTTTTTCTGAGTGAGAATTGGTGGGGATGGATTAGTTGACCTAGTTTATGTGTGTCTTAGTTCTATTATTTACTCATTAGGGCATCAATATGCTTCTTCTACATTTGAACAAGAGGTATTGAGGAGGATCATACTGAGTATACATGTATACTGACACCTATATTTAAATATTTTTTATAGTTTTTTTAGGATATATTTGGTGACTGGGGTGGATATTACAATCTTGGATCTTGGGAGTAGTGGTGGAGTTTCTTTCTGAGAGATTATATTGGTATTCTATCTTGGATACTTGTACCTGTTTGAAATTCTCATGAATTATGTTTAGTGTGGTAAATTTTTTTATTTATTATTTGGTGTTTATTAGTGGTTTCATCTTTATGTTACTGTGATTTATGAGGGTAATTTCTCCCATTTGTGTGATTTATACCTATGGTTTTAGTCACCAACTCATGGCCTATTTGAGGTGGGATTCGGGGGTCACTCTCATTTTCATTATAATCCCTAAAGAAGTTCCTATATGAGGAAGGTCATTAAAAAGTGGTATCAAATTTATGTATGAGATTTAGGATAGAGACTATAGTTAGGAACCGGTGAGGATTTCATGGTAATGATAGGGAAACAGTGTCATTCGAACTTAGTTTTTTATGTAGTGAGGGAGACATGCTAGGACACAAGTGATTAGGGCCCCCTATGATCAGATGAAAGTAAATTAATCTTAATAAACACCCTCAGAAAGATAAATTTGATTGTAGAGTAGTGACAGGATATTTTCATGCATCATATTTCTTATGCTTATGTTTTATTTGGGGTGATTTGGAGAAGTTAAAAGAAACTAATTAAATGGTCTTAAAATAAATTTCATACCATCAGGATTAGTAGTCTCCTTTCTTGTTTACAGATATGGATCCCATTCTTTGTACACATATGAATTAGGATAGATAGGTGTGACAGGATGATTCGATTGACCTCTGAAATGTCAACCTAGCCGAGGAGGATGAGTCTTGGAGGAGGAAGCTATATGAGTTTTAGCATCAGAGCTTGGAAAAGTACAAGGAGAGTGTCTTAGATCTAGAGACAGAGCACTAGTTGGAGGAGTTAGATATAGCTTCCAATTTTATTTGATATAGGATGGATTATTGGGTTACCTTGGATATTAAACATATGTGAGGATCATACCTCCAATGGTTTATTTTGAATCTCAGATAGAGAAAGGAGGGAGTGGTTTCATGGGATAGTTTATAGAGGTAGATTCATGCAGAATTCTCATCACTAATGATGAGGGAAGTGAAGAGGTGGGAGTTTATCTCCCAATGGTATGGTATCCTAGTCATGTGGGATATCAGGATTTAATTCAAGGACCTTATTTTCATTGCCATGTATCTTTTTCTAGATAAGGAGTATAGATCGCTGTGCCTTGAAGAGGCATTATGCCCAATTATTCGATATATAGTCACCCCATTTACATTTCATATGTATATGGAGGTGCATAAGAAGGTAGAGGTGATTGATAAGATGCATTTATAGTTTGGATCATAGTATATGGGAATCCATCATCACTTCTATAGGGCTAAATTTTTAGAGGGAGGATCTCAGATGTTAGGGTAGTTAAGATTTAGACTAGTAGGGAGTTGACCCCAGCCCTCTTCTTCTCATTTCTCTGGGGTTGGTAGTTCTCATGCCTCCACTGGTAGATCGGTAATATTTTGATTATTTTTTGGAGGTAGTTTCCATTAGTGATATCATTTCCTAACCATTCTTAGGTCCCAATATGGAGTAGACTACTAAATTCCATAACCACCCCAGAAATAGTTGCCTCTGAAGTCATATCAGTAATAATGAAAATAAGAATATATATACCACCAATAGTAGATGGTGATGGTAGTTTTAAGCCTCATAATGTTCCCTACCCTCATGTACATAAGGCTGATTTTGGATGGGTAGGTAGTCATCAACAAGTTCAGTGGGCTATAGGAGATAAATATGGATAGTTATATGCAGTAGAGATGTCAATGTTGGGTGGGATAGAGATTGTTTGAGGTACCATTTTCTTATCCTCTAATCTTTATTTTACCTTGTTTGATTTTGGATAATCAAATTCTTTTATCTCATTCAAATTGGTATGTGCCTTGGGACTCAAGGTGAAGAGGCTTCTAGTGCCCCTGGTGTTGACAACACCAGATGGGGTCCAGTCTAGTTTGTTTATTATATTTAGGTATTGTGAGATGATTATGGGGTAGCATCATTCATTAGGGGATTTCTTTATAATTTAGATACAGGCATATTATTTCATTCTTAGCATGGATTGGTTTTATTTTATGCACATGATCATGGATTATTTCCATATAAGGGTTATTTTTTGTGATTTGGAAGGTCGGCGTGTAGTTTTCATTGGAAAGTGGTGTTGGATTTGAACTAAAAAAAAACTCAAGTGGGAGATTGTTGGGTTTGCTGTGAGAACTATTTTTTGGGTTAAGTGTTGGAAACTCTAAAAGTTCATACACTGTAAGTTACACTTGATGACCTAGATAGATACTTTACGCCAACACCATGCATTTTCTAGATTTAGGCATCTTAAGGGAGTTCACTAGATGAAGTAGAATAAGTTAAATGGGAGTTTTATAGGGGGTTCAAAGTGTCAGGTCAATGGAAGTATACTGGACTCTGATTTCACTAAAATGTGACTCCAAGTTTTGGAGGGTGGGATCACTAGAAGGAGAGTTCATTGGGAGAAGTTTGATGGATTCAGTTCAGTGGATAGATAAAAGTGAAAATATGAGTGTGATAATATTGAGGTGGAACATCTAATTCATGTATTTTAGAGTTGATCATGATTTTGGAGGTATGAGTGAGGCAGTTGGAAGGGGAATCTTTTAATAACTGAATTAATTTCTAGATTAGGTGAAGGGGGTGTGGAAGTTCATGGGTTCCATTAACTCTGATGATGATACAAAGAAGTCTTTACTCACATATGTGAAACAGGGAGATTCATCAAGGTTATTAGAGTGAAGTGGTGATTATGTGAATTGTTCATCAAGTTTTGGCGGTCAATGCAATTAATTTTACAGGTGATTGGAAGTTTCTAGAGCCAACAGAGGGTTACCCGCACATGTTGGATGGCGATGGTGATTGGATAATCAACCGGGTTTACTATATAAGTGGGATTTGTTCACTTGTAAAAATAAAACTAAAATTACTCACAAGAACTTATGGGGATGACAAGGTGGATCTAGAAAGAGGAAACCTTGGCACATCCAGATTCTAGAGGCTAAAATTCTGAAGATGAAGGACCGTGAGGAGGAGCATCAAAATCTATGATAGTTAAGGTGTTGGTGATACTTATTTTGGAATTATGAGTAGGGTTATCAAAATTATATTATCCTTTTAACTTAGAATTACTATTTTTCTAATGGAATTAAAGATATCCTTTCACTCTTCGGTGGATATAGAACACCATGTTTGAAGCATGTAATCTTTGTGTGCATTGTGTTTTTACTTTGTTCTTGTATGTGTGTGTTTTTCATGTGCTTATTCATCTATGGGTTGATCAGAAGAATGATCATGTGGTGACTAGAACTAGATGAGATAGGAAAAATCGATTTAGTAGCAGAGGTTCCTGATATTCCAAGTTTTAGACATTGAAGTTGCGGGGGATGTTCGATCAGAGGGATCTGCTTCCAATGGTTAAAGTTTCATTACCCTATATAATTGTAAGTATGGAATTATAGTGATCTAGATCTACATTATCATACCCAACAAGTTGTATCAAAGCTTGGTTTCAGTTCTTGGTGGTAGTTCATGGTATCAAGAGTTTTTGGTAAATCATTTTTAAAGGACTCGAGAGGATGTTACTAGAAGACAGCGGTGGTACCGAATGGATTATAGGATTTTGAAAGTTCCCTTAAACCAAAATTATTCTAGGTTATGGTGAATTTCAAAGTTTTGTTAGAATATTTTTTGGGTTCTCACAATTTGGTGGTCAAACATGTTACCAAAATATTTTCACCGGAATATGGTGGTAGTACCAAAGAGATTTTGGGAATATCAAAAGTCCAAATGACTGATAGGTGTCATATAGCATATTTTGTTCATTGGATTGGAATTTAGGAGCTTAGTGGATGACTAGTAAAATTTTGATGGAAGCTAAAGATCCCTTATATAGTATGGATTTAGTGGGATCTCAAGTATTTAGAAGATAATATTACATGGGTTAAGCATTGGTTTTATTATTTGATGGTTGAAGTTGTATATCTTAGAGGGTGCTTGTGTTGCTACTCCTGAAGGGTTTTTAGTTTTGATGGATGGAGAAGTCGGCCAAAAGTATAACAGTGAACTGGAAGGCTATAACAAAAGGCACATAGATTGTTCTGGAAGTCATAATTAGAAAAATTATGCATATTCCCAAAAAGATTTTTCAATGATTGAGAATTCGATCATCAATTCAAATTAAGGACAATGGGCTGGGATCAAAAGATATATTCCCAGAAGGATGAAATCTCAAAGGTTCTACAAAACCTACAGCTGAGAGGGGGTAACTAAAATTGTTTCCAAGTATTTTCTCGATCTCGTCTTGAGTCAAGTCAAATGACACTGGAGTTTCATCACTCAATGTTTGTAAAGGTAGAGTAGGTGTTTGTTCTAGAATCCGTGTGACTGTTGGAAAAGTGGGGGTTCCATCCAGATAATGAATGGAGGAATATTTGGTGTGGTATGGTTTAATTTCATTAGAATATGGTCAACTGTAAAGTAGGATAAATTATGCAAGGTTGTGGGAATTTCACATCGGTAGAATTCATGATGATGGAACATGTGGATAAGGTTTCAAGCTCTAGAAGGAGACATCTGGAAGGCGTGGTTGGCATGTCGTAGAGCAGATGACCAGAAGATGGAGTCTGAGGTGTGGTTTTCATGATTTCATGGGATTTTTATGGGAGGAAGGATAAGAATCTTAATTCATGAAAAATACTTGCTAAAACTCGGAGACAGTGAGTGAAATATTTAGTTTTAGTTATTGGTGTTCAAGTTCTAGTGGTTTCTCTCATGTAAATCCATTGTAATTTAATGTAATTTCATCAACTAATTGAGAATAACCATGATGCGGGTGGATTGGAAGATAATCCTGAAAATGATAGGCTATGGAGAAAGTTGGAGTTCCAGAAGATTGTGGGTTGAGTTTTCCTAAGTTAAAGATGACTGAATTAGAACACTAGAAATTGATGTCCTTTATCGGATGTTTTTCTGTCAGAATTATATAATATATCTAGTGGAATATTTTTGGGTTCAACTGGAAAAAAAAGCATGGTGGTTCTTTTTTTGTTTGGGGAAGGATCTTTCAGAGGATACTCTGGACTTCTAGAAACTCAATAGGTGTTTCACTATCATTTGAAAAGTCTATGGAAATTTTCAACTTTGGTCATGCTAATGTTAGAGTAAGGACAACACCAATTCAGGGAATGTGTTTATTTTTAATGGATTCTAATTCTATGGTAACAATCATTAGAATATTTTCATGGTAATGGAAGGAAATAGGGAATGGAGGTGGGGTCCTTAAAGGGTTAGAATCGAGGATGGATATAGTGGGAGAAAAGACCATTTCATGTCATGTTTTAACTAAAGGTATTTTAGTGGGAGTTCATCATGTTGATGGAATTAGACTTTCTAGTAGTACTGGATAGAGGTTAGTTTTTATGATTTTGTTAGAGTTTAGTGTATTGAAAACCTCTCGGATTGTAAGGACATGGTAAATCAGAGTGTCGGAATAAGACATCATGAAGAGTGAGTCCCTGGACCTAGTGTATGGCATATCTTGTTAATGGGGATTCAAAAATTCAAAGGATATAAACTAGGTTCGTGTTTACTTTATAGAGATTCCATGGAGGCATTTAGATGAGTTTCATGGTTTCAATTAAATGTAATATCATATTTTTTGAGAACTAATGGGGACTTCAATCATTGGGTGCCTGGATGATCAGGAGTATAGAGTGGAGAACCATGTGGATGCTATAGAAGGGGTGTGAATAGAAACTGATTAGTGAAACTTTGGTGTGAGTGTGATAATATTCTTCGATTATGTGATTTTTGGGTTTACTGTGAGAATTTTTTTCTAGTTTAAGTGTTATAAGCTCTGAAATTTCATAAACTAGAAGTTACACTTGTCGACCCAGACGGTGACAGTGCACTAACATCATGCTTTGTCCTGATTTAGGCCACTAAAGTGAGTTCACCAGGATTAAAATCATTAATTGAATGGAATTTTGATGGAAACCTCAAGTTTTTAGATCAGCAGAAGTATGTTGGATTGTGCTCTCACCACAAGGTGATTCCAGGTGCTAGATGGTGGGATCACTGAAAGGAGAGTTTAGCAGGAGAAACTAGATGGATTTAGTTTAGTGAATAAAAAATAGTGGAAGTATGAGTGTGGGAACATTGAGGAGGATCATCTGATACATGTACTCAAGAGTTAGTAATGCTTCTAGAGGAATGAGTGAGGTGGATGGAAGATACAGCTACCGATAGTTGAACGAATTTTCAAAGCAGTTGAAGGAAGTGCAAAAGTTCATGGTTTCCATGAACTTTGATGATGATACATGGAAGTCTTTTCTCATAGATGAAGAAAAGGGAGATTCATTAAGGTCATTTGAGTGAAGTATAGAGGTTTTTCATTATTTACCAAGTATTGGTGATTAATTCAATGAATTCTATAGGAAATCAGAAGTTGATTGAGCCAACAAAGGGTTGCTTTCACATGTTGGATGGTGATACTAGTTGGATGATTGGTTGGGCTCACTATATAAGTGAGATTGGTCCACCTGTGAAATGCACACTGAAATGACTCATAGTCACTAACAAGGATGACAAGGTGGCTTTAGAAGGAGCACACCTAGGCACATCCAAGTTCTAAAGGCTGAAATGATGAACGTGAAAGACTGGGAGGAGGATCACCAGAAGATAAAATAACTAAGTCATTGGTGATACTTCTTCCAGTAGTCTGAGTAGGTTTGATATAATTTTATAATCCTTGTAACTCAGATGTACTCTATTTTTAATGTAATGAAAGAGATACTTTTATTCTTCTATAGATATAGGACTATGTGTACAACACATGTAATCCATGTGTGCATTGTGTTTTTACTTTGTTCTTTCATGTGTGTGTGTGTTGTGTTCTTGTTCATTTGTGAGTTGATTAGAAGAAGGATTATGAGGTGACTAAAACCGAATGAGAGAGGATGAATTTATGTGGTGGTTGGGGTGATCGGTCTTCCCAAATATGGATGTCAAATTTTTGGGGGATGTTCGATCAAAGGTATCTACTTCCAATGGTTGAAGTTTCGTTGTGCTAGAGAACCAGAAGTATAAACTTTCAATGATATGGATCTATGCTCTTATCCCCTAACAAGAGGGATCATCAGATGAGTCATATGAATTTAAATCCTATATTTTCTATATGAGTAGCGTTGTCATTGATTCCAATAGAGGATCAAGTGATGGAATTTCTCAGGGTCTTCGAGGAGTATCCAAATGTTTTCCCTAAATAGGTTGTGGTACTACCCTCTTGACATGATATTGAGTTTGGGATAGAGTTATATCCTAGATCATCTCTAATATTGATGGATCCTTACTAGATGGAACTTTATAAGTTGCAGGGTTTTAGGATTCAAATTAATGATTTGGTGAATAAGGGTTTCATCTGGCCTAGTGTATTGTCATGGGGTGCTTTGGTGTTGTTTGCCAAGAAAGCGGGTGGTGGTGTGAGTTTGTCCATAGACTACCAGTAGTTGAATTGGGTGACAGTCAAGAAATGTTATCCTCTTATGAGGACAAATGAATTATTCAATCAGTTGAAGTGTTTTAGTTGGTTTTCATTTATTGATATGTGGTATGTGTATCATCAGATGAGGGTTAAGGAGGAGGATATCCCAAAAACTACTTTTAGGTGTTACTATGACCACTTTTATCCCATAGTTTTTTCATTTGTTGTTACAAATTCCATGTTTTTTTCATGGGACTCATGAACTTCATGTTCTATGAGTTCCTAGATCAATTCATGGTAATTTTCATCCATGACATTCTCATATACTCAAATTATAATGAGGATCATGTTGAGAATCTTAGGTTTTTTATAAAAGTCCTCCAGCACCATAAACTCTATAGAAAGTTTTCCAATTGCAATTTTTGTATATGTGAGGTTCATTTTCTTGGGTAAGTGGTGTCGTAGTAGGGAGTAACAATTGATCCATCAAAGATCAAGGAAGTTTTTTCATAGGCATCTCCCAATAATGTTATAGAGATCCATATATTCCTTGGTGTTGCAATCTATTATTGGAGGTACTTGTTTGATTTCTCTTGGATTGTGGAACCATTGATAGACTTGACTAGTAAAGACCAAAATTTCATAAGGATTGATCAATGTTGGGTAACTTTTGAGTACCTTAAGAAAAGGTTGATCGGTGCTCTCATTCTTTGGATACCAGAGGAGTGAGGTATGTTCAATTTTTTTGTGATGCATCTCGTATTGTTTTGAGTTGTGTCATGATGTAGCAAATGGAAGTGATCTCATATGGGTCTAGGAAATCATATCCCCATTAACATAATTATTCCAATAATGATCTTGATTTGGTGTCTGTGATTTTTTCTCTAACGGTATGTAAATATTACCTCATTGGAGAATAATTTGTATTCTTCACATATCACAAGAGATTGAGGTACATATTCTATCAACAGGATATGAATCTACATCAACTGAAGTGGACAGAGTTCTTACAAGACTACAACTTTGAGATCTCCTACATCTTGGGGAAATAGAATGTAGTTGTTAATGTGCTAAGTGATAATTCGCAAGGACATTCTATTTGGGAGTCTAGAGATTCTTGAAGAGTGATGAAGGAGCATGCAAAGATATATCTTAATGCAGAGGAGGATAGTGGTAGAGGTTGCATGTACCATATGAAAGTGTAATCATCCTTTTTATAGCAGGTGGAGGAATCTTAGTAGGGAGACTCATAAGTAGAGGTGATGTGGGATCTCATCATTCATGGTGACGCTCTTGATGGATAGTCAAAGGATGATCGACATCAAATGTTGTTTCAAGGAAGATTGGTTGCTCCATTGGAGATGTGTGGGGAGGTCCTTCATGAGTTTCATATCTCACCCTTTGCAGTGCAACCTACGTATCCAAGATGTATCATGAAGTGTCAGTTCTGGTGGGCGGGAATGAAGCGATCAGTAGTTGAGTTCATACCACAATGTTTAATCTGTCAATAGGTGAAGGAAAAGCATTATGTTCTGGGTGGTTTTTTGTGGAAATTGGATATTCCCAAGTGGAAATGGGAGGACATCTCGATGGATTTCATCATCGGTTTACCATGAGCCCAAGGATTATATGATGTTATTTGGGTGATTGTGGATCGTTTGATGAAGTTGTCTCATTTCCTAGTGATCAGGGAATCAGGTGATATGAATGTTCTAACAAGATGGTATGTGGATGAGATAGTACAGTTTCATAGGGTGCAAAGGACTGTCATCTTTAATCAGGATCCTCATTTTACTTCATGAGTCTAGGGAAGTCTTTTGCATGATTTTGGCTCTCAGTTACACCTTAACATTGCTTTTCATCCTCAGATGGATTTTCAAACAGAGCAAACCATCTAGACATTGTAGGATATGTTTCATACTTGTGTTTTGGATTTTGGTGGATCATGGGTGAAGCACCTAACTTTGGTTGAGTTTTCCTATAATAACAACTATCACTTTTCTATTAGAGTGACTTCATTTGAGGCATTATACTGGTGACCTTATAGATTTCTGTTGTGCTAGACTGAGGTTGATGATTCAGCACTCTTTGGACCATATATAGTGTAGATTCTAACTGAGAAGGTTCGGATGATTCTAAAGTGGATGAAGATGATATAGGATTGTCAAAAATCTTATGCTAATACCCCAAAAGTTTGAGGTTGGAGATCATGTGTTCTTAAAGGTTTATACCTGTCACGAGTAGTATAGGTTTAGCCAAGAGAGTAAGATTTCTCCTTGGTTTATTATCCCTTTTGAGGTGTTGGGGTGCATTGGTGAGGAGGTGTATCAGTTATCACTTCCTCTGTAGTTAGATTGGATCCACAATGTTTTCCATGTGTTGTAGCTTCATTGATATCTTTATGATGACTCTCCTGTTATTTATTGGGGAGAGTTTGATGTTAAGGATGATGCAACATTCATGGAGCGGTTGATTGAGATCCAAGATCTCCAAGAGAAGGTGTTGTGTGGATGATTAATTCCCTTGATTTGAATATTTTGGAGGCATGGTGGACTAGAGGAATGTATGTGTGAATGTGAGTCATAGATGTGCACTCAGTACCCCGAGCAATTTTGAGCCTTGTATTCTTTGATGTTGAGATGTTTGATTTGATGCTAATTGATTTGAGAATATTTCCTTATATGCTAATTTTATTGAGTTTTTTTATCTCTTGTGCTATTAAGTGCCTTAATAGGGGAACTACTTTTTTTAAAGGTATCTCCTGAGGAGTGTTGTGTTTGGTGTTTGTTGTTTTCTTTTCCAAGTTTGGTTTTGATTCATGAGAACGAGAATCTTTTGAGATGTATTTGATATAAGGGCCCAAATTTTTACTTGAACACTTCATTTGTCATTTCTTGGGTGTCGAGGGAGTTTGAGGATGTTTTCCCGTGGTTTTGGTGGTTAAGGGTTTTTTCAATTTTGATTGAATCTGTGTTTTTGGGATTTTAACATATTCTTTGGCTATGTTTGGAAATGACCCTTACATTTTGAGGAGTTTGTCAAAATTCTCAAAAATGCAAGGGTCATGTGTATCATGTAAGAGTCATTCGTTGAAGTTGTCTCAGGTTTCTGAAGATTCTTGAGATTTTATAAAGTTATTTCTGTTTCATAAGAGTAAAATGTGATTTTTATAATAGTTATTTTGATTTTTGTAAGATTCATTTTGATTTCCATAAGAGTCATTTGATTTTTATGAGTCATGTGGTCTAGTAAGGATAATTCTTTGCTTCGTAAGAGTGAAGTGTGATTTCATAAGTCTTTTGTAAAACCATAAGAGTCATTTCCCCACGTGTAAGAGTCATTTTGGATTTCGTAAGAGTCCTCTAAATTTCATAAGGGTCTTTTCCATTTCATAAGAGTGACTCCCTTTGTGAAATTTCTCTATTTCTTAGTTTTGGCCAGAATCGTATTTTATGATTTAAAATGAAATTATAAGTCACGAAATATTAAAAATCGATAATTTTGTTGCGTAATATTATTTCCTTAAAATACAGTTGGTACTGTCGGAGGAGGAGGGTTCTCGGCTTTGGCCGAGAGCTCTTCGCTTCTCGTTCGGTTTCATCCCATAGACTTCTTCTTTGGCTTCCTCGATGGCGACTCCCAGTGGCGTGGTGCTCTCTCTTGATGGACCTTGACGGCGTTTCGGGCGGCATGTGCCGGTTCGACAATGGTTGACGATAATCTCTCGTCGATGGCTTCAGGCTCGGACTCGAGCGGCGGTGGTTGGCCTCGACGACCCTTTTTGTTGGCGGTCGGCATCCATGGTAGATTTGGTCTAGATCTATCCAGATCTGATCGGATTTTGGTGTAGCGAGGGGTGATGGCATTCGTCGGTCAACGTTGGCAATCCTTAGTGCGACTACGATGGACAGGTCGCTAGCAGCTCGGTGGCTTCAGTGGACGACGGAGGCATCTCGGTCGGTGACAGGCGACGGCGTCAGGCTTGGTGTTGGTGGACGTGATTCCTGGTTCGGGTGGCGACGTCACCCACGGCGGATGACAACGGTGACAGTCTTCGGATGGGGCTGCTTTTCTCCACTGTGCAGATGTAGTTGCTAGGCCTTGGGACTATGTTGTGCCTTTTGGACTTAGTCTTCGGGCCTATGGGCATTTTTTGGCCTTTGTGCCAGCGTTCTGTAAGGGTTCTTGTTTCACTGGGCTCTTGAATGCTATGTGTCTTTGAGCCTTCGGACTTATGGTGGGTCTTTCCCTACCATTTTCAAAAGGGGTTGTCTTTTTTCTCTTTTTTAATGAAGGGGCTTACCCCCAAATTTTCCCAATTTTATTATTTCCTTCACCCCTAAATGATTTAAGCCATTATTTAAGGAATTTCAATTTTGTTAAAAGATGATAAATTTTCACGATTGATTTAAATGAGAATTAAAGGAGAGTTAACCAAATTTTTAGGAAAGAACGCTCAAGAAGATTGCCACTCGATGTGACTTCTGTTATTTTAAATTTAGGAAGTTCCTCTTGTTCGATCCTTCTTTCTTTCTCGAACTCATATGAGAAAAAACCCTGCTCTTAGAGTCTCGGGAGCACCCTGTTGTCGAGTTGAGTTTTCCATCGTGAGTTCCAGGCCTGGCTTGTGAGATAATTTGCATGAAAGGAATGATAAAAGACAATTGCTTATCGTGTTTGTTGTGGGTTTTTTGTTGTAGATATTGTGATTAGTTGTGGGGTTTTTATGTGGAGTTGGTATGTAGAAAGGGTTGATTTTTTATGGAATTTGTGGTGGGTGTTGGCATGGGTTTGCACAACAATTGTTGTGGTGGGTGTTGGGGCGTGGAGTTGTGTTAGTTGGTGGCTAATGGTATGGATTGGAATGGGAAAATCGAATATGAAACCAAAAAGTGGGATAGAAATGAATTATGGTGGTAAATTCTAAAGCTGGTAATAATTAAAATGATCATCATGTGGTTAGGGTAAACGGTAAATCTGGAATTGGCTAATCAAATTATTAAAAGGGGAACATGTGGTTGTTGTGGTTGTTTACCCATAGTTTCCCTTTCTTAGCTTGTTTCTCGTTCGAAATTAAGTTTTATAGTGACGTTTTATTAGAGATGACAATGAGTATCTCTCCAATGGCCCGAATGCCTTCATTGTTTATTGATTTTGATAATCCACCTTTCGCGGGGTGAGGTGGAACCCTTACAAAACCCGTAGGCCTTAAAGGAATTTATTACCCGTAGGCTTCAAACATTACATACAATGGGTAACAATGGATACTCGATCCTAGATAAAATCAAGTTATAATACCTCTTAAATGGGTTTGTATAGAATTCAGGTTTCGAATATAGTGATTGATTAGACAGGATTTTGGTATCTATGATAGATACCCGAAACCGAATAAATTTATAATATATATAGTGGCGGGTAGCACGATGGGGTTTAATCCCCAGTAATCATGATAACTCATCTCTTATAAATAAAAAATAAAATAACAAGTGCATCCGGCGCTCCAAATGGGTTTAATATGTGATTAAAGCAGGAAAACGTCGTCTACGTTTCTGGCCTTCGAACAGGGAGGAACTGCAGCACAGAGGCGGAGCGCAGAGCAATCATGTCGTTGGGATCTCCTGTGATACCGTCCCCAAACACGACCCGCCACAGTGGATTCTTCAGGAAGAAGACGGGAGCCCCTAAGCATCCGCAGAACCTCCAACCTCCCGCTTCGTCTCGTGGCAAGTCGGACCGAGCTTTCCGATCCGTCAACTCCACGGATTCACCGACAATGTTCAGAGGCCCGGACGCCCCCGCCCGTTGCTCTTCCAATTCCGCCATGCCAGTGGTCTCCGGGATGCCGAAGAGTAGGTTGAATAGAAAGGTGTTTCCGGGGGAGAGCAAAGGCATCACCGAGGAGATGAGATTCGTCGCCTTACGACTTCGTAAGACGAAGACCGATGACGACTCATCAACACATGGCCACAACGGGGAAAGCTGGAAGCCCGCGATGGGGGGATTCCTTCAATATCTGGTGGACAGCAAGCTCGTCTTCAACACAATCGAGCGTGTCGTTTTAGAATCCTCTCGCTTTCCATGTAAGTTCCCCCCTCCCACTTCCCCCGTCTCAGGATTCTAGGGGTTTCGCTTCTTCACCATTCTTGGCGTTCTGAAGGGCCAGGGGTCCGCCATTTTTCCTCCCCCGCGTCAATGATGTCGGATAATGTTGGAAAAGCCTGACCGTTCGACACGAAAACACAAGCGAGAATGGAAAGATGATTGAAGGAAAAAAACTTGAACACAAATGATGTTTTGTGCACCACCAATTGGGATGCTTTTCTGGAGAGGTTTTCATTTCATTATATAGGCAAAAAAAACAAGACGTATTTACAACGTAATTAAAACCACGCGGCAGCCTTAATGAGGTCAAACCGCGTTGACTCATCAATGAGGGGAAAAAAAAACCGGTGAAATAAATTCTTAATAAAAATAGTCAACAATCACCCCCCTAATTTTTATTGCGTTCTCTGGATCTCAACGACGCCGATCTTCGCACGCAACTTCTGAAACTGGCGCGCCCAAGTGACTTCGTGAGAATGTCTGCAGGCTGCTATTCCTCCCTCGAAACCTTCTCCTTGCTCGCCGCCGGCTTCTCTGCAATGAATGTGGCATGCAGGTGGGCGGGCTTGGCTCGTTGGCCGTAATGAAGTGTAACTCACCAGGGTCGAGCTTGCGTTGTGCAAACCCAGGCGGTGTTGTCGGACTGATAATGTTGCCGATGGTGCGAAATCGAAGCGGGGCGTCGTCGTGATCAATGTCCAGTGCTTCTGCCATATTGGATGGCGGTGAAGCAAACTCCACTGTGGTTGATGCCACGGGTATCACCTTAACCACATCTGGTGTTGCATCTTCTGCTAAGTTCGCACTAATGGGTTTGAGTGATGAGCTCTGGTCTCCAACAGTGTTGTCGGCCTCCACATTCCTTGGTCTACATGCCTTTGTGTGTTCGACGGTAAATGGATCCTCACTACTCCACACAGCTTGTTCACCATGAGCACTCCAATCCCACTGTTTTGCCTCGTCGAAGGTGACATCGCGCGTTACATGCACGCGCTTGCTGACAGGGTCATACACGCGATATGCCTTGGACCCGAACTCGTACCCGACGAAGATCATCGGCGTACTCCGGTCATCCAGCTTCTTCAGGTGAGGCTTCACATTCTTAACATGCGCGATGCAGCCAAAGGTGCGAAGAAAGTGCACCGTCGGTCGTTTTCCATGCCAGGCCTCATACGGTGTCATTCCGTCAAGGCTCTGAGTCGACGCTCGGTTAAGGATGAAGATGGCGGTGGAGACAGCCTCACCCCAAAACATCCCGGGAAGACCCTTAGCCTTCAGCATGCTTTGAGCCATAGACACCACGGTTTGGTTGTGTTGTTCAATGACCTCACCCTGCTGTTGTGAAAAGGGAACCTTGAGTTGTCGTTGTACGCCACGATCAGTACAGTATTCACCGAATTCTACTGAAGTAAAATCGTCACCGCGATTAGTGCGGAGAACCTTCAGCTTGCGCTCTGTCTCCACCTCCACTGTGGCTTGAAAGTGTCTGATTGCTGCTGGAGCCTGGTCTTTGCTTGCAAGAAGTTTGACCCACATGTAGCGGCTCATGTCATCCACGAGTAGCAGAAAGTAGCGGTTCCCGCTTGGCGTTGTTGGCGTGATTGGCCCAAAAAGATCACCGTGGACAAGGTCGAGGACTTGTTCTGCACGATGCTTCACTTGCTCGGGGAAAGACGCTTGTTGCTGCTTCCCAGTGAGGCAGTTGTCGCAGACATGATCTATTTGATCAATCCGCGGAAGCCCTCGCACCATATCGTGTTGAGCGATCTTGGGCAGAGAATGGGAGTTCAGGTGGCCGTACCTTTCATGCCATCGCCATGCCACCTCTGACCCCCTTGTTGACAAGCATGTAGGTTGTGCAATGCTGAGTCTTAGCTTGTACAGCCGGTCGGGGAAGCGCTGCGCCCTAGCCAGCAGGCGTCGTTGCTTGTCCCGAATCTTCATGATGCCTCCCTCGATTAAAACCTGACAACCATTCTCATCGAGTTGTCCGATGCTGATGATGTTGGCGGTGAGGCTCGGGATGAAGTATACCCTCGTGAGTGCGTGGTGCTCACCGGTTTTACAAGTGAATAAGATTGTCCCGCACCCCTCGATATTAACGACAGATCCATCACCAAACTTCACGGTGCCGCGGATCCCAGAGTCAAGCTCAGAGAAGGCAGCACGGGAACCGGTCATGTGGTTTGTGGCACCAGTGTCGAGGTACCACAGGTCGTCGTCGCACGCCTCCCTTTGAGCATGTTGTGCAAAGACCTTCGCCTCGACCACTCGGAGAGGACTGCAATGTGGCAGTGAGGAGTTCGAAGTGGCAGATTGTGGTGGTGGTGTATCGGGCATCGCAGTACACGCCCTTACCATAAGGAGTGTCGGCTCGTCGTCGTCACCATGGGTTAGAAGAGCCTTAGCATGTCTCATCCTGCTGCGACAATCGTTGGCCCAATGACCCATTTTTCCGCAGTAGAGACATTGGTCTCTTGAGGCGTCATGACTGTCATTGGATCCCCTATCATCCCTTCGTGGTTGTCGGCGACGCCAGTTGCCAGTCTTGGAGTCGTTGAGGGGTCCATCCCTCGCTGGCCGCTCCTTCATCCGTGCATCCCACTCCTCCTCGGTGAGGAGCAAATTCCCTCCATAGTCGATGGTGGGTGCCGGGTCAAAACGGTCTTCCGCCGCTTTGAGTCTCCCTGTTACCTCCTCCACAGAGAGCGTAGAGATATCGAGAAGCGTCTCAATTGAAAGGGCAATTTGGGAGAACCTGGAGGGGACGACGCGCAAATACTTCTCAATGACCTTGTCTTGAGGCTCCGGATCGCCGAGGATCGTGAGTTGGTTGACCATCCCGGTGAGCCGCATTGCGAAGTCGTCCACCGATTCGCCGTTGTGAAAAACAATGCCTTCGTACTCCTTACGGAGCTTTTGAGCATTGGCTTTGCGAACGCGATCAATGCCGATGCGCATGGTCTTCACGGTGTCCCACGCTTCCTTGGCAGTTTCCTTGACGGCGAGTATGGAGATCATCTCCGGCGGGACAGCGCGGAGGATGGCCTCCAGCGCCATCCGATCTTCCTGGAATTCCGCACTGCCATTGTCGACGGCATCCCAAAGACCGCGTGCTTGAAGCATGACCTTCATCATCAAGGACCAGTCGCTGTAGTTTGTCTTCGTGAGGATCGGGTACGTCGCCGATCCCCCGATCTCCTTCACCACTCGATGTACCACCAGAGGGCCGCTACCGCTGTCAACGGGGGGTCTGGGACGTGCCGATGATGTCTGGGAGAGTCGGGGCGATGAGGGCTCGGATTTCGGCATTGTGGATGAAGTCATCCTCGCTCTGATACCAAATGTTGGAAAAGCCTGACCGTTCGACACGAAAACACAAGCGAGAATGGAAAGATGATTGAAGGAAAAAAACTTGAACACAAATGATGTTTTGTGCACCACCAATTGGGATGCTTTTCTGGAGAGGTTTTCATTTCATTATATAGGCAAAAAAAACAAGACGTATTTACAACGTAATTAAAACCACGCGGCAGCCTTAATGAGGTCAAACCGCGTTGACTCATCAATGAGGGGAAAAAAAAACCGGTGAAATAAATTCTTAATAAAAATAGTCAACAGATAACAGATGACGATTTCAGGAGAACCGGACTGGAGCGATCCTCCCGCCTGTCGAGGGATCTAGAAAGGTTGGGACGGCGAGGAATGGATCTACCGCGGCCTGGACCTCCCGGCGTTTCTTACGCCGGATATTTGGAGACACTGGCCGTAGATAGCGCGCCGTCGTTCCTCTGTCACTTCTACAACATTTACTTTTCCCATTTAGGCGGCGGCCAAGTGATTGCCAAACAGGTACGCGCAATGTATTCTTTGGTTTGGCCATGGGTCCGTCGCCCTGTCTAATTGAAGCTTTGTTAGGCGGGTGACGAGCTCCTAAATGGGAAGGGCTTGGAATTCTGCAGATGGGACGGTGATGCGGAGGTGCTGCTGAAAGGGGTGCGCGAAAAGCTCAACATGCTGAGCCAGAAATGGTCGAGGAAGCAGAAAAACAAATGCTTAAAGGAAACATCAAAATCATTACAGTACATGGGTCAGATAATTCGTCTGATCATCTTATGAAATGCTATAAAATTTTGAAAGAAACCGCAATTTCCTTTGCCACCAGAAAACGGTAGAATTGTGACGACCTTTACTAAACAATGGTTACAAATGTTGGGGGAGAATCCCGATTCCGGGCCGAAAATTGCTTGCCAAAAAATGTCATGAGATACCCGTCGAAATATGGAAGCGATATAAGCAGAATAAATAAATCAACACGCAGGTTTTTTTGACGTGGAAAAACTATCCCATGCGGAGGATTAAAAAACCACGGGGCAATTCCCAAATATCCACTATGAATCAGAGAGTACAAAGAATCCAAGTAATGCCCGAACTTGAATTACAAATGAGAGAGCGTAGAAAACCTGTGTGAAAACCACACCCTGATACGCCTCTGCCATCTCTCAGATAAACATCCCACTGACGCCATGTATCGGAAGATCAATCTGTGACAAAACGTCACCCTTCTGTCGACGAAACGTCACTACCTCGGAGATCTTCACCCGAACACGCGTCAACCTCGCACCAGCTTGCGACACCCGAAAGATCTCGCCATCATAATGTACCGCCGATCTGCAATCGGGACACGCCACCTGATCACCTCTATCAGGCAGACTTTCGATACGTGGCCCCGATCATCAATTGTGTTGTTGCTGCACCGCACCTGTCAAACGCCGGCGCGTCATCGTCGTCGTGCCACACGGGCCACCGCAAACGCGGCAACCCCTTCCCGGGTCTCCCTTGCCGGCTACATCTTGCTGGCACTCCTCTTGTTTGCCACCAGCCGCTTCCCCTTTTAAAGCCTTTGATGTTTCCTTTTTCATAATGCAGATTAGATATGAAATATTATATCTTATATCTCTAAATCACCATGTATCTGCCATGTTAAGATTCAAACACTTATCTCATCTAAATAGATAAGATATATCTCCCCATGAGATACACATGCAGCCTTATCTGTGTGATATGATAAAAGATATCTATTATTCAAAAACATATCTTATCTCAAATCTGGAAACACCAAGATGTGGGATGAACCTCAACAACAAAAGCATTAATCTACTATTCTACATCACAACCAATGATGATCCTATACTTTTGGTTCAGAATAAAAAAGCCGAACCAAATCAACCAATCTGCCATCAGTGATAGGGATAAAATAATCCTATTCAACGCCTCTAAAAAGGCAGGCAAACAGAATTGGCTTCAAGGGTGCATTCAATTGGTTTTATATCTGATGAATTCAGGGCAATGGGTGTTTGGGGGTTTTCTTTTCTAGTTGGCAATCTTCACTTGCCATCAAAGCTCAAGACTACTTGCTCTATGGTGCCTAGTGAATGGGTGGGGCGGTGGAGGACTCAGGCTGAGTTTTATCTGTTTGGTGGATCACAAACTGGTCTACGATACGAATGGTTGCTAAAGGGTCATTGTGATGGGAAGCCGCGCTCCATTTGCTCGGAAATCTCCGGCTGTGGCTTACCTGGTCCGGTTGCTTCGTCTCCCCATCCCAATCAGGGTCGAGCTTCCACTCCTTTGGAACCTGAGGCATTACAATGAAAATGTAATCAAATTATAGGAATGGAATGAAACAAACGAAATTCAATGAAGAAAAAAAATACAACTGAGAATCTTTAAGTCTTGTTTGATGAATTGAGTATCTTGCGCATTAAAGAGTCAAATGTCAAAAAGCGAAACTCCAAGTTATACAGAACAAGTTTGAAGACTTGAAGATGCTGCTGACTGAGTTTGTTAATTTGATCTTCAATCGGGTTCTTGAGATCAATTTCAGTGAATAATATTGCTCCATGATGCTCATCCAACAAGTAGCTCAACCATGAAATGGGATAACAATATTTGACAGTGATTTTGTTGATGACACGACTGTCAACACAAATGTGCATAGAACCATCTTTCTTATATACAAGGGTTGGCACAACATATGGACTCATTGATTCCCTCATAAATCATTTCTTCACAAATTCCTCCAATTGGCAATGAAGCTCCATTGCCTCTTCTGGAGTGCACCTGTAAGTCAATTTATTCAGAATGATAGAACTAGGTACTGGGTCTGTCTATTCGGTGCTCGATCCCACAATTCAACAGTAATCCTTGAGATAGCTCTTCAAGAAATGTATCAAAAAAGACTACCATGAGACGTAGTAGTTCCGAGTAGACTTCCTCTTTAGTTGTAACCTACTTAGCAACAATTAAATAGACAAAATCCAAGTCATCAATGGCATATTTACCTCCTAGCAAATAAACTTTCCTTTTTGGAATTTGTGATCGTTAACCGATCTTTTGCTATTTGGCATGGGCTAAGTAGTGCCAGAGCTACCCGAGTTGAACCCATGGAGAATGAATATGTATTTTCGAATACATCATGATTGACTTTGTGGTCATACTGTCATGGCCTACCAAACAATAAATGGCCTGCATCCATGAAAAAAGCATCACAAAGCACCTCGGCTTTGTAGCTTCAAATGTCGAATGGTACTTTAACCTGTTCTCTGACCTTCACATCTTCCCTCATTTGTTAGTCAATGCAAATGATGAGGGCATGGGTGTTTTACTCATGGCAAGATTTGATTTAGAAACAAGGGTATTCAAAGCAGCATTTGTGCAGCTACCACTATCAATAATGATGGTGCATATTTTACCTTGAACAATGCAACAAGTCTGAAAAACATTTCCTCATTGTACTTTCTCTGTATTTTCCCATATATTCAGATTTCGTCACATGATGAGCAACTCTCCATCTTCCACAGAGATGACATATTCTTTGCCAGCTTCAACTCCTTATTTTTTACTTTCAATTTCATCTTGATTTTCATGGATCACCATTATTTTTCAATTTGGACATTCATAAGAAATGTCCACGCACAGGGCACTTGAATCACTTAATATCCCAGCTCGGAAGAATCAGAGGGGAGCTTTCAACTTTAACTTGACAGAAACTTATGGAGACTTGTTTGAGGGTCTACAAACCTTTGTTGCATTGTGATTTTACCATCTTTCCACTTTCACAACAAGCTTAAACACGTCATCCACGAATGCGAATTGCTAAAACTCCACTACATTTGTCATTTCATTATTCAGCCCACTAAGGAATCTGAAATGGTTTATTCTTCTGGTTCTTGCAAATCACAACACATTATCAAGATCTCGAACTCCACTATGTGTTGCTAACTTTTCTAGAGAGCTGTCAACAGGAGCAATTCCTACATTTGATGGTAAAAACTATCATGTCTGGAAAAACAGGATGATTCCCTTTTTATTGTCATTAGGGCTGAAAGTTCTTGGATCAGCTACTATTGGTTTTTTCCTTTTTGAAAAAGGAGTTGTTATGACTCATATTGATAAAAGGAATATAGAGAATGATGGCAATGCAAGGAATGTCATATTAATCTCATTATCAGAGAAAGAATTAACAGAAGTGATGGATCTTAAAATTGTAAAATAAATCTGGTACAAATTGGAGAACATTTATAAAAGCAATAAAAAAGCAAAGGAGTCAAAGTTAGAGATCTGGAGAGCAAAATTTGAACATGCAAGGATGCAGAATGATGCATCTATTGATGACTTTATCACCAGAAGCGATGAAATGACCAGTAACATTAGAGATTTTGGTGAGAAACTAGAAGACTCCACAGTGGTGAAAAAGCTCCATGGAGAATAGAGACTCAAATCAATTATCTCTTGATTATTTGCACAACATTCTTATTGCATGTGTGATGAAAAAGACTCATGTTTTCAAGAAGAAGGTCAAAGAAGGAAAGGAGGTAGTTTTAGAAGTCATGAAGAAATTGAGGCTAAAGGAAAAGGAAGAAGAGCCTTCTACTGAATCTGAAGAAGAAAAACGTGAAGAATTTGAACAAATTATGTTTGAAATATCAATGAACTTCACAAGAGAAAAAGGCAAGTACAAAAATAAACTACCCTTAAAATGTTTGAATTGTGGTATTGTAGGTCATTTTACTATGGACTGTCCTAAAAAGAGAAAAGTTGAAAAGGAAAAAGATGACCACAAAGATTATGCACCAAGAAGAAGATAAAACAAACGCTTCATACCCGATCGTGTTTGTTTTATCCCAAACAATCAAGAACATTCACTACACCTTTTACACGTACTGACGATCGTCGAGTACTTCACCACTAATTCCTGGTTTATTCCATCGTATATAAACCAGAAATTAGTGGAGGGAGATATTGATTATTTTACCAAGGCAAAAATCAATAACGGAATTAATATTCAAGAACGATCGAACTTGATAATAAAATCCGCTATAAGAAATTGAAAACAACTTTGAAAAAGAAAGAAATTTATTCAATTGCATTCAAGAACTCAAGCATTACAATGTAGAAAACCAACCCTTCCCCAATCACTCCAAAAGTTTACCCCACCATGGTAAGGGTAATCGAGTTGAATGGGGAAGAAGAAGACATTAAAAAACTATGAAAAAAAGAAAATAAATAAAAGAGAAAGCTGAAAAGTTCTCCTTCTTGGTGTCCCGGAAGGAATGGGGTGGAGAATGAGATGCTTTGAGAGGATGAAGCTCTCCTCCTTTTATAGCCAGAATTTATCCCATGGATGTTGACGCGTTGTAGCCCCATTAAATGACATCTTCACGTGTTGAGCCCTTCTTGAATGTTGTTCATAATTCCC
The DNA here is from genome assembly GCA_963277665.1 of Viscum album. Taxonomy (NCBI): domain Eukaryota; kingdom Viridiplantae; phylum Streptophyta; class Magnoliopsida; order Santalales; family Viscaceae; genus Viscum; species Viscum album. The sequence goes on along the minus strand of OY728137.1, from coordinate 446,233,946 downwards.
TTGGCCGTGTCCCCTAAATATCTCACCGGATTTGGACATGTATTCTAAGAGTTATGACCGTTTTACTATGAGCATTTATTCTGTCCAGTCAGACTCTCCAAAACGAAATCAGCCGGATTGGTGTGATTTAATGACCCCATAAACGGCCAATCCACTCGGTGCTTCCTTCATAAAAGATGCTCCAAAACTCCTTGCACGTCCACCCACCGAATTTCACAACATTTGGGCCCACCATGGATGAGTTATGGATCCCACACCAAAACTAGGCAGAACTGCAAACAGTTTTCTTTCGCCCACTTGTGAGCTTCTTTTTAGCTTTCATATGGCCGATTCGGCTTTTAGTCCAAAAATAGTAAATGAAGCCCTGGATGTTTAGAATCTTGAAAAGAAAGAATTTTTCAATTTGGATCAGTGTAGATAATGTTATGGCTAAACTACAGAAATAATTTAAAACTGTTAAAAATCCAAAATGACCAATTTTTACTATTCAGCTCAAAATAACACCATTTATCATAAAAATGAAACAATTCATCTTAGAGGAACACTTTTGTGGGTTTAAAAAAATTATATTCAATATAAATTAATTGAAAATATTTGCTCTATCAAGTATCTTAACTTTCAGAGACCTCACTTTATGGGCAAGCATAGCATAGGATTTTTTGGAGATGCTTCAAATCTAAAGCAAATGCAGGTAAAATTTGTTCCAAAAATTTCTGAACAACAAACAAACCTAACCCAATTAAATGAGTCGGCTACATGGATCAAATTAGCTCTATTGAACAACACATTTTCATTGAAACCACTCAGAAAAAGATCATCTTCAACGATCTGTTTAAGAGTCCTTTTAGGTCTACCTCTACCTCTTTTAATAAGTGAATTAATCATTAAACTTACCCTATTAACAGGTGAATCCCTAGTTAAGATGGACATAGGGACATACTAAGATGGATAGGACTAGAAATAAATGTATTCGAGAGAAAATTAGAGTGGTTTCGATTGAAAAAAAATTCACAAAGTACAAAAAATGTTTCCACTAACATAAGTTTTGGACAAATCTAGGTTGAAAAGAATGGTGAAAATTTCACCCCTATATCAAATAAGGTTAAAAAAAATATCACCATTCAAAAAAAGAGCAACGAGCGACCCGTTTGGGTCTAAAACAGAAAGCAAGTAAATCCAATACATAACATGTTCAATGGAAGAAATTCAAGGATTTCTGATAATTGTTGGTGTTGCAGAGTTTATGGACATGTTGGTATAATATGTCAATTTCTAAAAGGCGGATAAGTGATGTAAGTACCCAGTTTTTGCTGCGAAAGACTTTGGAATATTCTTGATGTTATTCCAGAGCAGCGCCTTCAGACGGCGTGCGATTCCGAGCTCCGGTGTGGCCGGAATTAAATTTTCAGTGTGTTCACACTGGGAACGCCAAATAAATGGGATAACTCCTAAACGGAGATCCGGATCAGAAATCTGAGTGTACGGATGGATCCGAAATGGGGTGTTTACCCTACGAACGACATAAACCATGTCGGCGCGGGACGTTTGGACCCCTCGCCCGCTACTGAAACGTTAAACGGATAAATTAATTAATTAATTTATTCGTTTAATGGCTTAACTCAACTATCTCTTAAACGGTGGCTTGGATTGGGAAACTGAGGGCACCATTGAGTCTGGAATGTGCCGTTTACCCTAGGAGGGGTATAAGTTTCGCGGGCACGGGTCGTCAGTGAAAAATGGCCCCGGGGGCGTTTTCGTAATTTGGCAGCCATGGGCGTTGAGTTTTATAACTTTTGAACGGGGCCTCAGATTAAAATTTAGATACCTCCGTTGCGCTCATAACGTGGCATTTACCCCAGGGGAGACTTAATCTCGACCCCGCCGGAAGTTCGGGTTCGGGCCGACGGGCGGGTGGTTAAGTGTTTTCTATTTAAACACTTAACCCACCCCTCTCCTCTCCCCCTTCTTCCCTGGCGCCAACAGCTCCCAACGACGAAGGAGGAAGATCCTCCTCTCCTCCTTCCCTTCGGCAAGGCAGTGGCGCGGCGACGGACCCTCTGTGAAGCGTCGGGCGAAGCCCAACAAGGTAGGATTGTTGCGGTTTCATTTTTATTTCCGCATCTACTTTGAGCTCTAATTTTTGTATCAAACCTCTGTCGAATTATCGAGAAAATTCCATGAATGCATAGTAGATTTTATGCTCTTTCCGATGCTGGTTACGGATTTGAATTCCGAGTCCCGAGCTGCCCGCAGCGGTCCAGCGAAGGTTGCAGGTTTTGGTGTTTTCCGGCGGTCGAGCGCGGCGGTCCGGTGAGCTGGGCGGCGGCGGCTCCTTCAGACGGTTCGGCGGAGCGGCGGCCGGTGGCGACTTCAGCGGGGCGGTCAGCCGCGGGCTCCAGGCACGGCGGCGGGTGGGGGGGCTCCCTTCAGCGGAGCTGGCCGGGCAAGGCGGTGGGCCTCGGCACGGCGGCGAGCCGCCGGGGCGCGGCGATCGCGGGGTCGCGGCGCACGACCCCCCGCGCGGGGACAAGACCCGCGAGACGCAGGTCTTCACGCGGTAGGCGCGACCGGCCCTCGTGGCCGGTCTGCGCGTGGACCGCGAGTCCACGGCCGGTCCAGCCCAAGGGGCTTTTCCCCCTCGACTTAGACGCCCGTATTTTTCGCTACGGGCGTCCGTTTTGCGTGCCGTCTGCGGTGACGCGTTCCTTGGATTGAGGGTAACGTTTTGAGATAGTTTCGGGAATTTTTAATTCTCAGGACGGGAGTTCGGTGGCACGACGCGTACGTTAAGTGGACGAACGTTTTCCGGGGGTTTCTTGTTTTGGACGGTGCAGACACATCCGATTTCCGATTTGAGCACCGTCAGAGGCGTTGCGACCCTGGCGTCAAGCTGGAGTTTTCCTGTGTGGTTTCGGGGCGTTGGAACTGGAGTTGAGACGTGGGCCCCATGACCCGTCTTTTAAGCAGTGAGCAGCGTTTTGTAACTTTTTCATCGGACGTCCGTTCGAGGCGTGCGAGCAGTCGTTTCTGAGTGTTTTTTTGAGGGCATTGCATTGGCGCAGTCTGCCCGCTTTAATTCTGCACGATGGTGCCGGCCCCACGAGGGCCGTTTTGGGAGTTGACAGTGATTTTCCAACTTTATCACCGAGTGTCCGTTTCGGACAAGTGATTAGTCGAACTTGTGTACTTTTTCGAGAGGATCACAACGGTGTGATCCGTTCATTGTGCTTTGGGACCGGGATGCGGGTCCCACGTAGCACCGCTCGTGTGCGGTGCGCCAGAATGCGTCTTTTTCTCCAGATATCCGTTTCACTCAAGTGAGCAGTCCTTTTGACGTGTTTTCCCAAGGGGATCGCAATGGTGTGATGCGCCCGACTGTTTTCGGGGCTGAGGCTCGGGACTACAGGACGTCATTCAGGCGTAAAGCGATATCTGATGACTTTTACGTCGGATATCCGTTGGAGGTGAGTAAGTAGTCTATCTCGCGTGTTTTTCCGTGAGGATTACAACAATGTAATTTGTTCAGGCGAACGGAGCCTCTTACATGATATTTTTAAATGTGGAAATATGAAGGTGCCCCGGTGGCGGTTCTTCTACCGTGTTTGTAGTGGACCCTTGGCGTGTGATCACGTTCACTCCTGGGAGAGTGATGTTGGTGTTTAAAGATATGTGGTTGGTCGTGCCTCAGCCGTTGAGGTGGCAAGTTGGAGTTGTTACGTTACGCTTTCGCATTGACTTTGGGTGTCGTGTGCACGTTAGCCTTTGGGCTGGAGACGTGGTATACTCTGGGAGTATACGGGAATGCTGGGAGGTACATGTGGATGTTGGTACATGAGAATGTTTGTGCGCTTGGTTGGGGTTGACTCGGGGCCACACGTCGTGTGGGCCCCATGTGCGTGTCGTGTTTTGTTTTACGTACTTTTGACCTCTCGTGGCATAGAGAGTTCCTCGGTTCTCGACTATTGACCAGAAGGGTTGAGTTTTTCCCCTGGTTCCGTTCTCGTTTCTTGACCAGCAGGTTTGAGTTTTTCCCCTGGTTCCGTTCTCGTTTGTTGACCAGCAGGGTTGAGTTTTCCCCTGGTTTCGTTCTTGTTTGTTGATCGGCAGGGTTGAGCTTCCCCTGGTCTTGTTCACGATGGTTACTACCAGCAGGGTTGAGTGGTTTTCCCCTGGTTTTGTTCTCGATGGTTTGGCCGGCAGAGTTGCTTCTTGTTCCCTAGTAGAGTTGTGGATTCGGTGTGACCAACACATTATGTGGGCATCGATCCTCTACCCAGGAGGTTATTTCCAGCAGGGCTGAGGTTGTTTCCAGTAGGGCTGAGGTTTTTACTAGCAGGGCTGAGGTTGTTTCGAGTAGGGTTCACCTGTTGTACCATCCAGCAGGGATGGCCAGTGGGTTACCATCTAACAGGGATGACCAGTACAACAGTGTTCACCGAGCAGTACCATCCAACCGGGATGGCCAGAGTGGTTCAGGGTTTACCTCCAGCAGGGCTGGGCAGTGGTCCCTGATGTCGGGCTTACCTCTAGCAGGGCTGGGAAGTGGTCCCCGATGCCGGGTTTACCTCCAACAGGGCTGGGAAGTGGTCCCCGATGACGGTTCCGAGCCTCACTCCAGTGGAGTACCCTTTTACGAGACTGGGCATTGGGACTTGTCGACGACTTTAGCCAGGTCTCCCTCCAATGGATTACCCTGTTACGGGACTGGGCAGTGTGGCACTCATCGACTCTTTCCGGGTCTCCCTCCAGTGGGAACCCGTCGACTTCTAGGGATCACCCTCCAGCGGGGCTGGGCAGGGGGTCGCCTGTCGACTTTGATGAAACCTCTCGACTGCGGGGTAGTGACGAGGTGTGGTTTGACATTCCCCCAGAACTCTCAAGTACGAGGGGCGCTTTCCCCACTGAGACGCGTCCTTGCGACGCGACCTAAAACCGTGCGGGTGAGTCAGTGCCGCCCAAAGCTGATAGTGTCGAGGTGCGGTGATTTGAGCCCCTTGACTTGCAGTTCGGGGCAGACGTGCGGGATGCTGGGCATCGATGGTGTTTACTTCTGGGACTGTTGGCGACTCACTTTCTTGGGCTGAGCTACGGGATGGAGATCCCCTTACGATCTTGTTCGGGCTTCTTGTTTGAGCATATGTATATGTATATACCTTGTTCTAATACCCACTTCTTGGGTTTGGTTGCTCTCCTTCCAGGAGAGGTGAAGATGTGCGGGGTATGCCACGTGCTTTCCATGTCTAGATTCTTGTGGTTGGACGAGTCTACTCTCCTGCTATAGGTAGCGAAGTCTCGACGAGAAGTTCATCTTCTCACCATTTCCAGCTCCTTGTGTCTGGACGAGTCTACCTTCTTTCCTCTTGTTGGGTTGAGCTGGACTCTTTACTGTACTCTTTACTGCACTTTCGGTTGTACTCCTTTACTTTCCCATGTTCGATCTACTGCTCACCCTTCGGTACCTGCTTTGTTGCTCCCTCGAGCCTTCGGGGTATCCTACTGAGTATTTTTATACTCACCCCTGCTTGGGCTTTGCCCGCACTTTGTGTGCCCTTGCAGATGACAGATAGGTTGGTCATGGCTTCAGCAGAGCTTAGGAGTTTGGGATATTGGACCACGTGCAGTGGTTAGAGTCAGGTTCTAGGTGGGGGACCCTTCCAGTTGTTTTTCTTTTGTTTACATGTTGCCGGGTTGTGGCACTTTTTGGTTGGGCATGTGTTTTTCCCCTTTTCTTTTCAGTTTACCTCAGCACTTTCTTTGTACTGTTTAGAGGTCGATGCACTCTTGTGGTTTATTTATAGCAGTTGGTACTTTGTTTTTCTTTTTTTACTCTGTACTTTTGCATTGAGTGTGTTGCGTGTGTGTGTACAGGTACTTAGGCAAAGGTCTTCCCGAGTTGTTCTACCTTCGGCGCTGGTCGCCATCCCCTGGCCTATGGAGGCGAGCTTGAGGTAGTTGCGGCTCGAGCCCGGGTAGGGTCGGGTCGTGAAAAAGTGGTATCATAGGTGGTTCGTTCCTTGGGCATTTCCACATATGCTGGGGTGCTAGAGCAGGCGCTGGTGACAGAGAGCTTCCTGTCACGTTCTAGAGTTGGTGGTGGCAGCAAGCACGTTGGAGCCAAGACGTATGCCGCAGCTAGCGGGCGTCGGCAAGCAGAACCTCGACGCAGGTGACTTTCTGACAACCAGACTCAGGGGCGTGGTCGTACACCACAAGTGGCGCCGGAGGGCACCAGTGCAGCCCGGAGAGAGCCGATGCTATGCTTGCGATGGGCGAGGTCACCTGGCACGAGACGACCCGACCAGGCATGCAGAGAGCTTTGGGCAGGCAGCAGGTGCACCACCATGTCGAAGGCAGCGCAATGATTGGAGTAGTACCCAGAGAGGTGGTGCTAGCAGAGGAGCGGGAGGAGCTGGAAGTGGAGGACGGCTTTACGAGGTCTTCTCATCACCACTAGGCAGTCCACGTCAGGATTCGGGAGATGACAGTTGGGACCACAGACAGCCACAATCTTTGGATGTCTACGATCCTGCAGAGCATGAGGTGATAAGAGGTACGTTCTACAGCTCTTCTACTTTTTGCAGTAGAATTGGTAGACGCTGTGTGTGAAATGATTTTCTCCCTGCTCCTTGCTTGAAGTGTTACCAGGGTGACGCGGGACGTCGGTGTAACCATGTGTTGGAAAGGTAGAAGGTGTGCGGCCTTTTCTTTAGTCGATGGTGTTGACTCCTTCACCCTCCGAGCGTGTAAGAGAGTCTTGGTTGCGAGACATCGACTATGAAACCTTGTGTGACCAGATATCCTTGGGTGTTTCACCATATGGATATTCTGAAGGAGGGAATCACCAGGCCTTGTCCTAGGTCCAAGCGGTGATTCCAGTCGCGGCGTGCGATGTAGAGGTTCGGTCGGGGAGGTGAGCTACCCTCGAGGTCCTTCAGGCCGTTTGAGAACGTGCGAAGGGATGGCGAGATTTCCTACCGCCTTTCCCTAACCCCAAAGGCTGGTTTGGGTGCATATCGTCTCCCACGTGACTCACCCGAGGAGATGTGTGTGTGCCCATATGCACGTCATCGGCGAGGGAAGACCCCGCGTGAACGGATCAATCCTTTGGTCTGTGTGCTGTGGCGCAGAGCTATGCAAGAGTTCTTCTGGGTACGGGAGAGCCAGGTGTGGGCTTAGTACCCTGAGTTGTTCCCTGGTTTGCTTTTCGAGGACGAAAATCTTGAAGGAGATAATGATGTAAGAACCCAGTTTTTGTTGCGAAAGACTTTGGAATATTCTTGATGTTATTCCAGAGCAGTACCTTCAGACGGCGTGCGATTCCGAGCTCTGGTGTGGCCGGAATTAAATTTTCAGTGTGTTCACACTGGGAACGCCAAATAAATGGGATAACTCCTAAACGGAGATCCAGATTAGAAATCTGAGTGTAAAGATGGATCTGAAATGGGGTGTTTACCCTAAGAATGACATAAACCATGTTGGCGCGGGATGTTTGGACCCCTCACCCGCTACTGGAATGTTAAACGGATAAATTAATTAATTAATTTATTCGTTTAACAGCTTAACTCAAGTATCTCTTAAACAGTGGATCAGATTGGGAAACTGAGGGCACCATTGAGTCTAGAATGTTCCGTTTACCCTGGGAGGGGTATAAGTTTCGCGGACACGGGCCGTCAGTGAAAAATGGCCCCGGGGCGTTTTCGTAATTTGGTGGCCACAGGCGTTGAGTTTTATAAATTTTGAACGAGGCCTCAGATTAAAATTTAGAGAGCTCTGTTGCGCTTAGAAAGTGGAGTTTACCCCAGGGGAGGCTTAATCTCGACCCCACCGGAAGTTCGGGTTCGGTCCGACGGGCGGGTGGTTAAGTGTTTTCTATTTAAACACTTAACCCACCCTCTCCTCTCCCCCTTCTTCCCTGGCGCCAACAGCTCCCAACGACGAAGGAGGAAGATCCTCCTCTCCTCCTCTCCTCTGGCAAGGCAGTGGCGCAGCAGCGGACCCTCCGTGAAGCGTCGGGCGAAGCCCAACAAGGTAGGATCATTGCAGTTTCAATTTTTGTTTCCGCATCTACTTTGAGATCAAATTTTTGTATCGAACCTCTATCGAATTATCGAGAAAATCCCATGAATGAGTAGTAGATTTTATGCTCTTTCCGACGCTGGTTACGGATTTGAATTCCGAGTCCCAAGCTGCCTGCAACGGTCCGGTGAAGGTTGCGGGTTTTGGTGTTTTTCGGCGGTCGAGCGCGGCGGTCCGGCGAGCTGGGCGGCGGCGGCTCCTTCAGACGGTTCGGCGGAGCGGCGGTCGACGGCGGCTTTAGCGGGACGGTCGGCCGCGGGCTCCAGGCGCGGTGGCGGGGGGGGGGGGGGGGGGGGGGGGGGGGGCTCCCTTCAGCAGAGTTGGCCGGGCAAGGCGGCGGACCTCGGCGCGGCGGCGAGCCGTCGGGGCGCGGCGACCGCGGGGTCGCGGCGCGCGACCCCCGCGCGGGGACAAGACCCACGAGACGCGGGTCATCATGCGGAAGGCGTGACCGGCCCTCATGGTTGGTCTGCGCGTGGAACGCGAGTCCACGGCCGGCGCTGTGAGCCGGGCCGGCCGGCGCAGGTCGGCCCAGACCGGGCGGACCGGCCGGTCCAGGCCAGTCCAGCCCAAGGGGCTTTTCCCCCTCGACTTAGACGCCTGTATTTTCCGCTACCGGCGTCCATTTTGCGTGCCGTCTGTGGAGATGCGTTCCTTGGATCGAGGGAAACGTTTTGAGATGGTTTCGGGAATTTTTAATTCCCGGGACGGGAGTTCGGTGGCACGACGCGTACATTAAGTGGACGAGCGTTTTCCGGGGGTTTCTTGTTTTGGACGGCGCTGACACATCTGACGTCCGATTTGAGCACCGTCAGAGGCGTTGCGACCCTGACGTCGAGCCGGAGTTTTCCTTTGTGGTTTCGAGCATTGGAACCGGAGTTGAGTCGTGGGCCCCAGGACCCATCTTTTAAGCTGTAAGCAGTGTTTTGTAAATTTTTCATCGGACGTCCGTTCGAGGCATGCAAGTAGTCGTTTCTGAGTTTTTTTCCAAGGGCATTGCATTGGCGCAGTCTGCCTACTTTAATTATGCATGATGGTGCGGGCCCCATGAGGGTCGTTTTGGGAGTTGACGTCGATTTTCCAACTTTATCACCGGGTGTCCGTTTCGGACAAGTGATTAGTCAAACTTGTGTACTTTTTCGAGAGGATCGCAACGGTGCAATCCGTTCATTGTGATTTGGGACCGGGATGTGGGTCCCACGTATCATCGCTCGTGTGCGGTGCACCGGAATGCGTCTTTTTCTCCGGATATCTGTTCCACTCAAGTGAGATGTCCTTTTGATGTGTTTTCCCGAGGGGATCGCAATGGTGCGATGCGCCCGACTGTTTTCGGGGCCGAGGCTCGGGACCACGGGACATCGTTCGGGCGTAAAGCGATATCAGATGACTTTTACGTCGGATATCCGTTGGAGGCGAGTTAGTAGTCTATCTCACGTGTTTTTACACAAGGATTACAACGGTGTAATCTGTTCAGGTGAACGGAGCCTCTTACGCGATCTTTTTAAATGTGGAAATATGAAGGTTCCTCGGTGGCGATTCTTCTACCGTGTTTGTATCGAACCCTTGGCGTGTGATCGCGTTCACTCCTGGGAGAGTGATATTGGTGTTTAAAGAGATGTGGTTGGTCGTGCCTCAACCATTGAGGTGGCAAGTTGGAGTTGTTACGTTACGCCTTCACGTTGACTTTGGGTGCAGTGTGCACATTAGCCTTTAGGCTGGAGACGTGGTATACTATGGGATTATACAGGAATGCTGGGAGGTACATGTGGATTTTGGTACCTGAGAATGTTTGTGCACTTGGTTGGGGTTGACTTGGGGCCACATGTTGTGTGGGCCCCATGTGCGTGCTGTGTTCTGTTTTACGTACTTTTGACCTCTCGCGGCGTAGAGGGTTCCTCGGTTCTCAACTATTGACCAGCAGGGTTGAGTTTTTTCCCTGGTTCTGTTCTCGTTTGTTGACCATCAGGGTTGAGTTTTTCCCCTGGTTCCGTTCTTGTTTGTTGAACAATAGGGTTGAGTTTTCCCCTGGTTTCATTCTCGTTTGTTGACCGGCAGGGTTGAGTTTCCCCCTGGTCTTGTTCACGATGGTTACTACCAGCAGGGTTGAGTGGTTTTCCCCTGGTTTTGTTCTCGATGGTTTGGCCCCCAAAGTTGCTTCTTGTTCCCTGGTAGAGTTGTGGATTCGGTGTGACCAACACATTACGCAGGCACCGATCCTCTACCCAGGAGGTTGTTTCCAGTAGGGTTGAGGTTGTTTCCAGTAGGGCTGAGTTTGTTTTCAGCAGGGTTGAGGTTGTTACCAGCAGGGCTGAGGTTGTTTCAAGCAGGGCTCGTCAGTTGTACCATCCAGCAGGGATGGCCAGTGGGTTACCATCCAGCAGGGATGACCAGTACAACAGTGTTCACCGAGCAGTACCATCCAGCCGGGATGGCCATAGTGGTTCTGGGTTTACTTCCAGCAGGGCTGGGCAGTGGTCCCCGATGTCGGGCTTACCTCCAGCGGGGCTGGGAAGTGGTCCCTGATGCCAGGTTTACCTCCAGCAGGGCTGGGAAGTGGTCCCCGATAACGGTTCTGAGCCTCCCTCCATTGGAGTACCCTTTTACGGGACTGGGAATTAGGACTCATTGATGACTTTAGTCGGGTCGCCCTCCAGTGGATTACCCTGTTACGGGACTGGGCAGTGTGGCACCCGTCGACTCTTGTCGGGTCTCCCTCTAGTGGGAACCCGTCGACTTCCAGGGATCACCCTCCATCGGGGCTGGGCAGGGGGTCGCCTGTCGACTTTGAGGAGACCTCTTGACTGCGGGGCAGTGACAAGGTATGGTTTGACGTTCCCCTAGAACTCTCAAGTACGAGGGGAGCTTTCCCCACTGAGATGCGTCCCTGCGATGTGACCTAAAACCGTGCGGGTGAGTCAGTGCTACCCAAAGCGGATAGTGTCAAGGTGCGGTGATTTGAGCCCCTTGACTTTCAGTTCGGGGCAGACGTGTGGGATGCTGGGCATCGATGGTGTTTACTTCTAGGACTGTTGACGACTCTTTTTCTTGGGATGAGCTACAGGATGGAGATCCCCTTACAATCTTGTTCGGGCTTCTTGTTTGAGCATATGTATATGTATATACCTTGTTCTAGTACCCACTTCTTGGGTTTGGTTACTCTACTTCTAGGAGAGGCGAAGATGCGCGAGGTATGCTACGTGCTTTCCGTGTCTAGATTCTTGTGGTTGGACGAGTCTACTCTTATGCTATAGGTAGCGAAGACTCGATGGGAAGTTCATCTTCTCACCGTTTCCAGCTCCTTGTGTTTGGACGAGTCTACCTTCTTTCCTCTTGTTGGGTTAATCTGGACTCTTTACTGTACTCTTTGCTGCACTTTCGGTTGTACTCCTTTACTTTCCCCTATTCGATTTATTGTTCACCCTTCGGTACCTTCTTTGTTGCTCCCTCGAGCCTTCGGGGTATCCTACTGAATATTTTTATACTCACCCCTGTTTGGGCTTTGTCCACACTTGGTGTGCCCTTGCAGACGACGGATAGGTTGGTCGTGGCTTCAGTGGAGCTTAGGAGTTTGGGAGCTTGGACCGTGTGTGGTGATCAGAGTCGGGTTCTAGGTGGGGGACCCTTCCAGTTGTTTTTCTTTTGTTTACCTATTTTTGGGTTGTGGCACTTTTTGGTTGGGCGCGTGTTTTTCCCCTTTTATTTTCAGTTTACCTCAGCACTTTCTTTGTACTGTTTAGAGGTCGATGCACTCTTGTGGTTTATTTATAACAGTTGGTACTTTTCTTTTCTTTTTTTACTCTGCACTTTTGCATTGAGTGTGCTGTGTGTGTGTGTACAGGTACTTAGGCAAAGGCCTCCCCGAGTTGTTGTGCCTTCGGCGCTGGTCGCCAACCCCTGGCCTATGGAGGCGGGCTTGGGGTAGTTGCGGCTCGAGCCCGGGTAGGGTTGGGTCATGACAAGTGAGGGGGGGTCAAGCTGTGAAGAAGAGAAACAATGATGAGAAGAAGCAGGACGTGGAAAAGAAAAATTCTAATATGTGTTCTCAAAACAAATTTGAATATTTTGAAGAAATATGTGGGAAAATGTGATCGAACTGGTCACTATGTTGTTGAAGTGACTCTTAATTCCAGAAAAAAGGAAAGTCATGGATCTTAGACGGTGGATGCTCCTCTCATATGACTTGAGAACATTTTAAATGCCATAGTGGACACTGACATATTTGGCAATGACAAGGATTTGAAGATCAAAGGTGTAGTTGTTGCTGATATTGAAGCACACAAGCTAAAATCCAAAGTGTCATACGTTGATGGGATGAAGCATAATCTGCTAAGTGCAAGTCAACTTAGTAATTTTAAAAAATAAGGTAATTTTCAAAAATAACACTTGCAGGGTCTTATGCCAGGATAGCGGCGACGCGGATCGCGCCGCAACCACTTTTTTATCTAATTGCAGACCAATTAATTTAATTTTAATTATATAATTCTACACGTATATTCTGAAAAATTAAAATCAGAGCTTAAAAAATTAAAAATAAAACATAAAAAATTAAAAACACATCCAAATTCATAATTAAAAGCTTCCATAATGCATCAAACACATGTCCAATAAAATATTCGAATATTATTATATAATTAAATAATTTACTTAAATTAAAACAACTTAATTTTAGTATTCAAACCAAAATAAATAAATAAAAAGACACTGATTGGATAAAAAAAGACTAACAAAAAAAAGACATTGGGACAAAACAAACGAATAAACTGAAAAAAAAATTACTGTGAAACAAGCGCATAAACAAAGAATATAGGTGGACAAAAATAAAACAGAAAAAATAGAAAAAAAACAAATAAATAAATAAAATACAAGTTGTGAGGGGTGGGGAGTTCGAGGGGTTAGAGGGGGAAAAAGGCTAAGTAGAGATGGGTGGCACTGGTAGCGGGGGGAAGAAAGAAGAATAGAGGGTGGTCTGTTGCAGTGACGAGGGAGAAGTGGCGCCAGGAAGCAAAAAGGGTGCAACAGCAAGGTAGGGCGTCGCCGCTGCAGCGAGGTGGGTTTAATGGGTTACGGAGCAAAAAAAAATATTTTTTTGGGCACAAAAATGTGTTGTAGTCGCTCCCACCAGTCACAACACATCCACGACTATTAGACGCAGTGGGGCGCCGCTCTGCACCACACCATCGAGATCGCGGCTGCCCCACCGTGTTTTCAAAACTATGTGTAAAAATTATCAACATGTGAGAGAATCAATGACAATTTATTCCAAATTGGAAACATACAAAACTCTTAATATTTCAGTACTAAGGATGAGAACAAATTATGGCACATGGGTTTGATCATCTTAACCAAAAGAGCATGAACAAACTAAAGAAGATTTTGTGAGACATGTTCCTAAACTCAAAAGGAAAAGAGAGATTATTTGCGAAAATTTATATAAAGGAAAAAAAGGTGTAAGCAAGTCACAAAGGAGTCAAAATACAATCAAAGAGACCACATAAGTTAATACATTCAGTTTTGTGTGGACTTACGAGACATCAATCAACCAAAGAGGATTTATATTTTATTATATTCATATTGAATTTTACAAGAATGATTGATATGATGTTCATGAAGCACAAGTAAGAAACAATTGAGAAGTTCAAAATACTCAAAAGAGATGTTGGGAAAAAAACTTAGTTTGTTTATTAAGAAATTAAGAACAGATTATGGAAAGGAATTTACAACTAATGTTATTGAGTCTTATCTCACAAAGCATAACATAAAGCGTGAATTCATTGCTCCTTATACACCACAACAAAATGGAGTGGCTAGAAGAAAAAATAAAAGTCTAGCGAAGATGAGTAAGTATAAATCTTTAAAATTCTTTTGAAAATAGGTTGATTAATTGTTGTTCATAATAAGAATTGGTGCTTGTTTAGACATTAAATTAACATGATTGTGAAAAATGAGAACAATAAGTTGGTACCCATAAGAATTAAGAATAGCTGGAGAGTCCACATAGATTATAGGAGGTTGAACCATGTAACCAGAAAAGACTATTTCTTTATACCCTTTGTAAAACAAATGTTAGAGACTAGCTGGGAAGGGCCACTATTGCTTCCTTGATGGATTTTCTGGATATTTTCAAGTTCCAATTGCTCTAGAGGATCGAGACAAGACCACCTTCACATGTCCCTTCAGTACATTTGTCTACCGAATGATGTCTTCGATCTTTGCAATGTTCCAAGCACCTTCCAGCATTGTATGGAAAGTATTTTCTCAGACTTGATTAAAAACCACCTGGAGGTATTGCTCGATGACTTCACTATATATGGAACTTAAAAAATCTATTGAGAAAAACTTGGTTTTAAAATTTGAAAAGTGTCATTTTATGATAGGTAAAGAAAATATTTTGGGCCACATAATTTTTAAAGATGAAATTGAAGTAGATAAGGCTAAAGTTGATGTTATTTATTTCCACACTGTCTTACCCCACCACTTTGAGACACATTAAATCATTTCTAGGTCACGTTGGATTTTATATAAGGTTTATTAGGGACTAGAAAAATCATTTTTCTTGTAATGGCCCGCCAATTCTCATTGGATTGAGAGTAAAACGAGTCATTACTAGTCCTTAAGCGACATCCCCAAGATGCCAAAGGCTGGAAATAAATGCCAAAGGGTTTCAAATATAAGTTGGGGGATGATTTACCCTTTAAGAAATAAACCCATAAACCAACCATAACCAAACATTCACTATATGATGCATGAACAAATGAAAGACCAATAAACACCTCATTTATATCAAACTACTTCAAAGTACACAACAGCGGAAGACCAAACTAAGCATCAAAGTACACAATGGATGAACAACTCAAGACTCTCAAAATACACTACAACTCCATGCTCCATAAGTTCTAAGCTCCACAACATCTCCCAAGAATCACCACAAGCAACTAGCAATAAGATGATTTACCTTTACCCGTGTCCTGGAATATGACATCTGCAAAAGCACCAACGTTCCCAAGAATGGGTGAGTATAAAACTCAGTAGTTTTTCCCCAATGACTTCCCTACTCATGCCACTAGGATAGAAGAGTTATCCACATTTATATAAAAACAGTTATATAAAACATTTTCTCAAAAGCAGTTTATAACTAAATATAAACAAGTTTCCAAAACCATTCATAACCAACGGCATTCTAAGAGAAATTGAAACCAATTTTCCAGCAAGTTATTTTTCCATAAAAATAAACAAACAAGCTTAAGAACCATTTCACAAACCTTCCTTTTTGGCATACCCAACCATTTCCACAAATCCATGCAACCAACCATGCATGCTACCCGGAAGAGGGGAGAATCCCTAACCCTTATCCATCCCAACCATGATGGGGGAGACTTCTTACCCTTATCCAACCCAAATGCACATGAATGTTTGACGGGGTAGATCCATAACCCTTATCCATCCTAACACTGATGGGGGAGACTCCTCACCCTTATTCATCCCGAATGCAATATGAATGTTTGACGAGGGAGAGCCCTAAACCTTATCCATCCAAACACTGATGGGGGAGACTCCTAACCCTTATCCGTCCCACATTCCCATGAACACACACAACCATAATGTCAAAAACCAAGTGTGTTAAACCAATTCAAACCATTTCAATGCTTAACCATTTCAATTCCAAATCATTTCAATAAAACTCCCTTTTTATTGAAAACCAAATCCATCAACGTCATTTCAATCTCAAACCATTTCTATAAAACACCCTTTTTATTGAAAACCTATTTTTCATCAAACCATCTACAATTTCAACAAATCCATAATTTAAAATCAACATTTTAAATTCAACAAGCCAAATCACTTTGCACAACAATTCACCAAGATTTCACAATCTCATCAAAACCATAAATCATCACTAAAGAAGATTTATTCTATACTTTTCACAATCATATCCATTCAAATAAACCAATTTGAATCTAATCCAATCAATTCTATCAAGAGGAGTTGATATTGAAGCCTCCTACCTCAAAGGTTTTGACGAAAACCACAACGGTTGAAGAACGCTCAAGAAACCCAGGTCGATTCTCCAAAAACCCGCCTTAGATCTCTTCTCCTAGAAAGATAAAGACCAAATATCATCATATTTGGCATCCACACACCTATATCTACCCATAAAAGGCGTAGATCTAAGAAACCGAGAGAATAGGAGAAGTATATCTAAGTATATCTAAGAAACTGATCAAGAACAAAGAAGAACGGTCACATACCTCAAGAATTCGACCTCGATTCGCCAAGAGAAGCCTTTAGATCGCCTCCGGAATGATGGGAGAACCCTCTTTGACCTTAGGAGAATCAAAATCCCGAGTTAGGGACGCTTAAGAGATTAAATGAGGCATTTAGAGGGGAAAACGAGTGAGATCCACTTTTATAGGATCTCATTTAAGTGGTCGCACGGTTAGTTCGCACGGTTTGACAAACTGTGTGCTAACCGTGCGTTAGCTACTACCTTGGAAAACCTTCTCGCACAGTTTGGATGCACGGTTAGACAAACCATGCACCACCCATGCGGAATCTATTGCCTCCAAGACCAAAAACACACGGTTTGGCCGCACGGTTTAGACAAACCGTGCGTCGCCCGTGCGACTTCCTCTTTTTCCACAAAACTTCATTCCAAGTTCTCCCGACTCTCTCATTCGTCACTCTTAACTTTAAAACCACTAAAATCATCAAGAAAGGGTTACATACCAAAAACTAGGGGTACTACATTTCCCCTAACTAACCTACTCAAAAAGGAAAATGATTTTGTTTTTGATGACTTATGTAGGGCGGTTTTTGACAAATTGAAAGAATGCTTGACTACTACCATATAATTTGTCCACCAAACTGTAAGGACTCGACCTTAAACATTACATATTCTAATTATTTTAAACTATAATTCACTTTCTTTTCCCAAATATCTTTTAGGTTTAGAGTTTTAGAAAATTAGAACAAACTCTTACTTAGTAATCTCATACATTACAAGCGGACACTTCTACTCAATATCTATTTTTCTCATAAAACTATTTAAAAATTAAACATGATTTCTTTTCATGACAAAACTTCATGACTTTCAACATGAATTCTTTTTTTCTTACCCATCCTTAAAACCTGTGAAAAACATTTTAAAAACGTGGAATGAGCGCAACAAACTTAGAAGGGACGTAAAAAGAAATAAAACAATTAGTCCGGTGAAAAACATGAAAACTCATGTAATGTTTACCTTTATCGTCAAAGTTCTTTGGGCATATTAAATAAAACATTTCCTCATGAAAACCCCACACTTTCTGCTCAAAGAAAACCTTTAAAACCCATAGCAATCAAATAAAACCCCTTTTTGGCAATATAGATCATCACTTTCATAACCTGTTTTAAATCCGTGTCAGAAATAACTGGAGCCCAGATAAATCTATAGAAGAAAACCTTCAGTAACTAAATCATTGCCTCAAAAGAAAAGACACATTACTCAATGCATTGGAGTGCTATCTAGGCACATACAAAGCTATAATGGGCTCACCCGGTGCTATCTAGGCGTACCCAGCGTATAAGCTATATCGGGTTCACCTGTGAGCTATAATGGGGTTCAACCCTTCATATAAGTTGTATTGGGCTCACTCGTTTCACATATAATGCTCAAACACCATATCGTGAATAAAACATTTTATGTTTTCACTTTTCATCATAAAACCTTTGTGAAACTCATTAAAAATCATATGTAAAACACTTTCAGATATCAAAATACTCTTTTCTTTTAAAAACTCATTTTCAATACCAAAATACCCAGAACAAAGTAAAAGAGTTTTTCTTTTAATAACAGAACATTAAAAACATTTATGAGCAAAATAACATTTCCATTTTGAACACTTATTTTAAAAAAACGTAATTATAAAGGAAAACATTTTCTTGGAAAAGAACTATATAAACTTGTAAAGGAATCTTTGAAGAAAAGATTAGTCATGATGGAAGGAAAATCCGCTCATTCCGTATAAGTTAAAAAAACATTTGTTCTATATTTTTTCCAAAAAAATCGCAAAGTACCACGTTTGGAAAATGAAAAAAAGATTCATTTCACATTGTTTTGTAAAAAGTCAAACATCAGTAAAAATAACTTAAAACAATCATAATAAAATAGTAGAAACCTTTAAAACATTTTTAAAAAATATGGATATGAAAGAAAAAGATATTTTTAAGGGAATATTTAAAAGATAATTTTTAAAAGAAAGTCTATTATCTTGAGTCCGACTCGTCATGTACATTCTTTATCTTCATGAATAATAAACTTAAATTAATTTCTACTTGCTTAAATTTTTCTTTTCAAGTTTATTATTCTTTTTATATCACTTATTATCATGTTATATACAATTAATTAATCATTTAAGTTCACAACGATATTCGATTCATAAGTCCAGAATGACTTCAGTAGGGTGACTATGGTCAAAGAGATCAGCATTCCATCATCTTCAGAAAATAGGGGGATTTGGCTATGAGATATGTTAGACCGTTTTAGATCACTGAACGGATTGGATAGCTTACTTATTGATTAAATTTTTTGATTCAGTTGATGGACATCTATGATGTTTTCCGCATATCTCAGCTCAGGAAGTATCACCCTAATCCTACTCATGTTTTGAGTTGGGAAGAAATTGAGCTAGAACTAGATGCTTCTATTTTGGATAAACCAGTTGAGATCATTGAATCTCAAATGAAATTATTTCATGGGAAATAGATTATGTTAGTCAGAGTTCTATGGTAATAATTATTGGATTATCATGAGCCTTGGGAACACGGTTTATTGATTAGGGAGCAATGGTCTCATCTTTTTCCAGGAGTTACATCTTTCACATGAATTCTCGGGGATGGAAAGTTTTTATGGTGGGGAGTTTGTAACATACCATTACCTTTATCAGGTAATTTTTTACATTTTTTCAGTTCCCTTTTGGTTCAAGTATTTAGTATTGGTTTTCTAGACTTTCTGCAGGCTGTAAAGTAGGTACACACCGTGTACCTGAGGTACACGTCGTGTACTAGATGTTGTTTACAAGTCGTGAAAGGGGAGATCATGATATGAATCAGTACATGATGTGAATGGTGTTACATGTCGTTTAAGGTTTAAATGTAATTTTATAACCTGAGGCGATGGGTTTTTCAGCATAACTTATCCATCATGGCCTTCACGACGTGAACATGGGTTACACATCGTGACTCAGCCCGCGTCTAGTTTTGAAATGCATGATCGGTTGTTTTGGTTTGGTTTTCTCATCATCTCTTCATTCCTCTTGACCCAAGGCTGTTCCTAGGTTATTTTCAAAGGTGTATTCTCTTACGGATAGATCTGATCAGATTTGGATCTTCATTGCATTTGTGGTGTGTCTCTCTGGGTAATTGTTCTTTTCGGACTTTCATCGCGATTGATCGTGGTAGCACCCTAGCTTTGTGTTATCAGATCCGCTAATCTAAGTTAGATGTTTCTTATTGGTTTCTCCTAGATTTGTTATAAGATATCATTCTGGAGGCCTTTTCCTTTGTTGGTCATGGTGTGGTGGGTGTTCTTCGTCAAGGTATGTGGGTTTCCTATCTTCCACTGACCTATTGTGTTTAGATTTGGATCAATCCTATAATGTGGGGATTTGATTCTAGGTCCTTCATTAACGTTGTTGGGTTTCTTTATTTTGGATTCTGTTGCGAGCATGTGAGACTTGAGCTTTAAAGTATGTGGTTCCTTCTCTAGCCTATGATAATGGGTCTTATTGTTTTTCTTTACAAATTGATTCATAATGAAAGATTGGCATGATTTTTTTGTCTACATGCGTTGAAAAGAGTTTGCAATGAAAAATGGTTTTTCCCTAGTTATCAATAAATTAAATGGAAAAGGGGTATTTTAAAAGCATTTAAATGAAATGGTTTTGAAATGGATTTATGAAAAATAGCACATGGGTTACCTTGGGTACTTAGGTGGAAGGTTTAGCTTGGGGACATCATCCATTATTTTGTGATTATCAAGGAGGTTGGTCTTGGGTATTTCCTCTATTTCTTATGCCTGTTATTCTAGGGGACCGATATTGATATTTTGGGGGGTTTACTCATGGGGTATTCCTCTTCTTCCTTGGACCGTTGTTCAAAGATCATATTTTTGCACTAGATTATTATGGTACGAGTAGTTTGTGGACTAGTCTTGTACTATTCCTTGGTGTTGTGATATTTGTGCTTCCGTTTTGTATTGCTTGGATTTCTGAGTTAGCCTTGATATGCATGTTTATTCTTGTGTAAAGTGATGTGAAAAAATGTGCTTTGAAACTGATATACAGAACTATGTAAAAGAGGAATTTTTACCATGTTTTCTATAAAAACCACTTTATTGCTTATCATGCCATGTTTTTACTTAAAATTGGCATATAGAATTTGTTATATAGATACTTTTTATAGAACACCTAGGTGGGATCCTACTGATCATGTTATCTCACACCCTGCTCACCTCTTCGGCAGTGCGTAGACCTTTGTTTATCTTCCAGCGCAGGGAAAGGAAAGGCACCGAAGTGAGGTGGTGAGGTTTGTGTTAGTCGGGATGGGTATCTGGTGGTGAGATAGTGGGGGGGGGGGGGTTCCACATCATCACTTGGAGTAGCTTTTGGTTGTAGTCCCTTGCATTTGGGCTTGTATTTTGGAGTTTTAGCTACTATTACAGTTGTTCTGTTTCTGTTGTCTTTATTAAAGATGTGGTATATATATTTGTTAGTATTCCACTGTTTATTTCTTTCTATATATATGTATTCCATGTGGTTGTTTAAGTTGGGTGAAATCATTCCATCAGTTTTTTAGTTTGATGCTTGGGTGCTTGTCACCAGCCCGTGGGGCTCAGGAACGCCCTTCGGGTATGTGATGGATCAAGTTGAGTCTTGGGTTTGAGGGTAACCCAGGTCGGATCATTACAAATCTCCTCTATTATCATTGTAGAAAATTGACAAGTTCATCAACCACATTATCCCTACAATCAATTCTGTAGAAAGACCATATCCTAATTAGCAGTAATATCCATGAATTGTTTAAATGCCTATGGGTAGTTTTTCGCCATGAAACGAAATCTTAAATGCTAGAATCCCCAATATCTGATCTTCTTGCTAAGGATTCAAGTGATTATGAGTTCATTATCTATGGAAAACACCTAAATAATGTGCTACATGTTCAGTATTTAATATTAACATCCATGTCTAGAGAACTCATGACGTCATATGAAAACATGGATGCCTAAAGTATGCTCTAGCATCTCCATGATCTTTATTATGAGAGTGTAAGATAGAAATGATTTGAGATATACAAAGTGATAGTCACAGGATATCATGGTGAATTTATTCCATTTGGGTCTCACATAGTCAAACTTATTGAATATATTGAGAACCTAGAGGTTCTAGGCTTTAATTTTCCTAAATAATTGCACATCAATATCATTATTTCATCGCCCCTTCAGAGCTTCTCCAAATTTTTTGTTAATTTCAATATGAAAAACATAGATAATTATATCCCATATTTTTTTACTCTACTTCACCAAGTTGACAAGGATATAAATCATGAAAATCCTTATGTCCTTATGGTGAATAAAAGTAAAGTCTAGGAAAATATATCCAATACTAATTACAAGTCTAAAAATTATTCACAATGCCCTTCCAATAAAATAAATATCAATGGGAAATCAAGAGAAAAAGACATTATCTATTTTTCATGTAGAAAGAAGGGCCACTAGAAGAAAAATTGTTCCTAGACAAAGAAGAAATAGGATGTTTTGGGTGTGTTCATTATCGAGTGTAATCTACTTATTTCTATAAATTGGTTATTAGATACAAAATGTATTTCTTATATATGTATTCAAATATAATAATCAGGTAGATTCAAAAATATTATCTAATGTGAGGTAGACCTAAAAGTAGCCAATGGAGACATACTTTCTATTATGGATATCTAGGACCACCACCTCACATTGTCAACTAGAATGTTATTGGTTTCAAAATATTTTTATTATGTGTAATTAGTTACCAAAAACATTATTTATGTGTCCAGACTTGATGTAGATGGATTTATTTTAAAATTTGGAAATAATTATTTCTTATTTTATAAAGAAATCATTTGTTATGGTAATACTTTTTTAAATAATGGTCTTTACATGTTAGATTACACAAACTAGGTAATAATAATCAATAACAAAGATAATTCACATGACTCATACCAAACTCAACTATGGAATCACTAGCTAGGTCATGTAAATGAAAACTATTTGACCAGATTACACTAAGATGGATATTTGGATTCATTTGAACTAAAACCACTTTGTGTATGTCATGAATTTTTAAAAGATAAAATGAATAAATCCTCATTAGTAGAAAATGTGAAAGGGAAATTGAGATCCTTGAGTTGGTTCATACTAATGTGTGTGGACCATTTCCAATTGAATCTAGGGGTTGGTACTCATACTTCATAACTTTTAATGACGGCTTTAGTTGATATGGATATGTCCAATTAATGAGGTATAAGTTAGATTCCTTTGACATATTCAAGGAATATAATAATGAAGTTGAGAACCAACTTAGTAATAAGATTAAGAATATCTACTTAGACCATGGTGTAGAATATCTTAATCAAGACTTCATTTATTTTTTATAGGAATTTAGGATTTTATCTCATCTCACTCCTCCTTATACTCCACAATGGAATAGTGTAACTAAAAGGAGGAACCACACCCTGATGGACATGGTGAGATCAATAATGAGTCATGTGGGTCACCATTGTCCTTATGGTGATATTAATTATAGAAAATAGCACACATTCTAAATTGATTTCCAACAAAATTGTAAAATAGTATTCCATATGAACTTTGTTATGAAAATAAATATATATTGTCATGTGTATGAGTATGGGGGTTTGAAGTGTTTGTTAAGGATATTTCTAGAAACAAAATCACACCTTGAGGCACTAAGTGTATCTTTATAGGATACCATAAGGAAACAAGGGGATATTACTTACATAACCCCTCAGACAAGAAGGTTGTGGTTGAAAAACATCCCACATTCCTTGAGAAGGATCATATATCTAAAAGAGATAGTGGGAGAAAGAAAGACTTAAATGAATTCTTGGATCATGATATTAAAGAGTTGGTATAGGAATATGTTCCAAGAAGTCTCATGGAGGAGGATGTTCCAAATACATAAGTACTATGCAGGAGTACAAGAGAGTTTATAGAACTGGAACAATATGATTTTCTAGTCACTAGGGATAGTGACTCATTATTAGTTGATAATAATAATCATATAACCTAAAAGGAATCAATAAGTAGTATAAAAGCCACCAAATAGAAATAATCTATTAATTATGAAATGGATCTCATGTACCATAACTAAAATTGGATTTTATTAGATTCTTCAATAGATGTATTATATATTGGTTATAAATGGGTATTAAAGAAAAACTAGACATAGATGGACAATTCAGTACCTATAATGCATGAATAGTTGTAAAAGGGTTCAAACAGCATTAAGGCATGGACTATGAAGAAATATTTTCACCGGTTACTATGATAAAATTAATCAAAATTCTACTTTACATAGTTTCATACCATGACTGTGAGATTTGGAAAATGGGTGTAAAAACAACTTTCCATAGTGGAAACCTTTAGGAAGATGTATATATGAAACAACATGGAGGGTTTTTGACTCCAAAGGATTCCATCAAAGTATGAAAATTTCATATATCTATTTATGGATTAAAGCTAGCATCCAGGTCATGGAACATTTGGTTTGATAAATCCATAACGAAAGTTAGTTTCATAAAAAAATGAATGAGATCCTTATGTATATAAGTGGTTTAGTGTGAGTACAGTAATTTTCCTAATAGTTTATGTCGATGACATACTAATCATTGAAAATAAAATACCATTCTTGAAGTCTATTAAAGTCTGGTTGAATACATGTTTCTTCATGAAGGACTTATGTAAAGAAACATATATTCTTGGGATCAAGATCCATCATGATAGATCCAAGAGGTTTCTTGGAATAAGTTAAAGAATATACATTGATGAGATACTGAAGAGATTTAGTATGAAACAATCCAATATTGTATTGTTTCCAATGCCACACAGCATTCATCTTTCTAATAAAATATGTACTCAGATACATGTGGAAAGATATAAGATGAAAAGGACTCCATATGTTTCGGAAATTGGGTCATCCATGTATGCAATGTTATATACAAGTATAGATGTTGTCTATTCATTAAGTATGGTGGAAAGATATTAATTTGGCCTTGATAACCACCATTGGATGGAATTTAAGACTATAATTAAGTATCTAAGGTGTACTAAGGATTTTTTCCTGGTCTATAGAGGATATTTGGAACTAATCATTAGTGGATATGAAAATTATTGTGTCCAAATAGATCAATACAATCTAAAATCATAGTTAGGATATATCTTCACTCTCAATAGAGGTGTTGTAAGATAGAAAATCCCAAATCAAGTTATGGTTTTTGATTCTATAATAAATTCTAGGTATATTAAAACTTCTAAGGTAACTAAAGAAGAAATTTTAATTTGAAACTTAATACAAGAGATTGATGTGGTACCTACAAATAAAGACCCTATTACACTCTATTATGATAATATTGGAGCAGTGAATCTTGTAAAGGAGTTAATGTCTCGTTATCAGGAAAATAACATACTTCAGAAACATTATCACTTGAGGGATTTTTCTTAGAGAGGTGACATTTATATGAGAATATTTTCCATAGAATACAATGTATAAGACCCCTTAACTAAATCCTTAAATTATAAGAAACATAATCATCATGTGAGAGCTAGCAGACATAAATTCATTGGAAATTGAATCTAGTTCAAGTTGGAGTTTGTTGGAGTTGGTTTCATAGAACCAACTATTTGTACTTTAGATTGAATATATATATATATATATATATATATTCAAATAAGTGAATATTATTTTAATATATTGTTACAAAACATTCATAGTTTTGTATGAATTTAATGTAATAAAATTATCATAGTATCAATCACATTGAAAAGGGAATGGTAGTTCCCCGCTATGGTAAGAACCTTGAAATGTTATGGTGATATTATTAAACCTTGTTCTATGGTCAGATAAAATTTTATTATTGGTCACATAGTATGTTGACTGATATTTGAGAGTACTTATAAGTATATATCACTTCATCTCGTGAAATTTGAACTTGGCAATCTCCAAGATGAGAGATTATGAGAACAGATCCACCTATAGAAAATCCACATTTTTATGTGTCATTGGATTTTATTATATGAAAGTGTGTGTAATGATACAAAGAATTTAAGATTATTATTAATACATATCATGAATCATGCACTTTTATGTATTATTGTAAACCATGATGAGATAGTTCATGGTGAAGTTGGGTATATTGGGTGTGTCACCAATGATATGATATTAATGAATAAGTTGATAAAGGATTTGTCTCTTCCATATTTATGGTTTATATATTGGCCCTTTTATTGAAATAGAACTATTTCATTAAATTACATTCCCATTGTGTAATGATAAGTTTATTTCTAGTAGTCAAAGAAAGACATATCAAGCATATAGGTTGATGTCACAGGTGTGAAACCTTCTTGATGAGATATCATGACAAATAGATTATATTACACAGTGAGAGTTTACATGTGGTTTTTTCATTGAAACATATATTCTTCCTATATGGGTGCTTTAACCCATTGATAAATAGAAATATTGGAATTTAGGTAATCCCTCTTAATACCACTTAGGAATAGGCCTAGAGGGTTACACATAAAGTGTTTCCTTTGATCTTAGTTAAATATTATTTATATTTAATATTTGTAATAAATATTACTCCCTAAAACAAGAGTTAATATTTATCCAAGATTCATTAAATGATCAAAAATGTTAAATAAATATTTATTTGCAGGATATTGTAATGAATCATCTCGGATCAACCTGACACATCACCTAATTTGGATTGTCACAAGGCCTCATGTGCACCTCTCCGAATGCCATAGGCTTCTGACCAGTGGTTAGGGTCTAAAAGATACAATGGAGAGACTATAACCTCTAGTCAGAGTGCAATAATAGTGAAAATAACTAAAATCATACATAAAGATAAAAATTAGAGCATGCATAATAAATAAACTAAAACAAGAGTGTTCTCTAAAAAAAATTAAATATTGAATATGGTCATAAAAACTCACAAGAATGAAAAATATAAAATAGTCAGTCACCCAATGGTTTGACCACGTATAAAAAATAAAAAAATAAAAAATAAATACATCAGGATCTACTTTCCATCACCAAGCCAAGCCACATACCCAATCTCTACAATACTCGAGCTACACCAGCCTGATTCAGAGACTCTACATAAGCATCTCCACTTGATCAAGAAAAACTGGGCCTCAGCCCCATCCACTATGAAACCTATGTTCCAACCTGAAAGCATACATCAGGTATTTATGCACGCTAAGGTGAGAAATAAATCTCAATAGGCTGCCCCCAATGGTGGACCTACAATATGTTGTCATAATAAGTGAATGCGCACATGATATGACAATCCTAGATGAAACTAAAAATAAATGGCATAAAATAAATACACAATGATAAAAAGGAGGATAAAGGAAAATAATAAAATTGATAGTTGCAAGTTCTAGTCTAACACTTGAGAAAAATCTACCCCTACTCTGGCCCACGCCATAGTATTTATAACACATGTCTCACCCAGACACACAACATCAGGCGTGTCCTCCAGATCCACATAGGATCTACAAGACATCTAAATGAAAAGGTATGAATATCAAACCCCATGACATTAATATAGGAATCCACGACCACATAAAACATCTATAAAGATCTAGTAATCCAATAAAATGATCTTAAATAGCGACATGAACACCTAGGTTGACAAAAATAGAGAACATGTCATCCCCAAACATCCTGCAAAGACAAATTGGGCACTATTGATGGATCTCGAGAAGTAGTGTCCCAAAGGCTCCATATATAAAATCGAGATTATAGAGCATCTGCAATACTGAGATTCTAAAAACATCCATGATGTTAAACCCCTAAATAGGGCATAATAATCAACTATAGGGGTTTATTCATCCAGATCATTCATTATCTCTCTAATACCATCTAACTATAGTAATCTGATAGAGAAGAGAACCTATCAAAACTTAGGGCTAGTGCACGGTCTAAGATATCCCAAGGGTATCCTCCTTAAACCAAAGTCATGAGTAAAAAATTCATCAAACACCATTTCTAATGGCTAACCAAACATGGGATGATCCACCTCTCAAACCCACCATCCAAATAGGTGAACTAGAAGTGTCAATATACACATGACAAAAAAACACAGGGCCTCTCTCAACACCCTGGATCTCAGAATCTAAAAAATATCCACCAAAGGATATCAACAGCCCACCTTAGGAGAAAACTAAAATTCAAGTCTCCCACAGTGTATGAGGTTGAAATATAAGGTGAATTCTAACTAGGTACTCCCCTACTACATGAAAAATCTTAGGCCATTTCCATCTATATATCCTCATACATCCAAAAGTCTATAGCAAGAGTAGGAAACCTTATGAGGGGTTCATCTAGCTTATCCAAAGCATGGGTAATTCCTAGTGTAGAAACATCCCAAATGGACCTTAGTGGACTCCAATTGATCCTCGATCAACAACATTCCCAAATGGAATCCAAAAGCACAAGCCTTCCAATAGGGGTATTCAAAAAGGTCCTCATGAACACCTCAAAAGCAATACCCTACAAGACTTATCATCTAAGAAAAACCTCGATATAAATCCCCTAATAAAAAAACCATAGTTGGCCTTCCTAACAAACAACCCATCCACATGTACCACCTCACCCATAAGGGTATCCAAACAACACCATGCCATGCAGGCATTCTCAATAGTTGACTTTGACATCAAATGATCATTTGATCAAAAACCATCACATAAGGGCATCCTTGAGAGTCCCTTATAATCATCTCAACACCTCAATATCACCTGGTTTTAACTACCTTCTCACAGTAATAACCCATCCCAAAGGATCTAATGGATCTAATCCTAAAACACAAGATTGCAACCTCAATATCTCTAAACTCAAGAAACCAGTCCCAATAACCGGGGACAATCCAATATCTCCTCATAATAATAATTTATCCCACATTCCGAGATCCATTTGAAAGAACCTCAAATAAAACCATCTTGGCATCCACAATTCATTCCAACTAACAAGATCACACCCTCACTTGGGCCTCGTAGCTCACAACCCAACCCACTGGAGGATTATAAATCCAAACCTTGAAGAAATCATCCTACTGAAATATCTCTGTCCAAAACACCATACATATAGCCTCTAAATGTTGAAGGGATTCCACCATCACGATCTATGTAGAAAAAATGATCATGATGGACTATTCAGAAGTCTAGTTCTAACTCAGGGGAACAAAACACCCAAAAACCCCTTGCTTGAAAAAGTACATGGTGTTTACTTCTGAGTACATAGTGTGTAATCTCAAACCTGCACCTAGACATATACTTCTACAAGGCCAGAGTAGACATGGGGTCTATCCTTGTACTACTACATGGTCAGGGCATACATGGGGAATGCTCGTGTACTACTATAAAACCATGTACCCCTCACATGAAGTGTCTTCCCAAGTACATGGCCACATGTCCATGTCCCACTACACAACTTGTACCCATAGTAAATTGCATGTACTTCCCAAAACTCTATCTGCCCATGTACTCAGCCACATGTTCAGGTAGATAGATAAGTAATACTATATGGTGTATACTTAAAGTACATGATGTGTACTTATAAAAACTTAACTTCCCAAAATAGGAAGAGAACATGATGTGTGTTCTCTGAACCATGTGTCGTTTATATGGGATTCCCCAAATGGAAATCCCCCGAATCACCCTAAAACCCTCGATTTATTTGAAAAGTCATAGATAGACCCCCAAAAGGTCCCTAGAAACCCAAAATAGGATTAAAACTTAAAAAAACTATGTTATTGATATTTTCAGCATAAAAGGTAAAACAGACCTACCTCCTGGAGGAAACTATCAACACTTCATACTGAATCTGCCATTTGTAGCCACCATACTTCGATCCAAGCATTAGATGAACCCTTGGGAAGTTCCTACTCCTTCCTCTACCTCTTCTATCCCTATCCTTATCTTAGCCATGCAACAATAAATCCCAAAAATCATGTGCATGGGAATCCAAAGGGTAAAAAGATAAAACAAAAAGGGGAAAATAAAAAAAAGGAAGAAAAAATAAAAAGAAAACAAAAAAATGAGGCTTAAGCCCGAAATCAACACCTAATGTGATTTTATGCCTTACCTAATAAAAATCTCTATTAAAGACTCAAAAATGGAGAAAAATTCTCAATTCAATGATTTGATTAAAAGATATCACCAAATGAACACATGTGAATAAATTAATATTTAGTTAATTAAATATTAAATATTAAATATTATGTGAAAATTCGAACGGATCATATTTCCAGTAAAGTCCTATATTATAGTAAACACCTTATTTTGGGAATAACATAGTGGTCATAAAAATTATCTGATGCCATCTTATAGAAAAAAATTACCATTTTTCCCCTGAAACACTTCTGGGAACAAAATGTTCAGATTTATCTTAATTTTTACAAACTGTGAAGATGCGTGGAATCCCAAACTTCCCACCATAAATGATTATTTACCTCAAGAATCCTATGTGGTCAACCAATTTCATGATCCCACCCAAGAAATGGTGTAGCTAACACTATCTCGATCATTTAATGATCAGTCTTACAGCATCCACAGCTCTCTCAAAAAATGAGTGATGTTACTCTATGACTATTATGATTCTCCCCACCATAAAAGTATCCATATAATCACCCTGATACCTCAAATAAAAAAAATATACATTCAACACTCTATCCATCATCGAATGTAATGGATATACATGTCCAAAATGATCATAATTGAGTGCCATCATGAAAACCACAACAACCCATGCTCACTCCTGGCTCACCAGTAATAGCAGCTTCTACACTCAACAAACCACTTAAAGTGAGGTTCATGTCCACCAACCAACTATGTTTTACTCCCCGGTATAAGGATTTCCTTAATATACCCTCAAATGTGCAATAGGACTCATTATAACAAAGACCAAGTCCTAATAAAGCTAGGTTAATGTGCCTAAAACCACTGATCATGCTCCTTAAACAGGCCAGTTTTAACAAATCGGAGTAACCTAGATACCCCTCTTCAATGATAAAGAATCTCCTTCATGCCAAGATCAACCATGAGAACAACCTCAACTCAAGTGTTGATACAAATCCATAATCATCCAACCACTCTCTCACCGTGCTATCTAAGGTGTAGTCAGAAACGAGCAGGACCAAGCATCCCACCAAACCTTCCCTCTTAATATAGTAATAAGACTAGGAGCACTCCTAGTTCTCCAATTCTCAAACAATAGACATCCTCATTCCTAGATACACCCTAGTGGAATAAGACCTCAATATACACACCAAGGGAGAACTGTCACACCCACCCAAGTCATTAGTGATAACAGGCACACAGACCCCACCGCATGACTCAGTAGACAACATGTGGAAAGAACAACTCCATATCAAGAAAAATGAACTTGAAACTTTAGGGGAACCACCTCCTAAAGGAAACTTGATCCCAATACAAGGATATCTCAGGAATCTTTACCCTTATAGAGCCACTAAAAGGGAACTCAAATCCCATTTCCAACCCACAAGGGTCACCAAGAATCCCTTAATGAAGGGATTTCATCCCCATCACCAAAAAATATCTCACCGCAATATCCACATGATCTTACATCAGAATAAAATATATGTGTGTAGTTAATTTTAGTAGAATTGCACCAATGTTCTATATGTGATACACCATATAGGCTATTGTTGACACTTTAAACAACCAAACCTCCATCGTTAGTGAAAACACCACAAACATGCATATGTCATGTGAATCCTACATGCTTAGAATTATGCATAAAAACTAGTGTAATGACCCAACCCAATGGGGCTCACTTGGCCGGTGGAAGGTCAGGATACCATAACCCCAAGCTCACCTCCATAGGTCGGGGGTTGGAGACAAGAACCAATAATGCATAACTAAAATGGGAGTCTTTTACTTAATGTGCATGTATTCACACACCCAACCATATCCATGAATAAGTGCAGATGAATAATAATAAAAGATAATAAAATCTAGAGTAGAAAACATGTATAAAATAACCTTTAGGGAATATAAAAGAATACGATAGAATAATCCAAAATGAAAGGGTAAAAATACATTCCCAACCAAAAAAGATGTCCCAACCTGATAATAATTGGAATAAACTAAAGATGAGAGATCCCGAATCCTGGTCTCCAATTCTGACCACCGTATGCAGTCTAGGCACCTGATTATACCTATGTTGATCTAAAATCATGATCTATTTGTTCATCATCTGTATAGGACATGACACGTATGGGAAAATCCCATGCAGAGGTGAGTATATACATACCTAGAAGGATTCCATAAAATTGAAGAGGGAGTAATAAGAGACGCGATGGAAGTAGCCATCTCAACCCAATGAAACCATGTCAATCAGAAACTGAGATGAAAACTATAAATATCTAGATATAATTAATAAGAATCCCAAATGAGAGATAAAAGGGATATCAATCTCCATATCCCATATAAGAATAATGATTCTACCTACAACACTAAAAAGGGACTATCTCTAATACCCACCATCTTGTGTGTCCATCAAGATAACCATGGAGAGAACCCACACCTTTCCACCGTGTTGCACAGTCGAGGGGGAACATTCTATAATAGAGGACTCATGCCCTATTTCATCAGGGGGGTTCCACTTAGTAGGTAGAGAAACTACTCCCTAGTGTGTTAGGGGGATTCCAATCAGTAATCATAGGACCAACACCCTATTTTGTTGGGGGTGCTACTCAATAGGTAGAGGACTTATTCCCTAGTGTGTCAGGGGTGAAATTCAGTAGGTAGAGGACCCATGCCCTAGTGCATCATGGGGTTTCACTAAGTAGGTAGAGGAATCACACCCTAGTGTGTCATGTGGTTCCACTCAGTAGGTAGAGGACCTATGCCCTGATGCTACAAGGGGGTGCCAATCAAGCCAGTGTAATGAGTATAGGGGACCCACACCCTAGTATAATAGGGGGTTATTGACCCTGACCTCTCTTTGATGATCCTGCATGATCACTTCCATCATCAAGTGTCTCCTAAAGAAGAATCACACTCGAAAAATCTCACATCCTATCTCAAAATCCACTATGAAAACTTCCATCTCGTTCTACGTAGAAAAACACTAAGGATAGGCAGCCCATAGGCCAAAAAATGAGTCTAGAAAAAATCTTGAAGAGCACATGAGGCTCGTCGTTGGTCCGTAAAGCTAAAACATTAATCCACTGATATGTCATTTCAAATAGCCATGAATGGATTAAAAAATCACACCATTGTGATCCTCATGAAAAAACACTCAGGATGGGCTATTTACTTTTCCAAATCTGACACTAGGTGAAAAAATGAATTTCTTCATAACACATGTCTATGTCACTTTGTGGGTCTAAACCATGAGTTAAAAAATGTATCCCACATTGTTCTTGAATATTCTATCTTGATGTAAGGGTCATGATGTTGCAAATAGATCTTCAATCTAACATCTCATGAAGGAGTTACGACCAAAATAATATTTTATGACAATAATAATAATAGTAATAATAATTATTATTTTTATTTTTATTATTATTTTTATAAAACCTTATTCAAAGTAAGTGGTTCACACACAATGAATCCCCACTTCTCAATCACATAGTAATCCTGTCCAGTTGGTCTCCCCTCCAAGTTGGTTTCTCCTTCAATCATAATAATAATAATTATTAATATTAATATTATTATTATTATCATTATTATTATTATTAACGTAACTCTCCTCCATTTTACACGCCCTGGTCGCACACCCTCTAGGGGTTTCAAAACTTTTCTTTTTTTTCAATCAATAATAATAATAATAAATATCAAATGTTATTATTATTAAATATAATAACACACCACCCTCCACAACTGGCCAGAAATCAAATTCTAACTGTTCTTCACCAGAAAATGTCCACATCTATCTATAAAAAATGCACATCCCTAGACACGCCTCTCATGCACCTTCCACTTGATCCTATTGCCCCTCCAAATATCAAATCCATGGATTATCACCCATTTCCCATGTCATTCATCAATATTTCCACAAACCATCAATTTGTGTGTCATTTGTGCTACCTCAAAGAATCCAGGTGTTTGATCATGCTTGAACCTACCCTAGTAATGTCGAACTGTGACCCCATAGGCCAACGACGAAGAACTCAATGAATGGAGAGGGTAAAAACATAATCAAAAATTTAACCATCATTTTATAATCATTCTTGACCAAATATTATATAAACGGAGTGATATCAAGAGAAATAAGGGGTTTAATGAATCAATTATACAACAAGGCATCTGGGCAAATGTGAAGGAATAAATAAATCACAAATAATAAGTAGATAATTAATCCATGTTTAATATTTTGATAAAAAGGTAGAAATTAACAATTGAAAATTCCTACCTCGATTATGGATTGATCATTGGTGAAGAATGTATTCTTCAGTGATAAGGAAGACTCGTTGCGTTCTCTACCTATCGATCCACCTCAATCTGATCATCATTCTTCATTCAATGTTGATCCACCAATGAATAATGATCTCCTACTCCTCTCATATATAGAAATATTTGTGCAAATAAACCTTGTAAAATCGTCATAATAGGGTATTTATAGAGGATTTTAATTTGTTAATTTAATAAAATAAATAAATAAATTATTTATTTATTTTAATTAATGCACCCGCTAATGACTGCCTTAACTGGGTGTCTAGAACCAACCAAATTTAGGTCACACATAGGGTAAACCTCATATTTTGGACTCAACCATGGTCTTAGATTTCCAATATGATTATTTTTCCATGTGTTATTCCAATGTTTTAGGAAAACTATGTGTGTGTGATATTAATATATTTAATATTTTTATAATATCAATTCTGAAGTCATCGGGTCTCGAAATATTGTGTCTTTTTAGTGCTTAGATCCAAAAATATTCATAGTAATATTCCAAAGTCTTACATGGAAAAACCAAAGTCATTATATTACTCCCCCCTTCAATACTTTTTTCCCGAAAATAATAATCTAAAAAATGTTAGGGATACTGAGCCCACATCTGGCTCTCCTGCATTCTCCCATGTTGTCTACCAACATGCACCCAAGGGAACCATGTTCCCATGATGGGTCTTCCCAGGCGAGTTCATGACCACCACCAAATACCTTGAAAGGCGGCACCACACTCTTTACACATCTCATCTATGTCAACATTGTGCAATGAGTTGTGAACACGTCTTCTCAGTTGTGATGAGTGGAAAACACCAAGAACCTATTCTAACTAAAATCACAGGGTCAAGAAGTACACCACATTGCTATCCCAACATATTAACTAGAAAAAGTTCCTAAGATCCTTTGAGATAGCCTTTTGTCCTAGCCAAATCCATGTGATCCTCAACATAGAGAGATATCTCAGAATATATGATCTCCTTATAAAACTCCAAAGGCCATCTCTATCAGTCCAAAAAGGACTCTTGATATTTTTTGGGCATCCCTCATCCACCCTTAGATGAATTTAACCCCTTTCACAACCATCACTAGCACCAACCATAGTCCTATAAGTGCTAACTCCCAATAGATATGAATAGTATAGTGGTGACTTATAGGGACTCCGATAGATGGCCTCAAATGGTGTTACTCTGATGGTGGAGTGATAATTGTTTTGACACGTACTCCATCGATGGTAGGTGACACTCCCAGATATGTCCCAAAGATAACATGAAATCCCAAAGCATTTTATCCATAACCTGAATGGTATGCTCTCCATGGACATCTATCTGGGGTAGAAACACTATTCTGAAATGGATCCAAGTACAAAGTCCTCGTGTATACCCTCCATAATTATGACCATAAGTGAGCATCATGGTCTAAATGATCATTGATGGAATTAAATGAAGTCGAACTACATCATGAATGCACTGGAGTCCCAAACTCACCACTAAGATATGCTCTCAGATGGGTTGGAAGTGGTTCAACCTAGTGATTCAATCTACGATCACTCAATTAGAATTTTGAAATCTCACCAATTATGGAATCCCCATCATGAGAACCACAAAGAAACCATATTATTTCCACTTCCACCTGGCACCTCAGCATCCACCTATAGGAAGGTGAGATTTCAAGAGTTAAACTCAGTAATAATTTGTAACATCCTTGGAAACCAAACCTAAATCCAAAGGATTTTGGTACAACCACCCTTCTCCTAGGTGTACTACTAAGGAAAAAAAACCTCCTCAGTACCTTTTCTTGCAGCATGACTAGTGCCACCAACCATCCTTAAACAAGGATGTTGTGCTCCCCACCTTTATGGAATCCATCGGGAACTTATCTAGTGGATGTATGGTCATGAAATATCTCCCAGTAGATATCCCCAAGTTGTACCTCCTTAATTCTCTAAAGAAGTGAAGGGGTAACAAACATAAACTAGAGTTATGTTTCACTATCCTAACGTAAAAGGGTCAACTACAAAGAGGTCAACTACTCTATTACATCACTCAACAATAGCGGCCAAAAAACCTTGTTGTGATCATCTTCTGCCATAACCATGCCTTGGGTGACCCTCAAGTTGATATTGCCTCAACCTCTACAGGGTCCAATATCTCACCCATGTTTGAGAAGACATATCCCGAGAAGTGGATATTCAAATCTAGATCTGACTCCATGATATATTTTATATGACTAGCACTCCAGAAGCATGTCTAGCAGCCTCATCCAATTTCTTGTGTGTTCTAACTATGACATTGAGGACATGAGGGTACCTTTGTAGAGTCTCTCCATGAACTAATCCAATAAGGGTTAAGGATATGGATCATAAGTCTCATGAACTCATTTTGGGATTTCAACATGCCAAAGGGTATCACCAAGAACTCAAAGCAACCATAGTAGTTATAGGAATCCATGCTTGATACATCCACCTCTTGAACTTGGAGTTAGTGATAACTCATCCTGAGGTCAAATTATGAGATCCACTTCACCTCCATCCACTGGGAAAATAGGTCATAGATTCTCATGGGTGGATACTTCTCCCAAATAGTCACCTGGCTTGAGTGATGCTAATCCACACCTGACCTCAATCACTTTTCCACCTCTTAGGTGAACAATATAAGGTTTTCTAGGAAAACACATTAATTATTACGAAACCCCTACTCTAAAGACTCCTCTAACCACACCTCCAAATCTTACAACTACATTGGGTCATCTGATATTCTATCATAGATATAGATCCATCCCCAATGCAAGTCCATGCAGAAAAAAACTCTCGGTGGTGCGGTAAACCCAACATAACCTCAGGATGGATGCCCCCATACTCCTCCACCATCATAGGAAACTAAAAGCTCATGGAATATTCTGATCTAAGGGTAATAATATCCAATTTAATAATAAAGTGGATGTAAACTCTTATGAATGAGCTCATCCTACCTTATCAAGGGATCACTCTTTATCAAAGGAGGAAAAATCCATCCCAAAAAACTGAAATAACTGATACACTCACTGGTAGCAGTCATATGAGCATGGATGGTAAACGGATAGCCCATAATGAGGAAAATGTCAAAGGGTCCCACTGTCACTATAGAAATATTTCTTCCAAGGATCTCTCTCCTCATGGGGTCAGGTCAAACCATCGATGGAAATGTGTGATCACCAATCCTCTATGAGGGATCCTCTAGTACAAGGGTTGAGCAAAAAAGGGCTTCACTGGTACCATTAGGTCTCAAACAGAAGCTACATCTAGTGAAATGTGGCTTACAGATTGGTACCATAACCATAGCTGGAGTAGTGGAGACACATGTCGTACCCTGAACCACACTTAAAGCCACTGATCTACAAGATCCTACTTCTTGAAGATATCCATTCCCTTTCCCACCTAATCAACATAACTAGGGCTAGCTCCAACACCTTTTCACATCAAAACAACCCTGAACATACAATTCGAATGAACTCTTCTTCCACACCTAAACACTCCACTTTGGGTGGCACTGACTTGCCCTCATGGTTTTGAATCACATCACAAGAATTCATCTTGGTGTGAGAAATTCCCCTCTTACTTGTGTGTCCAAATCCAAATCAAACATAAAAAACACAAGGCTCTACCAACTCCCCATGTCGCCCTAGATAAGTCTCACTTACAGGACCACCATTATGAGGGTTCCTATCCAAGAATAACATTCACACCATAGGCTCAACCTAGTCCTCTACTACACAAGAAGAGGGAGTTTATCTCACCACAAAACTTGGGCGATCTCTATCTCTAAAACCCATGATGCATACTCAACACAAGTGAATCATCTATTGGTACTTATGGAGCCAACTGCTTCCCCATGGAGAGGAATATTCACCAAAACAAACATTTGATTGATAAAGGTATACACAAGATAGACAATTTTGACCATTGACTCGATTAAAACCTATAATTCCTGAGTGTCTATCTTGTCATGAAACCTCAATGGGATTTATCATTTGAACTCACATAAGATGTTAAGCCTGTGTATACCATCATTTTTTACTGATGGAGCTATTGATTTCTCAATTTATATATATTCATATGCCTAATTCATAGAAGGATACCTACATTGTTCAATAGATTTTAGAACAACTCAGTGCCCACCTGGAGAAAAGTACCTCATGAGTAGGTCCCTAAACTAAGGCCTCATCGATCAACTGGTCATCACCATGACACTGTCTCAAAATCCTAGCTGGCTATCATCATGGTTACATCTTGAAATCTATCAAGACATAACACATTCAAAGATCATATATACATAGATATCTAACTCAAGAAGGATAGTCAAATGACTCAATCATATATGATGCATGTACCAAGTTCACTAAAACTGATGTATCAGTATGTTGAGTCGACAAGAAGGTAGTTAGAGTCCTGGTGTAAGGATACATTAGTCATCACACCAACACTAGGTTACCTAACCTAGAATTCACACAAAAGACACTTTGACATCATTTCCCTAAGTCCTAATAAATCCGTATAAGGGGAAAACTTTGAATATCATCCCAAAGAATGAACTACTCTGATACCACTTTGTAATAACTCGACCCACCAAGGCCCACCTGACAAGAGGAAGGTTTGGATAACATAACCCCAAGCCTACCTCCATAGTCTAGGGTTTGGCGACAAGCATCGAGAAGGAATATCTAAAATGGGATTCATTTACCTAATGTACCTATATACACACACCCAACCATCTCCATACATAAGTGTAGAGGAATAATAATAAAATATAGTAATATCTAAAGTAAAAAACAATGCATGTAATAACCTATAAGGAATAAAAAATAGTATGATAGGATAATCCAAAAATAAAGGGGGAAAATTTGTTCCCAATTAGAAAAAAATATCTCAACCTGATAACAACTGGAATAAAGTAAATCTGAGAGATCCCAACTCCTAATCTCCAAGACGGACCACCACACGTGGTCTATGTACCTGAGTATCCCTATGTGCCTCTGAAATCAACATCGATCTATTTTTCATCTACATAAGACACAACACATGTAGGAAAATACCATGCAGGGATGAGTATATACATACTTAGTAGGATGCCCCGAAAACTGAAGATGGAGCAATAAGAGACATGATAGAAGTATTCAGATCAAACCAATGAAGTCATGTTAATAGAAGACTAAGACAATAACCATAAACATCTAGATATACTCAAAAATAATCTCAAATGAGAGAGAAAGGGGATCTAAATCTACACAGCCTAGCTAAGAACAATGATTCTACCTGCAGGTCTAAAAAGGGACCATCTATGATGCCCAACATCTCATGTATCCATCGAGGTAAACGTGGGGAGAACCCACACCTCACCACTATTCCACATAGTTGAGGGGGAAAATCTCTAATAGATGACCCAAACCTTAGTGCATCAATGGGGTTTCACTCAGTAGTTATAGGATTCACACCCTATTGCATCGGAGGGGTGCCACTCAGTAGGTAGAGGACCCACACCCTAGTGTGTTAGGGGTGTCACTCAGTAAGTATAGGACCCACAGCCTAATATGACAGGGGGTTCTGATCAGTAGGTAGAGGAACCATTCCCTATTGCATCAAGGGGGTGCCACTCAATAGTTATAGAACCTACACCCCAATGCCACAAGGGGGTTCCAATCAAGCTAGTGCAAGGATTATGGGGGCCTGCACCCTGGTATTATAGGGGGATTTCTGACCCCGACCTCTCTCTGATGATCTTTCTTGATCACTTCCATCATCAATCATCATCTAAAGAAGATTAATGTTCGAAAAATCTCACATTGTATCTCTAAAATCACTATGAAGGCCACCATTATGTTTTATGTGGAAAACACTAAGGATAGGCTATTTGTGGGCCAAAATCCAAGTATGGAAAAAAAACTCAACAAGTGCATGAGGATCATCGTCAGTCCTCTAGGATAAAATGCCAATCCACTGATATATCATTATAAGTAGACTTGAATGGATAAATAGATCATACCATTTTTATCCTTGTGGAAAAATACTCAGGATAGTCTATTCACTTTCCCAAATTGGGTACCTAGTGAAAAAAATGCATTTTGTCATAACACGTATGTACGTCACTTCATGGGCCCAAGACACAAGTTAGAAAAAGGTATCCAACATTAGTCTTGAAATTTCCATCTCAGTGTAAGGGTCATGATTCCATATACGAATCATCAATCTGATATTGCATGAAGGAGTCAGACCGAAACAAGATTTCATGATAATAATAATAATATTGATAATATTTTGTATCACTTGTACAAATATGACTTTTAGTGGCCGCCAAAATCCATCGCTAAAGGTCAATAGCGGCTGCCTAGCGTCCGCCAAACAGCAGCCGCTTTTGGTCTGTCGCTGTTGCTATCAGCGACCGCCATTTGGCGGAAGCTGAAGGCCAGCATGTATGACCAAAAGTGGCCGCCATTTGGCGGCCACTGTAGGGCTGACCAACAGCAGCTGTTATAGCTGACCCGAAGATAGGCTACAGGGGCCGCCAAATGGCGGCCGCTTTAGCTTTTAAATTTTTTTAAAAAAAATATCAAAAATACTATGAATACCACATAAATCTCATTATCATCTTCCATGCTCCACAACCCTCATCAAATATAACTACATATCAAAATTTAATAATAAAATTAGTACCAAATAAAACCTATAAACAAATAATTGAAACAAATTAACATATTTCAATTCAAACTTACTATAACAGATCGAAAGTATACGATTTTCAAAATATATTCATAATTTCGATTATCGTTTTAAAAATTTTAAATCGTTAATTCTATGGTTCTAATTACATTGTTTCCCTGTGATTTCAGGTCAATCCG
Source organism: Viscum album (assembly GCA_963277665.1). Taxonomy (NCBI): domain Eukaryota; kingdom Viridiplantae; phylum Streptophyta; class Magnoliopsida; order Santalales; family Viscaceae; genus Viscum; species Viscum album. The sequence continues at coordinate 446,193,277 of OY728137.1, read as the reverse complement.
ATGTCGTACGCTCTGACTTTGACCGTTAGAGGCCTGTTTTGGCCTTTTATGGCATCAGAAGTGTGTTCTCGGTCACCGCGGGAACACGGAACCTTCGATTGGCGTTCCGTCTGCCCGACCACTTCAAAATTCACTCACCCGTTTTTGTCGTCCAATTTCAGGCCAATCCGACGTCGTTCGGCCGGTTTGGACCACCCCACGCGTGTTTCGGAAGCACGTCCAACACTTAAAAAGCGCATATTGAGCCGTTGCGCGCAAACCACACGTTCGATTGACATTTAGTCTCCTCGTACACATAAATAATAATAATTACAGTTTTTCCCCTATGATTTCAGGTCAATCCGATGTCGTACGCTTTGACTTTGACCGTTAGAGGCCCGTTTTGGCCGTTTATGGCACCAGAAGTGCGTTCTCAGTCACCGCGGGCACACAACACTTCCGATTGGCGTTCCTTATTCCCTAAAACTTCACAATTAACTCACCCATTGTTGTCGTCCGATTTCAGGCCAATCCGACATTGTTCGGCCGGTTTGGACCACCCCACGCGCGTTTTGGAAGCGCACCCAACACTTAAAAAGTGCATATTGAGCCGTTGCGTGAAAACCGCACATCCGATTGATGTACCCTCTCCTCGTACACATCAAGAATAATAATTACAATGTTTTCCTGTGATTTAAGGTCAATCCGATGTCGTACGCTCTGAATTTGACAGTTAGAGGCCCGTTTTGGCCTTTTATGGCACCAAAAGTGCGTTCTCGGTCAGCGCGGGCACATGACACCTCCGATTGGAATTCCGTCTACTCGAACACTTCACAATTTACTCACCCATTGTTTTCATCCGATTTTAGGCCAATCTGACGTTGTTTGGCCGGTTTGGACCACCCCACGCGCGTTTCGAAAGCGCGTCCAACACTTAAAAAGTGCATATTGAGCCGTTGCGTGCAAACCGCACATCCGATTGATGTTCCTTCTCCTCATACATGTCAAGAATAATAATTATAGTGTTTCCCTTGTGATTTTAGGTCAATACTATGTTGTATGATCTGAATTTGACCGTTAGAGGCCCGTTTTGGCCGTTTATGGCACCAGAAGTGCGTTCTCGGTCACCGCAGGCACACGGCACCTCCGATTGGCATGTTGTCTGCCCAACCAATTAAAAATTCACTCACCCATTGTTGTCGTCTGATTTCAGGCCAATCCGACGTCGTTCGGCCAGTTTGGACCACCCCACACGCGTTTCAGAAGCGCGCCCAACACTTACAAAGCGCATATTGAGTCGTTGCGCGCAAACCGCACATCCCATTGATGTGCCATCTTCTCTTACACGTCAAGAATAATAATTACAGTGTTCCCCTATGATTTCAGGTCAATCTGATGTCGTACGCTCTGAATTTGACAGTTAGAGGCCCGTTTTGGCCTTTTATGGCAACAGAAGTGCGTTCTCGGTCAGCGCGGGCACATGGAACCTCCGATTGGAATTCCATCTGCCCGAAAACTTTACAATTCACTCAACCGTTGTTGTCGTCCGATTTCAAGCCAATCTGACGCCGTTCGGCCAGTTTGGACCACCCCACGCGCGTTTCGGAAGCGCGCTCAACACTTAAAAAGCGCATATTGAGCCGTTGTGCGCAAACCACACGTCTGATTGATGTGCCTTCTCCTCATACATGTCAATAATAATAATTACAGTATTCCTCCTGTGATTTCAGGTCAATATGATGTCGTACGCTCTGACTTTGACCGTTAGAGGCCTGTTTTGGCCGTTTATGGCACCAGAAGTGTATTCTCAGTCACCGCAGGAACACGACACCTCCGATTGGCGTTCCGTCTACCCAACCAATTCAAAATTTAATCACCCATTGTTTTTGTCTGATTTTAGGCCAATCCGACGTCGTTCGGCCGGTTTGGACCACCCCACGCGCGTTTCGGAAGCACTCCCAACACTTAAAAAGCGCATATTGAGCTGTTGCATGCAAAACGCACGTCCGATTGATGTTTTATCTCCTCGTACACGTCAAGAATAATATTTACAGTGTTCCCTTGTGATTTCAGGTCAATCCGATGTTGTACGCTCTGGCTTTGACCGTTAGAGGCCCGTTTTGGCCTTTTATGGCACTAGAAGTGTGTTCTCGGTCACCGCGGGAACACGGCACCTCCTATTGGCGTGTCGTCTTCCCGACCACTTCACAATTCACTCACCCGTTGTTGTCGTCCGATTTCAGGCCAATCCGACGCTGTTCGGCCGGTTTGGACCACCCCACGTGCGTTTCGGAAGCGCGCCCAACACTTAAAAATCGCATATTGAGCCGTTGCGCGCAAACCGCACGTCTGATTGACGTGAAGTCTCCTCATACACGTCAAGAATAATAATTACAGTGTTTCTCCTGTGATTTCAGGTCAATCTGATGTCGTACGCTCTGACTTTTACCGTTAGAGGCCCGTTTTGACCGTTTATGGCACCAGAAGTGCGTTCTCGGTCACCACGGGCACACGACACCTCTGATTGGCATTCTGTCTACCCTACCACTTCACAATTCACTCACACGTTGTTTTCGTCCTATTTCAGACCAATATGACGTCGTTCGGCCGGTTTGGACCACCCCACGCGCGTTTCGGAAGCACACCCAACACTTAAAAAGTGCATATTGAGCCTTTGCGCGCAAACCGCATGTCCTATTGACGTTTTGTCTCCTCATACATGTCAAGAATAATAATTAAAGTGTTCCCATGTGATTTTAGGTCAATCTGATGTCGTACGCTCTGAATTTGATAGTTAGAGGCCCGTTTTGGCCTGTTATGGCACCAGAAGTACGTTCTCGGTCATCGCGGGCACACAACAGCTCCGATTGGCGTACCGTCTACCCGACCACTTCAAAATTCACTCACCCATTGTTTTTGTCCAATTTTAGGACAATACGACATCGTTCGGCTGGTTTGGACCACCCCACACGCGTTTCGGAAGCCTGCCCAACACTTAAAAAGCGTATATTGAGCCGTTGCGCGCAAACCGCACGTCCCATTGAAGTTTCGTCTCCTCGTACACATCAAGAATAATAATTACAATGTTCCCCTTATGATTTCAGGTCAATCCGATGTCGTACGCTCTAACTTTGACCGTTATAGGGCCGTTTTGGCTGTTTATGGCACCAGAAGTGCGTTCTCGGTCACCGCGGGCACACGGCACCTCAGATTGGCGTTTCGTCTACCCGAAAACTTTACAATTCACTCACCCATTGTTTGCGTCCAATTTCAGGCCAATCTGACGTCGTTCGTCCGGTTTGGACCACCCCACGTGCGTTTCGGAAGCGCACCCAACACTTAAAAATCGCATATTGAGCCGTTGCGCGCAAACCGCACGTTCGATTGATGTGTCGTCTCCTCATACACGTCAAGAATAATAATTAAAGTGTTCTCCTATTATTTCAGGTCAATCTGATGTCGTACGCACTGACTTTGACCATTAGAGGCTCGTTTTGGCCTTTTATGGCACCAGAAGTGCATTCTCGGTCAGCACGGGCACACGGCACCTCCGATTGGCGTTTCGTCTGCCCGACCACTTCAAAATTAACTCACCCGTTGTTTTTATCTGATTTCAGGCCAATTCGACATTGTTCGGCCGGTTTGGACCACCCCACGCGCGTTTTGGAAGCGCTCCCAACACTTAAAAAGCGCATATTAAGCCGTTGCGCGCAAACCGCACGTCCGATTGACATTTCGTCTCCTTGTACACGTCACGAATAATAATTACAGTGTTTCCCTTGTGATTTTAGGTCAATCCGATGTCATACGCTCTGACTTTGACCGTTAGAGGCCCGTTTTAGCCGTTTATGGCACCAGACGTGCGTTCTCGGTCACCGCGGGCACACGGAACCTCCGATTGGTGTGTCGTCTGCCCAAACACTTCCCAATTCACTCACCCATCGTTGTCGTCCGATTTCAGGCCAATACAATGTCGTTCGGCCAGTTTGGACCACCCCACGCGCGTTTCGGAAGCACGTCCAACACTTAAAAAGCGTATATTGAGCAGTTGCGCGCAAACCGCATGTCTGATTGACCTTCCGTCTCCTCGTACACGTCAAGAATAGTAATTAAAGTGTTACCCTATGATTTTAGGTCAATACAATGTCGTACACTCTGAATTTGACAGTTAGAGGCTCGTTTTGGCCTTTTATGGCACCAGAAGTGCGTTCTCGGTCAGCGCGGGCACACGGAACGTCCGATTGGCATGTCGTCTACCCGACCACTTCAAAATTCACTCACCCGTTGTTTTCATCCGATTTCAGGCCAATCCGACGTCATTCTCCCAGTTTGGACCACCCCACGCGCGTTTCGGAAGCGCGTCCAACACTTAAAAAGCGCATATTGAGTCGTGGCGCACAAACCGCATGTCCGATTGATGTGAAGTCTCCTTGTACACTTCAAGAATAATAATTAAAGTGTTCCACCTATAATTTCAGGTCAATATGATGTCGTACGCTCTAACTTTGACCGTTAGAGTCCCGTTTTGGCCGTTTATGGCACCAAAACTGCGTTCTCAGTCACCGCAGGCACACGACACCTCTGATTGGCATGCCGTCTTCCCAAACACTTCACAATTAACTCAGTCGTTGTTTTTTTTCGATTTCAGGCCAATCCGACATCGTTCGACCGGTTTGGACCACCCCACGCGTGTTTAGGAAGCGCGCCCAACACTTAAAAAACGCATATTGAGCCGTTGCGTGCAAACCGCATGTCCGATTGACGTGAAGTATCCTCGTACACATCAAGAATAATAATTACAATGTTCCCCTGTGATTTCAGGTCAATTCGATGTCGTACGCACTGACTTTGACCATTAAAGGCCTGTTTTGGCCTTTTATGGCGCCAGAAGTGCGTTCTCGGTTACCGCGAGCACACGACACCTCCTATTGGAATTCCGTCTGCCCGACTACTTCAGAATTTACTCACCCATTGTTTTCGTCCAATTTCAAGCTAATCTGACGTCGTTCGGCCGGTTTGGACCACCCCACGCGCGTTTCTGAAGCACGCCCAACACTTAAAAAGCACATATTGAGCCGTTGCGTGCAAACCGCTCGTCCGGTTGACATTCCGTCTCCTAATACATGTCAATAATAATAATTAAAGTGTTTCCCTTATGATTTCAGGTCAATCCGATGTCGTACGCTCTGACTTTGACCGTTAGAGGCCCGTTTTGGCCGTTTATGGCACCAGAAGTGCGTTCTCGGTCACTGCGGGAACACGACACCTCCAATTGGTGTTCCGTCTACCCGAACACTTTACAATTCACTCACCCATTGTTGTCGTCCGATTTCAGGCCAATCCGACATCGTTCGGCTGGTTTGGACCACCTCACGCGCATTTCAGAAGCGCCCAACACTTAAATAGCGCATATTGAGCCGTTGCGCGCAAACCGCACGTCCGATTGACGTGCCATCTCCTCGTACATGTCAAGAATAATAATTACAGTGTTCCCACTATGATTTCAGGTCAATCCAATGTCGTACGCTCTGACTTTGACCGTTAGAGGCTCGTTTTGGCCGTTTATGGCACCAGAAGTGCGTTCTCGATCACTGCGGGCACACGACACCTCCGATTGGCGTGCCGTCTTCCCGAACACTTCACAATTCACTCACCCGTTGTTTTCGTCCGATTTCAGGCCAATCTGACGTTGTTTGTCCGGTTTGGACCACCCCATTCGCGTTTCGAAAGCGCGTCCAACACTTAAAAAGTGCATATTGAGCCGTTGCGTGAAAACCGCATGTATGATTGAAATTCCATCTCCTCTTAAATTTCAAGAATAATAATTACAGTGTTCCTCTGTGATTTCAGGTCAATCTGATGTCGTACGCTCTAACTTTGACCGTTAGAGGCCCGTTTTGGCCGTTTATGGCACCAGAAGTGCGTTCTCGGTCACCGCGGGAACACGACACCTTCGATTGGCGTGTTGTCTACCCTACCACTTCACAATTCACTCACCTGTTGTGTTTCGTCTGATTTTAGGCCAATACGACGTCGTTCGGACAGTTTGGACCACCCCAAGCGCATTTCGGAAGCGCGCCCAACACTTAAAAAGCGCATATTGAGCCGTTACGCGCAAACCGTACATCCAATTGACATTCCGTCTCTTCGTATACATCAAGAATAATAATTAAAGTGTTTCCCCTATGATTTCAGGTCAATATGATGTTGTAGGCTCTGACTTTGACCGTTAGAGGCCTGTTTTGGCCGTTTATGGCACCAGAAGTGCGTTCTCGGTCACCGCGGGCACACGGCACCTCCGATTGGCGTTCCGTCTACCCGAACACTTCACAATTCAATAACCCATTGTTGTCGTCAGATTTCAGGCCAATCCGATGTCTTTCAGCCAGTTTAGACCACCCCACGCGCGTTTCGGAAGCGTGCCCAACACTTAAAAAGCGTATATTGAGCCGTTGCGCGCAAACCGCACGTCCAATTGACGTGTCGTCTCCTCGTACACGTCAAGAATAATAATTAAATTGAATCCTAGGAACCCTAGAAAGCTACAGATATCGAAAGATTTCTTGGGCTTCTCCCAAGAAACAAATGCCTGAACTTTCTCTCCATCCACTGAAACACCTTCCTCTAAGATTATTTGACCCATTAACTATACCTAATCAATACAAAAGTGACATATGTATAGTTTGACATATAGTAGATGCTCAATAAGTGTAATCTGGATGATGTCAAGATATGGGTATGATCACATCAGTTTTGGAGTGCACAACGATGTCATCCACAAATACTAGATAATTCATCAACACAAATGAAATTACCTCATGCATGGGGTTCATCCTCATCTGGATCACCAATATCACTACGATGTCCACCAGCTGTATTCGGAGCCTACAATATATATCAATATTATGTATCTTAAACATATCAATAATAGTCAATCTAAGTATGGTTTGTTTTAATGTTTACCTATGGTGTCACTTGTTACGTCGTCATTTCATCGATACGTGATGACATTTGTGACAAAATCTCCTCATACTCTACACAAAACTGCTAAAATTGTGCATTCATATTGCACTGCATATCTTACATGGCAGCATCTATCTCAGTCTATGTGTGCGTCCCTGAATCTCTACATGCACCTATCACATCTGCTCTAACAACTGTACGTCGTGGGACACCACCGCCATAAGTCAAAGAATAACCATGACCGTCACGCCCCATGACACAGTGAAATATTTCATCTATACGCACAATACTATGACGTTGCTCCTCTGGAAACTCTGCTAATTGAGCGTCAAACTGATCCTGTAGCATATAATAAATCAATGAACAAATATGAATAATTTATATAAAATAAAAATACATTTATTAGTAAATAATTTGCTTACTATAACACCGACAACATCGGGATCACCCGCCCTACGAGTCTTCAACCATATTGACATCTGATCGATCGGCTCGCCGCGTTGGTGTAACTATAATAAAGGGGTTCACCATGTTATACTACAACATTTTTAAAATATGAATGAATTGTGAAATTTAAACTTACATCATGTCTGAGCTGTGACACATGTCGAGTGCCAAGTCTAGAAGGCATGCCCTGCATCGCCCGATTATGTGAATGACGAGCAGACTCGGTCTACATTCAACATATTTAATTAATCGACATTTGAAAAATTAGTCATTTATAGATTAAAAGTAATAAATCTTACCATCACTGCCTCACTCGACCAAAACGCAGCCAAATCCTGCCACTGCTTGGGAAGAATGCCCGGAGGGACTCGCTGTAGAATGTTGGGCACACCCGAAAATGGTGTCCAGTGATCTATATTCACCCTTAACTTGTAATCCTTCCATAATTTTCAGCATTTGGACATATATACAACTTGAAACTCATCTAGACAGAATTTCAAATTATCCTGTTAAAAAAAATTGTCAGTAGATGGGACAATAATAATAACAATATCCTGAAAAATTAAACAATGAATTTACCTGAACCTAACTCCATAATCTTTCCATCATATCCTGGGGGAAAGAACTCCATTCACAAGTCGTCAGAGGAAATCTGTGTGAGTCTCGTATCATATGCCCAAATTAACGACTCAATATAGTACCACCTTCTCCGACTGGATGAAATGTGTCATCAAATAACACATCCAATCGGGCTCCAGAGTTCCAGGATCGAACCCCTATACCAGGACCCCTGCGTCTGCTGTAAGACGCACTAGATCCTAATAAACATAAATTCATAATTCAATTACAATATAAATTAATGATTAGAAACAGTTAGGGAAATATACACAGAACATTGCAATCAATTAATTTAAAAAATTGAAAACATACATACCGACAACATCAGGTGAACCACTGCGACCACCCTGTGACATGCCTACATTAAAAGAAATTATAATTAAATCAAGCAATTTTTATACATATACAACTTATAAATATTTTTACAAACAATAACTGGGGATATAATTACAATTTTCACTAATCATGAAAGTCTATCGTATCTCCTTCAACTGTCTCTCTGGCCCATGGTATATCTTCATCTCATACATCTACTATTGTTTGGTCAAGTGTTTGATCAGGAAATGCGACAATGTTAGGTTCCTCTTGGTCAATCAGAAAAACTCCTCTTCTAGACATTTTCACCACAAATTTCCAATCAGAATCAATGCCGACAAAGTAAACTTGTTCTGCCTGCGATGTCAATATGAAGGGCTCACTGCTTACTCAGTCATCTTTATAGAGCATATTGTTAAAGTTTACTAATGTAAATTGAAAGTTATCAACTTTCGTTCCATGAACCGGATCGACCCAATCACACCTTAACAATATGTGTTTTAAACCACGACCATAAACAACCTCAATAATATCTCTCAGCAATCCATAATAATAACCCGCATCAACAAAAGAACAACCAACACCGCTATTTTGTGTGGCTCGGTTCATGTCAACATCGCTAATACGAAATCGGAATCCGTTAGCATCTAAATACTTGTAGCGTCGAGCTGTAATAAATGGACCATCAGCTAGTTGGTTGAGTTCTTCGCTCACAGGATGGGTTAAATCACGTAACTTTTGAATCTGCAAATTTCACATATATAGTTTAATGGATAAAGGATTGTAAAAATACAACTAAGTTTCACTATAAAAATATTAAATCAATTATACATACATGAGTCTTGAACCACTCATGAAATGTGTTTAAATGATGTTTTTGGATTTGATAGTCAGTTGCACAGGGCCTTTCACATTTCAACTCAACGATATGCATCCTAAATCACAACACAATATAAGGTAGGCAATAAAATAAATATAGAAACAAAATACACATCAACTATGAAACTTACTGTATCAATGGAAAAACTGATGGAGTGTTGAACAACACATATCAATGAGCTTGAACCCACTCATCATTCCGCATATCAAAAGTTATTCCTTCTCCAATTGGACCCTCGTCATTCTGGGAGGGTTAATCTATATTTGTTTCAACCTCATCAATATATGAAGCACAAAAATTAGTACACTCATCCATTAAATATCCCTTGGAAATTGAGGCTTCCGAACAAGCTTTGTTGCGCACATATCGTTTCAATGTATTTAAGTATAGCTCTATTGGATACATCCACCTAAATTGTATGGGACTGCCAGCAATGACTTCACCAGTTAAATGAACGGTCAAGTGAACCATGACATCAAAAAAAGACGGTGGAAATAGTTTTTCTAGGTGACATAGTGCAAGTACAATCTTATTCTGCAGCTTTTTCAAATCACTCATGTGATGGTTCCTTGAACAGAGCTATCTAAAAAAATTAGAAACTTCAATAAACAGCTCAACAACCTGGGTAGGTAAGCAATCACGAATTGCTATAGGAATTAACTGTGGAAGTAGAATATGATTATCGTGACTTTTCAACCCCTGTAATGTCATGCTCGTCATATTCACACACTTGGAAATATTAGAGAAATAACCATCTGGCACCTTAACAGTCTTCAAAATTGATAGAAATGTTTGTTTCTCTTTTTTACTCATTGTGTACTGTGCAGCAGGCATGTATGCATGATTTCCTTCACCCGGTTGTAAATGTAAAGGTTTTCTCAATCCCATTTCTTGCAAATCACGTCGAGCATTAACACTATCCTTTGATTTCCCCTTGACTCCTAAAATGGTGCACAATATATTATCACATACATTTTTTTTCAATGTGCATCACATCCAAATTATGTCTTAAAATATTATATTTCCAATAAGGCAATTCAAAAAAAATACTCCGTTTCTTCCAATTATGACTGCGCTGTCTATTTGCAGCAGGAATATAAGGCAATGCAGGAGCCAATAAATCTTGAAAATCATACATTGTACAGATGGTTTCTTGATCAAGTTGTGCACAAATTTGAACCCCAGACAATATTTGTGGTGATGGTTCATACTCTCTATTCCCATCAAACGATACACGGTCTTTTCTGAACCTGTGCAATGGAGGAAGAAAGATACTGTGACCAAGATATTCCCACTTTCTACAGTTCTTAAGCCATATAGATTTCTTACTCTTATTACAACAAGGGAAATCAAATTCTTCTTTTGTACTCCAACCTGATAAGTTAGCATACGCTGGGAAATCATTAATTATCCATAAAAAAGCGGCCCGAAGTCTAAACATTTCATTAGCTTCCGAGTCAAAAGTCATTACACCATCAGCCCAAAATTCTTGCAGCTCATCAATCAAAGGTTTCATGTAAACATCGATTTTATCGCCAGGTCCTCTTGGTCCATAAATTAGAATTGACAGTAACAAAAAAGGTTGCTTCATACATACCCATGGGGGAATGTTGTATGGAACCAACACCACTGGCCACGTACTATGTGTCACGCCAACCATGGACCTAAATGGGTTAAAACCATCTACTGCCAAACCTAGTCAAATATTACGATCATCTCAGGAAAAGTCTGGGTGTCTTTGATCAAACTCTTTCCATGCCAAAGAATCTGCCGGGTGAGTTAATTTATCAACCTCTTTCTTTCTCTCTGAATGTCAAGTCATCAATTTAGAAATTTTAGTTGACATGAAGAATCTCTTCAGTCTCGGTTTCAGTGGGAAATAATGCATCTGTTTAGCGGCAACTTGTTTCCCTTGATTCAAGACTCTCCTAGGAAGAATCTGACTACCTTGATTAATCTCATTGGTCTTCCACCTGGATGTATAGAAAACAGCACAATTATTTAATTGTGCATTCTCTTTTCTGAACAACATAAAATTATTGCGACACATATCAATTGTATCATATGTAAAACCAAGATCACCAGTCAACTTCTGAGCTTGATAGAATGACTCCGGAATCTTTGCTCCAGCAGGGAGTACTTTCTTCAACAATACCAAAAACATGTCGAATGAGGTGTCTGACCACTGGTTCAAAGCCTTCAGGTGTAACAATTCAACAATGAATGACAGTTTACTAAATTTAGTGCATCCAGGATATAATTCAGTATGCGCATCGTCAATAATTTCAAATAATTTCAATGCTTCTCCATCTGCAGAAGAATGGGGATTACTCGATCCAAAGTTGTCATTTACAACATTATTGTCTTCAGGTTGAAACTGACGCATCATATCATTGAGAATTATGTTCATCGGATCAACTGTTCTTGAATCAACATTCATATGAATACTTTCTGAGTGATGAAATGAAACAAAATCTTCTCTATGACGTGTCCATGTCTTATAGTTTTTCAAAAACTCATTCAAAAACAAATGTTCTCTAACACTATCTCATTTTAAGAGATATCTATTTGCACATTTTCTGCATGGACAACTAATCATATCGCTTGGAAATCTATTGGTGAAATCCATAAATTGCTTAATCCCCTCAAAATATTCAGCCGAAAACCTATCTTGCATATCAATCCAGATCTTATCCATATCTGTATTTAATAGAAATCAAAAGTGAAATATCTTATTTAAATTCTAAATAAACACATATCATTAAATTTAAAAACCAATGACTTCAAAGCTAAATTTGAAGGATAAAAAACATTACATGCAGAGGACTCGACCACGGGTAACAAGGTACGACTCGATTGCGGATTCATGACGGCGTAGTGACTTGACGAAAGGGGTTCGACGGCCAAAATCAAAAGCAGCAGAACCGTTGGATGAAGCGTGGGAGGGTTCTACACGGTGGGGCATGACAAACTGGAAGGGTCCGACGGAGGCAGGACGTGAGGACTCGCTGGAGGGATGCAGCGGGGCCGAGAGGGGACGAAGGGGGCAGGATTGTCTGAAGGTGCAGCGCAGGCTTTCGGGGTCGCGAGTGGTGCAGCGCAGGGTTGCAGGTGGCACAGGGGGTCGTCGGGGTTTCGGGTGGCATAACGTGGGGTCGGGGTCGTCGGGGGTCGATGGGGGTTGGGGTCGCCGGGGGTCAGGTCATCGGGGGTATCCAGGAGTCACTGGGGCTCACAGGGGCTCGCCAAGGGTCATGGTCACAGGGGTCACCGGGGGTCGGGGTGGCCGGGGGTGGGGTCGCTGGGGGCAGGGTCACCGAGGTCGGGGTCGCGGGTTCGGGGACGGTCGCTGGGGTCGGGGTCGCAGGGTCGGGGGGCGGGGTCGGGGAGGGTAATTGGGAGGGGGGGTCGGGAGGGGAAAGGGGTAAAATTAGGTCTTCTGTGCAGCGGCCGCCATTTGGCGGTTGCTGTTGATAGCATTAGCGACCGCCAAATGGCGGCCGCTACAGGTCTCCCACATCCAAAAGTAAAAATTCTAGTAGTGTATTATTATTTTTATAAAACCATATTCAAAGTAATTGGTTCATGAAAAATGATTCCCAACTTATCATGCATGTAGTGAGCATGCCCAGGTATTCTCCCCTCCAAGGTTTCACCTCCTTCAATCATCAAAATTATTGTTTTTGTTGTTGTTATTATTATTATTATTAACATAACTCTCTTCCATTTTACACGCCCTGGTCACATGAACATCAGGGATTTCAGAGTTTTATTCTATCAATATTAATGATAATTATAATAATAAATATCCCATGTTGTTATTATTAAAAATAATAAGACAATTCTCTCCACAGATGGCTAGAAATCATATTTTGGTCTTTCTTTGTTGGAAATTCATCCACATCCATCTGTAGCAACCGCATGTCCCCAAACGCGCCTCCTATGATTCTACTGCTCGATCCCATTTCCCCTCTAAATCTTAGATCCCTAGATTATCACCTTTATTCTACATCATTCAACAATATGTCTTCAAACCATTGATCTTCATGTCATTTATTCTATCATAATGAATCCGGGGGTTTGATCATGTTCAAACCCACCATGATAATGTTGAACTATAGACCAATAGTCCAATGGTGAAGAACGCAACAAACGAAGAGGGGAAAACACAATAAAAAAAGGAAACCATCATTTTCCAAGCATTATTGAATAAAAATTATATAAATAGGGTGATATCAAGGGTGAAAAGGTGTTTAGTGGATCAATTATACAATAAGGCAGTGGGGCTCATGTGAAGGAATAAATAAATTGAAAATCAAAAGAATATAATTAATTCATGCTCAATATTTTAATAAAAATGGAAAAATACATAATTAAAGAGTCCTAAATTGATTATAGATTGGTTTTTGGTGAAGAATGTGTTCATTGGTGATAAGAAAGACCCACTGCATTCACTACCTATTGATCCACCTTGATCTGATCATTGTTCGTCATTCAATTTCAATCCACCAATGCAGAACGCTCTCATCATTCTCTCATATCTAGAAAGGGTTATTCAGATAACCCTTGTAAAATCATCATAAGAGTGTATTTATATAGGATTTTAATTAAGTCATTTAATAAAACAAATAAATAGATTATTTTTTATTTTAATTAAATGCACCCTCTAATGGATTCCTTAACTAGAAGTGTGGTGTCAATAAAATTTAGGTCGCACCTAGAGTAAACCCCATGTTCTGGAATCAACCATGGTCCTATATTTCTAATTTGAGGGTTTGTTCATGATTTATTCCACTTTTTTAGGAAAACTACATGTGAATGATATTAATATATTTAATATTTTTATAATATCAATTTCGGGCTCACCGAGCCTCAGAATCTCATGTCGTCTCAACAACTAGCTCCAAAAATATTCCTAAAAATATTCTAAATTCTTACATGGAAAAATCAAAGTCACTAAAAGTATCCTTTTTCCAATGTCTAAGAACTAAAAACCAAAATAAACCATAAATCCAAAAACCCAAGTGCATCACACTAGGTGAAATCACACGACCATAAAAATAGAAACTAAAAACAACATTCCCATGCCCTTGAAATTTGGACTTGCCACAAGGCCTCAAGCACACCTCCCCAAATGCCAGAGGTTACTGACTAGTGAAGATGGTCTAAAAGATATAGTGGAGAGACTATACCCTCTTATCAGAGTGTAATAATAGTAGAAATAACCAAAATCATACTCAAGGATAAACATCATAGCATGCATAATAAATAAATTGAAACAATAGCATGCTATAATAAATGAGAGGTGGCATACATTCATATATACTTTCAAGCATGAAAAACATACAATAGCTAGTCATTCACTTGGATGGTTACATATAAAAAATAAATAAATATAAAATAAATACATCAAGCTCTACTTCCAACACTGATCCAAACCACGTACTCGGTCTCCATGACACTCAAGTTGCACCAGCCTAATCTTGAGACTCCACACAAGAAACTATGCTCATTTAGGCAACACTGGGAATCCACCCCATCCACTGTGTAGCATGTGATATAACCTGAAAGTTGAAATTAGGTATGAATGCACACTAAGGTACACATACAGGGGGTAAAAATAAATCTTCGTAGGTCACCTCTAATGGTGGACCTATAATCTACTGTTATAACAAGTGAATTCACAGTTGATATTCCCAGCCTAGTTGAAACAAATAATATCTAGTATAAAATAAATACATATTAATAAAAAGGGAGAAAACAAAAACCATAATAAATCCAACCATGGGTTCTAGTCTAACACTCGAGGAAAATATACCCCCTCTATGGCCCATGCTAGAGGATTTATAACATGTGTCTCACCTAGATACACACATTAGGCATTCCCTCCAGATCTACATAAGGTCTCCAAGATGTCTAAATGAAACATCATGAATGTTAGACCCTAGGGAATCACTATAGGAATCCATAGCTACAAATCATATCTACATAGCTTTGGGACTCCAATTTCATGATCTAAACTGGCGATAGAAAAACCTAGGCTGATACAACTAGTGAACCTGTCTATCCCGAACATCCTATAGAGACAAATAGGGCACCAACGATGGACCCCGAACAATAGTGTCCCAAAGGTTCTGTCTATAAAATAGAGAGTGTAGACCATCCATGATGTTAGGATCATAATAACATCCATGGAACAAAACCCCTAGACAGGATGTAACACTCAACTAGAGGGGTTCTCTTATCCAGATCATCCATTATCTCCCTAATCTCATCTAGCCATAGCTAGACAATAGAGGATAGAACCATATCAAAACTCAGAGCTAATTCCCAATCCAATATATCCCAAGGGTATCCTCCTCAAACCAAATTCCTGAGCAAAACTGCCATAAACACCACAGATAAAGGCTAACCAAACATGGGATTATCCACATATCGAACCCACTGTTCAAAAATATGAACTATAAACATTGATATACTCATAGATAAAAAAACATGGGGCCTATCTCAGTACCCTGGATCTCAGTATCCAAAAAACAGCCACCATAATCTCTCAATGACCCACCTCAGGCCCAAACCAAAACTCGAGACTCTTATAGTCCCCAAGGTCATGACATAAGGTGATGTCTAACTAGGGACTCCCCTCCTACACCAAATCTCTTATACCATGCCTGTCAACAGATCCTCATACATCCAAAAGTCCACTATAAGAGTATGAAACCCTATAAGGGGTTTCTATAGCTCATATGAAGCATGGGAAACACCCAATGCGGAAACCTCCCAAATGGACTTCGATGGCCTCTAACTGATCCTCGATCAACAACATTCCCAAAGGGTATCCAAAAGAAAAATTCTACCAATAGGGTAATTCACAATGGTCCTTATAGACACCTCAAAAGAAATACCCTACAAGGATCCTCATCCAAGAAAAACCTCAGACCAAATCCCCTCATAATAAAACCTCAACTAGCCTTCCTAGAAAACAACTCATCCATGGGTACTACCTCACCCATAAGGTCATCAAAAAAACACCACGCCACATGGGAATTATTAATAGCCAACACCAATATCCACTGATCACTTGATCAGAAACCATCTCATTAGGGAATCCTTGAGAATCCCTCCAACTCATCACAATACATCAACGACACCTGGTCGTAACTTTCATCACACACCGACAACCCATCCTAAAGGTTTCAACAACCTTGATCCTCAAACATAGGATCTCAACCTCAACATCTATAACTACAAGCAATCAGTCCTAATATCTAGGGAAAATCCAAGATCTACTCATAGATAATACTCGATCCCAAATTATGGGATCCATATAAAATTACCTCAAACAAAACTGACTTGGAATCCATAAGCCATGCCAACTAACGAGATCACACCCCCACCAAAGCCTCACGGCTCACAACCCAACCCACTAGAGGATTATGAATCAAAACCTCATAGAAATCCTTCTACTGAACTCTCTCAGTCCAAAAAACCATATATACAACCTCTAAATGTCAAAAGGATTCCACCATAACATTATATATAGAAAAACACTCATAATGGACTACTCACAAGTCCAATTCTGAATCTAGGGTACAAAATTCCCAAAACCCCCTTGATGGAAAAAGTACATGATGTGTACTCTTAAAGTTGCACCTAGCTATGTACTTCTATATAGCCAAAGAAGACATGGGGTCTAGATGTGTACCGCTATATGGTCAGGGCATACATGGGGTCTGACCGTGTACTACTACATAGCCATGTACCCCTCACATGGGGTGTCTTCCCAAGTACATGGACATGTCCCACTACACGATGTATACCCATAGTATATAGTGTAAACTTCCCAAAACTCCATCTGCCCATGTACTCTACCACATGGAAAAGTACTAAAAAATTGTGTGTAATTTTATTAAATAGTGTATACTACTAAAAACTCATCTTTCACAAATAGGAAGAACATGCAACATGTGTTCTCTGAACCAATCATAGTGTAAACAAGTTTCTTTAAACGGAAAGCTCCTGAATCACCCTAAAACCCTCAATTTCTCCGCAAATGTCATGAATCGACCCCCAAAGGATCCTAATCAACCCAAAATGGGATTAAAACTTAAAAAACTATTCTAGGGTTATTTATGGTATAAAATGTAAAAAGTTCCTACCTCCAGGTGGAAACCGCTGATATCCTTCACGCCAAATCCATCACCCACAGCTGTCGCACTTCGATCTGAGCCTCAGACGAACCCTCATGTGGTGCTTCCTCCTTCATCTCCCTATTCTCTCCCTCTCCGTCTCTTGGTCACATGATTCCAAAACCACCAAGTGGAATTCATAGGAATCCAAAGGGAAAATAGAGAAAATAAAAAGGAAAAAAGAAAAAGAAAAAGAAAACAGGAATAAAGGCTTGAGCCTAACCCCAGTGCCCAATGTGAGTTTATGTCTCACCTAGGAAAATCCCCCATTATAAACTCAACTATAGAGGTGTAATCTAAATCAGATGTTCGGTTTAAAATATATCACTGAAAAAATATGTGTGAATAAATTAATATTTAACTAATTAAATATTAAATATTAAACATTCCATGAAAATTTGAACGGCTCAGATTTCCACCAAAATATTATCCTAAGGAAAAAACCCAATTTTGGGACTAACATAGTGTCAAAAAAATTATCCAATATCGTCTTATAGAAAAAATTATCATTTTTTCCCTAAAACACTTCTAGGAACAAAAAGTTAAAATTTATCATGATTTTCACAACCTGTGATGTCACGGTATTTTGTTTAATTATGAAAATATATGATATTTATTTATCTCTTTTTATGCTCATCATAATAAATAATTATTTATTTATTAAATAAACAATTTATTTAGTTATTTGAATATTAAATAAATATTTATTCATCAGTATGTGAATAGAATGTCTATTTATTTATTTAATGAATAAATATTTAATAACAATATTTATTTGGGTATTCAATAAATGTAGGGGATCAAGAGTAGTCCAAGATTAGGTATGATGATAAATATTAATTTACAAGATCATAAAATAATATTTATTATTGTGCTAGTTAGCACACTCCATGAAATAAAGTACTATTATTATTTTATTATAAGGTATGGGATTTCTCAGGGTTTAATATTTTATCAAAGGGACATTCTGTAATTAATTAAATATTAAATCCTAACCCTGGGTTAATAAATATATTTTTACCACATTTTATAGAAGGTTAATTATAGTGAACCAACCCAAGTTAACAAGACAAGTCACCCAAGATGGTACGCCACATGGTGAGGTGTGACAAGAAAACGAAAAGTCTTGTGTATAACTGAAAGACAACCAAAGTACAATGCAAAAGAAAAGAATACAAAACCATGAGGCATAAAATGTCAATCCAAACAGGATGAACTAGAAAGGGAAAAAAAAGACCAAACAAGTCTCTATGTGGCCCTCTGTCACCATCAAACCCTTCTGCTATGAAGGCAACGACCTAAAGAGAAATTGGAATGCTACATAATTCTATTCTCTTTACCTTCATCCTGAAAAACAAAATCTAAAACCACCCAAAGATAAAAAATAGGGTGTGAGCATAAATTTCATTAGGAATTCATGAAAGAATCTATACAAAGTCTAAAACCAAGAATGTGTTATCTCTAGGTTTAAAAAAATACTATTTTTAAATCATTTTTATAAAATAAACCATTTTGTAAATCATCCTTTGGTTTTCATGAAAATCCTCTCATATTCATATAATAAGTAATATGAAAAGAATATGTGGTATAGGATGAAATCATAATCAAAATAATTCATAGATACATCATAAAGTAAGTAAGTGAGAAAATAACCATGAAATATACCATCATGTGAAAATCCAAGCATAATTCACAAATAACACCATTTGGGATATAACCTATGAAAATACATGCTATAAATATATGAAAATCCCTAATCTAGGCATCAGATGGATCTAACCAACATAACCTATAGTGGAATTAGACACACTAAAGTGATACAAAACCTCTAGTGGAATTACACACACTATAGTGACATGTCCATTTCCCGATGCACCCATGGTCCCCCAATGTTCCATGCATGTCAAAACCATTTATAATCCATGATCATAGTTTATAAACCATTTTCACAGTAAATCGTATTCACCTTTATGCTTGAAAACATGTTTTAGAACCAAAACCACCATTGAGGCATTTCATCTAACACTTAGTGTGAAAAAAGATGTTTTTAAAGTAAAAACCCTTTAAAACCATGATTATCCAAACCAATAAGATCGTAAATAAAAAAATCATTGAATATCCCAAGGAATTTACAAGAAGATAAATAAATTCATGTGTTAGAACCATTATAAAGATACACCAACCTCAATAATGGAGTAAATCTAATCACCATAAAAAATGAAGATTAGAAATAAGTATATCAGCCTCCAAAAGATAAGGTGTGAAGGAAAAATAAAAAGGATCGATTGAGATTTCATCTTGGTTATCATAATTTGAAAACCACAGAATACGCTGCTACCAAAAAAAATCTCAACAAAGCTAAATAGGGAGAGTAAGATCACACATGCCCAAAGGAATATAGACAGCCACACTGGCAATAAATCGCACCCAAAAAAGTGATTTGAAGGAAACTAAAACACCCCAAAGGCACCTGGTGAGATCTAGGGTCCAAGGGAGAGATTTGCGGATATAAGATGAGAAACACCAAGCATGCAGCAATAAAAAAACACTAGGTGTAAGGTATTTGCATTATAAGTCATAGACTTATAGTATAAAAATCTCATGTTGGGAATTTGGTGAAAAACATATCACATCAGGTTAAATTTATCCCAATTAAAATATTTAATAGTGTAAACCTAGAATTTATAGTGTAAGAAATAATATTTCACAAACCATTTTCAAGTCCTGTGCCTGGAATATATCTTATGTTGTAAATTCCTTATTTAGAAGCCAGCACCCAATAGAAGGCTCTACAGAAACTCCAGAATGCCCTCCAAACCCAATAAAAGGCTCTAAAACACTGAAACAATGACATACCTTTTTATCCAGATTGTTATAATTCTCCCCACCATTAAATATTTTTATCCCTAGAAAGTCCTCAAGGTCCTGGACTCGCGAAAAGATAAGGTCGCTACTAACTCATCAATAATTATATATCTCATGTCTTGTGGCTATCATGTTCGTGCTAACATGTTACATAGACTAAGGTGATTGTTTTATTACATAGTACCTTATCCTAGTGATCTATAATCTGAATTGGTTTCTTAACCATGGTGTTGTTGGGATCAAGATAAATATCTTCTCATTCAATCACATAGGAAGGATCCAGTTGATACCTCCTCATCTGGGAAACATGAAACACATGATGAATCAAAGTCAAATGAGATGGTAAGTCTAACTGATATTCCACCTTTCCAAGCCGCTCCATGATCTCAAGGGTACAACAAGCCTATGTGTCAACTTACCCTATTTACCTAACTGATGATGTCCCAAGTGAGTAAAAACTTGAAGAAAGACCCAATCACCAACCCCAACCTCTAGAGTCTAATTATGGTGGTCTTTATATGATTTATAATGACTTTGTGTCATGAACAACCTCTTCAGAATAAACTACACCTTTTCTATCATCTCTTGAATGAGGCTCTACCCAAATAAGGACCGCTCTCCCAACTCTGCATAGCATAAGGGAGATCTATATGGACACCCACAAAACACTTCAAAGGGTGAAATCTTAATCAAATCCTGATAACTATTGTTATAGTAAAATTTTTCTAGAGAAATGTGATTTTCTCAAGAATCACCAAAATCAATCACACATGCACAGAGCATATCCTTAAGAACACAGATAGCTCACTTGGTCTATCCATCCATCTACAGATGATATGTCAATCTAAATTTTAATTGGGAACCCATCACCTATTTCAAACACTTTCAAAACCTAGATATGAACTATGGGTCCCTGTAAAAAACAATCAAATATATAACCCCTTAAATCCTCACAACCTCTCATACATATAAGTGTCTGAGCTTATCTACCTTTTTCATGTCCTTAATAGGGAGGAGATTTTTTGACTTCGTAAGTCAATCAATGATCACCCAAATCACATACTTACACTAGGTTTTCATGGTAAAATAATGAAAATTCTATAAAAATATCATCCTACTTCCATACTAGAATGGGTAAGGGTTGCAATAAAACTATAGATCTCTAGTGCTCCGCCTTAATTCTATGAAAAATAAGGAACCATGATACGAAATTTGTAATAAACCATCTCATCCCCGGCCACCAATACTGACATCTAAAATCATGAAACATCTTAGTAGTTCTAGGGTGTATGTACCAACAAGATTGGTATCCACCATCCATTAAATCCTACATCAGAGAAATCAAAATAACCAACCTACCTCAAAAACAAACTGAGAGACTGAGAAAACTCACCCAAGGTCTCCCCACCTATTATCCCAATTAGGTTAAAACCCTAAGAGGGGTAAATAAGGGTATGTAAGATTAAAACTTCTATCTATTATCTTGTTTCATTATTAAAAAACTATCTTCTCTCCCTTTCCTGTAGAAATGTATGAACAGAATTAAAATCATGCACAAGATGCAATAATTTTACTTGGTTCACCCATACTGGGTTATGTCTAAGGAGCATACAATGGAAATGTGCCGATTGTACCAAATCCACTAAGGCTCAATTTCAAGAATGGTGGTTCAGGATAGATCTCATCTATACCCAATCTCACTTCCTTTGAAAATTTTAAGGTCTACTCACTGTATTCCCAAGGGTCACTCCCTATGTCTCTTTATCTAGCTCACTGCTGGTGGAAAGGATCATTGTCTTCCTCTTCCTTCACTCACTTCTCTTGGAAGGGGTTCACCCATAGTTTATAGACTTAAATGTCCTGTCATTATCTCTAATGAATACATCCCTAGTTGTATATGGATGATCTATTGAATTTCCACTTTCATCCAATAGATTAATACCACTTTACCACAGATGTACTAGGAAATGCCTTCTGAACAACTTTTGTGATGCTCACTACCTTTGCAAAGCTCCTTTTTGTGAAGCTCAAATATCCTTTTATGAAGCTCCTACCTTTCTTAAAGCTCACTCAGCCTTTATGAAACACACCTTCCTTTCACAAATCTCACTTATCCTTCGCGAATCACACCTCTTTTGCGAAGGTCAACTAGCCTTCACAAATCTCCTTCCTTTCATGAATCTTACTTAGCCTTCATGAATTCTTTTACTTTCATGATTCTTAGAACATTCATTTGGATATCGTGGACTTAGAGAACCTCATTTCATAAAACTCCTTCATGAATCACCTTCATGATTCCAAATCCTTAAGATCTTCGTTAAGCCTCACTGCTTTTTTGAAGGGGGTAGAGGCCTATTTATAGGCATTTCCATTGATTCTAGAACCTTTCATCCATGCCATCACCATTTCACGATGCTTCTTCTTTTCCACCGCGATGATGCCTTTTTCATGAAGATCTATGTAAATTTATCATTTTTAATGATTTTCTTAATTGTTTATATCACCATCAACACTTAGCGTTTCCATGATGCTCCACTCACAATGATCCTCACCTTCATCATTCACAATGCTCATCATACTCGCAGAGCTCACCGTCAGAATCTTCGTACCTTCACAAAACACCCTTTGTGAAGCCCATTCTTCATGAAATTTTTGTATTTCCCATATTTTAATAAGGCATTCAAGAAAATACACTTTTTGTGATGCTATCCAAACTCCAAATGTTGAACCCCAAAAATTTGGCAAACACTGGGAAACGATGTCACCTTGTGTATGTAATTTTCTACACTGCTTCAATAGAATTCATTCCTCTATATTGTATCTTTTTCAACATGCCTAGTCAACAATATCTTTGGATCTCCATAACATACCTTAGAGACCCACTTTTTCAACAAACACAATCAACCCAAGAATACTACAATGTTACCTTGAGGGATTTTTGCCCAACAATCTCTCCCTTTGAAATTGTTGACAACTCATTAGATTTTGATACCTCATTGAATCTTCTTCCATCCTCTACCAATCTTCACTTTATGTGATTTTGATAGCAATAAATGATTTACTCAACACACACTCTAAACCCATATGATCCATGCTTAGTGTGATAAACAAGAGTAGCATAAAAAGTTCATCAATAAATCACTTCATTCCAAAACCTCTCAATCGCTTTCATCAAGAACTCCATATATCATGATATATATACATTGATTTATCACCTTTATCATTTTCAGATTTAATACTTCCCCTATATCATTGCTCCACCTGTTAGCTTCCCCCTATCTTTATTAAGACATTTTCTCCCCTTTGACAGCCATAATTTCTCCCCCTTTATCAACTAACCTAAAGGTCACTTTGTTGTTGTATGCAATGGGGGGTAAAGAACACATATTAGTATATAAGGGAAAAACACTCCATACCTTGGGGAGATGGGGTTCCACATCCAAACTTTTTCAAGTGCGGGGAGTCGAATGCACTCCTAGAGCTAGTCCATGCATTTCAAATGATTCTTTAGGTAAGTTCTTTATCATAATGTCTACAACCTATAATTTTTTAGGCATATACTCAAACTTCACAAGCCCTTGCTCCACCTTATCCTTGATAAAATGATACTTTATTTCAATGTTCTTTTTCCTTGAGTGATGGACTGGATTTTTGCTAAGATTTATAGCACTTGAATTATTGTAATAGATTTTGATTAGAGACTTCACTTCTACTACCATATCATCAAGATGTTGCTTCATCCATAATAAATATGTGCATGCTTTAGTAGCTGTAATATATTCAACTTCTACAGTGTTCAATGAAATACAATCCTATTTCTTTCTTAGCCAAGAAATACACAATCCGTCGAGATAGAGTGCACCACCTGATGTTGATTTCCTATCATCTACTGAACCGACCATATCTGTATCCATATATCCCAATAACTCCTACTGAGACTTATCATTGTATATCAAACTAAAACCCACCATGCCCTTAATATATTGAATTATTCTTTTCACTGCAATCATGTGACTTTCCTTGGTATTTCATTGATACCATGCTACTTGACATGTGGTAAAAACAATATTTGGTCATGTTGTTGTCAAATACAACAGGCTTCTAATAATATTCATGTATTCGATGACATTAATAGATTTTCCTTTATCATCCTGTGATAGTTTTATCTAGGTAGCCACCAGAGTCATCATCTCATTGGAATTATCCATAACAAATATTCTCAAAACATACTTGGAATATTTATATTGAGAAATGAATGTGTCATTATTTCATTGTGTTTCTTGTAAACCAAGGAAAACATCAGTTCACCAATCATTGACATTTTAAACTCACCTTTCATGAATTATAATAACTGTCTGCACTGCACTTCATCTGATCCTCCAAATATTATGTCATAAACATATATCAATACCATCATCCTTTGATTACTATCATGATTGACATATAAATTATAATTAACTTCACCATGTTGAAAACTAAGATTTTTTAGAAACTAATCTAGCCTTGAATACCATGATCTTGGTGATTTCTTCAAACTATATAAATCCTTATTAAACCGAAAAACTCTGTTCTCATATTCATGAATGAAAAAACCATTTGGCTGCTCAATATAAACTTCTTCTTCTAGAACCTCATTCAAAAATGTTGACTTGACATCCATCTAAAAAACCTTGAACTTTCTTTGCACTGTTATGGCCATGAATAATCGGATTATCTCTATCCTTAAAATAGGTTTAAATGTTTAATCAACATCGATACCCTCTATTTGGGAGTACCCTTTATACACTATTCATACTTTTTTTTTGAATTACTGCACCATATTCATTCATTTTGTTGCGAAATATCCATTTATTCCCAATGACATTCCTATATATTGGCCTCAAAAAAATCTACCATGTCTGGTTCTTCTCAATTTGGTCAAGATCTTCATTCATAGACTGAACCCAGTTCTCATCTTCAGATGCTTCATCAAAACATTTAGGCTCTACCTATAATTAGTAAGATGATCTTTGTAGAGTCTTCATTCACCTTGTCTACACTGGCATTGTTTGATCACCAATTATGTTTTGTTTATCAATTTCATCTCTTCTCTTCTATCTTTGTATATATACTAAATTTTTCTCATCCTTTTCATTATCTGAATCTCCTTCTGAATCATCCTCTGTAACTAAAACATCCTCTAATTTGTTTATCTCTTCATCATTATCCTTATAAGACTGATCATGTATTTGTTGGATATTCTGCTCATTTTCCATTATAGTTACATCATGGCTTTCAACTAACTTTCCTAGTAACTTATTGAAGAATTTATATGATTTTATTTTATTTGAGTAGCCAAGAAATATCCCTTCATCTCTATAGGACTCAAAATTCCTGTGTTTCCCCTTATTGAGAATAAAACACTTACTTCTGAAAAGTCAAAAGTGATTTAATGGTGGATTTTTTCCATACCATAGCTCATATAGAGTCTTTTATTATATCGGACATAGTAACACTCTATTCGATGTGTAGACTGATGTCATCACTGCTTCTTTCTAAAATTTCTATGTAAGGTCTTTCTCAACGAGCATTGTTCTAGCCATGTTGTTGATAATCTGATTTCTTCTCTCAACTAATCCATTCTAATGTGGGGTTATTACTGTTGAAAATTGGTATCTTATACAATGTTTCTTGAGATAATCCTCTACTTGGTAATTTTTTAACTCAGTTACATTATCTATTCTGATCTTCTAGATTTTCTGACCTAGCATCTTTTCAACTTCATATTGATATCTTGTAATTAAACTGAACACCTCATACTTGTGGGTGATGATTGATACCCATGCCATTCTACTAAAATTATCAATTAAGAGAACATAGTATCTCCTCCCATCAATATCTCTTGGTGAAATCGGTTTGCACACATCAATATGCACCAACTCAAGCAATTTTTTTTAACCTTTTCTCTTTTTCCTTATTTGTCTTTCAAATGATCTTCCCTTATTGAAAAACATCACACATATGATTATGATCACATGATAATCTAGGGAGGTCTCAAGTAGCATCATATTTCAATAAATCTTCCAAGGATTTTTGGCTCAAATATCCTAGACGTTTATTTCATAGCTTGTTTTCTTCTTCCTTAGACAAAAAACACATATCCTATTCTCCACTCACAAGGTAGAGATTCCATTTCGTATGCTTTCCCTGCAAAATAACTGCAGTGTCTTTTGCCTTGATGACACGCAATTTCTTGGAAAATATTATGTCATGTCCCGAGTCACATAGTTGACTGACACTAAGAAAGTTGTGACTAATAACTTCAGTAACTGAGACATCTTCACATCTCATGTCTTTTTCCCCAAACATTTCTTTTTCAGAGATATTAATTTTCAGGCCTTCATCATTTTCAAATATTAATATACCTTCTTTATCGTACCTAATTCTGGTCACCATATCATTATTTCTTGTCATATGTGAGGTGCATCCACTGTCAATGATCCATATTCTAGTGTGATCTAATGCTTTAAAAGAAATCTTTGAAACCACTACTTGCTCATCTCTTTTCTTCTTGATCCATGATTTTGACTTCATACCCGGTATGGATTGATGATCTTTATCTTCCTAATTTTATGATAGACCAGTTTCATCTTACAACACTTCAAACATATTTTTAATTTTTAGATCACTTGATGGTTCATTGAATTTTTGTTTGCGACCAGTTTGAATCTGCTTTGGCACATTCCTCAGCATGGTTGATGTAAAAAATCTATCCATGTGACCAAATCATCCCCACCAAAAACAATGACCCTAAAATGATGTTATAGAGTATTGTGTTTTGTTTGATTTTCATTGTTGTTCTTATACCCTTCGATATCTCTTTACTATGGAACACACATTTTGTGAGTGTCCCATATTTCCACAGTAATAACACCTGATGTGAGGTGCATTCCTGTGTGTCACTTCTACACCATTGGTTGTCCCTTGGGTTCTATTAATATTTTGACTCTACTTCATACCCGAATCAATCTTCAGTTTTGGAGTGGATACTTGCAGTCTAACATTTATCATTGCACCTCTTTGTTTTTTATCAACCCTCTTACTAGCCTTATCATTTGGATTTGACTATTGATTTTGTTCTGTTAGACATCTATGCTCCACCTGCATCTTCTTTATTTCCTGAATAATCTTTTTTTCTGATGTCGTATCGATAGTTAAGAGTTTTTATTGATCCTTAACAGTTCTCCATATGCTAACAACTTCCTCTTAAAGTTTTTCAATACACTTGATTTGATCTTTTCCAGTGTTAATCAAACTATCAATTTACCTTTTCTATTCTTCAATATTAAGCTTGTACTCAACAACCATTTCTAATCTCTCTGGAATTGATGACTTAAATTTTTCAATTTCTTCATTCAACTTTGACTTCTCTTCTTCCTATTATTGCATATAAATTTTTTCATTATGAATCACTTTGTTAGCTTTCTTCATTTTGGCTCTCCAAATATATATCTCTTCAAGAACAGCTTCTAATTCAACCTAAATGTAAACTCTTCCTTTGAATTATTCTTCTTATTTGTCACTTTCTTCTTTTATTTGGGAATTTCTAACAACTTCCACCATAGCATCTACATTATGATCCTTGTAGTCCTCCAACTCTTCTGCCTTAGATTCTCCAGAATTTCCATTTTCTCTTGAAAGAAGATTCTTCTTTTTGAAGAAAATTCTCTTAAAATTTTTCTTGCCTTTCACATAAGATGAAGACTTCTTTATGGTAATTTCAACTTCATCCTCTTAATCTTCTTGAAAATTCTTAGGGAACCTTTCTATAAGATTTCCAACCTTTCTGTATCAAAAGCATGAAAGTGGGATTTTCCCTTTGAACTTTCCTTTTCCTATTTGAATATTTGATGAAAGTAATGACATCACCTCATCCACCTCTTCATCTTCCTATCCATATTAAATGGTGAGATTCTTCATGGCCTTTAATGCCACTTCTTTAGACTTAACCTTTTCCACAGCATTGTAATCATCATTTCTCAATTCATATACCATAAGAGTACTTTGTAAGATATCCAATGTCAACTCCTTTGGATCTTTATCTTCCAATACTGAAACCTTTAGATTAAACTAAGGTTTATGTTTTCTCAAGATGCGCTTAACAATATTTATATCTTCAATAAATTCTTTGAGACCATGCATATCTTCCACAACAATATTCACCCGATCAAATAATGTATCAATAAACCCATTGGGGTGCATTCTGATATCCTCATATTTGTTCCATAGAACCTGAATCTTTGCCTATATGACTTTTGAGTCACCCTCATAAATATTCAACAACTTCTACCATATATAATGTGATGACTTACATGACATCACTTTCATATAAATTGAATTTGATAGGGCTCCCCTAAAGAATTGATTCCCTTAGCATCAACATTCAATTCTCTTTGGTCAGCATCTGATAAAGCACCATTATCGATATTAGCTGATATTCCATGCATAGTTGTTGTAAATACATCCATTCCTAATGATCAAAAGTAGTGTTATATCTTATTCTTCCATAATTGAGATTTTTTTCATCAAATATTGGAATCCCTTTGTGATTGAAAACCTCCATTTCTTCTATTGAGATAAAACCATTGACTTTCAACCTTTCCCTATGATACTAACTGTTATCCTAATTAGGTTAAATACCCTAAGAGGGGGGGTTAATCAGATTATGGTAGATTAAAACTTCTACCCATTTGGATCTTGTTTCGTTGTTAAACAAAACTCTCTTATCTCTCTTCTCATAGCAATGTATGAACAGAATTGAAATCATGCATGAGACGTATAAATTTTACTTGGTTCACCCTCATTGGACTGCATCTAAGGATCATACAATGGCAATGTGCTGATTGTACCAAATCCACTAATGCTCACTATCAAGAATGGTGGTTTGGGATAGATCTCATTTATACTTGGGATCACTTCCTTTACAAGGTTTAGGGTCTGATCATTACATTTCCAAGGATCACTTCATATATCTCTTTCTCTGGCTCACTGATGGTGGAAAGGATCATTGTCTTCCTCTTCCTATGCTCACTACTCTTGGAAGAGATTCACCCATAGTTTATGAACTTGTAGGTCCCTTAATTATCTTTAATCTCTATTGAATTTCTACTTTCATCCAATAAATGAATACCACTTTACCACATAATTATTGGGAAATTACTTTTGAACAACTTTCTCAATGTTCACTGCCTTTACGAAGCTCCTCTTTCACGAATCTCAAATAGTCTTTCACGAATCTCCTACCTTTCTCAAAACTCACTTAGCCTTCATGAAGCACACCTTCCTTTCACAAAGAACACCTGTTTCATGAATCTCAACTAGCCTTTTCAAAGATCCTTCTTTTTGTGAAGCTTACTTAGCCTTCACGAATTCATTTACTTTCGTGATTCTCATAACATTCGGTTGGATATCATAGCCTTCGCAAACTTCTTCACATGAAACCTCTTCACGAACCACCTTCACGAACCACCTTCATGATTATAGAGACTTAATATCTTCATTAAATCTTGCTAATTTTTTGAATGGGGTAGAGGCCTATTTATAGGTGTTTCCACTGATTCCAGAACCTTCTGGCCACATCATCACCATTTCATAATGCTTCTTCTTTTTTGTTATGATGTTGCCTTTTTCTCAAATATCCATATAAATTTCTTGTGCATCATACTTTTTTGTAATTGCAGATATCACCATCAACACTTTACGTCTCCATAATTCTCCACTCACGATCCTCCTCACCTTCACCATTCGCAATGCTCATGGTACTCAGAGAGATCACCATCAAAATCTTCTCACCTTCACAAAACACCCTTCTCAAAGCCCATTTTTTTCAAATTCATACCTTTTCCATATTTTAATAAGGCCTTCAATTAAATCCACTTTTTTGATGTTATCCAAATTCCGACAACTTGGAAAACACTGGGAAACGGTGTCACCTTGTGTGTATAATTTTCTACACTGCTTCCATGGAATTCATTCCTCTATCTTGGGTCTTTTTCAACGTGCCTAGTCAAAAATATCTATGTATATCCACAACATACCTTGGATACCCGCTTTATTAACAAACACAATCAACCCAAAAATATTACAATGTTACCTTGAGTGATTTTTCCCAATACCACCATTTAGGATTTTGATAAAGAACTAGAAATCAGTGTTTGTCACCTACTCGGGTTGAAATCACTCATCCAATGATTATTTAAACTTTACCAATGATAATAACACCTACCCACCAGCCTCTTCCACTCCCAATATGATCTTAGTAAAGAAATTTATTAGAGACCACTCCCCTACTGATTCCTTCAAGGCTTCATTTGGTAATTTTCTTCTTAATGCATTGGTGACCACATTCCATTTTATAGGATTATAAGAAATATAAAAATAAAAATTATAAATATACTCAACCCAATGTCTCTATATCAAGCTCATATCCCTAAAATTAAATATATATTTCAGGATCTTGTGCTCATAATATATAGTAAACCTATCCCTAAAGAGATAGTGACACCATGTTTTGAGTGCATGCATAACCGTTGTCAACTCAAGATCATAGATAGGGTAGTTCTTATCATGAGGGAATAAATTATGATATCCATAGGCTAATAAATATTTCACCTACATCAAGACACATCCCAAACCTATACCAGAAGCATCACAGAAAACATCATAACCTAAAACCAATTTCAGGAGAATCAGAATTGGAGCTAAAGTCAACCTCACCTTCAGTTCCTAAAAATACCTCTCAATACATGCCCCAAATTATGTATATGGAATAAAACACATGTTTATATATACATAATTGCAGTGGTGAGGATATAAGGCTTAACTACCAAGGAATATCTTAGTGAATAGAAACCCATATGAACCCTCGAGATCCGCCCAATATCATTTAACCAACACCTCATAAAATATATCATGTAACCTAGTGTCCAAAATACAATCACAATCAATTCATTGGTCCCTCAGACCTCATCTCTAAATTCCCTAATAGCTCGAATCCCAACATCATGAGGCACAGTGATATATGTCCTCCAATATATATAATCATCATCAGCTCAATAGTAGATGTCCTGAGGCACAACGATATCCATCCTTCCAATATCTTGGCCAAATGACCTTAAGTATCACGATGAGCTTCAGCCCCTAATCGATGGTCTCAACACTATCAACCTATGGTCCATCACTATCCACGTATCTTTCTATAGTGATCACCCCCAACATATCTGATGGTCATCACCACCCCTAAAGTTTCATAATCTGTAGAGGCCTCCACCAACAACAAGTGGTCAACACCACCTCGATTGAGTCCAATATGTGTGAACATGACTTCGACGGTGCGTTGACCAACAATGATGAGTGGCAATCATCAAACAATCTAATCCATGTTATCTAAAAGCATTTTCCCTTGTGACTGTGTCACTAAATCCTGATGGTCAACACCATCACAAGTCACATGGGCCATACCCCCATCTTGAAGACCTCATCACCTCAATCTGACTACCATGTCACCCCAACCCAGTGATCATCATCACCCCATATGTCTCATCCCATGCCCAACCTGAAAAACTATTTCACCTTAGTCTAGGTGATCAATATCACCTCAATCCTTAGGCCAAGCCCATCACATTCCCATGGAACCATTTATATTAATATAAACCATTTAAATAAAACAATTTGTATACCCAACCTAAAATTCCCAAGTTGTTCCAAGCCCCTTAATCGACTTAACCATGTGTGGTGAAGCAAGATCATTCCCATAGGCATATCATATTATCAATTAAACAATTTAATAAGACATGTGTTAATTAATTTGGGGTCTCTTTCAGATTACTCACATGGAATATATAGAATGAACCCCCAAAATATCTATAAAATCAAGGATAAATCTAGGCATCTCCTACCTTAGGCTAGTGGGTGCGTGATCATCTAATATCAACCTCTAACTTGATTTGAATCAAGATAAATCGAGATTTTAGATAAACACCCTAAAAAGAGGGTAAAAGATCTCATACATATTTAGCATCCCATCTAGCAAGAGAAATAAAGAAAGAAGGCTAATGTATTAAAGGCCTTACTAAGAGGAATTCGTATCCACCAATGAATCAAGAATAGAAGTCCAATCAGAGGAGGAGGATTAAATCCTAGGTGGAGAGAAGAAGTGAGATCCATGCTGTTGGAGGAGAAGGCCACACATGGGGAAGAAAGGGAGGAACTATTAAATAAATAAGGTAAAAATGTTAATTTTGACTTTTAAAAGTTCTACATAGTTACTACATGGTTTGGAAAACCATGTGCCAACTATGTGGTGCTTACTTTCCAAAGGGGGAGGCACCTCGCACAGTTTGGCTACACGATTTGAAAAACCATGCACCAACTGTGTGGGTGACTCTGATCACCTACACAACTACACATGGTCAACTGATAGGGGCCTCACAGATAAAAAAATGTGTGGATTTGAATAAAATGTCTCACTATTGAGATCGCATGGTTAGAAAAAGTGTGTGCCAACCATGCACCTTGGTATTCCCTTCCTGAAACTGAATATTTGGGATCCAACACACCCAACACTACTGGAAATTTAGGCTATAGCCACGGTTCTAAACCGTGGCTATAGGCCCAAAAATTGTGGTTGGTATTGGCGTGGATATAGGTCGGATCCTATAGCCACAGTTTCAATTGTGGCTATAGGGTCATCCCTATAGATGCCAATAAAGGCCACCTATACCGTGGCTATAGCCCTATAGCCACGGTTTTAAATTGTGGCTATAGGGCTTTAGCCTGCATAAAAAAAAGCCAGCACGGTGAACCGTGTTGGCTGTTGGGAGGACTGTACTAGCACCCCCCCACCCCCTTCTCCTGCACACCTCCCCTGCCCCACCCCCCTGCCCCCTCCTCACTGCACACCCCCCTCTCCCTATACCGCCCCCCACCCTGCACTAGCACCCCCCATACAAGGTAATCTAAATCCCATGGAACCACCACCTTCTTCAGAAATAGACGAACCAACACAATTGAGTCGGATTCTACTTCATCAATCTCCTCAATGAAAATATTACACAACATAAGGCATTTATTCATCGCACTCACCTCTGCCCCAATAGAGGTACCCATTCAGTAAAAGGAATTGAAACACATAATCACCAAGCCCCTATTGTTCTGAACTAACCCTCCTCCCCTCGTCTCCCCCGAAATACACAATCCATCCACATTCAATTTTAATGTTAAGTCCCTATTGTTCTAAACCAACATGCCTCCCCTTATCTCTCCTAAAATACATGATCCATCCATATTCAATTATAATCCCATAGCAGGAGGCTTCCATTGAATCTGCCTTTCCTTGACTACCTTGGAAAGAATCACTATTCATACAAATCCATGGATGAAATCTTATCAGGGTAGTAGAAAAAATTCCTCCCTTGATAATCACTCCCAACTCTGCCCCAATCATTTTCACTTGAACCTGAAAATAGATTGAGGAATTCCTCTTGCCTTCTCTTACATTATTTCTACCATCCCAAATAGTCCCACACACATCCAAGAAAAAACATAAATGAATCATAACCTCCACCCCTAGCTCTCCCCTTGGAACAAGGCCTCAATAATCTCCTACATGGAGTTCCCGCTGCTGTTGATATTTAGAAATTGTCCCATAAACCTCCAGATCCCCCTCACCCAGTCACTCTGAAAAAATAAGTTCTAAGAAGATTCATAGTGTGGCCTTTGTACAATAGTGACATCCAGAGGCCAGATCCACCCCCTAATTCTAAATATTCTCCTCTGTTGGAAGTGCTTGATTTCTCATTCAGCAAACAAGAAAAATCATCTGTTTTGGGATATCCTTGTACCAGAGTTTCAAAGCCCATTCATTCATCCCGCATCTTACATGAACCAAATTTCTGAACTCCCTGCTCCTTCACACCTCCCCTTCCCCACCCCCCTGCACCTTGAACCCCACCCCCATGCCCCCTCCTCACTGCACACCACCCTCCCCCTAGACCCCCCCCCACCCTGCACTAGCACCCCCCAATGGAGGTGAATATAAAGTAAAAAAACACAAGACCTGTAAAATAAATAAAATAGTAACAATCTATATACATGTGTGGGCAATGAGCATAAAATTAAGTTGTTAACTAATATTAATTACTTTAATATATCCCATAATATGTTGGGTTAGTGAATATAAAGTAAAATAAATAAAATAGTAACAATATATATACAGATAATAAGGGTGGTCCACCAAGTTCTAACAATGTCACAACGATACACAAATAAGCTCCAATAAATTGGTTGTTTGAAACATTCCTGATAGCATCAGTAAAAGCAAGAAAAGATTAAAGACTTTGCACTAGGGATACTCAGAATTCATACAAACTAAAGCAGTGAAATATGATTAATTACATGGTAACAAAAACTATGTAAACTAGAAAGATGTCAATTCAAGTAAGTGTTGTTTAAACATACCATCAACTGGAAAATCATCAAGGAGAATTCCAGCAAGGGCATCAATTAGACCAGTGAATTGATTGATCTGTAAATACCTGAATAAAGACATAAATACATTAAAAAATGATAATTATCTTAACTAAAGTCTCAGTTGCTTATAGTGTACCAAGGCTTGAAAGTGACCTGAAACTGTGAGGTAAATTCCCCGTCATTGAGTTGTATGAGTGATCCCTGTATGTGAAACAAATCATTATAAAATAATGTTCAATTGAACAAGAACCTTCTAACATAACAGATTAAGAAAAGACAAAAGTGGACTCAATAAATGAAAATAAAAATATGAAAAAAATCTAAAAGGATTATTTACAGAAGCCTCCACCCCCTAGACAAAAGACCCCCCTACTAGACCCCCCTATATAGAAGCCCCCCCACCCCCTAGCTGGACCCCCTGGACAGCCCCCCCTGGACAGAAGCCCCCTGGACAGAAGCCCCCCTACTGGACCCCCCTGGACAGCCCCCCTGCTGGACAGCAGCCCCCCCTGTTGGACCCCCCTGGACAGCAGCCCCCCCACCCCCCTGCTGGACCCCCCTGGACAGCCCCCCCCCCTACTAGACCCCCCTGGACAGCCCCCCCAGCTGGACAGCAGCCCCCCTAGACAGTAGCCCCCCTGCATATTAGGATGATCTCCTTGATGTATTTTTGGAACATATCGAATGTTGGTTCGGTTGGGACTGGCTAGTTTGTTGTGGTATTCCGTACATAAATGGAAGAAATTGGAAAGGTACCATGCAATTTTAGGAATGAAGGTAAGCATTTAATGGGTGTCATGACCATTTGAATATGTTAGAGGGTCATGAAACATGAACTAGGATTTAAAAATAATGACATAGTGGATTCCATAATAAAAATGAATGATTGAAAATAGAATATGGGGAGGGTGAGGTTATCCTAGGTTTGTGCTAAAGGTCCCTATTCATAAGGATAGTAAACATATTTCTTGTAATCATCATCAAAATTTGACGATCCCATATTTATTATTTACTTTACATGGGCTGTAGTCAAATTATAATTCTTTTATCCCAAACTACACATGCTATAATTTTGTAGTATATTGATAGTGTGGGTTCGAACCCATGGAGAATGTTTGGTAGAATAGAAAATTGGACTCTAAATTTTTTTTTAGGAGTCCTCAAAATTTGTATTGGTTTTGGGATGTGATTGATGCTATTGAGTTTTGTTTAACATTTAGTAAGAAATAGGGATCATAGTCTATTTTAGGATTGAGGTAAAAAGGATAACATTGGTCCTAACATGGAATAATCCTAGGTATTAGGCTTCGAAGTGGATTTTAAAACACTATTTTGTCATGGAAAACCCAAAATAGATCTATATAAGAGTTAAATATTCCTTAGTTTTGATATAGCTAAAAACGATGATTCTTTAATCCTAGTTGTAATGGCAGAAAGTGGAAAATGTTAATAGTCATAGCCAACTCAACTCTAATCAGGCCAAGTTAAATCATATAAATATAATATGGTAAAGGATTCATAAAATAATTTAATACATAGAATTTATTTTACATTATTACTATCATTTGGGTTAGATGGTTCTGATTTAGAAATTCAATAAGATCATAAGACTCATACACTCAACCCTTCCCCTTAGTGGTTTAGCCACTCCAGACTGTGATAATTAAGATCGAAGAAAAAAACAATTGTTTAGATTTTATTTGGGAGAAAAAAATAAGGGAGAAAATGAGAATTTCTCCCTACCCCCTACCCCCCCCCCCCACCTGCACACCCCCCTGCCCCCTCTCCCTGCCCCTGCCCACCACCTGCACACCCCCTGCCCCCCCACCCCTGCCCCCCCACCTCACCCCCCACCTACACACCCCCCTTCCCCCTCTCCCTGCCCCCTACCCCCCACTTGCACACCCCCCTGCCCCCTCCCCTGCCCCCCCACCTGCACACCCCCCTCCCCCTGCCCCCCCCCCCCCCCCCCACTTGCCCCCCCCCCCACCTGCACACACCCCTCCCCCTGCCCCAGCACACCCCCCCCCCCCCCACCTGCACACCCCCTGCCCCCTGCCCCCCACCTGCACACCCCCTGCCCCCTCCCCTTCCACCCCACCTGCACACCCCCCTCCCCCTGCCCCCCCCCCCCACCTACCCCCCCTCCCACCTGCACACACCCCTCCCCCTGCCCCAGCACACCCCCCTAAATGAGATCCTTGCAAATACAACAAGGTTTCATTGATTTCCTATATGGGCCTATGAAACCCATTATGACTATTAATGAAATTGACCAGACCATTGATGAATACCAATAATTTCCCCCAGGTATACTTGTTATGCCACCTTTCTTCCTATTACTTTACATTGTTGATAAGGCCCTTATATAAGTTTCCTATGATTCTACCACTGAGGGAGTTTGGCTTAAACATGAAAAATTATACATGATTGCCTCATTTGTAGGAAAAATTTACAAGAAACACTTTATATTGACATTCAAAATGAATCCTAGTACATCTATAAAAAATCATTTAGATGAGGTTAATAAATTCATGTTAGATTTAGACAATATTAATGTTTATGTAGATGATGAGGATCCAGAAATGATCTTATTAATCACTCTTGAAAATAGATATAGAACACTTGTTACGACCATGATGTATGGTTGAGTCTATTTAAAATTAGAAGATATCAAATCAGACCATTTGTCTAAGGAATTGCATTCTAGAACAAAAATAAAAGGTGAGGATGAGAGTTTTTTAGAAGGGGGAGACCTTAAACTAAAGGTAAGAAAAAACAATTCAGTAGGGACAAAAATAAGATTAATAAATAACCCAAATCTAGGACAAGCTCTATGGATAAAAAAGTAATATGTTTTCACTATGGTAAACCTGGGCACATTAAGCCCGAGCATAGGAAACTCATGCGTGAGTTAGAATTCAAACATCCCACTAACCTGTATTTTCTGGTTGATTCAGGCTATGACATTTGTTTAAATCTTGAATGTGTCCATTTATACAATCAATCAAGAGTGGGTCCTAGACTCTAGTTGTTCTTTTCATATTTTTCAATAGAGAAAGTCATTTTTAGAGCTGGTCAAAAAGAGAGAAGTAGATGTATTCTTAGGAAAAAATAATAGGTTCAAGGTTGAGGGAATATGATCCATTATTATAGAGTTAGATAATCAATCCATCATCACCTTACTTAATGTATAGTGGGTCCCCATCCTTTAATGAAACATAATCTCCTTAGCGGTCCTAGATCAAAATGGATTTACCTCTAGACCAAATCTCAAGATCTCTAAAGGATCAATAATTATCATAAAAGGATCTCTAAACAATGGGTTATATGTTTTGAATGGGAATACCCATTTATGGAAATTGGGCAGTGTTTACAATATAAGCACTAACAATAATATACTATAGCATATAAGATAGGGAATTTCAACTCCAAAGTCTTAGAGGAACACAACAACCAAGGGCTATTGAGTAACATCACAACTATAAATCTTTAATTTTTCAGAGATTTTGTGATGGGAAAATCCAAGAGGGTGAGTTTCAATAGGTCTTATTTCAAAGCTTCCAGCCCACTTGAATACATACACTCGGATTTTTAGGGGATATCCAGGACTAGTTCTTGTGTTGGAGGATCCAATTTCATCATCTTTATAACTAAAATCTCTAAGAATGTTTGGATTTATATAATAAAAAGAATATGATGCATTCCAAACCATTTAAACCTAAAAAGATTCAATGTAAAATCACACTGTAAAGATTATTAAGACCGAAGAATAGATAATGGTCTTGAATATCTTTCTATAGAGTTCATTCAGTTTTGTGAGTCTAATGGGATTACGAGGGACATAACTGTTAGGGAACCCCACTCCCCAATAGAATAGCCTAGCAGAGAGGTTGAATAGTACTATTCTAGAAAGATTTAGAAGCATTCATGAATGCTCAAGACTCTCCAAATATTTTTGGGCCAGTGAATCAAATAAAAATCTAGTCTAGTTTCCAAGGGAATCCTTCAAAGAGATGGAATTTATTACGATGAATTATTTTCCCTTTTTTCTTAAGAATTATTTCATTCATCTTTTGATATATTTTTTAACTTACAACGACTTTAATATAGAGCAGTTAGTTGTTAAAACTGATTTCCAGCTTGGTGATTTGAATGAAAAGATTTATATGATACCTCTTGATGATTATCCTGCTGAGTTCAAACCAAAGAAAGTATGCCATTTAAATAAATCTTGGTCTGGCCTGAAACAATCCTCATGTAAGTGGTGCTTCAATTTTGATTCATTTTTTCTAGGTAACAAGTTCATTAGCATTCATTATAATGCCTTCTTTTATTTAAACTCAACTAAAACCTACATCATTTACCTACTATTTTATATTGATGACATGCTCATAATTTTAAAAGACATAAATATGATCTCTATTATTAAATACCAATTGAAAATTAAGTTTTAAATGAATGACTTAGGTGTAGATAAGAAAATCCTAGGTGTTTAAATCATTAGGGATAGAATGTATAAACTAATTTATCTATCTTATCATGCTTATATTTTAAAATTTATAAATAAGTAAATGTTGGAATCTCTCAGTCCTGTTAATTTCCTGCTTGAACAAAATTTTAAATTGTCCTTGAATCAATCACCTAATATTGAAGTTGATGTTGAATTTATGTCTAGAATTACTTATTCTAACATTGCTGGTTACAAATTGTATTCTATGATTTTATCTAGAACTGATTTTTCAGTTTCTATCTGCACTCTATGATGGTTCATGGGCACTCCAGGGAAGCTATAATGGTATTCCCTTAAGTGGATCTTGAGGTATCTTTCTTTTACTTCTAATATTTCATTATTTTTTGGTACAAATGTAGATACTACTTAAATTATTTGTGGTTTGGTTGATGCTAACTATACTGTTAATGTTGAAAATTGTAAATCCTTAACTATTAATGTGTTTACTGAATTTGGAGGTTTCATTTCCTAGAATTAAAA
Source organism: Viscum album (assembly GCA_963277665.1). NCBI lineage: Eukaryota > Viridiplantae > Streptophyta > Magnoliopsida > Santalales > Viscaceae > Viscum > Viscum album. The sequence goes on along the minus strand of OY728137.1, from coordinate 446,153,520 downwards.
TATGTAATCTATTGTTGCACTTTCAGATACTGAATTTGAATACATAGATTTAACTGAGGTAGTTAAAGAAACTTATCGATTGAGAAGTCATGGTGGTAGGGATATATCTAATACTAGACATAGTTAGCTTAAGATATATCTACAGGTTAGTAGTCATTCTCATTCCCAATAAGATATGGTAAATATTAATGATATTGATCAAAAAAGCAGTGTAATCAGATGCATGGAACTCGGCATACATTACCAATCCAAAAATACAATTTACATCAAAAGTGAGTCTCAATATCAGTATCATCAGAATCATGATAACCCTCATCCACACCTCCTACAGAAACACCATCACCACCTCTCACACCACCAACATCATCATCGACATCTGCATCCGAACCGGCACCAGCCCCGGGTCCAACACTAGGTCTGACTCCGGCTCTGACAGAAGAATCTACATTAGCAGAACGCATCGACATCAAAAAGGCATCAACCGTTGCAGCTGATTCTGGTGGAAGTGTAGAAGAAAGGGCAGACATAAATTTCATCATATTTACAGTTATCGTCTGTTCTGATTTTTGACTTGCTTCTTTGATTGCGGCATTCATTTGTTCCACTGTGACAAAACTAGAACCGGTACTCAAAGAAATGTTAGTAGAACAATATCAAGATGGTAAAATCTTCTTCCCAGGTCAACAACGCACTCTACCCTGATGCTCATCTCCTAATACCTGATGTAGATGATCATTTGGGCCCAAACTGTCAGGTTCTTTTTCTTCCAATGCCTCTAAAGCATTCTGTTGATTGATATATAACATAAATTAAAATGATAAAATAATATAAGGAATTAAATTCAGTAAAAATCAAAGAAATTGAAATATACTTACAATTGCCTTCTCAGTGTCGGTATTTGGCACAATACCATCTTTCTTTTTTCGGCTTGTACAAAATAAAGTTGAGCGAGGAACGCGACCCTTGATATTCGATGCCTTTTTCTGGAAAAAAACAAAGAAATAAATCAAAATTGGAAGTTAAAAAAATTACACTAAACAAAGCTAAATATTTTAAATGTTAAATTACCTGCGTCTACTCATGATCTGGTAATGAATTGTGTCCGTGAGTATAAATGTGTTTCATTGCACTCTTGTTTGTTTTATTTCTGTTTGATTTCTCCTATAAAAAAATAATTATATAAATTCATTAACATAAATAAAACAAGTAATTTAAAATCATTTTCAAATAAATAAATGAATATATATATATAAATTTAACAAACACCTTAAACGCTGGACTCTTCCAATAGCTGATCATCTCTTTATATTGTGATATTGGGCAATCTTGAATCACTGGTACTTCTTCAAGATCTGTACCAACTCTCTTTTTCCAACCATGATATAAATCATACTTGTAGGCTCGCCACATTTCACCTAAATCCATTATCCTTGCAGCCTTTGCATTTTTTCCATCAGGAAAATTATATCGAAGTTGCAATGGACATAATATTTGTTAAGAAAATATTATAAAATTATATATATAAAAAATTTGATTAACATTACTTACCCAAATCTCTGCCCAGGCTTTGTCCTTTATTTGTTGTCCAACTGCCTTCCAACTTATCGGTTGAACCAGAATGATATTGTTGTGTCTAGCAAGTGTTCCCATAAAACTTTTACATTTCATGCCATTTTTATTAATTATAGCATTGTCATCATTGTAATAAACTATGATTTGTGTGTGCCGATTTTAAACCTCATGCATTTTTGTGCGGCCTCGTCGTCTAGTAGAGGATGAAGCTAATCATGAATCCAAAAATAAAATAAAATAATATATATGAATTTATCATTAATCAGTAACAGTAATGTTTAAACAAATACCAGTAGATGGGGGATCTGCTGACCCCTGAAGTGCTGCATCTGGAGGGGGGGAAGCCTCCATGGTAGGTGAGATATCTATAGAAGTACTATGTATAGTAGATGCAAAGTGTACTGATGGAGGCAGAAAACCCGATGGATAACCTTGTACAGATTAGGGTGAATATGGATATGGATATGGCAGTGGGATATATGAGGGAAAAGTACCCTGTACAATGGATGGTGGGAATGGAAAATGAGGGATGGGAGTCTAAGAACTACTATCTGATGTGGGTACGGCCAAAAAGGGATACAGAAAAGGTGGGTATGGATAATATGGAGGTTGCATAATGGGAGGATGGCCTCTTGGTGTCTCAAGCGGCGTAGTAGTAGGTTGACCTGTAGAATCGGTACCCCCCGCCACAATATCATCCTCAGTGGCATAATCCAAGCGTCTCCTCGACGATGCAGCCTAAAATAACATAGATGATAAAATAAAATGAACAATAACAAGATAAATAATATGAAAGACCATAATATTCAAACATAATTTGTACTTACATTGTTTCCAGGAGGAGACCTACGTTGTTCGTTTCTCGGTATTCTTCTACTTCTTCTAGTATCATCATATTTAGACATTTTGACCTGGAAATTTAAAATAATATTCTCAAATAAATAGAAATAATGAAAAATGTTAAATAATACAATTGTATCATAAAACAATGAGATACATTTTCATGTTTGATATGTATATTGATAAAATATCAAGACTTTTCTATGTTCAAGATTTACTAAAGAAGTGGTTAAACATAAATTGTTGAGGCTATTAATAGTTTTATATTTGATAATGGTATAAAATATACTAGTTATTTTGATATCATTTATGGAAGTTAAAAAAACAAATACAATATTGCAATAATATCAGGTAAATACTTACAAATGTGTCAACGCTATGTGGGGTCTGTGACAATTTTTGGTTCACAATCTGTTCTAACAATTGCATCATCCATATCATCAAATGCAACATTCTAATAAATACCGACAGGTTCATCCACAACATAATTTTCATCCATGCCTTCGTCAAAAATATTTCTAGGAATAACATCAATAATAACACAAAATTGTGGTTGTAACGGGTCACTTACATAAAACACTTGTTTACCTTGTGACGCAAGAATATAAGGTTCATCGGTACGAAGCTGGCAGTTCATATCAATCACTCTAAATCCATAGTTATCAATATGCATTCCTTGTCGTGTCATTGAATCAAACCACTTGCATTTCATCATTGCGACACGACCATGTGCATAGTAATCTAATAAAATGATTCTTTCAACAACACCGTAATATGATATATTTTCTGATCGAGGCTACATGTCCGATGCACTCGCATAACAATATTTTGTGGTGCTTATCGTGACATCGTCATGCTATGTTGCCATTTTTTTGCACAACTATTTATAACAAATTTAAATCCATTGACAACTATTGACTTACAATCATGTACCACATCGTTTGGACCAAAGGAAAATGCTTTTATTTCATCTGATACTTCAATCATTGGTAGAGTTAAAACCTAAAAGATACCAACATAGAATATTAAATAGAGACATGTGATTATGTTATGAGAAGAAGAAAAAGAAATCCTATTACCTTTGACTTTAACCAGGCAGCAAATTCTTTGTTGTGAAACAGTTCCTTCCTCTTAATAGATAGAGAGTGATGTCTCTTTTTTATAATTTCTAAATGTTATCTACAGATATGAAAGCATTAAAATGTCAGAAGATATAAAGAAATCACATAATGAAAAAAATACATATTTATTAGTTTAATTACTTGATATAATCATCAAGCACACCATAGTTGAATAATACTGTGCGATGTACCATTTTCCAATCTTCCCTGCTTAAAGTACACAACGAGTATGATCCAGATATCCCCCCTGTTTGGGGCAGTGAAGGAAATGTAGGCTCAATGGGATCATATTTCTCATCTTCATTTCTCATCTTCATTTCTCATTAGTCGATTAGACCTCGTAGTGACGTTAGCCAAGTACGATGAACAGAAATCCATGCATTCTTGTTCTAAATAGCATTTCACAATAGAGCCTTCAGGATGATATTTATTTCTCACATAAGATTTCAATGTAAACATCATTCTTTCAGTAGGATACATCCACCGACTCAAAATAGGACCACCAAAGAGAACTTTTGTGGGAAGATGCACAGTCAAATGTAACATACATGTGAAAAAAGACAGTGGGAAAATTTTCTCCAAGTCGCAAAGAATAATAGGTGCATCTCTCTGCAATTTCTGAACAACACTTCTGCTCAATCTTTTGGCACAAAGATCTCGATAAAATTGACATAACTTAATCACCAAAACTCTAACATTATGTGAAAGTAAATGGAGAATGGCAATGGGAATCAACTCATGTAACAAGACATGGTAATCATGGGTTTTAAGAGATTTGAGTTTCACATCTTGTGTATTCACCCTTTTCGAAATATTACTTGAATAACCATCCGGAACCTTCAAACTTTCCAAGACCTAAAGAAATTGTTTTTTCGCCACATTTTTCATCGAATAACAGGCAATAGGGAATTTCCACTTATTTTGACCAATTAACTCAGGATGAAGTCTTGCTCTTATACCCCAATCCATCAAATCACGACGACACCGCAAATCATCTTTTGTTTTGCCTTTGACATTTAAAATAGTAGCAAGTAACATCTCACAAATGTTTTTCTCGATATGCATTACATCCAAACAATGATGTAATAAATTCGATGACCAATATGGAAACTCAAAGAATATACTTTTCTTTCTCCAATTGATATTGGAATTCGAATTAGCATGCTTTCGTTTTCTGATATTTGATTGACTTTTGTGAAGAACATAATTCAAATCATCAAGTTCTTTAACAATATCAGTCCCTAACATTCGTTGAGGTGTCTCATCTGTCTCGATGGCATTATCGAACTGTCTCCAATTTTTCCTGTATGAATGATCCATTGGTAGAAAACGTCGATGCCCTACGAAGCTGAAAGTTCATTGAAACTTTAATCTTCGGAAACGTGTATTTTTCATACAAATAGAATAGGATAATTTCCCTTTAGTACTCCAACCAAACATCATTCTGTAGGCAGGGAAATCATTTATCGTTCATAATAAAGCTGCATGAAACATAAATTACTCCTTTCTGAATGCATCATATTCTTGTGCACCAACAATCCAAAGCTCATTTAACTCCTCTATTAATGGCTGCAAGTATATATCAATATCATTTCCAGGATCACTGGGTCCAGATATCAATATACTCAAGATAGTGAATGTCTTCTTCATACACATCCATGAAGGAAAGTTATAAATGTGAATGAAAACATGTCAAGTACTGTGTGCAGTATGCATTTGGCGAAATGGGTTGAAACCATCACAGGATAATCCCAATCTAACATTTTGTGGGTCGGCTGCAAAATCAGGATGTAACCTATCAAATTTCTTCCAAGCCAACCCATCTGCAAGATGCACTATTTCATCGTTATCCTTATTTATTTCATCTACATGCCATCTCATATTCTTTGCCATTTGTTCTGACATAATTTTTTTTTGAAGCCTGGGAATTAAAGGGAAGTGCCACATCACTTTCTATGGTATGCAAGATTGAGATCTGTCTTTATTAGTCTTCCACCTTGATGTGCCACACTGTTTTCACTGACTCAAGTTTGCATTCTCCTTCCAGAACAAACAACAGTCTTTGAGACAAGAATGAATCTTACTAGATGAAAATCCAAATTTGTCAACCAACTTTGATGCCATGTAATCATTTTCTGTAATACATGCATCATCAGGCAGTAAATCCTTAATAAATGTAAGGAGATAGTCGACCGTAGTATTACTAAATCCATACATTGTTTTCCCATGATATAATCGTATTAAAAACTCAAGTTTGCTCATTTTTTCACATGCTTGATATAGTAGGGTATTTTCATCTTCCATCAGCTTTCTAACACTCTCAACGTCATCATCCTGATTAATAGATGAGAACTGTGTTACAGTATTCATTTCCTCTTGCACTGGTCTACATGAGGAGATAGCTTCAGAAAAAAAAAGAAACTGATCATAAATCAGATTTTTCATACCAATCTTTTTCACTGAATCGATGTCATTCAACACTTGAGATTTTTCTCCATTGTGATACCAAACATGATAATTTTTATGAAAACCACTTTTAGTGATATGGTAACTCACTTCCTCACGAGTTAACCAAGGTCTTCCAACACAATCAAAACACGGGCATCGAATCAATCTGACATCTGAATCATTAGTGAATGCAAAGTCCAAAAAATATTGTAACTCCTTCTGAAATTCATCAGTGATCCGATCAATGTTGTACATCCAGTATCTATCCATTCTGAGGTAGATAAACATACATTAAATAAATAATCTAGAAAATGACTTAACATTATATGTATTGTTTCATAAGATATTAAGTAATCATCAATAACAAGTTAATAAAAAAATCATAACAAATATATTAAAATTATGGTTTAGGGAATTCATAAATGTTTTAAATTATAAAAATTCACAAATAGTCATACATAAGTTCCAAGAATGAGGATTGATTATAGTAAAAAGAGTTTATATGAAATCTAAGAGATAATAATAATCAATTCCCAAAAGTGTTTGGGTTAATTCATAACGACTTGTGATGTTTTGTATTAAATCTACAAAGATTTATTGAAATTTAGAGACATTTTAAAAATATAAACCATATCATATACCAATCATTAATATTAAAGAATTGGCTGAGAATTACAATGGTAAGAAGATGAGAATAATAACTAGTGTCTGAATCTATACTTTAATGATGGTGGTCACCTTAGAAAAGGGATATCCCATCAACTTGGTTGTTCCCACCCTTGCTCATATCTATGAACTGTTGGGTCAAATACAGGAATGAAGATCCCCACATCACCTCAGTGGTCCATTTCAATTATTGTATGGATGGGTGGTGAAGTGCTATCAATGTTATGAGTACCAGTATACCGCAATAGTCCCCCACTCTAACTTTCATCCTACACTACTCTACATTGTTGTCATTCTACTAAAATCCTTGGGAATTTCTAGTGTAGTTGAGTTGTTTAGTGATTTTTCTCAGTTTTCTTTTATGCCTTACCCCACACCCCATTGAGTAGTGGTAGATGATGGAAAATATAAACCATATCATATACCATAGTGTAAGGACGCAACGTCATTACATTGTTGACTTTTAATCATGGATTATAACACCGCATCATGGTGAAGGAGATTGAAAACTCTTTATAATATTCTTTTATCATACCCAAAAACCAAAACAAACCAACTTACCTTTTTCACACTTGAAGGCACAACCCAAACACCTACATTTTTTTAGGGATAAAGTAGAACCTATGAACTAATTTTTTCCTAGGTTAGCATAACCAATACACTACCTTTTGATGGAGGCACAACCATGTGTGAGTTGAGTGATTACAACTCGATAAAACTTTACACCACAAAGTAAATTCATTATAATGAATATAGAATAATTAAACCAATCAAAGTTGTTGAGAATTATTACTAGTGTAGAATAACTGGATTTGAACCTTCACACAGTAGATATAGAACAATTTAGCTTGGGCATTCTTGCAAGAGCAATGAGTAGATAAGAAGCATTAAAACCCATTGGTAAAATGCATTTAACATTGATTATCTAAATAACTGTTATTAATTTTTTTTATGTCAATTATAAAATAACTATCATCTAAATGCCAATATGAAATCCTATTTTTGTATTTGTGTTGGTACTTAAAAGAATGCTCCTCCAAATATCCAATCTCTAAGAGGGTATAGCTTTTAATCAACCCAAGACTAGTCAATTCCCAAAACATCCATTGTTAAAAAGGCGCTTGAAGTATAAGGCATAAAGTTTCATGCCCAGTAAGGTGTTAATGTAGGGTATAAGAATTTATATACTCAATAGGGAACCAATAACATACCTCAAATCACAAGTGAATAACCAAGTGTAAGTGTGAACATGTATACTAATTAGCATGTTTAAATAAAAAACATTTTTAGGAAAATAACCAAAATAATATTAAAATAATTGTAAATAGGTAGTTGAAAGACAAATACAAGTTATATCAAGTAACTCTCTATACTAGAAAAAAGCATATTAGAACTTACCTAAGTTTATATTCTTTAATGGGGATCGTTATCGATGTCAATCTAGAGATATAGAAATATTGTAAGACATCTTGTCTAGGTTAGGTGTAGGGAAATCTTATAGTCCATCCCACCCAGGTGCACTTCTGGAGTCAGGTCCTAAGCTCATCCCATGGAATGGGGAAGGATTATACAAAGTGGAGGCCTCATCCCATCCCATGGAATAATTAAAGGGGTATACTCATTTATAACTCAAAATCATATCCCATGTAATTTAAATGTACATAAATGGACAGAAAACATGCTTAAAAATATATAATAAAACGTAAAAATATAAACATACCCTTTATAGCATGATCATAATCATATACAAGGGTATTCTGTGAATATGGTTGATATAAAAAGGTAAAAATTGGATAAGTAAGGTTCTTTACATAGTGAAAATCCTAACTTTTGGAATTTATGGCTAAAATATCCAACTTCTGAATTTTGTAAATTTCATAAATACAAAGTCTATTACACAAAACACTTAGAAACATATTAATAATTACATAATAGTAAATAGAAACATAATAATTCTAGAATAGTAAATAGATGACAGAATAGTAAACATATTAAACCCGAATACCAGAATACTAGATTAATTATGAGAATTAGAATGAAATATAAACCATGAAATACCAGTGAATAATAGTCGACAGAATACCAGTCAACACACAAGAGCCACAAAACAATAAATAAACACAAACCCCTCCTTGAACTCTTCCTGCAAACTGAAAACTTCCTAAACATAATAAATACTGCAAACAATATTCAAAGAACCCACAAAACAGGAGCCACAAAATAGAAAACGCACTGAAAGGGTGTGGAGGAGGGGAGGAAACCTCCGGCCGATGCTGCACCGAATGGATGAGGAACACCCAAATAAGGGTATGGAGGAGGGGAGTACCGCGTGAGGGATGGAGCAACCCCGAATGGAGAAGTCGAGCCGCGATTGGAGAATCCGCACTATGGATGAAGGAACCGCGATGAGGGATGGAGGAACCGAAGCTGGCGAGGACAATGGGAGAGGGCAGTAGCGAGTGAAAGAGATGACAGCCGCGAGGGAAGAGAGGAGGGTGAGGTGAGAGAGGTCGTCAGGAGGAGGAGAGGTCGTCGGGAGGGGGAGAGGTCATCGGGGGGAGAAGGGTGTCGTGGTGAGGGTTTCAAATCTGGGAAGGAGGACCCCGATAGGAATCGGAAAAAAAATGAAATGCAAATGTGTAGCCACGGATGGAAATTGAACCGTGCGTATAACCAAGCTATAGCAACGGACTTATAAAACTGTGGCTATAGGTCCGTGGCTATAGCTTAAATTTCCAGTAGTGCAAAACTCATATAAAACCTCGATGCACTAATCAATCCATTATATCTATCTAAAAATAAGGAATTGGGTCAATAAAACTATCATAATTAAGTTATAAAGATTTAGATAAGAGTTGGTTTAACCATCGAACTCAAAAATTCAAACAGGTTAAGGATTTCGATCTGCTCAAAAACTCATAATGTTATAGGATGCTAGACCCTACAAGTGATTGGGATAGGTAGGTATATGTCCTAACCCACATCAGAGATAGATGAATATGTGATGAGGTATTCTTGTAAGGGATTTAAGCATAGGGTATTTAACTTCGGGGTGTAAGAGCAGCAAATCAGCAGGAAAGTGGTTGAAGGACACCTTTGCTTTATATTATTTTATGATATGTTACTATATTGGATGAATTATTTGGTGAGTGTGTCATGATGAGATGGAAATTGGTTAGTTGTCCCATTTAGGATCATGTTGGTTTTACTGTTTATTTTATAGTGCATTAATATACTCTTTTTACATGGGCATATGAGACCTTGGGTATGGTCTTTTTGGGTATAAATGTGATGCTCACCCTACACATATATAAATTGTTTTTTAGGTTTTTATAAGGATTTTGATGATTGGGTTGAACATTACTAGTTTGGATATTGAAGTTGTTATTGATTCATTATCATAAGACTTGTCTTTTGGTATTTACTTGGATACTTTTATCTATATTTGTTGACATTATTCATATATGATGGAATGGTTTCGGTTTACTTTTATATTATGTGATTAAGTTTCTTGGTGATTATTCATTCTATCTCCCGATATTATATTATTATTGAGGTTAATATCTTTTATATGTGATATTTTTATATCCTTGGTTCAAGTATCCAATTTGGGACCTACTGGAGGTGGGACTCGGGGGTTATTATCTCTCGATATCTATTTTCAGTCCAGGAGAGGTACCTTTGGAGGGAGGAGGTCATGAAAGTAATCATTGTACACCAAGGATTAACCACTTAATAAAAAAGAGTTTGAGAACCCTATAAATATTTTATGGTGTGTGTATTTTATCTCACTCCCTGTCTATCATCATCATTGACTGACACTACTATATGTCACATTTTTAACCACTATTGTAAATGTAGGTTTATCCAACACTATCCTTTATAAGCTCCATCTAAAAGAGCTAATAAAGGACCTTTTATCTATGATTTTTTCTAGCACTTATAAGGGGGTGTCATTATCATTGCTAAAAAAATATTGATAAATGGGGGTCTTTATCAGTGCTAATAAAGGCCCCCCTTTATCGGTGTTTTTTTTTCTAGTATTGATAAAGGTCCCCCTTTATCATCATTTTTTTGCTAGCACTAATAAAGGTTATATTTTATAAAAACAATATGTTTCATTAAAAATAATATATAAATATATAAATATATTTACATTGATATAAATATAATATATTTTATTAAATATGATTTAGATAAGGCTAAATATGAATTAATACTTAATATAAAAGATATTTAGTGAAAAAATGGATTATAAAATAATTAAAAAATTAATATTAATTAATAATTTTCTTATTATTATCGAGTAATAGTCATTTAATAACAATTGGATGGCATAAAAATTCAATAAACTAATGAACGATCTAAGATAAATTGAAAACATGACTTGAACTTCAAATGATCATAACTTTTGATCTGGGTGTCTATTTGAGATCTACCACATATCAAATCAAATCATGTGAAGAGATCTATGCCATGTTAATTTAAGTAACCTTGACAGCTATTTTTTCAAGGTCAAAAAAGGCCTATAAGTCTTCTAAAACTAATTTTTTTGTTGGGATACCATAATTTTTTAATATTCGATAGTATTTCAACTTTGTTTTAGAGTATTATTGTCCTTTTTTAGTGGTTACTGAATTCATTACTAGGGCATGCATTAATATATATATTATGGTTTTAAAATTTTATTGTTTTTTAAATTCTAGTTTTATTTATAATTAAATATATGCATATTTTCTTATATTTACTTATAATAAATCAATTGTATAAATACATATTTAAACATATTTACATAAAAATTTATTTTGAAATATATAAACCAAATGGAAATAAATATTTATTATTCATTTTATTCAAAATAAAAAATTATTCATTTTATATTCCTTATAAAAATGAATTAATATGTATGTATATATACCTATATAGGTAATGTTTATATATAAACATGTGTGTGTTAATAAAAAAATATATATGTATATGTATATTCTAATATCTGTACATAAATACATATAGATGTAAATATTTGTACATGTATTTGAGAAGTATAAATGTATACTTGTGTGTGTAAATATGTGCATGTGTGTATCAATATTATGTATATGCGTCATATATAAACGTATTTTTATAAATAAATCATTATCATTGTTATTAAATATAGTATATAAATGTATTTTACAGTAAATATTGATAAATACATTATTAAAAATTATATGTAAATATACAATTATACGTGACTATATATATATATATGTAAATATATAGACATATAAATATATATGCAGTGTATAAAATTTATATCTAAATATACAATATATAGACATGTTCTAAAAATGTATTTAAAACAATATCTAACCATTTTTTACATTATAAAAACATATGAATATATATACAAATATATATATATATATATATATATATAATGTTTATATATACATATATGTTTGTATTAATAAATGGATATATATTTATATTTATATTCTAATATTTTTAAATGAATATTAATATATAATATATTTAAATAAATATAAGTGTATATATATCACACACACACAAACATATATGTTATAAATATATTTAAAAAAAATTATATGAATATATGAATAAAAAATATACATGTAAATATATATATATAAAAACAAAAATATCATAAAATAGACAATAAAATATCTTGATGCACTGGTAAATATTTTCCCATTTCAAAATATAGGTATAAGAATCAAATCTAGGCATGTGTGGGGGTGAACAGTGGGTCTTGGAAAAGTGTTAAAAAGGGATCATTCTAAGCACTGACAAAGAGGGGGGTAGAAATTTTGGTTACAGGAGGGGTGGGGTGCGAGAGGGTGAAAATCGTTGACAAAGGAGGGATGGAGAATTCAATAATAATAATGGTTCCCCTTTATCAGCACCTTTTTAACACTAATAAAATGAGGCCTTTAATAGCACTTAGATTAACAACACTTTTATAGTGTTGTTAATGCCAATTTTTAGCATTATTTCATTCATGGATCCTACTCTCTAACCTACACAAAAACCTTGGTGAGATTCAAAGGAAAGTTGGGTTTTTTTTAATCACACAGATTCATCCCTCTCTTGGTGATTCTCATTGTACTTTTCAAGAATACTTCAATGATAATAACTAATTAAGATTTTTTATTATACGTCGTAATAAAACCTTTTTTAGTATATTGGAATTATGTGAAATGTAAATGGATAGGGGATGGAGTGAGAAATAGAAATTGAATTCCATTTTCATGTTTGGTAAGATAGGGATTTCAGAAGGAAATAACTCGATAGAAAGAAAAGGTTAAAGTATTAAAAAAATGAAAATGAAAAGGGTAATTAGAAGTGCAATGGGAGTCAGAGCTAGAGTAGATGCACAAGGGTGGCGGGGGTGGGAGGAAAATCAGGAGCTTAGTGGTAGAAAGTGAAAACCATGAGCTCGGTGGTGGTAGTTGTAAACCAAAATCTCGCCAGTGAAGAGAGAAATAGTGTAATGGTGGAAAGAGAAGGAGTAAAGGAAGAATGATGATATAAGTGGGAGTAGTAGGTGAGGCGTAACGATGATGTAAGCTGGAGGAGAAGTGCATTGGTAGTTAATATGAGGTGGTGTTGGGGTGTGGCAAGGAGCAGGAGTAAAGGCATGGAATGGATGAAGGGAATTTTTCATCTAAAAATTTGTCTCCCCTCAGAATCCATCACTTTTCATTACCTAAGGCAAAACCCCATTCCCTCATGAAAAAATCCACTCTCCCAATAGAATCTAATTCTATCATACAAAACACAAAAACTAATAATTTCCCTTTTCCTTTCTTATTACATCATGATTATTCCAATATATTAAACATAACTTTAGTTTATGAGATATACAACAGTTGCTGGCCAGGACTGAGAGCGAGGCAGAGCACGTACACAGTAGGTATTGAATATATCCATGGATGGGTACACACTGATTATCGCTTCGATAAAGACCATTTAATGCAGAGGTAACATCTTCCCCACCACCCTGAACCCCCTTATCAATAGGTAATGTGAATATGTAATGCTTCATTCCTCTCTCTAGGTTTTTTCCAACCCAAGCTGTAGTTGTGTTTTGTTATGAGGTGGGGGAACCACTGGTAATTGAGGAGGTGATGGTGGCACCGCCCATAGAACCATTCATATTAATATAAACAATTTAAATAAAACAATTTTCACACTTATCCTAAACTACCTAATTTGGTCCAATCCCCTTACTCGGCTTAACCATGTGTAGTTAAGTAAGAGAATGATTTTAGGCATATCATATAGTCAATTAAACAATTTAATAAGACATATATTAATTAATTTGGGGTCTCCCTCAGACTAACCACATGGATTATATAGAAAACAACCCAAAAACATCAAAAAAATCAAGTAGAAAGATAGGAACCACCTACCTTAGGTTAGTAGTCACTTACTCATCTGATATCGGCCTCTAACTCAAGTTGAATTGAGAGAAATCGATGTTTTAAAGGAATTCCCTAAAAATAGGGAAACATATCTCACACAGATTTATAATATCATGTGGAAAGAGAAACAAAGAAATAAGGATAACATAACAAAGGTATCACCAAGAATAATCCCTAGCCACCAATGGATCAAGAATCGAAGTTCGGTTAAAGAATGAGGCTTAAAGCCTAGGTGGAGGGAAGAAATGAGCTCCCTACTATCACAGGAGAAGGCCATGTGTGGGTAAGAAAGAAAGGAAAATACCACTTAAATAAATAAGGGTCAAAATGTGTTTTTTTACTTTTTAAAGAGTCGCATGATTACCGCACAGTTTTGAAAATTGTGCGCCAACCATGTTGTGCTCGCTATCCAAAGGGACAGGCACCTCGCACGGTTTGGCTGCACGGTTTGAAAAACAGTGTGCCAACCGTATGAGTGAATCTAATCACCTATAACACTATGCATGGATGGATGATATGGGTCACACTGTTAAAATATACTATGTGCCTTTAAATAATAGGTCACATGATTGAGGATGCACGATTATACAAATTGTGTGCCAATAGTGTGCCTTGGTTTGCCCTCCCTGAAACTGAATCTCTAGGGTCGACACACCTAAAACTCATCTGAAACCCCAAGGAACTTTTTGGTCCTTTACACTCATCTAAAAACAAGGTCTTGGTTCAATCAAACTCTTGGAATTAGGTTCCAAATATTGAGAGAAGAGTTGGTCCGACCACTGAACTCAAAAATTCAAACAAGTTGAGGATTTCGACCCGCTCAAAAAACCGAGATGTTATAATCTCTCCACCTTAACATGGATCATCCTTGAGATATCAAGATTTACCTAGAGATTGTACCAAACATACCCATATCATTTACATCACCCTGGTATACCCCATTCATCAGTCATAGGTCAAATCCCCTCAAGGCACTCCCCGCCTTATGAGTTACCTACCCGGTCACTTCCTGACCCAAAATAAAACATATGATGGTTCCACCAACCATCCTCAGACTCCAAATTCCTCCCATGAATAATTTTCATTCCTACACATCATCAAGTTCTCAAATCATGCTTGTTCATATCTAACACCCATCAAGTCCTACATCTCATCATATTCCCATAAATTTTTCATCTCAATAGATGCTCACAAATAATCCTACATCATATATATATATATATATATATATATATATATATATTCATTCCCATCATAATCTTGATGCCTACACACCTCATACATATCACACATCATATCAATTCCCATAATAAATCTCGATGTCTATGCTCCTCATATATATATCATGCATCATCTTCAATGCCAGCCTACTAACCAGTGCCTGGTTAGTACAAAAACAATACTCATGCACCTCATGCACCAAATTTAACTATGCCAAAAGAAAATAAGTCGGTCATTCTCATGGTGTACCTCTAACCATAATTGGCTCCTTGTCCTACTTTATACCTAGAAACTCAACTACGTTCACCTGGATTGAATCCCAACTGCCTGAGGCCTGGCCTCCCGGTGGAGTTTCTCCAACTACCGGCCACTGAAACCACTATTGGGTCTCTCTATCCCAGCCATGAACTATGCATGTAATTGAATCTTGGATACTAGCTTCTGGTACCTCACCCAGTCCTACTTCATATCCTTGAGTTTACCCTGGTCCTCGGCTTTTAACTATCCAAGGAGGCTTTCTACAGAACCTATCTAGATAGCCCATCTATCTACACGCCTGACACTCCTTCGGAACCCAATCACACTGGGTACGAATGTGCCCCGATTACCCACATTGGAAGAACATTGTTGAATACCTGCTCCATGATAGTCTACTTGAATCTATGTCCTGACTACCCTGTTAAGATTCTTCATGGCCTCGTCACCTAAAGTATCACTTCTCAACTCACATGACGCTGTCACCCAGCTCAAATAAGACTAGTCCATCAAGTTTCTCTCTTCTATCAGTACCTTATTGATTTCCTCTGAGAAGTATTTCATCCTAAAAATATTCACATGCACCTTGATAGTATGCCATAAACCATCCTAAAATCATTATACTGTAGTGATGTCATCGCCCACCATAGCGGGTGAAAAACGAGAAAGATCTATGAATTTTGAAGCATGGTCTATAATGAATGTATCCCCCTGCTGAAGATTCATGAAATCATGGGATATGTCTCTCCTCAACGTCTCTAGGAAGAAGTACTTGAAGAACCTGGCTTCGAAATCCTTCCAATTCAGTTCCTCATGTTTGTCTGCCTGAACCTGTACATCACAGCAATGCTTTGCCAGTCTTATGAGTATGTACATTGCCAACTTCACCCTCCACCCTAGGGGTGTCTCAAGATGGTAAAAAATTTCTGTACACACTCTATCCATTTCTTTGATTCTTGTGGTCCAACCTCACCCTGGAACAACGGTGGGTGCAAGATAAGAACTCGCGAGTCAAGTATTTCATAGATGGATTAGCTTCCTGAGCACCCATGTCGATGCCCAGTATAACTCGAACCAGGATCTCACTAAGATTCTCATTAATCCATGGACCAAAGTCTTCCATCTATTCATGTCCTACATACATTGGATCTTGTACCTATGAGTCATCATCACCCTGAAACTCTAGGGTCTTATCTCATGAACGCCCATGCGACGCCAAATCACTGTCCTCCTAACGCTCCACTGGAAGTTGTCTAGGCGGTATCCCACCAAATACCAATCATGATAGTCAAACAACCATAATAGTATGTATATAAAAATAGTGAATATAGGGAAATATGTAGCAGGTAATGCATCTCGCCACCCTTACACTCCTCTACTGCACCATGTCATGCGACATCCGGCCTCATGGCCCCATACCTACCCATATCAGGGTTAGGTATCAAGTATCATCCGACCTCATGGCCCCCTACCTACCCACATCGTAGTAAGAAATCACATATAATCTATCCTCATGGCTCCTTTTCTACCCACATTAGAGTTAGACATCACATATCATGTATCAATCTGGGGTAGCTGAGTATAATTCCACCAAAGAGGCTATGCGAGAAAACACCATTTAGATTCTTTATTGACACTTTAAACAATTCATCCCCCATCATCATCACTACCTACACATATCAGGGTTAGGCCCATATATCACATGCATATAGAATCACATACAGATCTCATTGTAACCACATGCCTGGGTTGTCTAAGTAGAATGACACCAAAAGAGGCAAAATAGAATAACATTGTTTAGATTTTTTGTTGACACTTTAAATATCCCAAACCCTCTTAGCGCATTCCAGGATCCTAATGACAATCATAAGAAAAATATATCATATGAGCCTAAGTGCCTACCATGATACATAATAAAACCTCCATTTTTATATTGGTCCAAGGGCCAAAAGCCACATAATAGATAATCATTACACCCAAGTGCGTTGCTCGAGGTAAAAATCAAATCAACTATAAAATCACACAAAAAAACATAAATTCCTCACCCTTAGAAACTTGGTATGTCCCTCATGCATGGGGTTTCAGGCACCCAAACACAAGCTTTATTCCCAATTCTAACTATAACCTATTCTTTGATCTACCATAACCCCATTAGTAAGACTAAAAAGGGAAAGAAAACACATTTGATACCATTTACAGTTCCCCAACCCTATTTTACACCTAAATAGTGCTCCAGGTCAGTTGGCTAATGGGTCTTAAGAGCGCCTCCTTATATGTTAAAGGCTACCGACTAACAATGAAGGTCTGATGAGGTGATATTGGAGATATTATACTCTCGTGTGATGATAATAATAATGGTCCATATGTATATAACACAGCAGAATAAGAACTAGGAAGCATAAATACACAGCAGTAGTATAATAAGCAAGCCCAAAGTCACAATACCATTTATAGAAAAAAAATACCATAAAAGTTCATAAAAAATAGATAATCAGGATCGTTTGTGGCCAACAATATCAGTGCATACATATATAGAGCAAGGTGAAACAAAATGGAAACTTCAACTGATGTAGAGTAACCACCATGGTCCCTTTCTATCCATCCCATGTTAAAGGTCCATCTACAGTCACTAAGGTCCAGCTCCATAGCTTTATCCCATACTTAATCTCAGAGACATAAAGTCTACACATGTCCCAAGGGTGTCATGTAGGGTGTGAGAATAAATATCAATAGGCTACCACCAATGTGTGTCTATCTTACATCCATAATTATGTAGGTGTATACTAAATATAAATAAAAGGCTTTGAACACACATATAATAATTAAACTAATTCCCTTATTCTCAACAACCACAAGGAAGCATTACTTGCTTCAGCCAATGATGGTAACCTCTGAATACATTCCCCCAATTATGTATATGTCATATAAAACATGTTTGAATATATATAATTATAGTGGTGAGGATCCACAGATTAACTCCCAAGGAATACCCTAACAAATAGAAACCCAAGTGAACCCTCGAGTTCCCCCCATAATCATGTCACAGACACCTCATGCCATCAATCATGTTACCTGGAATCCAAATGGAAATCCCAATCAAGTCCTTGGTCCCTCAGATGATGGCTCTAAATTCCTCATCAGCTCGAAGCCTGACATCTTAAGGCACATCAACATCTATCCTCCAATATATATAATCATTATCAGCTCAATATCCGATGTCCTAAGGCACGATGATATTCGGCCTCCCAATATCCTGGCCCAATAGCCTTAAGTATCACAACGAGTCTTAGACCCCAACTGATAGTCTCAACACCATCAATTGATGGTCTATCACCATCCACATGGCTTTCTAAGATGATCACCCCAACATATCTGATGATCATCATCATCCCCTAAGCCTCATAATCTACAGGGGAATCCATCCACAACAAGTGGTCAACACCATTTTGATTGTGTCCTATCTCTATGCACATGACTCCAATAGTGTGTCAGCCAACAACGGTGATCAGAAATCACTAAACAACCTAAGCCACATTATTCGGCACCTCATGCCCCTGCTACTGTGCTGCTAATTGCTGATGGTCAACACCATCTCAAGTCACACGGGCCATGCCTCATCCTGCAAACCTCTTCACCTTAATCCAATGACCATGTCACCTCAACCTGGTGATCATCATTACCCCACATGTCTTGGGCCACGCTCAACCTGACGAACTACATCACCTCAGTCCAAGTGATCAACGTCACCTCAATTATCAAGCCAATCCCATCATATTACCATGTAACCATTCATATCAATATAAAAAAACAATATGTATACCCGAAATAAACTTCCCAAGTTGATCCAATCCCCTTACCCGACTTAACCATGTGTAGTGAAGTAAGAGAATTCCCATAAGCATCTCAAATCATCAATTAAACAATTTAATAAGTCATGTATTAATTAATTTGGGTTCTCTCTCAGACTACCCACATGATGTATATAGAACGCATCCCCAAAACATCTGCAAAATCGAGTATAAAGCTAGGGATCACCTACCTTAGTCTAGTAGGTGATTGTTCGCCTGATATCAGCCTCTAACTCAAGCCGAATCAAGATAAATTGACGTTTTAGATGAACACCCTAAAAATAGGACAAAAGAGATCGCACATATTTGTCATCTCATCTAGAAAGAGAAATGAAGAAAGAAGCCTAATGGATTGAAGGCCTTACTACAAGGAATCTGTAGCCATCAACGAATTAGGAATCGAAGTATGGTCGGAGGATGAGGCTTAAAGACTAAGTGGAGGGAAGAAATGAGCTCCCTACTATCAGAGGAGAGGGCCACACACGGGAAAGAAAGAAATGGGGATTCATCTTAAATAGAGAAGAGGGAAATGTGATTTAAAACTTTTTAAAGAGTCACATGATTACTGTACAGTTTGGAAAACCGTGCGCCAACCGTGTGGTACACATTGCCAAAGGGACAGGCACCTCGCGCGGTTTGGCCGCACAGTTTGATAAACTGTGCGTCAATTGTGTGGGTGACTCTGATCACCTACACCACCACACATGGTTGATTGAGAGGGGTTACATGGTTAAAACAAACCATGCGTCTTTGAAGAAAATTTCATAGGGTTGAGGCTGCATGGTTGGATAAACCATGCGCTAACCATGTGTCTTGGTATGCCCTTCTCAGAACTGAATATTCATGGTTTGATGCACTTGAAACTCATATAAAACTTCAAGGCACTTTTTGAGCCCTTACACTCATCTAAAAAAAGGCCTTTGGTCAATTAAACTCTTGGAATTAGGTTATGAAGATCAAGAGAAGAGTTGGTCCAACCACCAAACTCAAAAATTCAAACAGGTTGAGGATTTTGACCCGCTCAAAAACCTGGGACGTTACAGGATGCTAGACCGTGTAAGATATTGGGATAGGTAGGGATGTATCCTAACCCACATTAGATATGTATGAATATGTGGTGATATATTCTTAGAAGGAATTGAAGCATGGGGTGTTTAACTTCGGGGCATGAGAGCGACAAATCAGCGGGAAAGTGGTTGTAGGATGCCTTTGCTTTATATTCTTTGATGTTATATTACTATATTGGATTCATTATTTGGTGAGTGTGTCATGGTGAGGTTGATATTGGTTAGTTGGCCTCTTTGGGATCATGTTGGATATATTGTTTATTTATTAGTGCATTAATATGATCTTTTCACATGTGCACGTGAGACCTTAGGTATGATCTTACTCGGTATAAATGTTATGCCCACTCCACGCATATATAAAATGTTTTTTAGATTTTCATGAGGATTTTGAGGACCTATTTGAACATAAATAGTTTGTATATTGAAGTTGTTATTGAGTCATTTTTGTATGACTTGTCTTTTGGTATTTACTTAGAGACTTTTATTTGTATTTATTGACATTGTTTGTGCATTGTGGAATGGTTTTGGTTTAATTTTATATTATGTGATGAAGTTTCTTGGAGGTTATTCATTCTATATTCTGATCCTATATTATTATTGAGGGAGTGACTTTCATATGTTATATTTTTATATCCTTGGTGAAATTCGTCAATCTGGACCTACTAGAGGTGGGGCTCAGAGGGTTATTATCACTCAACGTCTGTTGGCGGTCCAGGAGAGGTACCTTTGGAAGGAGGTCATGACGGTAATCATTGGACACCAAGGATTATCCACTCAATAAAAAGAGTGTGTGAACCCTGTAAATCTCTTATGTTTTATGTGTTTTATCCCACTCTCTATCTCTCATCATCATTGACTAACACAACTACAAGTCACGCTTTTAATAGTTACTATAAATATGGGTTTATCCAACATTGGCCTTTATCAGCACCATCTAAAAGCACTGATAAATGAACCTTTATCGGTGTTTTTTTCTAACACTGGTAAAGGAGTGTGTCACGAACCAACCCGGATCAACCCTAAACCAGTCAACTGAGCCGGTCTGCGACATGGCCCAAAGGGCGTTCCTGATCCCCACGGGCTGGCAACCAGTATTGGGCATCAAAATTTTAATCGTTGGGAATGATTTGTCCCATGAAAAAAAATAAACAAGTACACAGATAAATATAAACAGTCGATAAACATAACGCTAGAAGCGGAAAGAAAATAAAACTGAACATATCTCCACGTGACCTTTTAGGTCACCTCCCGACCAAAGGCCGACTTTGCTCCAATAACGAGCAACTCAGCCAAGAAAACCTGAGCAAGGAAACCTGCAATTGAAATGATAAAGATAGGCATGAGCATTAAAGATGCTCAATAGGGTTGCTAAGATAAACCACAGAATCCAACGTCTCCTTTCCCAAAACAATCCATTAATGCAAGTTTGAAATACAATTATAAAAATAGGGTTTTCACATTTGAAAATAAGCAACAAGTTTTTCCCATTTAAAAACCCAACACACGCTACACGCCATTTTCCAAAATCATTTATCATTTTATAAATAAAATCCAAAACAAAATATACCAATGATGTGCTAGAGTAAAACGAGTAAGAGTGAAAGATGAAAATAAACTAGTGCACGAAAAGTAAACAAGACTAGTGCATGGAAAGTAAACAAGCAATGAAAATAATCATGTAAACATGGGTGATCCTAAACATCCCTAGAAGACCCCTGGACGTACTCAGTTTTGGAACCACCTACCAGCGTATAGAGAAGATTCTATGTCTATAACCAACTGGCCGCCATAACTGACCAATCCAGTGGAAAAGCCCGCCTGGCCTAACAACAAATCCAGGGGGTAACAACCCGTCTAATCGGGGTTGGTCAACAATCATCACTTAATCTCTAAAAGGAGCCCAGGAACTCATGGTGGTTATAATAATACTGTGTAAGTAGGAGGCCCTCGCAGGCACGACTCGTCTCACCGCACTTGCCTACCCCAAACACGAACACTCCATACGATAACCCATAAGGGATATCCCCACTATAGAGGTGCCCCAGTATATATATACATATATATATATATATATATATAACATATCATCAAAGGTGTTAACCAGTTCTTCATGCCATGAAATCATTAAAACCATTTGATACCTTTTTCAAAATACTAAAGTTGTTATATGGGCATACAGTAATCAAAACGTCTTCATTTCAAAGAGTCAACGCAAACATTACATTAAAGCTTAAAGTGCCAAATGGGTCGTCACGACACACCCATATCGAAATAATTATTCTAAAAACATTTAAAGTTCCAACCAGGCACACACAATTTCCAAACACAAACCATTCTAAAAGTTAACACAACTCCACCCATGAATTGGAAGAGCCAAACGGGCCTTTAAGTTGTCATGTCCAAAAACATTACCCAAAACATTACACAAATAAAACTTTTATATTTTCAAAGCCAAACTAGAACACCCTTGAGATCACACTTCAAACCTTTCACAAAATCCACACAAAGGACTGAATCTTACTTAGGAAACAAAAACCATTTAGAAAACCAAGGTTTTTAGGGAAACACTAGTTTAAAGGTATCATTGTCACTTGAAGACACATCCATGGGTGCACTGAGTGCACCCATGGATGTGCCAACATCCAATGGAACACCTGCGTTTCAAAAAAACAACCAACACTATTTCCACAAAACTACCACTTTGAAACTAAAACCAACTGCTCCCTTTATTTGAAAAGAACTCACACCGCCATGTTAAAAACCATAGAGCCCCAATTTTATTTTAACACCTTAACGCTATTAGAAAGTTATACCAATACCAAAATTATAAACCAAACCAAGTTTAAAAATAACCAATGTCGACGCACAACATAATCAAGGCTAAACATTTCATAAAAACCCTCAATTCCACTTTGAACACTATAATATTTTATCAAATGCGCCAAGTGCACATAAACATTATCATAACCAAATATTTACCTTCAAAGTATTTTTTTTATCAAACTGTATTAACATAAAAAGAAACGCCCCAAAAAAATAGCCATAAACAATATCAAAACAGGATTTGGCACATAATCAAATAACTGCAGACTCGAACCAGGAATTGACTCAAAACATGTTTTTGACTAATTCTAAAAATTTAAAAGCACTATAGCAGGCAAATTTATGGATGTGAAAAAGCTGCGAATCACATAAAATAAAATTATCGAAACACCCAAACATCAATTAGACCGCGGAAAGGAAAAACATGGAATTACCTACCTTAAACCAAGAGCGAACGCGATCGAACCTCAACGGAAGGTTGAACAACGCCTTGCGGATCAACCGTGCATGCTTAACAGTGAGAAAGGACACATGACACACAAATACGGCGGTATTAGGATCTAGTAAAAATAAATAAAAACATCAAAGGTGAAATGAAGAAAGAAAGAAAAAGAAAAAATAAATAAATAAATGGATAATTGTACCAGAGCAGGGGGTTTGGTCGGTGCGGCGAAGGGAAACAACGAGGGGGTCACGAGCAGGGGTGTGCGCCGGAAAGGGAGACCATCGGGGGAGCCGCATGCCGATTGTCGGGTGCGCTGCTGGCCGGTGGAAGGCAGAGGGCGAGAGTGCGGGAGGTCGGAAACATGGCAGGGCGAAGCGGGCTAGTCGGAGGTGAGTCGGTCGGAAGGCTGGAGGCTGGAGGTGGGCTAGTCGGACCGCGGGAGGTTGGGGCACGAGGGTAGAGGCCATAGCACCAGGGGCGATAGGACCTGCAAGGCGGACGTGAGGTGAGGCCTGGGCACGGCGCACAAGGAACAGGAGGAGCGGCGATGCAGGAACTGAACGAGGGGATGGGGCTTGGATGGCAGGCTGTAGGTGCGAGGGAGGAGGCAGAGGGTGAGGCTGGCTGGAGTAACAGGTAAGGAGGGAATCCAGGAGGTGGCGCTGCTGGCAGGGTCGACCGTAGGGGGGGAGAAGGAGTGCAGTGCAGGAGGCGGTGAAGTAAGAACTGAGCGAGGGCGATCGGGGTGGAAGCGCTGCGGATGGAGGGCGAAGGTTGGCACGACCTGGTGCGCGAATAGGAAACAAAGAGGGGGGATGGGGGCACTACGCGGGTAGTCTAAGGTTTCTTAATTTTAATTTTTTTATTCTATTATATTAACAATAATAATATTAGTAATATTAATAATATTATTAATAATAATAATACCAGAATAATAATAATAATAATTATTATTATTATAATAATAACAACAACATATTATTATTATTATTAACAAACATTTTTTTTAAATATAATCCATTTAATTTTCAAAATATGAAAACTGGGTACCCGCGCGCTCATCGCACGTCTTAAAAAAAACGCACACGCAAATTGCGCACCTCAACGCAGTCTGCTTGGGCACCCGCACAAACACCTGGGGTGACCACACGGTCACTGCTAACCACGCGGTACCCGTGCAGGGGTCTAAAACCCACCAAAAACATTACACGTCATGAATTTTTAAACCGGGTCCCAACCCGATCCTTAACGCGAGAACGCGGATCCCAGAAATAATAAAATAAAAATAAATTAGAAATTTAGGGTGTGACATAGTGTCATTATCAGTGCTAAAACAAACACTGATAAAGGGGTCTTTATTAATGCTAATAAAGACCCCCCCCCCTTTATTAGTGTTTTTTTCTAGCACTTATAAATGCCCCCATTTATCATTGTTTTTTTACTAGCACTGATAAATATTATATTTCATAAAAAAAATTACATGTCATTAAAAAAATATATTAATATATAAATATATTTACATTGATGTAAATATAATATATTTTATTAAATGTGATTTAAATAAGGCTAAATACACATTTACACTTAATATATAAGATATTTAGTAAAAAATGGATTATAAAATAATTAAAAAAATAATATCAATTAATAATATGCTAATTATTATTGAATAATAGACATTTAATAATAATTGGATGACATAAAAATTCAACAAACTAATGAACCATCTGAGATAAGTTGAAAACATGACTTGAACTTCAAATGACTATAACTTTTGATCCAAGTGTCTGTTTGAGCTCTACCACATATCAAATCGAAGTCTGCAAAGAGATTTATGCCATGTTGACTGAGGAAACCTTAGTAAATGTTTTTTTAAGGTAAAAAAAGACTTGAAAGGCCTCCAAAACTATGTTTTTTGTTGGGATACCCTAATTTTTTAATATTTGATAGTATTTCAGCTTTGTTTAAGAGAGAATTCTTATCCTTTTTTAGTAGAGACTGAATTCACTCCCAAGGAATACATTTATATAGATATTATGATTTAAAATTTATCATTTTTCTTATTGTGTTTTTATTTATAATTAAATATATGCATATTTTCTTATATTTACTCATAATAAATCAATTGTATAAATACATGTTTAAATATATTTACATAAAAATATATTTTTAAATATATAAACCAAATGGAAATAAATATTTATTATTCATTTTATTCAAAATAAAAAATTATCCATTTTATTTACCTTATAAAAATGCATTAATATGTATATATATATATATACATATACAAGTAATGTTTTTATATAAGCATATGTGTGTTAATAAACAAATATATATTTATATGTATATTATAATATATGTACATAAATACACATGTGTGTATGTGTGTGTAAATATTTGTACGTGTATATGAGAAGTATAAATGTATACTTGTGTGTGTAAATATGTGTGTGTGTGTGTGTGTGTGTTTGTGTCAATATCATGTATATGCATCATATATAAATTTATTTTTATAAATAAATCATTACCATTACCATTAAATACAATATATAAACGTATTTTACAGTAAATATTTATAGATACATTATAAAAAAATTATATGTAAATATACAATTATATGTGAATATGTATAAATATATATATATATATATGTGTGTGTGTGTAAATATATAGACATATAAATATGTATGTAATGTATAAAATTTATATCTAAATATACAATATATAAACACATTCTAAAAATGTATTTAAAACAATATCTAACCTTATATTATAAAAACATATGAATACACACACACACACACACACACATATAATGTTTATATATACATATGTGTGTGTGTTAATAAATGGATATATATTTATATTTATATTCTAATATATGTAGATGAATATTAATATATAATATATTTAAATAAATGTAAGTATGTGTATATATCACACACACACACGAACATATATTTTATAAATATATTTAAAAATAATTATATGAATATATGAATAAAAAAATACATGTAAATATATATATATATATAAACAAAAATATCATAAAATAGACATTAAAACATCTTTATGCAGTGGTAAAAGCGTTACAGTTTCAAAAGAGATGTATTAGGATCAAATCCAGGTGAGCGAGGGGGTGAAGAGTGGGTCTTGTAAAAGCGCTGAAAAGGGATCATTTTGAGCACTGACAATGAGAGGTTGGAAAATCGAGTTACAAGTGGGGTGGGGTGCGAGAGGGTGAAAAGTGCTGACAAAGGAGGGACAGATAACTCAAAAAAAAATCCCATCTATCAGTATTTTTTTAACATTGATAAAATGAAGCTTTTAACATCACTTAGATTAACAATGTTTTTATAGCGCTCTTAAAGTCAATTTTTAATGTCATTTCATTCGTGGATCCTACGCTCTAACCGGCACGAGAACCCTAATTCATCCCTCTCTTGGTGATTCTCAATGTAATTTTCGAGAATACTTCAATGATAATGATTAATTAACATTGTTGATTATACATCACAATCAAACCTTGTCTGGTATGCTGGAATCGTGTGCAATATAAGTGGAGAGAGGAATGGAGTGAGAAATAGAAAGTGGATCCCATATTCATGTTTGGTAAGACAGTGATTTCGTAAGGAAATAACTCGATATAAATAAAAGGCTAAAGTATAAAAAAAAGGGAAATGAAAAGGGTAATTGGGAGTGTAATGGGAGCCAGAGCTATAGTAGATGCACATGGGGTGGCAGGGGTGGGAGGCAAACTGTGAGCTTGGTGCAGCAAGTGCAAACCATGAGCTCGACAGCGGTAGTTGTAAACCAGAAACTCGTCAACGACGAGAGCAATAGTGTGGTGGTAGCGGCAGAAGGAGCAAAGGAAGAACAACGATAGAAGTGGGTGTAGTAGGAGAGAGAAAATTATGGTCTCAGGTCCATGAGTGGACCTGAGGGTCAGGTACACGGTGGGATGACCCCCCACCTAGAAAAATGAAATCATGGCACCTGATCATCTTATTTGGTAAAGCATTTTTTAAAAGTCAAATTAATTGAGTTTAAAATGTTTGATCATTATGTCCTTCCTAATGTGTAAATGGTTTTAAATAAATTATAACCATAAAATGTTTAATTAGAAAGGTTATTATAAAATATTAATAACAAGGAGAAATATAAATCATTTAATAAAAACTTTTATTATAAAATATTAATAATAAAGATATTTTTAATGTGTTTATAATAAAGATAAATAAAAATATAATACATTGAAATTTGGATGGAAATTTTAAGTACAAATTTCCACTTTAGATATTAAATGAAAGCGATTAATGTGGTAAATGCATTGAAAATTTGCATTTGAAATCTGAATGGAACTTTGTACAAAAAGTTTCCAGTGAAAATTTGCATTAAAAGTTTCCAAATTAAATCCTCAATGATTTTTTTATGAAAATTTGCATTTACTATTTATGTATTAATATATCTACATTGTAATTTTAAA
This sequence comes from Viscum album, assembly GCA_963277665.1. Lineage (NCBI taxonomy): Eukaryota > Viridiplantae > Streptophyta > Magnoliopsida > Santalales > Viscaceae > Viscum > Viscum album. The sequence continues at coordinate 446,125,298 of OY728137.1, read as the reverse complement.
TGGATTTTGAGCTGAAAATTTTCAATGGATATCCGCACTGAATATTTTTAGTGGAAATTTGCACTGGAAATTTCCAGTGGAAGTTTTCATTGAAAATTTCCACTGAAAGTTTGCCCTAGAATTTTCCATAATAAATTTGCAGTTCAAACTTTCAGTATATTATTTATGTGTTGATATATTTGAATAGAAAATTTAAACAAGCATTTATTTTATAATTTGTGTGATAAAATTTTTAGTATATCTACATTGTAATTTTAAGGGAATTTTGAACTGAAAATTTTCAGTGGATATTTGCACTGAACATTTTTAGTGGAAATTCACACTGCATATTTCCAGTGGAAGTTTTCACTGCAAATTTCCACTGGAAGTTTGACCTAGAAATTTTCAGTGGAAGGGTGCACTAGAAATTTCCAGTGGAAGTTTACACTATAGAGTTCCATTGGAAGTTTTCCCTATAAATTTTAATTGGAAGTTTTCATTGGAGATTTCCAGTGGAAGTTTTCACTATAAATTTCCATAATAAATTTGCAGTTCATATTTTCAGTGCATTATTTATGTGTCAATATATTTGAACTAGAAATTTAAACAAGCATTTATTTTAGAATTCATGTAATAATTTTTTTAGTATAATTATAATTAAAACTGAGTAGACATTTGCATTGGAAATTTAAGTGGAAATTTGAACTAAAAATTCTCAGTAAGAATTTCTACTAAAGACTTATAGTGAAAATTTTCAATATAAATTCCCAATGAAAATTTAATTTTTTTATTTATGTATTAGTATGATTTGTATTAGAATTTTAAGTGGTAGAAATTTGTAATGTAAATTTTCTATGAAAATTACATTGGATATTTACATTAGAAATTTGCATTGCAAGTTTTTATTGCAAAATTACATTGTTTATTTATATATTAATATATTTTTACTGAAAAATTGTTTCTTGATAATCAAATTTTCAATGTTTTTTTATTTATTGGAAATTTGCACTGTAAATTTTTATTCAAAAATACATTGTATATTTATATTAGAAAATATATGGTGTGTGGAAAATATGTGTTGAAAATGTGCTATAGAAATTCATTTGGAAATTTGAACTACAATTTTCTATCAGAACTGTGTAGTGAAATTTGTCAATGAAAATTTGCACTGAAAACGTGTGGTGAAAATTTTCATTGTTTTTTTTTATATCAATATGTCATGTATGCATACACTGAAAATTTTTATTATAAATTTCCACCAAAAAATAAGCTTTATGTATATAATATGATTCATATGATGTGTAGAAAATAAACACTTGAAATTTCCAGTGGAAGTTTTCAAAGGAAAGTTCCAATGAAAATTTTCATTGTAACACCCCTCCCCTACCTAATTGGCTCGAGGAGGCGGTGAGGGATACTTGGCCTTAAGCGATGTTCCCAATGCACCGAAGGCTGGAAATAAATGTCGAGGGCTTCAAGATCAAGTTGGGGAACGATTTTCCCTTAAGAAAAAAACCAACCAAACCATCCACTAACAACCACTATATGATGCACATCAATTCCATTACCCAACCATGCATTCCCAAAAGACAACCTAGTTGTTCCACAACACAACTCAAAACCAATACAACGAGACATGTCCATACAACATCAGAGTACACTGCAGAAACTAAACAACCAAACACCACAATCCATGACACCACCACATCTCCACGCCAAGCTCCAAGCTCCAAGCTCCACCAAGGGATCACAATGCTCCACTAAAGGAGGGAGATGCCTTACCTTTGCCCACGTCACGGTACACAACATCTTCAAAGACACCACAGTGCCAAAGCAGGGGGTGAGTACTAAAACTCAGTAGGTTTTCCCCAAATGACTTCCCTACACACGCCATTAGGATAAAACCGTTAGCACATTTATATAAAATAGTTTATATAAAATAATCACAAGTGCAACCATTACCACAAGCTAACCATGTCGTTACCAAGCCATCACACCCAAACCAAGCAACCAAAGGAAATCCAAAAAACAAGCCACAAACCATTCCATCATTACACACTAACACCACAATTTCCAACTTGCAAAGCAATGCTCAACAAACAATCATAACGATGGAGCTTTCGTCCCACCTGTTTCATCCATTTACAGCTAGTGGCTCTTCCCGTCCACTTATCCTTAGACGGTGGCCCTTCCATCCACTATCCATCCCCTTTTTAAAGTGGTACTTATCTCCACTTCCACACAACATCCCAACCAATCACAACTAAGCATATAACCCATTAAAGTCACAACAACATCATGTAATCAACCCATTCCATTACATGTCAGTTCACTTCAATAAATCACCCATTTATTGAAAACCATTTTTCCATGCCAAACCACATTTCAATAAAACAACCTTTTTATTGAATACCATTTCCATCAATCATTTCACAAATCAATCATAGCATTCCATTTTAAAATTCCCATTTTAAAATCCACAACAAGAACATTTCACCACAAAACCCTCTTTTTCCCAAAAATCCCCAAAACATGACCCAAGGGATTTTCCACCAATTTCGCATATCAAAACACAATTAATTTCAAGAAAAACAAATTAATTGTAACAAAAAACCACTAGTTCTAACCAAGTGGAGTCGAGAGAGAATCCACCTACCTTTAGGGTTCCTGAGAATCGACCCACAAACAACCGTGCCTCAAATCCGGTGAACGCACCACCGAAACCTCTCTAGATCACCTCCCATAACATCCACAAGCCTTGATATTAACATCCAAGGAAACCACAACCCTAGATCTACACACAACAAGTGTAGATCTAGAAAACCAAGAAAGAGAGGGATGTAGATTTAGAGGAAAATACAAGGAAACCAAGAGGAGAGACTTTCCCGGGAGAAACCACCTTGAAACCGCAATGAAACCCATTTGAAACGCTTCCAAAACGAGTGGGAGAGCACCTTTAACCCCTGAGAATCCAAAATCCCGAGTGAGGCTCGAGTGGGAGGAGGATTGTAGTGAAATGAGGCAATCACGAGTAATCTCGGGTTTTATAACCCTAATTTTAAGTGGTTGCACGGTTAGCCCACACGGTTTGGAAAACTGTGCGCTAACCGTGCGCACTCTACTGCCTTGGGATCAAGGGTCCACATGGTTGCCTCGCATAGTTTGGCAAACCGTGTGCAGGCCGTGTGAAGCCTATTGTCTCCCCTGCATGGTTTCCTGGAGAACCCGCACAGTTTCCACTAACCATGCTCAAACTGTGCACCCCTTTAAAAGCCTCCAAACACATCCAAAACCATTCCAAACTCTCCCAACTCATTCCATGCACTTTAAACGCATAAAAATGCATAAAAAATGCCACATACCTCAAACTGGGGGTGTTACATTCTCCCCACCATTGGACTTTCCGTCCTCAGAAAGTAGTGAACCCGCCCTTTGCCGAAAGAGCTCAGGCCACTGCTCGACCATCTCTTTCTCCCGCTCCCAAGTCTCCTCTTGAATCTGACCATGTTACCACAAAACATGAACTAAACTAATTATTTTAGCACGTAAGACTTTCTCTTTCCTATCCACAACCCGCACTGGCACGTGCACCAATGAAGCATCCAGTTCTAGCTCAACATGATCCCATCGAATCACATGGTCACGATCCGGATGATACTTTTTCAACTGCGAGACATGAAACACATTGTGCATGGCACTAAACCGTGGTGGAAAAGACAAATGATAAGCCACCTCACCAACCCGCTCAAGAACCTCAAAAGGTCCAATATACCTCAGAGATAGCTTTCCCTACTTCCCAAACCGACGATGTCCCAACCTAGGAGAGATCCTCAAGAACACATGATCACTCACCTGGAACAAAAATGGTCGTCAATGATGATCCGCATACGATTTCTGATGACTCTGAGCCATATCTATTCTCTTCCTGATCAACTTGATCTTCTCCGTAGTCTCCTGGACAAGACTCGGTCCAACCATCGAAGACTCACCCGTTTCCACCCAATATAGTGGAGAATGACACGACCGCCCATACAATGCTTCAAACAGAGCCATTTGTATGGATGTCTGATAACTGTTATTGTACGAGAACTCAACCAATGACAAGTGCTCCTCCCATGAGCCCCCAAAATACATGACACAATCCCGCAACATATCCTCCAGAGTTTGTATCGTCCTCTCGGATTGACCATCCGTCTAAGGGTGATACGCCGTACTCATCGTCAACTGTGTTCCAAGGGATTATTGTAAGGATTTCCAGAAACAAGATGTAAACCTCGGATCTCTATCTGATACAATCGAAACTGGAACACCATGCCTCTTTACCACCTCCTGGATATAGATCTTGGACAGATCCTCCACCGTATGAGATTCACGAATCGGGATGAAATGGGCCGACTTCGTTAGCCGATCCACTATCACCCAAATGGTATCGTGCTTCTTGACCGTTCTTGGGAGACCTGTGACAAAATCCATCTCTATCTGCTCCCACTTACAAACAGATATTGGTAAAGACTGCAACATTCCTGCTGGCCTCTAATGCTCTGCCTTAACCTGCTGACAACTCAAGCATCTCGAAACAAAATCAGCCACACTTCTTTTCATACAAGCCCACCAGAACTGTGCCTTCAGAACTTTATACATTTTTTGAATTCCAGGATGAACAGCCCATCTGGAATGATGATACGCCATGAAAAGATTCTCCTAACAAGTAACTGGTACAACCATCCGATTCTGAAAACACAAAACTGAATCTCCATTCAGTTGTCAACCCTCAATGGTCTCCCCACCATTAAGTCTCAACCCCACGGTCACACACTCAGAATTAGATATTTGTGCCCCTTTAACCAGGCCAACCAAGTTAGGAATCAACGAAACCGGAAAGAAGACCTCTCTATCACCCTGGTCCTCACATTCCAACCGCATATCAGCTATAACCGACATCAACTACCACTGGTCTGATGACTGTTTCACCACCTGAGCATATGATTTTATACTTAATGCATCCACCACCGAATTTCCCTTACCCGGTGTGTACATCAAGTTAAAATCAAACATCTGGAGATATTTCATCCATCTCATTTGCCTCAAGTTCAAATCCCTTTGTGAGAAAATGTGTTTCAAGCTCTTATGATTTGTATAAACCGTGAATTTCTCACCGAAGAGATAATGACGCCACACTTTCAAAGCATGGACCACTACTTCCAAATTCAAATCATGAGTTAGGTAGTTCTTCTCATGCACTCTCAACTATCGTGAGTCATATTCAACCACATGATTCCCTTGCATGAGAACGCACCCCAACCCTGATCTCGATGCATCGCAATACACCACGTACCCTTTTCCTGATTCTGGAAAAACCAATATTGGTGTTGATGTAAAACGACACTTTAACTCTTCGAAACACCGTTGACATTGTTTATTCCACTGGAATGGAACATTCTTTCTTGTCAAAGTTGTCATTGGCGAAGCCAAACGTGAAAAATCACGAACAAAATTCCGATAATACCCAGCTAGACCATGAAAACTTTGTATCTCAAACACATTCTTTGGAGGTTGCCATGAGATAATAGCCTCTATCTTTTCTGGATCCACTGAAACACCCCTTTCAGAAATCACATGACCAAGAAAACGAACTTCCTATATCCAAAAGTCAAACTTTGAAAATTTGGCATACAACTGATGATCCCTCAAGATCCCCAGCACTGTCGCCAAGTGCTGCTCATGCTTCACCCTTGACTTTGAATACACCAGAATATCGTCAACAAACACCACCACAAATGAATCCAGATATCTCTGAAATATCTGATTCATCAATGCCATAAACACCGTTGGTGCATTTGTTAGACTAAAGGGCATAACCACATATTCATAATGGTCATATCTACTTTTGAAAGCTGTTTTAGAAATATCCTCCTTCCTCACCCACAATTGATGATATCCCGACCTCAGGTCGATCTTGGAGAACCACTAGGATCCCCTCAACTGGTCGAACAAATCATCAATTCGTGGAAGTGGATATCTATTCTTTATCGTAACTTGGTTAAGTCTACGATAATCAACACATAGCCTCAAGGTTCCATCTGCCTTTTTCACAAACAACACTGGTGTTTCCCACGAAGATGTGCTAGGCCGGATAAACCCTTTATTTTATAAATCTTCCAACTGGATTTTCAATTCCCACAATTCAGCTAGTGCCATCTGATAAGACAGAAGTGAGATAGGACCGGTCCCCAGAATGAGATCAATCGTAAACTCCACTTCTCTTATGAGAGGTAACCCAGAGAATTCTTCAGGAAAAACATCCATGAACTGATCCACCACTACTGGAAGAACACTCTGCTCAACACCGTCTATCGATTCCAACAAAAATGCCGCCAACTGATACGATAATGTACCCACTGCTGGTTCCAACAAACCCGTTGCACCCTGCCTTTCATGCTTCTCTCCTCTAAAGAGATGTCTAATGTCATCGTGTGTCGTAAAAGCCACTGTCTGCACATCACAGTCGATGTGGGCCTTAAAAGCCTCCAGCCAATCCATTCCCAGGATTACATCATACCCATCCATCTCAAGCATTAAGAAATTCCACACTATCTCAACCTTGCCCACAACGATACAATATTCTCTACACAATAATGCTCGACACTCTCTTCGACCCAGAGGAGTTTGAAGTTTCAAAACTGAGGGCATCATTTCTACCCTTAAACACAGAAAATCAACCATACGTGCAGCAATAAAACAGTGTGAAGTACCTGTATCAAACAACACTTTCATCAAGGTAAAATTTAAAAGAATAGTACCTCGCACCGTAGATGGTCCCGACTGATCATCCACCACAACTTTCTCAGCTCCAAACACATGTTTGCTTACCACACTCTGCTCTTTATTGCTCTGCTGAGGCATCGTGGTATTTCAAGAATCACCATGACCCACTTTACTTTGCTGACGAGGGGTGTGTTGTTGTCCCCATCCCGTCGAAGCATACGACGTATGCGATCCCTGGGGAGTGTCACGCACACCTGACCTTAGAGAATTCTGACAATAACGCTGCAGATGCCCCATCTGCTTACAATTATGACATGCTCGAGGTTGTGTCGTACAATCCCGCTTGATGTGGATCGTCGAACCACACTGAAAACATCCCGTCTTGCTCTGGGGATTCAGAGGAAGATTTACTGATCCTGCCGTCAGATTATATGTCATATTCCCACCCTGGGAATAAGTGTCCCTCTTCCACTTGAACCCAGTGTTAGAGTTCCCACTATTCCCCATGGGTACCACCATGCTTCCCCCGCCCGGAGCACCCAACAGATCCCGCTCAGCCATGTAGGCTCTATTCACCATCTCCGTGTAATAATCTATACATAACACCGCTATCTTTGAACGGATTTCTTGCCTTAACCCCGCTTCAAAGATCCTTACTTTCAACGACGTGCTACCCGACACCTCGGGTGCAAACCGCACTAAGTTTATAAACTTAGCTGCATACTACGTCACCGACATAAGCTCTTGCTTCAAACTGAAGAAATCAGTCGTACGCTGAATTCTGAATGTATTTGGGTAGAATTGTTTATTAAAAAATTCCTCAAAACCTTCCCACATCATACCCTGGTTTGTCCCCGCTTGGACTACCAACTCCCACCACTGAAGGGAAAGATCTTCTAACATATACGTGGTCAACTTCACTTTTAACTCTACCTGAGTTCCCAAGAACTCGAAGATATTTTTCATTCTATTCAACCATGCTTCTGCCCTCTCCGGCTCTGAATCACCCCTAAAGATGAGCAGATTTTGCTTTTGAAACTGAACCGCATGATCCACATGCCTTGGTTCATCCACTTTGTTCCCACTTCCCACAGCTTGGAAAGCTTGCACTATACTTTGCAGCAGTTGCTGGTTAACCTGAGGCTCAGGTGCTACCACATTCTTGGCAGCCTCCTCTGGTTGGTCTCTACGACGCCTACCCGGTGTCATTTCTATAAACAGGAAACAAACAACCATGAGTCTCACTTCCGTATACATCACGAAATCCCATTTCAAATCACATTTCACAACATTATCACAACAAGGCTTTCCACCAGTTCACATTTTCCACATATTCCATGTTTCACCATTTTGAAAACCAAACCATTTTCAAAATACCAATTTATTCATAATGCAATTTCACACATTCATATCACATCATAAATCATTACACCCCAATGAAATATGCATCCTAGTGGGAAGTTATTTCTACCATGCATGTCATGCTCATCTTATTGGCTACACCCACGACAATGAGATATCCAATGCCTATAAGTATCTCCAAAACACTTATGTACCCAACTCCCTGGTAACTTGAATTTCAGCATAAAAGGGTTAGCTACGTCCTTTTATGCTATACATTACAAGTTCCAACAATCCTGCGCCTTGCTACCATCTCGACTCAAGGAATGTAACAGAATGAATGTCAACACTGTTGGATTGGTGTTGCCCGATCCGGTTGGGCCGAATGCTTGTGGCCCGACACTGTAGCAATGTTGACCACTGTAGCAGAGCTGACTGACCGACACCGACAAGCACTGTAGCGGTGCGGACTTCGGGGTCAACTTCACTGTAGCGCTTTTGACTTCCAGCCGGCAGATACTGTGGCACTTTTGACAAAGTGAGCCATTGATCATTGTTGCAACGCGGACTACTATTCAGAAAAGTGGATCGTCTTCTTTATATGTAGCCCATTTCGGGCTAGGGTTTTATTACTGAAATCCTCTATAATTTCGTGCTCCCGAATCATAGTGAAATTCTGCCTCTCCCGTGGACGTAGGGATTTTTCCCGAACCACGTAAATCGTTGTCCTTTGCTTTCTTTCTTTTCATTTTTCCTCATTTTTGTCGTTGTGTCTCCCGGCGATTCCGCAAAAAACACCAAATCCGAGAATCAACTCCAAAGGACCGAACAAACTGATACCACTTGTAACACCCTGCCCCTACCTCATTGGCTTGAGGAGGCGGTGAGGGCTACTTGGGCTTAAGCGACGTTCCCAAGGTGCCAAAGGCTGAAAATAAATGCTGAGGGCTTCAAGATCAAGTTGGGGAACGATTTTCCCTTAAGACAGAACCAACCAAACCATCCACTAATAACCACTATATGATGCACATCAATTCCATTACCCAACCATGCATTCCCAAAAGACAACCAAGTTGTTCCACAACACAACTCAAAACCAATACAACGAGACATGTCCACACAACATCAGAGTACACTGCAGAAACTAAACAACCAAACACCACAAGCCATGACACCACCACAGCTCCACGCCAAGCTCCAAGCTCCACCAAGGGATCACAATGCTCCACTAAAGTAGGGAGATGCCTTACCTTTGCCCACGTCACGGTACACAACATCTTCAAAGACACCACAGTGCCAAAGCAGGGGGGTGAGTACTAAAACTCAGTAGGTTTTCTCCAAATGACTTCCCTACACACACCACTAGGATAAAACCGTTAGCACATTTATATAAAACAATTTATATAAAATAATCACAAGTGCAACCATTACCATAAGCCAACCATGCTCTTACCAAGCCATCACACCCAAACCAAGCAACCAAATGAAAGCCAAACAACAAGCCACAAATCATTCCATCATTACACACTAACACCACAAATTCCAACTTGCAAAGCAATGCTCAACAAACAATCATAACGATGGAGCTTCCGTCCCACCCGTTTCATCCATTTACAACTAGTGGCTCTTCCCGTCCACTTATCCTTATATGGTGGCCCTTCCGTCCACTATCCATCCCCTTTTTAAAGTGGTACTTCTCACCACTTCCACACAACATCCCAACCAATCACAACCAAGAATATAACCCATTAAAGTCACAACAATATCATGTAATCAACCCATTCCATTACATGCCAATTCACTTCAATAAATCACCCATTTATTGAAAACCATTTTTCCATGCCAAACCTCATTTCAATAAAACAACCTTTTTATTGAATACCATTTCCATCAATCATTTCACAAATCAATCATAGCATTCCATTTTAAAATTCCCATTTTAAAATCCTTAACAAGAACATTTCACCACAAAACCCTCTTTTTCCCAAAAATCCTCAAAACACCATCCCAGGGATTTTCCACCAATTTCGCGCATCAAAACACAATTAATTTCAAGCACAACAAATTAATTGTAACAAGGAACCACTAGTTCTAACCAAGTGGAGTCGAGAGAGAAGCCACCTACCTTTAGGGTTTCCGAGAAATCGACCCACAAACAACCGCGCCTCAAATCCGGCAAACGCACCACCGAAACCTCTCTAGATCACCTCCCCTAACATCCACAAGCCTTGATATTAACATACAAGGCAACCACAACCCTAGATCTACACACAACAAGTGTAGATCTAGAAAACCAAGAAAGAGATGGATGTAGATCTAGAGGAAAACACGAGGAAACCAAGAGGAGAGACTTACCCGGGAGAAACCACCTTGAAACCGCCTTGAAACCCCTTTGAAACGCTTCCAAAACGAGCGGGAGAGCACCCTTAACCCCTGAGAATCCAAAATCCCGAGTGAGGCTCGAGTGGGAGGAGGATTGGAGTGAAATGAGGCAATCCTGAGTGAGCCCGGGTTTTATAACCCTAATTTTAAGTGGCTGCACGGTTAGCCCACACGGTTTGACAAACCGTGCGCTAACCGTGCACACTCTACTGTCTTGGGAGCAAGGGTCCACACGATTGTCTCGCACGGTTTGGCAAACCGTGCGCAGGCCGTGCGAAGCATATTGTCTCCCCTGCACGGTTTTCTGGAGAACCCGCACGGTTTCCACTAACCGTGCTCAAATTGTGCACCCCTTTAAAAGCCTCCAAACACATGCAAAACCATTCCAAATTCTCCCAACCTCTTCTCAACTCATTCCATGCACTTTAAACACATAAAAATGCATAAAAAAGGCCACATACCTCAAACCGGGGGGTGCTACATGCATCGTTTATTTATGTATTAATATACTCTCACTTGTAATCTTAGTAGAAATTCAAACTGAAAATTTACGATGAAAATTTTCTTTCAAATTTTCACTGTAATTTTCCATTACAATTTTTTAGTTTTTATTTTTTATATATCAGCACTCGAAATTTCAAAATCTATTTGATGATAAATAAAGAGACATCTTATGATTCAAGACGACTCTATCTCTGACAGAGTCAACATGAAATGAATATCGAAGAATACTGAAAATAGATCATACCAGGAATGCTCTTGCTTCAACAGATGTGAGTTCCAGTGATAACTATAAATTTTCATTGTGAATTTTCAATGAAATTGTGAGACTTTTCAGTGTAAATTTGCACTCGAAAATCATATTGTATACTTTTATTTGTAAATATATATATATGTATATATGTAGATATTTATGCATTCAACTTTTATACTGTGAGTTTGCACTAAATATTTTCAATATTGATTTATATCAGTGGAGATTTACAATGTAAATGTAAAACAACAAATTATAATGCAAATTTACTTGAATGTTTGTATATATGTGTTGAAAATTTCCGTAGTACAATTTGCACGTGAAATTTATAATTTAACATTATCATGTATATTTGTATTTATATGTGTATCTTTGTGTTTTTTTAGTTTGCGTTGAAAATTTTCATCATACATTGAAATTTTATTGAAAATTTAAAGTGTAAATTTGCACTATGACTTTTGAATAAAACTATCTAGTGAAAAATATATATTGAAAATCTTCACTGGAAATTTGAATCAAACTTTGCACTATTTGCACTAAAGGTTTATAGTATAAACTGTCAATATAAATTTCTAGTGAAAATTTACATTTTCTAATTGTGTTAATATATTTTCATTGAAATTTTAAGTGGAAATTTGAAGTGTAAATTTCACGTGGAAATTTGCCTAAGAAATTTGTAGTTTAATTAATAAGTGCCATATTAGAAATATATACAATCAATATTACATAAAATCAATATCATATAAAATCAATATCATAATAAGTATTATATATATATGTAATAAGAATTATATATATATTTATACAATGATTTTCCATGAATAATAAAAAATACACACTAATTGCATTATAATAAAATTTAAAATATACGTAATACTCTCAATAGTTATATTTATATTATTAATAAATATCAGATAATAAATCTATATATATATATATATATATATCGAGTATGAGATATGCAGCTTCAAATTTCAATCGGGAGGAGAGAGACAACGATGGAAGGAGAATCGCAGCGGGAGTTGAGGCGAGGTGGCGTTGGGGCGCGGCAAGGAATTGTCGTGAGCAGGAGCAAAGGCGCGCAAGGGATGGAAGGGACTTTTTTCGTCTCAAATTTGGAAGCCATCGCTTTCCGCTGCCTAATAGGCAGAACCCATTCCCTCGTGACGGAATCAACTCTCCCAACGGAATCCAATTCTGTCGTACCAAACACAAAAAACACTGATTTCCCTCGACGATTCCAACATATCAAACAAAACTTTAATTTATGATACATACAACAGCTGCCGACCAGGACTGAGAGCGAGGTAGAGCGCGCGCGCAGTAGGTGCTGAATATATCCATGGAGGGGGGCACACCGATGGCCGCTTCGGGCAAGCCCATTCGATGCAGAGGTAACATCTTCCCTGCCGCCCTGAACCCCCTTATCAACTGAGCCTGCGAATACGTAATGCTTCGTTCCTCTCTCCGGGTTTCCGCCAACCCGAGCTGCAGCCGCGGTTTGCCGTGAGGCGGGGGCGCCGCTGGCTATAGAGGAGGTGATGGTGGCGCCGCCCATGCCCGGAGAAGTTCGGATTCGAATCATCTGCACCTCCCTCTGCCACAGCGACATTACTTTTTGGAAGACGAAGGTAGGTTTTCCTAAACCCTCGCGCGGTTTTTGAATGCCGCATGCATCGATCGTTTCTCCGGCTTTATGCATGCATATGGTGTAATCCGAAATTGACGTCATGCATTGACTTCCTCGAGTCCTCTTTGTGTCGCGAAGGACAGAGCTGCTGGACAGTTTCCGAAAATACTTGGCCACGAAGCCGTTGGGTAAATTCTTCAATCCTTTAGCTGGGTTTCCTATCGATTAGTTTCCAGTTTCATCATTTGGTACGACTGCCAATTCCTGCCCTCTTTGGGCCATGAACTGCCTTGTTCTGTATATGTTTTGCCCGTTTTCTGGGTAGACTGAACCAATATCTTGAAGCATGTTAGCAAAAATCCTTGGAATAATTTTGGTTAAAATCCTTGTAAAAGCCTCAGGGAATCACTGTGAATACATGTTGAGTGGGCTGGAGTTCATACGTAACATACTGAAAATTGCAGGATATATATGATTTTGAAGATGCAGAATTGGCAAAGTCCTGATGGTCTCATTGTGATACATAATATATGCCTAGCGATACGGAAGATATTCTGATGTTTTAGGATGATACGTCAGATATTCATTAGCATATGTAAGATATTTTGATGTTTCAAGGTGATACGTAAGATTTCGTATTTCTTACATAAGATTAAACTGTTATAGAAAAGGTGAGAATTTTAGGGGCTTAAATTCAGACGATGCTCATGTTGCTCTTTCAAAGGTTTAAACATCATGATTGTTCAAAATAATTATGATTTAAGCTGAGATGATATGGAGAAGGTGTTTGCGCTCTGAAGAGACGCTTCACATGAAGTTGCGTCGGAGGATCTCACAGGTGCTGAAGCTTGTGGAGAGAAAAACATGAAAATTAATTATTTGCTTTCACGGGGACATCCATTGAGTTTTAAATGGAGAAAATCTTGGGAGATATCAAGAAGGGTTGACTTGTGATTGATGGTGGAATTTATTGACACAGTTTGCTTTCCAATTTACAAATGGAAAGATGCGGATTTTGTTGAAGGCAGTCAATCGGGAAACCTGGCGTGGTGGAAATTATTAATTTTCTGGCGATTTTCAATGAATCCCTATGAAGTAGAAGCGAAGTGTTAGCAAAATTCCCCTTGGAGTATTTTTGGGTTGTGTTTGTTGACACGACTGTTGAAGGAAAGTCACGAAGAACTTGTAACACGAAGGCCAAAAGAGTTTTGGAAGAAGCTCGGAGCAACTGTAACAGTTTTATCCGCAGGACAAAAATCACGCCGTGACATTCTAGGTTACACCGCAAGCAAGCTATGTCAGAATAACCTGTTCTGGAGGTTGGTATCATGGGGAGTGGTTTACACCGTGAAGGGGACCCCGTGAAGTTAGGCTTTGGGCTGTTTGAAGTCGATTAGTTGTTCATGCCTTGGAAGCTGGTGTCACCGAGAGTGAAGTTGCAGATTACTGGAAATTGGCAAAGACCTGCATGTAAGATTCTCCATATGCAATATCTTCCGGGATGCTGAAATGCGGCAAAGGGACAAGTCACAATGCGAGCACAAGGATCACGCCATGAATGGATGGATCTGCATGACGTAAGAGTATACATACAGTACGTAAGGGCATCGAGAGAGCATACATATGAAATTTTCCTTTACCGCAGAAGTGAAAACAACATGTAAGAAAAAGTCACACCGTGGGAATGATGGCCACGCCGTGAAGAGGTTTAAGCAAATTTCAATGGTTTTCTTTATTTGGGGATGTCCACGCCGAGAAGCAGTAAATCACGCCACAATAGGTTTGGAGATTGAGAAGATTTGGAGTATCACGCCCACGCCGCGATCTTCCAAGGGTTTTAAATGGGATATTCTGCCGGATTGGGTGGATTTGGTTGTTGACTTCGATCACACCACAATGAAGGAAGTCACGCCATGGAGGTGCCTGTGGAGGCGGGAGTTCAGGTTCAAGGTTTCAGAATGGAATGTGGGCCACGCCGTGATGGTAGTTCTCACATTGTGAAGAAGCCGAGTTATCAGATTTTCATATTCAAGTATGTTATCTTTTAGGAAGGAAATCAGGGATTTGAATGGGCGACTTTGGCTTGGTTTTGAAGAAGGTTATTGGACGAATTTTCTCATCTTAATGATGGTGAATTAAAGATTAATTAAGGGGGAAACCTAGAGATTCTCAAAGAGTGGAGAGATATCTTTCTTCAAAAGGACTGTGGATCAAGGTAGAGCAGAGGAGGAATTCCAGATCATTGTTGGAAAGTTAAAGGAGAAAAGAAGGGAGATCCAAAAGGCTTTCTCATCGGAGGTTCGTGGAGTTCATCACATTGATGAAAATGGAGTTGATTGACACACCATTGATTGTGTAATCTTAATCTTGGTTCATGGAGATCGAGACCGCTTACTTTTTTGATTGATTAAGAGTAGAAAGTTCTCTGTTTTGTGAAAGTTGTAAACCCGAAGCTTCAGTGCGGCCAGTCTAAATTGTAAGAAACAAACATTTCGCTTAGTTATTTCTATACATCGGCACATCGCCGTTGTATGCTCCTTGAAATAGGTCAGTTTGGGTGAACTAAGTAAAACTGCTTGTGTCTCTCTTCGTTTCATATATATTGTGAGAGAGAGATATTCCTACCAACTGTGGAACAGGATTGTTGGCGAAGGTTGTTTGGAGAGATTGACATACCCTGATTCACCCCCCTCTCATGGTATTTATCTTGGTGGAGTATTCTCTCTTTGAAGCAATGGTGGCGAGCGTTAACCACAAGAGAATTCCGATCTCTAATGACAACAATTTTCAATTATGGAAGAATCAAATGCAACACTATTTCTGATTTTTGGGAATGAATGTCTATACGACTGCCATACATGGGATCTCAGGCAACATGAAGAGTGAAGTATTATCAGAGAAAGATTGGAGGGAGTCTGACGCTGATGCCAAAGGAGTCAACGCGGACATGAATGTGATGTCGTGTAAATCATCATACGCCACGTGGGAGAACTTTTCAACATTTATGAAGATGATTCAAAGGTATGTGAAGCTAAATTACATGTTCTATGGAACAAGTACGAGGATTTGAGGGTGCACCCGAATGAGTCTGTTGATGCATTCTTTGATCAAGTGAAATTATTGTGGAAGACATACGCGGCCTCGTAGAAACCCTCGATGATATCAAAATCATGAAGAGGATCTTGAGAAGATTGCCACCGCGTTTCAACTCGAAGGTCTTGGTGCTCAAAGACAAAACCCAAAGACAATGATGCTGGACAGTCCTCAAAACACCCTTGTTGCATATGAGATGAGGAACAATGACAATGAGTTCTTGGCAATGGAGAATTCTCAGGAAGTGACGTTCAAGAAAATGAAGAAACTCATATTGGAGGATGATCCCGAAAATAGGGGAGTTGATGAGGTGATGTATTTCCTTTCCTCAAATCTCAAAAGGGGAGAAGGAAAATTGGAAGACAAGCTTCCACTTGGTTTCTTTCGGTGGGGAAAAGTTGGGCATCTCACTACAAGGCGTCCAAAGAAATTTCGGGATGACGATGAAGATGAAGAACCCATGAAAGATTCATCTAAGGGCGTGAAAGGCAAGAGGAGTTCACAATAGAAATTCTTCAAAAAGGAAGAACTTGCTTTTACAAGAAGATGTTAGCTTGGAAGAAACTAAAGTAGAAGATATTGAGGACTGCAAGGACCTCAATGAGGAAGTTGTTGGAGTTTGTGCCCTAAAACCAATTGATTTTGTACCTTTGATTACCAGAATATTCAAAAACGTCAATATTAATAAATATCTTATCACATGAGGATTGTTCTTTTGCGTAACGTTAACGTGACAATTTCTTTAGAGTATGTGTCGCATTGAAAGGTTGTAACAGTTCTCTGCCATGACGTGAACTTGAAAATGCTATGACAATATTTTAAAATATATGTATCATTAATTGTGTAATTTGATGTATTGACAAAAACCGTGATGACATATGCTCACAACGAGGTATGATACGTTGGGTGCGTCATAAATGATATACATGAATTGAATAAGTCAAGAAAGAATTTGTTCTTTTTGATAATGAAAGTTGACATCTTTGACCTTTTGATTGAAATGAAATTGTCTGATTAAATCCACGACTAAGGTAGTTCATCGACGAGTTCATTTCTGATAGTCAAAGAAAGATAAATTAAACGTATAGGCTGATGACAAAATATGCAACGTGCTTGATGAGATATCGAGACAAAAATATTATATCATACAGTAAGCGTTCATATGAGGAGGTTGTTGTTGCAATATCAACTTCTTTATCTATGAGTGTATTGACGCGTTGCAAGACGCTAAATATTGGACTTTAGGTCAGCAAACTTAATGCCACTGGAAAAAAACTCTAGAGGGTCTCACACTAAGTGCATCCAAAATCTCAGTAATATTCTATTTGAATTTAATATTCAGGATAAATATTATTACTGACTTGTGGTTTAATACTTATTCTTGTTTGGTTGATCGCATAAATTCAATCACCAGTTATTTAAGTTAGAATATATGTGAGTTGAATATTAAATAAATATTATTTGCCAGTTAGCTAATATAATATTTATTTATCCCTTTATTATTCGCAAGGTGATAAATAATTATTTATTTATTAAATATTTTTTTTAATTTTTTTCTGCGAATATTTTAAAAAATATTTATCCATTAGTTAGTGAATATAATATTTATTTATCTATTGAACGAATACTATAAAGAGATTTATTTATTTAAATAAATATTTATTATTCAAGGCTCGATAAAAGTCGAGGAGGATTGACGAACCGAGTTAAGGGCTTGATGAAAATGATATATTTTATTTAATATTATTTAAATGAATATTAATTTATTATTATTTGACATGAGGTTTATTTAGTGATAGTAAGGGATAGTGCAGTGTGCTTTGGGGCTGTCCGAGTGGGGGGTGCTGGTTTGTTAGCCGCCAAGGGCAGTTGTCAGTGCAGGGGTAAGGTTGGTTAGTTGCCAGGGGCAGTTTTGTATTTCCATGTAGTTAGTGGGCGGGAGATATTAAATAGGGGTTGTTGGCTGTTGTTGTTGGGATGGCTTGTCTTGGATATTATTATGGTTCAAGCTTTGGCTGTAGTGGGAGAGGCCTCAGCCTTGGCTTTGGGGAACAACTGAGAGAGTCTTCTTCTCTATTCGTTCTTCCTTCTGCAGATTCTGCTGTAATACCCACTGTTAATAGCGACGTACTGTTTTCCTCATTGTTAGCACCTATGATCTTATCAACTTGGTGCTTTTATTGTGATAAAAAAAATGGGGAACGGGATCGTTGGAGTTAAACTTGTTGGAAATGCCTGACCGTTCGACACGAAAACACAAGCGAGAATGGAAAGATGATTGAAGGAAAAATACTTGAACACAAATGATGTTTTGTGCACCACCAATTGGGATGCTTTTCTGGAGAGGTTTTATTTCATTATATAGGCAAAAAAAACAAGACGTATTTACAACGTAATTAAAACCACGCGGCAGCCTTAATGAGGTCAAACCGCGTTGACTCATCAATGAGGGGGAGAAAAAAAACCGGTGCAATAAATTCCAAATAAAAAATAGTCAACAATCACCCCCTAATTTTTATTGCGTTCTCTGGATCTCAACGACGCCGATCTTCGCACGCAACTTCTGAAACTGGCGCGCCAAAGTGACTTCGTGAGAATGTCTGCAGGCTGCTATTCCTCCCTCGAAACCTTCTCCTTGCTCGCCGCCGGCTTCTCTGCAATGAATGTGGCATGCAGGTGGGCGGGCTTGACTCGTTGGCCGTAATGAAGTGTAACTCACCAGGGTCGAGCTTGCGTTGTGCAAACCCAGGCGGTGTTGTCGGACCGATAATGTTGCCGATGGTGCGAAATCGAAGCGGGGCGTCGTCGTGATCAACGTCCAGTGCTTCTGCCATATTGGATGGCGGTGAAACAAACTCCACTGTGGTTGATGCCACGGGTATCACCTTAACCACATCTGGTGTTGCATCTTCTGCTGAGTTCGCACTAATGGGTTTGAGTGATGAGCTCTGGTCTCCAACAGTGTTGTCGGCCTCTGCATTCCTTGGTCTACATGCCTTTGTGTGTTCGACGGTGAATGGATCCTCACTACTCCACACAGCTTGTTCACCATGAGCACTCCAATCCCACTGTTTTGCCTCGTCGAAGGTGACATCGCGCGTTACATGCACGCGCTTGCTGACAGGGTCATACACGCGATATGCCTTGGACCCGAACTCGTACCCGACGAAGATCATCGGCGTACTCTGGTCATCCAGCTTCTTCAGGTGAGGCTTCACGTTCTTAACATGCGCGATGCAGCCAAAGGTGCGAAGAAAGTGCACCGCCGATCGTTTTCCATGCCAGACCTCATACGGTGTCATTCCGTCAAGGCTCTGAGTCGACGCTCAGTTAAGGATGAAGATGGCGGTGGAGACAGCCTCACCCCAGAACATCCCGGGAAGACCCTTAGCCTTCAGCATGCTTTGAGCCATAGACACCACGGTTTGGTTGTGTTGTTTAATGACCTCATCCTGCTGTTGTGAAAAGGGAACCTTGAGTTGTCGTTGTACGCCACGGTTTGGTTGTGTTGTTTAATGACCTCATCCTGCTGTTGTGAAAAGGGAACCTTGAGTTGTCGTTGTACGCCACGGTTAGTACAGTATTCACCGAATTCTACTGAAGTAAAATCGTCATCGCGATTAGTGCGGAGAACCTTCAGCTTGCGCTCTGTCTCCACCTCTACTGTGGCTTGAAAGTGTCTGATTGCTGCTGGAGCCTGGTCTTTACTTGCAAGAAGTTTGACCCACATGCAGCGGCTCATGTCATCCACGAGTAGCAGAAAGTAGCGGTTCCCGCTTGGCGTTGTTGGCGTGATCGGCCCACAAAGATCACCGTGGACAAGGTCGAGGATTTGTTCTGCACGATGCTTCACTTGCTTGGGGAAAGACGCTTGTTGCTGCTTCCCAGTGAGGCAGTTGTCGCAGACTTGATCTATTTGATCAATCCGCGGAAGCCCTCGCACCATATCGTGTTGAGCGATCTTGGGCAGAGAATGGGAGTTCAGGTGGCCGTACCTTTCATGCCATCGCCATGCCACCTCTGACCCCCTTGTTGACAAGCATGTAGGTTGTGCAATGCTGAGTCTTAGCTTGTACAGCCGGTCGGGGAAGCGCTGCGCCCTAGCCAGCAGGCGTCGTTGCTTGTCCCGAATCTTCATGATGCCTCCCTCGATCAATACCTGACAACCATTCTCATCGAGTTGTCCGATGTTGATGATGTTGGCGGTGAGGCTCGGGATGAAGTATACCCTCGTGAGTGCGTGGTGCTCACCGGTTTTACAAGTGAATAAGATTGTCCCGCACCCCTCGATATTGACGACATATCCATCACCAAACTTCACGGTGCCGCGGATCCCAAAGTCAAGCTCAGAGAAGGCAGCGCGGGAACCGGTCATGTGGTTTGTGGCACCAGTGTCGAGGTACCACAGGTCGTCGTCGCACGCCTCCCTTTGAGCATGTTGTGCAAAGACCTTCGCCTCGACCACTCGGAGAGGACTGCAATGTGGCAGTGAGGAATTCAAAGTGGCAGATTGTGGTGGTGGTGTATCGGGCATCGCAGTACACGCCCTTACCATAAGGAGTGTCGGCTCGTCGTCGTCACCATGGGTTAGAAGAGCCTTAGCATGTCTCATCCTGCTGCGACAATCTTTGGCCCAATGACCCATTTTTCCGCAGTAGAGACATTGGTCTCTTGAGGCGTCATGACCGTCATTGGATCCCCTATCATCCCTTCGTGGTTGTCGGCGACGCCAGTTGCCAGTCTTGGAGTCGTTGAGGGGTCCATCCCTCGCTTGCCGCTCCTTCATCCGTGCATCCCACTCCTCCTCGGTGAGGAGCAAATTCCCTCCATAGTCGATGGTGGGTGCCGGGTCAAAACGGTCTTCCGCCGCTTTGAGTCTCCCTGTTACCTCCTCCACAGAGAGCGTAGAGATATCGAGAAGCGTCTCAATTGAAAGGGCAATTTGGGAGAACCTGGAGGGGACGACGCACAAATACTTCTCAACGACCTTGTCTTGAGGCTCCGGATCGCCGAGGATCGTGAGTTGGTTGACCATCCCGGTGAGCCGCATTGCGAAGTCGTCCACCGATTCGCCGTTGTGAAAAACAATGCCTTCGTACTCCTTGCGGAGCTTTTGAGCATTGGCCTTGCGGAGCTTTTGAGCATTGGCCTTGCGAACGCGATCAAATCCTTTGTTTTGACAAATCACAATACACTTGGATCGTTTTTTTTAATGTTTTCTTGAAGCCCATTTTAGTTGCGAATTATCATTTGAAGAAACAGATCATTCAGATTATTCATAATGTGAACTCAACTCCCACCAAGCTATCATCATACCATAAAGTAATGTTGTGTCTCTGAAGCTACGCCAAAATAAGATAAACAGAAGGATCAATCCGTAGAGCCTCTGAAATATTTCAGATCTCAACAAAAACTGATCCCAACAATATTGGAGAGCCGTTTGAAGACAGGTGATATCCGAGATTTACGTAGAGGTTGTTACAACGGTCACATTTCCTGTTGTCTATAAATAGAAAGAAGAAGCCCTAGTTGAAGACAACGGTTGGTCACAAGCTCTGATTTTATGAGAGCGGTGGTTGCTTCCGTTTTCGTTTTTCAGTTCTTTTGTTTTGTGCCTCTTGTTTTGTTTTCATTGTAAACACACAAAACATTCTCTCTGTAATTGTTTTCTTACTGCTGATCTTTTTGATCGAAGAAAACTTGTGGTAAGGACTTGGTTGCTGCCGATCGTGCCGATCGAAGCTGTCCCAGGGGTAAGGATTTACTGCTGCCGGTCTTCCTGATCCAGGAAGTTCTTTCTTAGAACTTTGTGTATCCGGATCTAGTTTAGATCCTCACGCCGCTTTGGATCAAAAGCGAAGAAGTTATGGGGTTAAGAACTTGAATATCCTCTTAATAACATTTTAGGGGTCATACTGATTGTTCATCTGGAACCCTGCGAGTATTCTCTTTACATTCTATACTTTATATTTTTTACTACCGTTTATATTACATCTTATTTCGGTGACCGCGAACATTCCGAATTGCATTTACATTTCTGCTGCATACTTTGGTTTTAGACCATCCAAATTGTGTAACACCTCCTCTCGAAACTACTTTGTTGGGAAGGTGTAACACCTCGCCCCTACCTCATTGGCTTGAGGAGGCGGTGAAGACTACTTGGCCTTAAGCGACGTTCTCAAAACGCCAAAGGGTGACAATAAATGCCGAGAGCTTCAAGATCAAATTGGGGAACGATTTTTCCTTAAAACAAAACCAAACCATCCATTAACCACCACTATATGATGCATGTCAATAAAACATTCCAACATGAATTCCCAAAAGACAACCAAATGTTCTACAATACATCCCAAAACCAAAACAAACAACACAATATCAGAGTACTACGCGGAAAACCAAACAACAAAGCACCACATGCCATGATACCACCACAACTCTACATCAAGCTCCAAGCTCCAAGCTCCACCCAGACATCACGATGCACCATTAAAGGAGGGTGATGCCTTACCTTTGCCCACGTCACGGTACACAACATCTGCAAAGACACCAACGTGCCAAAGCAGGAGGTGAGTACTAAAACTCAGTAGGTTTTTCCCAAATGACTTCCCTACACACGCCACTAGGATAAAACCGTCAGCACATTTATATAAAACAATTTATATAAAATAATCACAAGTACAACCATTTCCATAAGCCAAACATGCTCTTACCAAGCCATCACACCCAAACCAGGCAGCCAAGGGAAAGCCAACCAAACATGCCACAAGCCATTTCATCATTTACACACTAGCACAACAATTTCCAACTTGCAAAGCAATGCACAACAAACAACCAAAACAACCAAACAACCAAAACAACCAAAACAACCCAAAACAACCAATACAACCAAAACGGTGGGACTTCCGCCCAACCCGTTCACCCATTCACAACTAGCGGTATTTCCCGACCACTACCCACAACTAGCGGTACTTCCCGACCACTACCCATATGGTGGTTCCTCCGACCACTATCCATCACCTTTTATAGTGAGACTTCCCGCCCACTTTCACATAACATTTCAACCAAACTCAACCAAGTATATAACCCACTAAGGCCACAACAACATGCAATCAACCAATTCCATTGCATACCAATCCAATTCAATAAATCATCTATTTATTGAAAACCATTTTCCATGCCAAACCACATTTCAATAAAAACATCTTTATTGAAAACCATTTTTCATCAACCATTTTCCCAAATCAATCTCAACAACCCATTTTAAAATCTCTATTTTAAAATCCACAACAAGAGCCTTTCACTATAAAACCCCTTTTTCCCAAAAATCCCCAAAACATCACCCAAGGGATTTCCAACTAATTTCGCACAACAAATCACAATTAATTTTTCAGCACAACAAATTAATTGTAACAAAGAACCACTAGTTCTAACCAAGTGGAGTCGAGAGAGAAGCCACCTACCTTTAGGGTTTCTGAGAAATCGACCCACAAGTACCCGCACCTCAAATCTGGCGAACGCACCACCGAAACCTCTCTAGATCCCCTTCCCTAACCATCACAAGCCTTAAAATCATCATCCAAGGCAACCACAACCCTAGATCTACACACAACAAGTGTAGATCTAGAAAACCAAGAAAGAGGGAGATGTGGATCTAGAGGAAACCACAAGAAAACCAAGAGGAGAGACTTACCCGGGAGAAACCACCTTCAAACCACTACGAAACCCTTTTGTACCGCCTCAAGAATCAGTGGAAGATCACCTTCAACCTTTGAGGGCCCAAAATCCCGAGTGAGGCTCGAGTGAGAGAGGATTTGGAGAGGAATGAGGCAATCCTGAGTGAACTCGGGATTTGATATATGTATTTAGTTCTTTAAGTTTCTCATACATGGAATGCAATGTTGGAATATTTCCATGCTAATGAGACTCCATTACCTACATATTCTTCACATAGTATAGGATATATTGTGTTAGCGATATTATCTTTTCAGTAATGTGGGTGAATATTTTTGGTTTCCAAAGTGTAGTATAATTTTATTGATGATATTAAATCATTTTAGTATATAGGGAACTCTTTAAAGGGGTAACTAAAAAACATTTCCACCATATACATGAAAACACTTGAATAGAATATTACATGTAAATGCATTCTCGACCAATCATGTTTGTAGTTAAACGTTTAGAGTTAGGGTCACCTTTTTCATGTGAATAATATGACTCAAATGTCAGTGATTATCTTGAAAGGATGGTTATTTTTTATTGATATAATTATAATTTTTTAACCATTTATATTCCCACCATTCTTCTAACAATAACTTTCTTTGCAACCCCACCATGAAGTTTATAGAATGTGAAGACCCACTTTTTCGAGTGGGTGACCACTGGGAATTTTCAATTGATATCTTAAAGTATGAATTAGTCAAGGAGATGGGACGTTTGGATCATCCACACCTTTTGAGGTTGAATTATTTCATACCCTTATATTTTCATATAGATTTTCATGTTATTTAAAAATATTCCAAAATCCTAATGTGGGAATAGTTACTGTGGTGCTAGGGATTAATTGTCCTCATGTTTTTATTTGAAAATGTTTATGTATTATAGATTATTAAAATTTATATAATTACCTAGTGGTGTTTTTTATTGAACTATGTTTCAAAGCCACATAATTTGGTACTCTAGAGTTTTACATCATCTATGGTGGCAAAGGGTTTTAAGGTGTTTTGATTCGTCCTATAAGAGGTGATACCTTTGTATCCCTATTAGAATTAGAATCCATATAGTTTGTGGATACTCAATGGATCACTTTATAACTTTTAAGGTGTTTCAATAGGGAAATATCCATTCATTTTAATGTTTTATGATATGTATGACTAGTTCAATGGAGCGTAATAATTGTCTGTGTGGGACTTACACATGAGAGTCCACTTCGGGTTAAACTTAAATGGATTATGGAATAATGAGTATGTATTTAGTGATTAAATAGAGCGTATATTGTGGTTTGGTAGGGGATATGTCTTTATTGGAAATAATCTATAATGATTTAGTTGATTGGGCCCCTTGGAATACAACCCAACGGGGTTATATGGATTCATAAAAAATATCTTAAAGAGGTTGGTTTTTTAGGGAATATAAACATAGTGAAATATTTTTTGAGATTGTTAGGAATATGTCTTGGTGAGGGGGAAACATAGTTCATTCATGAAGAATATTAATCTATGTGGTATATGGGGGGCTCAAAGGTAATATGACCAATGAGTAGGGATGTCCAAGTGAAGTGGTGACATGAACTGATTTTGAAGGACGTATAAGATCTCATGGGTTATATCTTCCTTTCAAGATGTATATATAGGGTTGTTGATGTTGTGTTTAAATCTCATGGAGGCAACATACATATCCTGGTTAAATGGAATCAAACCCCCCATAGTTAGAGTTTCTTAGTTTAGGGTTTTGTGGAATGACCATACCATTTAGTTTAACATATTTTTAGATGTATGTTTTTATGAAATGTTTTATTATGTGACTGAGACATTGTAAATATCGTTTAACATCACACTTAAAGGATTTATGTGTCAAAAAAAATGTGAAAATTTAGGATTATGTGTGGCTTAAGAATTCATAAATCCATATTATTCAACTATATCAGAATATTTCAATTTAAGGGAAGATGAAACTTCGAGTATATGGTAGTTCAAGGATGGTTTTCATTATGGATAGGGCTCCCAGAAGGTAGGATGGTTCTTACCCATTGGGGAAACAATTTGGGTATATAGATCATTAGGTGGATCTGTTTGTTTTCTATTGATGATTCAATAAATGTAGTTTATTCCAAAAAAGAGTCCCAATTACATTCTGTATTAATTGAGAGAATTAGTGTCGCTTAAATATATGTTTTTTTGAGTCCCCTATAGTGATAAGGTTCAATAAGAATGGATGTTTTCCATTGACGTTTCTCTCTAGCTACCCCCTTAATGATTCATATTGATGAAATCCTTAAATCAAAATATCATGAGTCTT
This sequence comes from Viscum album, assembly GCA_963277665.1. NCBI lineage: Eukaryota > Viridiplantae > Streptophyta > Magnoliopsida > Santalales > Viscaceae > Viscum > Viscum album. The sequence goes on along the minus strand of OY728137.1, from coordinate 446,099,340 downwards.
ATTCCTATGAAAGAATCCTTGGTATACTTGGATCATCGATTAGAAATAAAATATAGGATTTTCATCTTGATCTCAATGATTTATCACCACCATATTTATGATTAAGACCCCAAATATCAAGGGAATGAACAATTTCAAATATTATAGGGGCCCAATAGATTAGGGAGGAAAATGTAGTGATTCCTTTTATCAAGGCAATTCATGATCAAAAGAGGGGAACATTGGAATGAATTCCCTGATCACATAAATCAAGTGGTTTTGGAGGCGTCATTGATAATTGGATGTATGTATTGAAATCCTAGTTTAAGGGGTGGCTAGTAATTTAATTCTATGTGGGAATGGAAACCTAACATGTGACCATGATAGGAGTTTATCCCTAGTTTGATTGAAGCCCTTGTAAAGGAATTAAATACTTTATTCACCATAGTAAGGGTTTGGCTATGGCTTTTGTTCACACAAATAAAGACTCAGGGAGTACCCTAGCTCCCCCAAATGAGGGATACAATTAAATGGTTCTTTAATGATACGAGATAAAGGTTGTTCCCTTTTGAAACTAGTGTGATGTGGAACTATTATTATACTAGGTTGTAGCATATCCCTAGAGTTATTTGGGAGATGTGGTGCAATAGTGGTATGAGGGAATGTTGGAGCCCTAATGAGATCACAACGAGGTGGTACCCAAATGAAATAAGGGAGAGGTGGGTCTATCATTATAGAATTTTTTGGTGGATTCACCCATGTTGTTTGGGGTATCCACTAATTCGTTTTTATGAATATAAGTTATGTATGTCTCCTAATAAGGGCCATTTACCATATTTTTCTAAACAAATGGAAAATTGGTACCTTATGAGGGTTTCTTGATGCGTTAACCCTCATGTATCTCAATCAAAATCTTTTTATGATAATTTTCCTTGGTCTTGGGCATAATTATACTAACTGAATGGATTTAATTATTAGGGAGTGAGATTTGAGATATTGGATCTTCCATCTATATATTTATATTTAAATAGGCCCCATATGAGGTGCCCAAGGGTCTTATTTGTAGGAAAATATGGGACCCTAGGTTAAAGGATATTGGGACAGAAATTGTGCACATGGGTTTAACTAATGGACATCAGATGCATGTGTAGGTCGTGCATGTTGGTAAACATGGGAAAATAGTCTAGAAAGACTAAGATTGGAATTCCTATTGGGTGAAATACATGGGAACATGAGTTGGGTGTGGGATATTTATCTTGGAAGAATCTATAAATCATTGAATTCATATGACCACAACATTGAATTTGAGTGTCTATTTGGGCTCAATGACAAGACAATCTAAATCCAATGAAGTGAGATATTCCCTTAGATATAATCATTAAATCTAGTATGGGTTTTCTAATAAAAAAAGTTATCTGAAGACCCTAAAATGGATTATAAGTATTTGAATTTTTTTATCTATAATATTTTAGATTCATGATCTACTTATCAAAAGAGGATATCCTCATCATATAACTAGATTTGGTGACATTTTAAGGAATCTATATCCCATGTTGTGTTAGTTTTCACGTATCACATTAGTATCTTATTAAATTCTTCATCATGTATAATGACACTATTATAATAATATATAACTTATGTTCTCTGAGTAAGGATATTGTCATAGATTCTATTAAAATGTATGTGGTTCATATTTTTTAGTTCTAACAAGTTCTTTATCTTTACTCAGTATAAATTTTATAACAAGAAGAGTGGATATAGGCTTTACTTCACCCATTGAAAATGTTCGACCACCTTCCATATTAAGTTACATAAATTAAGGAACATTGTTATATATATCATCTCCCTTACAATTCAGATACACCAAAAGTATTTAATAGGATATATATCTTTCATCTATAAAAAATTATTGAAATTAATCATTCAAATCATCAATCATTTCATTTAGTAGTCTGATATTTAGATTGTTTGTTATATAGGGAAGTAAAATAATGAAATTAGTATCACCATACACATTTATGTGACAAAAATGCTACGTATTGTTACCAATTAAGATTAATTCCTACATACATTCTTTAAAAATTATGTTACACTTCTTTGTTTCATGGATTAACTGATAGAAGAAATATTTTATCTTTTATAGAAAATAGTTATTCCATAAACTTTTGAAATGATTTAGATTCTCTATTTAAATCACTTCATCCAAATATCCATGTAAAAATGAGGTTTTAGCATTTAAATATGTATGATATAGCACTTTGATGGAAACCATTCCAAGTACTTTCTAAATCATAATATGCTTAACTATTGATGATAATATTTTAGAAATATATATTCATTTTATTTATTAATATCATTTAATTCAATCCTTTCCTTATACAAAAATCACTCAAATTGTGAAAACATAATCAAATAAATTTATATTTTCATTATACTATTCTCCAAGCATAGTGTTCAATTAGTTACCATACCAAAGAAACAAACAATGAATCCATTTTATACATCAAAAATTACAATAATTATCTCTACTAATTTAGATTACTAATCCCTTTTATACATTTAGGTTCTCTACCATTGTTTTACAATAAAAAAGTATAGGTTACTTCTATGTCACTATAATTTTCATTTAATCCTATTATAACTCCATACTTTAATATATGAATCATTTCCTTTGGAAATAAATTATTTTATAGCTTCACCATATCAATTTTGTACCAACTGATCAACAGATTTCCCAGATCTGATGTATATACTCAATACGTTGGCATGATTAGGAGGAATTAATCATCGAATGACTGATCATTTTAGTAGTCTTGGTAAAAAAGATACAGATATGATAATTCTATTACAAATGGATACAATAATTTCAACATTTTAATCTTATAAAAAATATAAATACACTACATATAGGATAACTATAATCAATCTAGTAAAATCCCTACATATCTTTCATAGTATACTTCTAGTAGTCCTGGGGAAAGAAACATAAAAAGGGCAATAACAAATGGTTAGTAAGGGAAAAAACATACCCGAAACAATAATGAATCAATGAGAGTATTCAAAATGGAAATTTACATAACTGAACATGCATGCTATATAATCAATAAAATGAAAGGAAGTACATAATCAATATGTAAAGGTAATAATTATAAATACATTCCATCTAGATAAATAAAATGTATCCATAGATATGTCGATACAAAATCGCATGGATGAATAATAACAAAAACTATTATGAGTGTAATTCTTTCTCAATGAACGTCATGCATAAGTCACATGAGGACCTACTACAATGAAGATCTATCTTCCAGATAGTTAAAAACAATGGATCTATCATCCGTTTAATTTTCACAACTGATTTTTCTCATGATAACCTTTCAATGCAACAAGGAGCTATATAAGGCTCGAGATCCACCCATCACTACATGTCAAAAGAATTAATGATATTGAATAATAAAAATAAATAATATGCCTTATAAAATATCCATATTAAATAATGAATAATGATTTACCAAAATTTCCCTAAATTATCAAACAACACTCAATGTAGACATTGTATGTAAGTAGGTATATAGTGTAGGATATAGTAATATCCATGATATATGAATTTTATAATTTTTGGGAAATTAAATGTAAAATTATCATGATAGTTTGAATATTTCCTGGGGAATAAAAAATCAATCATGCATGTAAATGTAAATATTATCCTTGAACAAATTATTAATAAACTATATAGAGGAAAAATAAGGTTGGTATTAGTACAACAAATCCAAAGTGCATTAAAATAGACGGTTGTTGTCATTGATGAAATCAATTAGTTAATTTTACAAATATTGTTGAAAATTTTTTTTGTTTCTCTTGAAATTATTTTTAATTGAAAATACCTTTTTTTTAAATTCAATGCGGGATCAACGAAATGACAACAGATAAATCCGTACATGTCAAACGAGGTAAAAAAAATATTCCTTTTATCACTACGGGAAAAATCACTTTTTGCGACGAGAATAAATCTGTCGCAAAAAGTTCCTCCAAGAGGTTATTTGCGACGGGGTCTCAACCCGTTGCAAATAACCGATTAATTGCGACGAGATTTTGTGTCCCGTCGCAAAAGGTTTGGCGCAGATAGCGCGCCAAACCGCGCGAAGTTAATTTGCGACGGGGGTATCCCCCCGTTGAAATACTCGACAGTAGTTAATAGCTTTTTGCGACAGGATATCCTGCCGTCGCAAAAGGTGTGTTGGCAGGGACTATTTGTGACGTGACCCATCGCAAATAACTTTTTAACCACCGACAGTAATTAATGCGGGCGTAGGTATTTGCGACGGGTCCTGTCGCAAAATATACTATTTACGACGGGTAACCAGTCGCAAATTGTCCCGTAGCAAATAATCTAACCTATATATACCCCCATCCGTTTTTCTTTTCATTCCTCCCAATTTCTAGATCTTGTTTCTCTTTGAACTCTAATTTCAGAGGGAAAATTTTTCTATGTTATTTTTTTGGTCACGAAGAAGTTGTGAAACCGTCTAAATCAATAGCAAATCAAGTTTAAAAGTATTTCTATTTTATTTAATTTATTATTTATTTCAATTTTTATGTTAATTTTTATTATTGCTAATTGGTGGTAATTAAATTGAATTTAAATTATTTTGCCATGACTATTTATTTGTTCTAATAAATTGAAATTTTTATAATTAATTTTTTATAATTAGTAGTAATTAGTAATTCTTAACAATAATTAGTAATGTATATAATTAATTTGTCATAATTAATAATAATTGGTAATAAATAATAATAAATACTAATAATTGGTAATAAATATTAATAATTATTAATAAATAGTAATAAATTCAAATATATTCTAATAATTAGTAATAAATTTGTAATAATTAGTAAAAAATTGTAATAATTAGTAATAAATTGTCATAATTAGTAAAAAATTGTGATAATTAGTAATAAAATGTAATAGTTAGTAATAAATTGTAATAATTATTAATAAATTGTAATAATTAGTAATAAATTGTAATAATTAGTATTAAATTGTAATAATTAGTAATAAATTTTAATAATTAGTAATAAAGTGTAATAAGTAGTAATAAATAGTTTTAATTAGTATTAAATTGTAATAATTAGTAACAAATTTTAATAATTAGTAATAAATTGTATAAAATATTAATATTTAGTAATAAATTGTAATAATTCGTAATAAATTGTAATAATTAGTAACAAATAGTAATAATTAGTGATAAATTGTAATAATTAGTAATAAATTGTAATAATTAGTAATAAATTGTAATAAATAGTAATAATTAGTAATAAATTGTAATAATTAGTAATAAATTGTAATAAATTGTAATAATTAGTATTAAATTGTAATAATTACTAACAAATAGTATTAATTAGTAATAAATTGTAATAATTAGTAATAAATTGTAATAAATTTTATTAATTAGTAATAAATTGTAATAAATTTTATTAACTAGTAATAAATTTTATTAATTGGAAATAAATTGTAATAATTAGTAATAAAATATAATAATTTGTAATAAATTGTAATAATTAGTAATAAATTGTAATAAATTCTTTTAATTAGTAATAAATTGTATTAATTAGTAATAAATTGTAACAATTAGTAACAAATTGTAATAATTAGTAATAAATTTTAATAATTAGTAATAAATTGTAATAATTAGTAATAAACTCTAATAATTAGTAATAAACATTAATAATTACTAATAAATTGTAATAACTAGTAATAAATAGTCATAAATAGTCATAATTAGTAATATTTATTAATAAATACTAATAATTAGTAATAATTAGTAATAATTAGTAATATTTATTAATAAATACTAATAACTAGTAATAATTAGTAATAATTAGTAATAATTAATAATAATTACTAATAATTAATAAAAGTTAGTAATAATTATTAATAAATAGTAATAATTAGTAATAATTAGGAATAATTAGGAATTATTAGCAATAATAAGGAATTATTAGTAATAAATAGGAATAATTTGAAATAAATAAGAATAATTAAAAATACATAGGAATAATTAAGAATAAATTGGAATAATTAGCAATAATTAGGAATAATTAGCAATAAATAGGAATAAATAACAACAATTAGGAATAAATAGAAATAATTAGGAATAAATAGGAATAATTAGTAATAAATTAGAATAAATACAAATAAATAGGAATAAATATTTATAAATAGCAATAATTACTAATAATTAGCAATAATTACTAATAATTAGGAATAATTAGCAATAAATAGAAATAAATAGCAGTAATTAGTAATAAAGAGAAATAATTAGTAATAATTAGTAATAATTAGGAATATTTAAAAATAATTAGTAATAAATCGGAATAATTATTAATAATTAGTAATAATTAGTAATATTTTGGAATAAATGATAATAATTAGTAATTAATTGTAATAATTAGTAATAAATTATAATAATTAGTTATAAATACTAATAAATACTAATAATTACAAATAAATACTAATAATTAGGAATACTTATCAGTAATTAGAAATAATTAGCAATAATTAGAAATAGATAGGAATAATTAGTAATAAATAAGAATAATTAGTAATAATTAGGAATAATTAGTAATAATTAGTAATAATTAGGAATAATTAGTAATAATTAGTAATAATTAGTAAGAATTAATTGGATAGTTGTCCCACATGAGGAAAATCGAGGTATAAAGAAGCTCAACCAGGGAAGTCTGGATCGATTCCTGTAAAACAGTTGAGATTTTTCCCCCTTACACCCAGGGTACAATGTTTATTTATGTCTCATAACACAACGTTAATTATTTCATAGCACAAAACTAATATTTCAAATGGTAAAAGCTTAATTCATCAATCTGATGGTGATTCATGGAAACATTTTGATCATCTGCATCCATCTAATGTGAGTCATGGTACTTATTATGGTACTATTGTGATGTCGATGTCCAGCTCGAGAGGAGATTGTGGAGAGGCGTCATCTTCTGCCTCACAATATTAGGAGCAGTTTCGAGCTTAGAATGACTTTATAGAGAGTTTATAGAAGCAGCAAGAAGAGATACGTCAGCAGTAGGAGCAGCATGACTAGTAGGAGCAACATAAGCAGTAGCATGAGGAGAAGATGCATCAATGGCAGCAGCTGCATCTGGAGTAGATGGAGTACACGCGCCGTCTGAATCATAGTTTGGGGATGGAGTTTCCTCCACCATCTCCTTCATCTCCTCCACCTCCTCTAGAAGACGACCTCCCCCGGTGAATTTTTTATGTTAAAAACATTTGAATTTAACATGTGTTGTAATATGAACTATTTACAGTTTCCGCCTTTTATATTAGTTCAAATATTAGATAATTTAATTTTTAATATTTTATGATTTTTTTGTGAATATTGAGAATTTTAATAATTTTAATAATTTTTATTTTATTTATTATTTTAATAATATTAATATTATTATTTCATTAATCACAATTTTATTAAATATATTTTTTCAGTATTATATTTTTTAATATTTGTTTATTTTAATAATAATAATAATAATAATAATATTTTATGATTTTTTTATATGATTTTGTGAATATTGAGAATTTTAATGTATTTTTATTTTAATTATTTTAATAATATTAAAATTAAGTTTTAAATAATCATAATTTTATTAAATTTATTTTTTAAAAAATTTATATATTATTTGTGACGGGATCTGTTGCGATGGGTTCTCGTCGCAAAAGTATAAATAGTTTTTTTAAAAAGTATTTGAGATGGGATTAGGGACCCGTCATAAAAATTTATTTGCGACGGGCCCGTATCAAATAGTCAAAATATTTTTTTAAAAGTATTTGCAATGAGATTATATACCCATCCCAAAAAAATTTATTTATATATATAAAGTATATAATCGGAGACTTATTTGTGACAGTGAAGTTACCCATCACAAAAACTATTATTTGCGATGGCCCCGTCGCAAATAATAGTATTTGCGATGCCGTTTTCCGCGATGGGCTATATGCGACGGGACCCCATCGCTAAAACTTATTTGCGACGGGATCCTGTCACCAATAGCCCATCACAAATACCTAGAATTCTAGTAGTGTATACAAAAATGGGTTTGAAATTGCCTCATTTGGAAATCGAAGAGAAGATTCCTTCTAATAGATTGGTAAAATACAAAAAGTGTGAAGGTTTAATTACCAAATAAATTTAAAATTATTTTTGGAAACATTTTAATAAAACACTGTTTTTAGAGGAAAATAGGTTGTCTGACTAAACATAGAAATAAAGGTGGGTTTTCATAAAAAAAATTTATTAAACACTTTTAGTAAAAAAGAGTGGTAAAATGGTAAAAATACATGAAAATATTCATAAATACAGTGAGAAAAATGAAAGGGATTATTGAAAAATGGTTATATAATTTTCTAGAATGGAAATTAGATTGAATGATCATTAGGATTAGTCATTAGGAAAATAATCTTTAAACATTCAAAAGTGTCGTAGAACACATTGATACATTTTTAAACCATTAACTTTGAGAAATAATAATTATAAATGAAAGTATTAAATAAAATGAATAGAAAAGGAATTCATGATATAACATTTCAAAATGGGATGTAGGTACACCATACAAAATAAGTATGTGGTGAAAATTACATTTATCTCACGGATGTAATAAGTGAGATTTAAATCATTACTTATGTAGTGACAAATTGATTGAAAAACCCAAAGGTAATAATCATTAAATAAAACATTTAAATAAAATGATTATAATATAATTAATTATATTATATGATAATGTTTTTGTAAGTACACCATATATAATAATTTTAGTGTACAACAATTAAGCATGCCTCATGTAATGAAAATGAGAAAAGAACCCCTTACCTTGTGTATCATTTTGGGTAAACGTACTTCGACATCATGTAAAATAATCATATGTTAATTTTTTAAATTATTACTAACCTTATTCATGTTTATAAATAATTTTATTTCACTTATTACCATGTTGGGTACAACTACTTAAAAAATTAAGCGTATGTCAGGTATTTTGACCAAATTCCGTTTACGTGTCAAAACAACTATTATTGGTTCACTATGCTAAAAGGGGTCATTATATAACTTCTAAATAATAATTAAAAACAAACAAATATTTTTACATAAATTAAAATTTAACAAAAATAAAAAATGGTCATGAAAATGAGAATATGTTACAGTCAAGGAGACGGTAGGTCATACACACGCTTGAGTAACATTCTGGTCTTTAATTGATCATCATAGAATGAAAAAAGTAACGAAAATCCTTCTATAATGATAATTATAAAAATAATATAATATTATTTAACTATATATACATCTATATATAATTTTTTAATGTAAAATGAATGACATCATGTTGAGGAGGTGATAGTCCACACATCCACGAACGACATTATCTCTTTAAAAGTGTGTGAAGGGGTAATAAAGAATATATATATATATATTATATTTATAGAAATATAATTATGTAATCAATATATTATTTATGTTTTTTATTTCAATTATGTTCAATTATTTCCATTCATTTATAGATTCCATGTATCATGTGAATGAATCACATCACTTTGAGGGGGGGTGGTAGTCCACACTTTCTCAAACTATATTATCATATTTACACAACTATGAAATCATAAATGAATGTTATAAATAAAAATAAAATATGTTTAATTAAATATATATATCATATATATATATATTATATAAATATATTTTTCATCATAATGGCCTCCATGATTAGCGGTAATGGAAGAATGAACAATCATTGTTTTGTGAGGGAGTAGTTTGTTGTGCATAGCAACATTATGTTCGATACCAATTAGATAGTGGTGTGTATATTTTTAGGTTATACTATCAGAATTAAAGAATACTATTATATTTATTATACATGTTTTGTTATAAAAGAACATAATAAAGAGATTTTATGGGTTGGATAATGCTAATGAAACTAGAGAGATTGAACAAATATATTACCTTAGATTGGGTAATTTCTTTTGGATTGAACATAAAGGATTTTTTGAAAGGATTATGCAAAAATTTATGCTTATAGGTATAAGATAGATATTATGGGAGTATATTAGGGATTTTCTTGGATGAACTTAATAGGATTGATAGGTGTGGTGAATGGGTATAGGTGGTTGCATTTTATAGGGAAGGAAAATGACTCACTTGGTATTCTGGTAATGAAGTTATGTTTACACATGTTATTACTTAAAAAAGGCATAATAAACCACCAAAACTCGTGAATTGTAGGTTCATGGAAGAAATATTTCCATCAAATTAGTGTTGGACATGTTTCTAGGTCATTTGGGCCGTTAAACATAGGGTTTTAGTCCATTTAAGCCTAATTACACCTTAATCGTTATAATTAATTTTAATTACATTCACTAATCATTAAAAAAATATTCTGATCCTATTAGAAAAATATATTATCATGTTTATATTGTATTATGTCAGAGTTTAAAAATTCAAATCACAGAAGCGGAAAAATTAAGATTGACACTACTCTCACAGACAGACTGATTAACAACTTTTAATAGAAAAATGTTCAAAAGATTGTTCTATTTTCCTATTCAATTTAGAAGTTATATTGATTTAATAAACTAAATTATATTGATGTATTTATAATTTATCCATTTTTACCTTATAAAATAGTATATAATATATATTAATAGTAGTAATTATTTAAATGTAAAAGCAGTTTTTTAACTAAAACATAGTATTTTTTAATATTCACTAAAAATGATGTTTTTTGGATGAATTAAAAATAATTAATAATAATCTACTTTTAAAATTATGAATTCAAAATTTAAGTTTTTTTAACCAAAATTAATTTGATAAGAGTGTCAAAATTAATATTTTAAATGGGTTCTCCATTAAAATGTGGTAAAATTGCCTTCATAAAAATATCGTATTTTAAGGGAAATATTAGGCTTGGTATTATATTATTCATACCAAATATAATGGATGGATATAAAAAGTAATTCATTGAATATATAAAATATCTATTCGGATAAAATAATTAACTAATTGTAATTACTTTTATTTGTTATGGTAAAACTACTTTGAGAGCATTAAAATAGTTCTCTATAAAAATATATTTTTAATATTCAAATAGTTTTTAATTATTTATAATTTATTTGTAACCAAAAGTTTATTTTTATAAACAATAAATTTTCAAAACTTAGTTAATACTATTCATAATGGAATGTTTATATTTTATTATATTAAATAATAATGTTTTAATTACATATTGTTTCTCAGTATGAATCGATATTGCGTATAGAGAAAGCCATCAATGAAGGTTGTTTTTTTCTTGTAATGCAAACTATAGAAGAAGGTAGTTGTTACATATGATGTACAATAACTTAGTGTCACATGAATTTCAAGATAACTTAGTGATAGTTCTTTGAAATATATATATTTTAAATTTTAAATATATTATAAAGTATATGGATTTTACATTACATTATATGCTTGTTGTTGTGTTTCATGAATGCTATCGAATACAAGGCTCATTAATTTGTTTTTTTTGGGCATAAAAAATTTAATTAATGTTATTTTTAAGTCCTAGAGATCTCCCATAATTCTTTTCTAAGAGACACCATCAAAACATTATTTCGACTGAAACTTCTTCATGGAAGTCTAGAGTTTCTAGAATTTTCATAATTACAAAATTCCTCAATAATCTAAAATGTATACATATTAATTTGGATGAATGATATTTTTTTTGATTCATTTATCTCATTTAAATAATCAAAATGGAATCAATCTTTCAATAATCATTCAACATTGTAAAAAAAATTCTAACTTCTACCATCCTATAATAATTTATTATCCTATATCCAATGTTGAATGTATTTATTTTCGTATTGTGTAAATAAACATAATAATGACATATCCTCTAGCCCATATATAAATTTAGAATCCAAGTTGATGCAGTTTTTTGAATCATATTCTTTTAGATAGAAAATTCAATTTTCTTTCAGAGCCAAAAATATTCTAGAAGATCCTACCCAAAAAGATAAAAGAATTATGTTCCCAAATTAGGTAACATAATTTTAAGTCATAATAATACCATAAATTTGGAAACCAAAGACTATATTCATTCAAAAATAAATTTATAATAATGTCAAATTCATCCACAATGTGATTCGACTTTATTCATGAGTTCTTGGTATGGTATTATAATCCCATTTTCTTAATCGCCAATAGAACCATTATAATTCCTTTCTTCAATAATCTTCATCATTTTAAGATCCTAGAAAATTTTATTGTACTTATGGTTTCTTATTCTACTATGGATGTATAATGTATGATGTTTGGAAAAATTTCTATCCACTCAATGACAACGAATACCCACACCATTAATGTTGCATCATTAATGAAGGTAATATAGAAAAAATTTTATTCATGACAAAATTTAAATATATCCCCAATATATCCATATATACCATATCTTACCTCTATTCATTTGGAACATTTCATGCCCTTTGTAATATCAACTTCCACTTCATCCCAAAAATCTATCATTCAATCTTTTTTTTAATCCATACATATAATATTTTTTATTAACTAAACAACATGGACTGACATTCTTTTCTCACTTTCGTGACTAGGTTTTCCATACCACAACTTAGGGAGTGTATTTTTTGTAGCATAAATTTATCATTCTAAACATCTTGTAAGGTAATTTTTTCCTTTTACTCCATTAGATACCACTATAGAACCAAATTTTATATTTTAGGATCCATGGATAAATTAATTATAAAAAACACATTTTTAAACAATACTATTGAAATAAAATACTCACCTAGCCATACTATGAGCCAGAATCCTTTTAATTCCAATAAAATTTATTTTATATGTTCTAATAAAAAAAATCACCCTTTATGAAAATATCTAGTTTTTATCTATATACAAGATATAAATGTCAATACTTTCGAATGTAAAGTCCCATATTCTTATAATCTCATATATAGAGTGAAAAAAGAGGACCTATATTGTATGATTAAATACTACTGTGAACATGAAACACTCACTAAAAGTCGTCTTGTTTCATTTACAATTTTATCTGAGGATGTAATTATGGAAGAATAAATTTCAAATTTACTATTAAATAACTGTAATATTTATTATATCACCTTGAAGACTATATTTAATGTATAATATGTAATTTATAAGAACTAATATATCATCTAATTATTCTTCCATTCTATCTTATATTGTCATTCTGTATAACAGGACATGCCTTACCATCAACATTAATTGAGATTTAGGTAGAATTATAGAACCCATTCCTTTGAATATCCTAATTAAAATTTTGATTTTGAACATCCAAAAAATGTAAATCACTTTTAATGATTGATCTTCTCCCATAATAACTATCACATAAAAACATATCATGTGTGATGAAACGGACACCAATTTGCATATAAGATCCATAAAACTGAAAACTACTGATTCTAGATAAATAAGAATAATAATGAAGACCTTAATAGGATCAGACATATAACTTCCTTACAAACATTTAATGATGAATACAATTCATAACATAAATAGTTTTTTATTTTATTCTGGTTCTCATAATGATTAGAATGAATCTTCTAAATACTTTCCAATTTTTCATCATTTCATGGATATTTTATGCCATATGTCTATATAATTGCATCTTGATCACCCTATAAAATCTGTATATAATATTTCACATTATTACCTATTGACTTAATTAAATTTGTAACTTGTATGTGCATTATAAATATCGTTATATAGTAGAAAATCCACTATAATTATTTTATAAAATCTGAAATCACTCCCTTTGAACATTAAAACCTAAATATTATCCCCATCAAACACTATACATTTCAATTATTAAACATCCATTAAATCTAAATTTTTAAGAGGGTTTTAGAAATATTTAATATAACTATTCAATGGTTTTTAGGGATGAATGATGTTGGAATGTTGTATCCTGATCCATTTAGATGAAGTCGGAAAAAATGCTAGAATCTCGAACTACACGCCAAACCATATATCCCATACAGTTCTAACACCCCATAATTATAGTAAATAAATATGAGTTTGATATATTTTTATTCAGAAAGCATAGATCATAATTGAATAATGATGTAAATAAGTTAAAAGTAAAATGAAATTCATAAAATAAATGACTGTAAAAAGGGAAAAATCATTAAAAATTACATTTATTATTATTTTTAAATATTCTATAAAATTATTTTGAATAATGTAACTGGAAGGTATTAATTAAATAATTTCAACTAACAATAAAATCAAATATTTACTTCCATGAAATGGTTAAGTAATTATAAGATCATTTAGTCTAATAATTTCGAGCGAAATAGAAATGTTTTTTCTGAAAATAATAATTTTTTGGTATATAATTTTATTTAAAACATAATTTCACTTATTTTTGGTATAAAAATTATTAAATATTATTACTCTTAAATATTAAAAAGTATATTTCATTAAAACATAGATTATAAAATGGTTATAACTAATGAAAAATACATTTTAATTAAAGGATAAATATTTTTCAAAAAACTAATTTTTTATATTCCCAATGTACTTTTATCTTAGAAAGTTAAGTATATAATAATGTATTAATAGAATTAATAAAATTTTTAGATAATAAATTTACTAAAATAAATAAATTTTTATAAATTGGTTATTAACTAGATAATAATAAATATGAATTTGTTTTATACATTAAAAATATATTTTTTCCTTCAATTTTTTTAATGTTTCTTATAAAAATAATAGAATTATATTATATTTTTATTTGAAAATTAATATGATAAAAATGATTCCAAATTTGAAATAATCATGTCTGAATTTAGTTATATGGTTATTTTTTATAGACAATGAATAGTTACAAATATAAATGAAAACTTATGACAATAAATATCAAAATGGTTTAAACAGAGTGGTATGGATTCAAATATTAAAAATAAATATCTTTATTTGATTTATTAAGTTTATTTTTCACTTAAATAAATTTTATTATTGTAGTGGGATTATTTAGATTCAGTTTTCCATGAATATTCCATTATATTATTTTAAAGATGAGGGTATTTAGAAGTGTGCCCCTTCCCTAAATTTTAAAAGGGAACCTACTGTCCCAACTTCCTCACAAACACTGACCAAAATAGGTAAAAAAACTCAACCCAAATAACATCCTAAATATATTAAACATTTATAGAGTTTCTATTCTCACTCATATACCATCCCATGATAGCTAAAGGGGAGATCCAAAGGTGGATTCTCTAAGAAGAGGAAATCACCTGAAACAAGTTCATTCGAGCTTATTTATTTTCCCACCACATAAAAATATTCTATAAACATCTCAAAATATTGTAATATATATCATAATAATAACTAAATTTTATTAAATTTATGAAAAAATAGTATACACATTATTTTCATATAATATAAAATCAAAATGTTGCTCATTCATACATGCATACTACTACCTCCATGAAGGGATGTATATCATTTTTCAAAATTGACTATCATGAATGGTCATAAAGATAAACTTAATGAACGAATATAATATATATGAAATAATTTTTATTCACACATAATAAATTATTTTTAATAATTCTTGCTTTTCCACCCATCAAAAAATGAGAACATTAGTCGGGTACCTATACAGACTGCTGCCTCCATGAAGTGATGTGTTCCAAATTTAATAACTTCGACACATTTTTTATTTTATAAGAATATGAAATAATATAAAATAATGATTTTATCATGATTATGATTCAATTACCATGAACATGGTACATATTCTGGAACCATCTAAATGAAACATGCATGAAAAAGGAAACAATTTACACCCACATTATTATTTTATCACTAAATTAATAATACAATGTTGATAAGAAATAATAATTGAATACTATATAGTAATGTAAATATATAAATGGTTCTAATTTTAATCCATTTTTAATTTTATATTCATATATTAGTGTTTAGAGAGTGATCAACTAAGTTGAAGACCGATATAAGGGTTTATGATAAAATATTAACTTCTTTCAGGATTAATGTTATTTAAATTTTAATTACTATAAATTAAATGTTGTTAGTCATACGAAGACAAAATATTTTCTTATACTCTAGTTATTTCTAGGATTTGTATGGATTATTTCTTCTTTTCCACTTGTTGGTATAATTAATTTCAAAAGGTTTTTTTTATTAAAATGTTACCTTACTTTTTATTTAAGGTTTGTAATATTATGATTAAATATCTATATAATATATAATATATCCATAATACTATCATACATATTTATAGGGTTTTTATATATTTATTATATTTATTTTTATTCATTCTTAAAACATTTAGAATGAATCCTTTTAATTATTTTCATATGGGATACTTTGGACTGTGTTTGTAATAATATGAAATGAAAGTTTTTTAATATATATCATTTGGCCGTTTTTTCCAATTAAAATTTCATTTATTTTTATGAAGTATCATTCCCAATTTTCTAGTATTTTTCAAAGAAATTCTAATTCTCACTATTTTAGAAAATAATTTATATAAAAAAATTACCCAATAAAAGGAATGTTACCTATTGTTCTTCAAATCATATATTTAATGATTTTATAAAAGTATTTTTTTCTCTATGTTATAATTTTGTAATGATCAATATAATTAGTTGGAGATATTATCTAATAAAAAATTCAACATTTTTTTGAATAGATTATGGGGATATTTTGATGAAATTTTCATGAACACAATATATTTTCCATGAGTTAATTTAACAAAGGTAAAAAGTGGATGTTTTTATATTCATTTGGGAACATATGTAGCACCCCATATTAAATTTAAGTAACATGTTATTTATGTATTTTATATATTTAATGTGTTTTGGTGATTCTTGAGAGTCTTTATATTACTTTTTGAATGTTTTGTGGGTATTTATGGTGGTGCATGATTTGATAACGGTTAGTATAAATCATGAAACATCTACAAGAATAAATGAAAAGTGAAACGGATGATACTATGTAGGTACAGAGTTTGAAAAAAACCATGAAGACAACAAAGAGTAATTTTGAATTTTGGAATAGTGGTAAAAACACGGTTGGAACAAATTTTTTCTAACTGTGCAAGCCAAAAATGTGAATGGTGTTACAAGGTATTGGATGGTACCCAGATAGAAAAATAATTTTCTAACTACGGGACCTAACCATTAACGACTAAAAGTTAGACCCCCAAAAGTGGATCTCACTCAATTTCACTCATAATCCTCTATTTTTTCAATTATTTCAAACCTAACTTGGGTTTTCCTCCCCCCAATGGTTGTGGAGACTTTCCTATTCAATCTGAGAGTGTTCTGTTGTAAAATCATGGTGTGTTGAAAGCCGTATTTCATTGTATATCTCTATTCATTGTAGTTTTTCATATAAATACTCTTCATCCCTATATTAGATTCAAAAATACAATCCATTATGGATAGATCTATATTGGTTGATGCCAATAAGGATGATATTTGGCTATGTTGATGTTAGGGAATGAGATCTAAAGAGTGTTTCAAAAGATTCATCCCCATTTTGTTGAAGAGTTTCTGACGTTCTTTGTTCCCTCCATAATTTATGAGGTAGGTGTCTTCGATCTCGACTCCTATAATCAAAATACAATTGATTTTTTTTTCATAATATTTATTGTGGAATTTTCATGCAATACTTGGTGGAAACCCTTCATAGTGGATGTTTATGTAATTTTGATAATTGGTTGTTCTGGTGGAAAGTGGAATTAGTAAAAGGATTTAAAAATGATGAATTTTAAATCATTGATATTTTATTTTGACTAATAGAATAATGATTTGAAAAAACATTCAATAATTTTTTTATAGAAATTGATTGGCATAATTTTTTGGAATAGATTTTTGATTAAATGATTATGTGTTAGTTTAATGGGATGGATAATGGTAGTGAAGTACTATCATAAAAGGGATAGATTATGGATGTGACGTTCTATCATAAATGGTAACCCCAACCATGAGATTGTGTGTGTGTGTGGTTGTGTGAAATAAATTGGGTAACTCAATATGAATTCTTGGAATGGTTGGAATTGCTTATTTGGGAGTATTCCTTGATTTTTTTGTTGTAAAATAGATTTTATGTGAGGTTATTGGTTTCAAAATAATTTTTTACTATTCATTAAAGTTTTACATAAATTTATTAAAAAATATGTTATAAAATTTTCTCTCATAGTTTTCTGAGATGGGAATTCATTTGGGGAAATCCTTGTAGGTTTCATTACTCACCCACTACATGGGAATATGGTGTGGTTTTTAGATATCATTTATCAAAATACATCAAAAAGGAACGTATATCATTTCTATAGTGGTTCTTCGTGAAACATTGGATTATATTGGGGTGTTGGAGCATGTAGAATTTTGGGAGATGAAAAGTTGGCATCTTTTGTGGTTTTGGGTATTTTTTGTTTTTTATTCCTCTTTATAATATGGTATTGGATTTTTATTCCACATTATTTTATGATATAGTGATTGGTTATGGTTTTGTATTGTGGATGGTTAGTATTGCTGAGATGTATATGTTTCCCATGAATTATGATGTGGTTGTGTGGTTATGGGTTATTTAGTTGTGGTTGATTTAATTTCCATGGGAAAATCATTCCCTATCTATATTTAAGCTATTGGAATTTACTACCTACATTGGATGTCTTACTGATGTCACCTAATTCCAAGTATCAATTCTACCTCGACTCAAGCCAATGAGGAGGGTCAAGATTTTACAAATGTTATCATCTTGTTAGGAACTTGACATGCAAAGGGAATCAGTCTTGTTCAACCCATCTATCATTTAGGAATAAATCGTATTGGTTTTAAGTCATGGAGTTGAAATTTGTTCTTGCATACTTCTTGAATTGGGATTGTATAAAAGAGAAGGATTGTTGTTACACGAAATTTAGAGAAAAAAAGTCATATAAAACATGTTTATTTTGAACCTCATGTTACCATGGATTTGGTACATAACTATTTTGAGACACTTATAAGAGTTGTAATCTCATTGTCATGGGTTTATCCAATGAGAAGGGTATGCAGCAGATTGATAGAAATGAATTCCCACTAGGAAATACATATTTCATTTTGAGTAATAATTTATGATTTGGTTCAGATTTGATTATTGTTTAAAATGATGAAATTGTTATCAAATGTGAGATTTTGAAAGTGGAATGATAGTGGAATTTTAAAAATGGACTGATTTTCAAAAGCCTGGTGGAATTTATAGAAGTGGATAAAATAGAAAAATTTTGAATTTTGGAAAGTAATGTTGAGATATATGATCTGGTAAGATCTAAAATTTCTAAGCCTTCAATTGATAAAGAGTAAGACATAAGACATTAATTTTTTTAATATAAAATGAAACATTGTTTTCATTTTAGAAACCAATCAGATTAGGCTACAATGAATGTGGTTGCAACAAAACCATAGGTGAACCAATAGCTTGTTTAAGTCTTGTCCATGATTATCAGGATATGGATAGAAGGAACCAATGGGATGTAGCAAGGAAATTGGACCATTCTATTCATTTCTAGAAGAAAAATCCACTCATCATTTGTCGTTATTTAGAACCAAAATAGGCATATGTGTGGATGGATAGGATGAATCCAATCATAAACTTCCTTGGACCGTCTGTAGAGATGAAAATAAATTTTGCGATGTACATGTTGTCGGATGATGCACGCCAATGGTGTGATTTAGTTATTCAGGCTAAATAAGACCGAGGCATTTCATAACAGTATTTTGAAGAATTGTTCCAAAAAAATTCTATACTCGTAAATTCTGGATTTCAATAATGATAGAAACTTTTAGGTTAAAGTAGCTAAATCTCACAGTGACATAGTATGCGACTAAATTTATGTATTTAGTATATTATGTACCTGAAGTTTCTACAAGTTCATCCTTAATGGAACACATTTTTGAATCATGGTTGAGGAAAGATATTCACTAGAAAAATACCATAATTTGAATAATAAATTATACAAATATGGTTAATAGAGTGATTTTAGATGAATGGAATATCTCAGAAGCTATGGTTAGAGGGAGCATGTTTGTAACAATTGAACATTGTGTGAACTATAATGCTGGGAATAAGAGGAAGAGGGACACCAATATTCAAGCTAGTATAATGGATGAAATTCACATTGACGAATTGTATAATATTCCACCAATGACTAAATTATTTCTTATATTTTACTACTGTGGTTCATTGGACCACTAAAGCTAGATTTTATGGAACCAACAAGAGAATTCCACAATTGCAATCAGATGGGGTATCTTCAATATTGTTTTCAGAGTTCTCAATGGTATGGTGTTAGGGACACATCACATGATTCATAGAAATCATATTCATTGATTGGATGTTGGATATATAATACTAGTTTTCAGTAGAGATGAAAAATCCATGTTAATTCTAGGAATACATTGACTCCTTAGGTAGTAAAATCTCAAAATGGAAATAAAGAACAAAGTGCAGAGATTAAGTATTCATATAGTGTATAGAAAGTAGTGGTGGATGATAAATCAAGACCATAAATGGGGAGAATTATGATTAATTTTAATGATACCATTACATAAGATTTATTTTGTTACAGGTGAATCCCAGTGTGTTTGAAGTTATCATGTTGTTGTTTTTTATGGGTTTTCATGTTGATATAATGCCTTATATTTTGATACTTCAAACACATCTTAGTCAAAGATAATTTAAAGACTTTTTGTGTAAATAATGTTCTATAATTTTTGATAGACATGAGTTTTTATGGGAATTATATATGATTGAGTTGGATATATATTACATAATCTTAGGTATAGATTGTTTCTAATATTGAAGTATCACATTTATTGTTATCACCAAAGGGTAATGTTATAACTGATGATGGAATCGAGCATCTCAATAAAAGAGACCATGATATAAAGGAAGGTGTAACTAGATTCATAGCACCTATAGTTTTAATTGTCTCCCACAATTTTGCACCGTTGACTTTGGAATCAATGGAAGATATCAATAATATCAGTTTTCTATTTGTGGTCAATAAGTTTCTGAATGTTTTTCCCAAACATTTCTCAGGGCTACACCAAAAAGGGAAGTGGAGTATATGACTGAACTACTTCTAGGGACCATCCCTATTTATATTTCTTAATACCAAATTTCACCAATAGAATTTATGGAATTGAATGTGATTTTGGAATATTTAGAAAGAAAAGTGTTCATTTGGCTTATCATGTCTCTATGGCAGCACAAATCATGTTTTTCAAAATAGATGAGAGAACACTTAATTTGTGTGTGAATTATCATAATCTTAATAATGTTGCTATAAATATTTAATATCCATTTTCATGTATAAATTATATATTAGATTAATTGAGGTAAGAATAGTTTTTTTCTATGTTTAATGTTCGATCAAGATTTGACCAATTACAGTTCAAAAAGAAGACATTCCGAAGATTGTTTTCAGAATATGATATAGACCTTATAAGAATCTATCTATTCCTTTTCATATTATGAATTCACAAGTATTCTGTATTGAGTTGATGATTTCGATATTTCAATGATATATGGATTATTTTGTGGTGGTGTTTTTTGATGACATGTCGGTGTATTCTAGGATAATGGGTGAGAATGGGAAACATTTGATGATAGTGTTTGGAATTATTCGGGATCATCATATTTATGTCATATTATCAAAGAGTGATTTTTGGATACAAGATGAATGTTTTCATGGCCATTTAATCTTTTCATGAGGTATTTCTAGGGATCTAAGAATGATAGAGGTTGTTATCTTTGAAAAACACCAAATAATTTCTTTGAGATACGTATAATCCTTGGTCTAGTTGGTTATTACATATATTTTGTTCATGATATTCCATGACTAGCTTAACCTATGATAGATTTTACATGGAATTTTTTTCATTTAAATGGAGTAATGAATGGGATAATTCCATTCATGATCTAAAGGTTCAACTAAAATCAGAACTAATCATGAAATCTCATGAATTAGTGTGAGGGTACATGGTGTATTTTGATTATTGGTGATATGGTTTGGGATGCGTTGTCATTAAAACTAAAAATTTCATTTCTTATGGATCAGGGTAATTGACGTTACATGAGAATAACTATCCAACACATGATATGGAGTTATCTTTTTTAGAACATAATTGGAAAACATATTGACATTACCTATTTTTTGGGAATTTTATTGTGATTGTAGATTATAAGAGCACAAATTTTTTTATTATAATAAATATATTTGATCCTGAGACAATGCATATTGATGGAGTATCTTCTAATGTTTGATTTTTTCTTGATGTATACACTAGGGAATAAAAATTCATCAAATAGATGCAATAAGAAGAAAATAATGTGATATGTTTGAACATATGATTTATAACAGTGTCATTTGATGTTAGTGATAGTTTAAATACACATGGACTATGAAGACCAAGGTGATTTTGTGGTTTGCATTGCAATTTATTTGGTTCTTCATTTTATTAATATAGTTAAAGATCCACAAAATTATATTTTATAATGTGCCACAATGATTTCAAAACTCAATGCTGGGGAGACCATTGATGGATAGAGGCTGAATGGGAGTTTATTTTTGTGGTTTTAAAATCATATAGTTGTATATATGTATTGTTAGTAAAAAATCTCCATTATTACCACTACTTGAGGGGGTTGTTTATCATGAAATATAGAAGATTCATAATGTGTTGAAAGAATGGGTTTGGTGGGTAAACATGAAATAAAGGTTAATGAGTTTGTTTTTTGATGCTTAAATCATCTCCAGGTTAAATAAGTGCATTAGAGATGAGAAGGAATGTTATAATATTTACCTATTACAATTTTTAAATGGAAGTAACTAGCCATTTATTGTGTAAAACGCCTCCATGGAACAGTTTGAAGTCATTATTCATTATGGGGGACAGTGGATTGACTCACAAAGCCATTCGCATTTTTTCCATATTCGTGAATATCATAGAGAGGATGAATTTTCATATATATATATATATATGAGATTTATTAAAGATGTTTGGTGAACATATTTTGATACTATCAGATAGAGATTTGAGGCTTAGATCTTTTTTCTGGAAATCCTTAATGTAATCCCTCAGAACACAGTTGAAAATGAGTATGGAATATCATACATTGATGGATTTTCAGTCCCAAATGATGATACAAACATTGTAAGACATGGTTAGATCTTTTATAATGGATTTTGGTAGCTCATGGTAGGAGCATGCACCCTCAGTTGAGTTCTCGTATAACAACAGTTATTAATCATCGGTATATATTACCCCTTTTGAAGCATTTTATGGACATCCTTATCATTATCCACTTTTTGGGTATAAATAGGTGAGAATTCACTATTTTTCTAATCCTTTTCCAAGAGAAAATGGATAAGTATCAGTAGATCAGGAAGGGAATGGGGTTAGTTTAGAGTTATCAAAAATCATAAGAGATCATCATCGTGGGCCATTTTTCATCCTCAGTGAGGGATAATTTGTTCCTGGGAATCACTCCAAATATTGGGAATCAACATTTTAGAAATAAAGGAATGTTATCTATTTAACACACAGGCTCATTTTAGATACATGAATGGTTTGTTGAGGTAAAATAAATGTTAAATTTTCAACCATAGTTCAAAGAAGTGTACAATTTTTTTCATGTATCTTAGTTGAAAATGTATTAACATGATATCGACCATGTGATTTGATGAGATGATTTTGAAATATAGACATATGATTTGATTATGTACATGATATTGTGGATTTTGGATGGGAAATAGAATGTCAATCATTGGAATATCATCGGTCTAGTGTGAGTATTTTGGAAACATGGTTAGCTTCAGGAAGACACATGGGTATAAGAGAAGGAAATGGTCGAGTAGTGGACCAAGATATTTCAGGTCAATAGTGGTTTTCTACTTTTTATATATGGAATGGAAAATAATAGGGAGAATGTAGAACACCTAGTTTCAAGTACGCAACCCCTTCTTTATGTATTTTTAGTATGAAATGTATTTTGGAGATGTTTTTGAGGGTTTATAGGATTTTAGACAATTTGTGGGGTTTTTATGGTGATTCATAGTTTGTCCATGGTTAATAGAAACCATTAAAATCTTATATGAAAACATGCAATGTGAAACAGAGGCTACTAGGTAAGCCCACAGTTAGGCACATAGGTTTTCCAAACAGTATGGGCACCTAAGAGTAACCATGCTTTATGAAATAGAGTAAAAACATGACTGCCTCACATATTGTCTTATCTGGTGATCCAATATTGTCAAGGGTGTTGGGACCTAGTGGATAGCTCATTTTTGGAGCATGGGTTTCCTAACTATGTAACCTAACCATGCATTATTTAAAATTACATCATTAAAAGTGGATTTTACTCAATTTTACACTTAATGTATTGACCTTTGTCACGACCCCGACCCTAGAAGCTAGGAGTAGATGCCTGCAACATGGCATGTATTTTTTTACATAGAACTATGAATAAAAATATCACACATCTTTTTCTAATAGATAAGATCGATACTTTTTAGGTTCTAGAAAACCAGATGGTTCTGGTACAATTTTTTAAAAAATTTGAGAAAGTTAAGCTTCATAATGATTCCATCACATAAGAGTATTGAATGCTTAGAATAATCTACAAAACCCTCTAAAATAAATGGAAAATGTAGGGTGAGAATAAGTATGCGCAATAAGGGGTTTTAAAACAATTTATAAAATTCCCATTTTAAAACAACAACATTTGAAATAATCATAAAATGTTTTCATAAGAGGAAAACATTACTTCTTGAGGCACGCCATCAATATTTTCAAAGGTTACTTGATTTTTTTTCATAATGACATTTTACACAAGATTCATATGTGTTTACTTAAAAACTACAGGTAAAATCCAAATCAATGTGCTAATACACGTACAAGAATTGCCTGAAATACGCATATTTCATAAGTTGACCAATCCAACTCTAAATGTGACATGTAGAGTTGTTATTCCAAATTGTAAATAGAATTACCAAGTATTCATGTCACGATTCATTAGCATAGAAATGAAATTCATATAATCTTAACTTTAGATACCCCTTCCTTGTATAAATTTCCATTTACATAAAAAATTATCCCTGATTCATTCATCACTATTATCATATAAGATTATTATCCAAGGGATATTCTATTAGTCAAATAATCCCCTGGTTGATCATTTACCATTACATAATGAGAGAATTTATAATGCTATAATTTTTCAAGGCCTTGCACCATGACCATAAAACATGACTAAGTATGGGTCAAGGCTAACTGCCAATCCCATTTCCCATAGAAACATAAGCCAAGACTTACCACCAAGACCATTACACATAATGTCTCATGAGTCTCAACAATACCGAATGCATTGGAGCGCTATATAATAACACCCATCTTATCATTTAAGTCGAATACATTCTTCATATGTCTAGTATGGTGTTATATTTAAAGCGTTCCATACTACATCGAATACTTACATTCTTACTCCATAACCCTTTTTTACAAACATGTTGATAACTGAAATGGATTATACCATAAATGTAAAAAGTACTAGAATTGTTGTTTTCATATTAACAGTGACGTGAATGAACTAAAATGACATACTCTTGCACATGCAGTAAGAAGTATTACACCTAAAATAATGGGTGGTCACATAAAATAACAACTCTTGAATTAATCCCTTATGAATGTGAACCTTTTCATGCCATGGTCTACATGTTTTGACTTTGAGATAATTGTATAAATCCATAAAATGTAAGTTATATCAAAATAGATTAAACATAATCATAAATAATCAAAGGAAATCCCTTTGGAAAATGGGAATAAAAAGTATGGATTATTTCATGAGAAGTATTCATGTATAAAAGAAGTAATTAAACACGTTTGGCCATTCATGATTATATATTTATGCTTAAACCTAGAAACTATAATACAACCTACTTGTGGAATCATATTCAAAATACATATATGTATTCAAGTGGGTTTCAAAATCATGTAAATCCTTATATATATATATATATAAATGTATTTTTGGGATCTACATAAGCCAAAACAAGGTTTAACAAATTCTTTCAACTGTTTTATTCTTCATAAACATAATTTATTCCATAAGGATAGGTTTTGTGAAAACCCAATTCGTATTTGTTACATAATTAAACATATAAATATATATACATATATACTTTTATATGTAACCATATATACATGAATTGTAATTAAGGGCTTTTTGCATAATAAAAATATTATGAACTAAACCCATACATGTATTTCATTTTTTAAGAAACATCACTTAAAAACAAACACTCTCCATTCAATGATCATAAACCCAAAATGGGTTATTTTATAAAGAAATCATATATATAATTATAAATATAATTTTAATTTGAAATTAAAAAATGGGTTAGGATGAAATTATATTCATATACATATAATCGTGAAACATAAAAAATTGATAAAAAGGGTTTTCAAAAATAATTTTAAGCATAACATCCCTTGCATGTGTTATGTACATCATAAACAAATTTAAAAAACGTAACGTGAGTTATGATTTAAATGTAGTATAAAACTGTATATATATAGATCTGTAAATACAAAGGTATAACAGTATTACAAAAATGAAAATGTATAAAAAAATATCCCTTACATAGCTTCAAGATAGCAACTATGTCGGGTAGGGGTTGTTCGCATGTTGGGGAGAAGAATTCCATTGAAATTACAAATGAAAATAGGGATTATATAGGCTCTATATATATATATTATAAAATGATTTATACATAAAATATAAACAATGACTCAAAATCTGTCTGAAATAAAAAAACACAACATCATACTTAAAAAAACCCAAAATCAATCAGTGATTTTAATACATACATAAATATATAAATATATATATATATAAATATATATAATGTTTCTGAAAAACATTAGTGGAATAGATCAGGTTCTTAATAAAATAAAACACCTATGTAGAGTTGTGGAAGGAGGATCCTTTACAACTAGGTCAAGGATGGCGAAAAAAATTGGGAGGGAGGAAGAAATAATGGAGAGAAGAATGTTGATGCAGATTGGTGCACAAGTATGACACTGTGAGGAAGAAGAAGTAGTCATGGAAGATGGGAGAGAAGATCGGAAAGGCTAGATCGTCCGCCGCCTGATCAAACACCTACAGTGAAACATGGTGTTAAAAAAAGGATGGATGGCTTAGATTAGATCATATTTTGATCGGACGGTCTCGAGTGACGTGGTGATTTAAAATGGAAATAATGGCCATGATTAGATCCGAACTAGATCAGATGGCTGATAAAAACATGGAGGGAAAGCCACGATTGTGGATGTTCCGAGGCCTAGAGGAACGGATTACCAAGATTTTATCCATCTCAACCGGATGAACTCGATCATGTTACACTTACAATACTACACCCCACATGAAAACAAGATAGGTTTTGTGGATCCTTTTTAACCCTAGAGCTCCTCGAATAAGCTTAGAAATCTCCCTCCCCCTCCCCGGTACCACCCTGTACAGGGTCTCTACGTCCATGATTCTGTGCCCACCCATGCCATCGTGCCTCCCCCACGGTGTTGCGCTACCTTGTTCCTCCATTCATGCTTAAGGCACACACACACACACACATGTGGGTGGATTGTGTTGTTGCTGAGGGTTCTAGGCTCGGATTCTTACTCCCATAATAGCACAAGATTCCTCTTTTGGCCCAGCTAGAGGGATGGCCCTAGGGTATATATTTTTTATAAACCAAACAATCAAATAAACCATATAACCAAAGAAAAATAAATGAAATTTACAAATAATGAATTTCATTAAATAAATAATATCTTTAATTTTATAAAACCCTATTACTACTTTATTTTAAACTTTGGAACATTAAAGTAAAAAATTCAACATATAAATTATATTTTTTCATAACACATCCATGAGTATAACTTCTAAAAGTATTTATAAACATGTTTTCAAATTCAAAAACAAAATGCATACTTCTCATTGAATTAATTAAAGTAATAATATATATTTTATATCTTAACTAAAACACAAATGCCATGATTTTTGAATTCATTTTAGGTATTTTTAAAACATTATCCTTATAAAACATAAGTTCAATTAAATTTGTTCAAGGATACACCTTTAATGTACTAAAATACAAAGAACACTCAAGAAGTTTTTATACATAGTAAAATCATTATTTATTATGTCTAAAAAGGGATATTTATACTAACTATATAGAAAATTAGTTTATTAAAATGAATATTATATTAACTAAATAATTAATTAAAAAAATCTTTAAAATACCATTATAACACTATGATATTTAAAACTTTTAAAACATTTAAAAATTATTTGAAATACTTACCTATGTTTTGAAATCATAATAAGTTTCATTAAATATCCTTTTAAATTTCAAACCATGATGTTAAAGATAAAACATAAGATATATAAAACATAAAAAATTAATTAATTTTTTTAAAGAAATTTTATAAGTTTTATGAGAAATTATACACTATATCATAAATTTTTCACATAAAATAATCTGTTTTAACAAGATACAAACAACCACTTCCTTTTAAACTTCAACGGACCTAAAAAGTGAAAAAATGGTCATAAGTATTTCCAATGGCCAAGAAGAACCTTATAAGTACATATTTAGGGTATTTCATCTTCAAGACAAATTTGTGAATATGGTTCTCTTCATTCCTATGATGATTAGAATGGTTGTTGTGGTTCTAGATATAATGGTCTTCATTGTGATGGATCCGAAGACCCCCACTATTTTCTTGGACTTTCTATTTTATTTGGTCGTCTCCCAGTGATTGTAATCATAATTTTACTAGGTATTATAGGGTAGTAAGGTTTATTTTTTCCTTGATGAAATGTAATCATTTTAGTGATTAATTAAATAAAACATGCCTTCTTTTTATCTTGAAATTGTTTTTGGGATAAAATGGAAATTAAACGATGTAAAACCATACAATTTTATTGTTATAAAAGAAAAATGTTTGGGATTTCACATGATCCACCTTTCAAATAATTATTTTGTTGCAATTCTAAAACACTCGTACACATCCAACAGAAAACCCAGAAAGACTTCACTCCCGAGGTCCCCTCTACCAGGACCACCCATGGGGAAAATCCACTGATGCCTCCATGTGGATCCCCAGATTTGATTCTAATTACTCGAACTCTTTGTACCATATACAATATGATCATTTAGGGTCAACCACATACATAAAACACCCATTATTCCAAAGAGAGGTAATAGAGGTGTAGAGGTCTGAGATTTTGGAGTGGACTAGTTCCCTATAAATCCCTTGAACTACATCGTTCATGAAGACATAGAAGTTGTAAATAATCCCATACATACTAAAACATAGGACTTTTAATTGATAGTTTGCATGCGGTTCACCATCCAAAAAAGCTTCATGAAACATTCACAAGGCTCGGTAGTTCTCAAACAAGGTGAAACAAAGGAAAATACCTTCGTTGTATTTCCCTCTCTTCTTGTACTCTTCAAATTGTGAATTTGTTATATAGTTATATATGTAGCACTGTACTTTGTATAAATGGAGGATATTTGAGTGGAGGGACACTTTATATAGGTATTTTCAAGACTTGAGTAGGTTTGAAAAAGGCCTATACTCTTCTTAACATGACTGGATGATTATTGACTCTAGTAATTTGGTAGGAAGTGATAAGAGGTTTGTGGGTAAACCTATGTCTTGCATCTAAAAGTTTCATGGTACATGTTTTACATTGTAAGTCATAACTATATTACAATAGCGACATTATTCTGTAAAAGCATATTAAAATACCCAAACATAAAATATAACAATATCCATTTAAATAAGGATCATAAAACTCAAACCATTTGTTCCGTCTCACAACTCACTCATATGGATTTCATGACATCCATCATGATGTCTCTTCACAGGTACTACAAGTGTTGGTGATTTCCCCAGTTCCCATTCAAATGGATCCTAAAGGTAGTTCCAAACTCCTTGATCTCTTATGTCCAGATGCAACACATGCAACTAGGGTCAGCCACATGTGTACATCTAAAGTTTAGTGTGAAAATATCATGACATCTATCAAGTTGAGTGGAATATGTATGAACTTAATGTCAATAAACCAAATTGGAATACTCATTCCCAAAAATTTAAAAGTTTATAACATAACTAGAAAGACTATAGGTCAAAATTTGACAAAGGTACAGTACGCGGAATTCACCCCCATGGGTAGCCTCTTAGATGTCCTCTATGGATGAAGCATTCAAATCTACAGTAAATCACTTAAACAAACCTTCAATGTATTTTCCCTTCCATGAATAGCATCGGAATTGGGTGTTCGTCGTAATAAAAAATTTGAAGCCTTATCCTCTGTGAAGTTGAACTACACGATGAGAAATCGCTACACGGTAGAGGTGTTTTCATGACAAACGAATGTTTTCAAAAGTATAATAGCCTTATAAACTTTAATTTCCCACTATAGTTTCTAAAATTTCTATTGTAAGAGCTAGTATGCTGATTCATCTACCATCTGAAAATTTTCATAAGAATTATTCAATGTTATACACAATCATGTTTTTAATGTTTTTCTAATTTTCCAGAATTGACTAAACAAATCCTATGATACCAACTGTCATGATCTCGACCCCTGAAGCCCAGAGTGGATTCATGAATCATTGTGTGCTATTTTTTTCATAAAAATCTACATAAAAAATTTCACATCTTGTTCCAATACATAAGATAGATTCAGTTTAGGTTCTGGGAAACTAGATGGGGATGGTTCACTTCCAAAATTTTGAAAAAGTTATGCTTAATAATAATTACATCACATAAGAGTACTCAAATATTAGAATAATATACTAAACACTTTAAAATAAATTGAAAATGTACGGTGAAAAAAATTATGTCGAGTAAGGGTTTTAAAAAAATTAACGAAATTACCTTGTTAAAACAAAAAACATTGAAATAATCATGAAACGTTTTCTTAAGAGGAAAACATTACTTCTCAAGGTATGTCATCAATATTTTCAAAGGTTAAATGTTTTCTTTTTCAAAAATACCTTTTAAACAATATTTATATTTTTTCACTTAAAAACTGCAGGTAATGCATAAATTAGAGTGCACATACATGTAAAAGAAATGCATTAAATGTGTATAATTGTTAATTTGATCAATCCAACTATAAATGTGACATGCATAGTTTTTTGGAAAATTGTAAATAGAATTGCATAAGTAATCCTGTCATGAATCATTAGCACTTAAATGTAATTCATATAACCTTACATTTAGATACCTCTTCCTTGTATAACTTTCCATTTGCATAAATAATTATGACTAATGCATTCATCACCATTAATATAGAAGATTATTAGACAACAGACTTTCTATTAGTCAAATAATACATTGGTTGATCAATTACCATTATATAATGAGGTAATTTATAATGCCAGACTTTGTCAATGCCTTGCGCCAAGACCATAAGACATGACTTAGTACGGGTCAAGGGTAACCACCAATCACGTTTCCCATAGTAGTATGGGTCAAGTCTAACTACCTATCTCGTTTCCCAGAGTTTCAAAAGACAAGAATAATTGCCAAGATTATCACACATAACGTCTTATGAGAATCAACTTTACCCAAATAAGTGGATTGATATCTGGGTGCACTCATCTTATAATTTAAGTCCAATACATTCCTCATATGTCTAGTATGGTCTTATTTTTAATGTGTTCTATAATACACTTAATAATTACATTATTACTCCATAAACCTTTTTACATACATGTTTATAACTGAAATGGATTATTCCATAAATGTAAAAAGGAATAGACTTGTTGGTTTCAGATTTAACAGTGACATGCATGAACTAAAAGATATACTCTTGCACACCCATAAGGAACAAGTACACATAAAATAACGGGTTGTCGCATAAAATAACAACTCTACCATTAAACCCTTAAGAATTTGAACCTCTTCATGACTTGGTTTACATGTTTTTGACTTTGAAAAACATATATAAATCCATGAAACATCACTTATATCAAAATAGATTAAACATAATCTTATATAATCAGAGGAAATCCTTATACAAAATGGGAATACAATGTATGGATTACTTCATGTGAAGTATTCATGCGTAAAATATGTAATTAAACACGTGTGCTCCTGCATGAATGTATTTTTTTTCTTAAATATGGAAACCATAATACATCATCCTTGAGAAATCATGTTCTAAATACATATATGTATTCATGTGTGTTTGAAAATCATGTAAAACCATAAATATACACACACACAAATGTATGTTTTGGACCAGTATAACCCAAAACAAGGTTTAATAAATTCATGAAACTATTGTATTCCTCATAAACATAGTTGAATCAATAAGGGAAGGTTTCGTGAAATCCCACTTCTTATTTGTTACATAATCAAACATATATATATACATATTTAAATTTATACATAACGATATATACATGAATTATTAATAAAGGATTTCATATTAAAGATATGATGAACAAAACCCCTACTTGTATTTCATGTTTTAGGAAACATCACTTAAAAACAAATGATTTCCATTGAAAGATCTTAAAACTGAAATGGTTTGTTATATAAAAAAAATCATATATATAAGTATAGATATAATTTTTGTTTAATATTCCAAAACATGATAGGATAGAATTATATCAATATATACATAACTATGAAACATAAAAAATAAATAAATAATTTTTTCATATAGAAATTGAATTATAAAATCCCTTGAATGTGTTATATACTTCAAAAAATAATTTAGAAAACCTAACTGAAGTTATGATTTAGAAGTAGTACAAAACTATATATATATATATATATCCATAAATAAAAAGGTATAAGAGTTTTAAAAAAATTAAAACATAGAAAAAAAACATCCCCTAGCTAGCTTCAATAGAGAAAGCAGGTCGGTTAGGGATTTTTCTCATTTTGAAGAGAAGAATTTTGGTGAAATTATAGATTCAAATAGGGTTTATATAGGCTGTATATTTATATATTATACACAATGATTTATACACAAAATTAAAAAATGACTCAAAATCTATCCAAAACAAAACAAATTCAACATCTTACATAAATAACCCCAAAATAAATCCATGATTTTAATACAAACATATATATATATATATATATATATAATGTTTCTGGAATACGTTAGTGGCATAGATCAGGTTTGTAATAAATTAAAATACCTATATAGACTTGTGGAAGGAGGAGCCTTGAAAACTGGGCCGATGATGGAGAAAAAAAATCGCAAAGGAGGATGAAATAATGGAGAGGAGAAGGACGACATGGATTGGTGCACAAGGATGATGATAAGAGGAAGAAGAAGTTATTGAGGAAGATGGGAAAGAAGATCAGACATCCTAGATCATTTGTGGCCTGATCAAATGGCTATAGTGAAACTCTGTTTTTATTAAAATATTGAATGACTGAGATTAGATCAGATTTTGATTGGACGACCTCATGTGACTCCATGATTTAAAAGGGAATGAATGGTCATGATTAGATCACAACTAGATTGGTCAACTGATAAAATCATTGAGGGAAAGCAGTGGCTATGGATGTTCAAAAATCGGGAGGAATAGATGATCGATATTTCATCCAGCTCGATTCGATGGACTCGATCATGTTTCACTTAAAAACCATCATCCCTCATCGAAGAAGGATGGTATTTTCAGCTTGGTTATAACCTTTATGCTCATTGAATAAGTTCAAAAATTACCCTACCCCCTCCCTAGTATCACCCATTACCAGGTCTCTACGGTCACGCTTCTGCACCCACCCCAACCACTATGTTGCCCCGCCCAATGGCACGCTACCTGGTTCCTTTGCGCATGCTTGAGGCGTGCGCGCACACACACATATGGTTGGCCTATGCGAAGGCTCAAGGTTCTACGCTCGACCACCTAATCACGTAGTAGCATGAGTTTTCTCCTTCGGCATAAGTAGAGGGCTGGTCCTAGGGTATATATTTTTTAATAAACCGAACATTCAAATAAACCATATAACCATAGAAAAAAATGAAATTTAAAAATAATCAATTGCAATAAATAAATAAATAATATCGTTA
Source organism: Viscum album (assembly GCA_963277665.1). Taxonomy (NCBI): domain Eukaryota; kingdom Viridiplantae; phylum Streptophyta; class Magnoliopsida; order Santalales; family Viscaceae; genus Viscum; species Viscum album. The sequence continues at coordinate 446,065,120 of OY728137.1, read as the reverse complement.
ATTATATAAAACACGATTCCAACTTTATTTTAAACTTTATAACATTAATGTACACAATTCAACATATAAATTATATTTTTTCATAACAAGTCCAATAATATAACTTCCAAAATTATTCATAAACATGTTTCAAATTCGAAAACAAAATGCATACTTTTCATTGAATTAATTAAAGTAATAATATGTACATTATATTTTCACTAAAACCCAAATGTCATGATTTAGAATTCATTTTAGGTTTTTTAAAATATTATTCTTCTAATAGATAAGTTCAATTACATTTTTTCAAAGATATATCTTTAATGTACTCAAATATATAGAACATTCAAGATGATTTTATACTTGGAAAAATCATTATTTTTTATGTCTAGAAAGGAATATTTATAATAACTACATAGAAAATTAATTTATAAGAATGACTACTTATATTAACTAAACCATTAATTAAAAAAATATTTAAAATAAAATCATAACACAAGGATATTTAAAAATATATATAGGTTTTTGGATGCAGGAGGGAGACTCGGCTTCGGCCGCAGCTCTCCTACTGTAGAGTCTCCCTTTCTGGGGTTTCAAGCATCGCGGTTCGGATGGTGACTGACGTCGATTGCGGCGGCGAGGGATCAGATCTGGTTCTTCTTCAGCTTTGGGCAGTGTTCTCTCCTTGATCAGGTCCCCTGTGCGACAGCGTTGCAGTAAGGGTTCTTCGGGCGACTCGATTCGGACATCTTCCTTCTTTATTCGTGGTGGCAAGATGTGCGCTTTTTTGGCTACGATGGCTGGTTTTTTCTTTGGGCGACGGTGATCTGCGAAGACTTCCTTCAGCTTCTCTATAGAGGGTTTCACTCACGGTGTCGCTTGGTAGATGTAGATCTGATGAGTTTCACCTACGAGGCTGGTCGAATCGGAAAGCCAGTTTATGTGGGGGCTTCTGATGGGAGACGACAGTGTGGAACTATCGACCTTTGTCTTCTGCGGTAGCAGCGCTTCATTCTTGGTGTAGGCAGGAAGGTGCAGATCTAATGAGAAATGTGACTGAGGTAGGTCGATCGGTAATCCAGGATTGTTTATGAATTCCCTATTTCTGTTTGGGCTGTGTTGTTCCTTCTTGGATGACCGTCAGTTTGATGCTTGGAGGACTGCAATGCTGGATCCGAATATTTTTTGAATTTTTGTGTGATCTGTTCATGGTTGGATGTGTTGCATTTGGTTTTTTGGATTCCCTTCAACTTTGGTGGTCGTCGTCGGTGTTTGGGGCCATGGAGACTTTACCCGTTGAGGGAACTGGCTGTTTGCTCCACTACTCTGGCTCCAGGACTCCGCCACTCTCTCCGAGGTGGATTTGAGGGGTGGTCTTCATGGTGTTTTGGGATGTGAGGGTGAGCGCCCGTAGGCGTCTTGTGGTGGTTTTTCCTCTATTGGCTCCCAGAGGTTGACGATGCTGTGGATGTGATGTTCTTGATTACTTTTGATTCTGGAAATCCTTATCATTGTTCTTACCAGAAATTTCCTACTTTTTATCTCTGCTCTGGATCCGGGATTCCGCCAATCTCTCTGAGGTGGATCTGTGTGGTGGGATTCAAGGCTCTTTGGGATTGAGTTTGTGCGGGAAATTTCAGGGGGAAGACGGTGTCTACGACTTTGTCATGACCCGTCATCGGGGCCCGTGCCGTGACTACCCCAAGCCCGCCTTCCATAGGCCAGGGGATGGCGACTAGCACCAAGGCGTAAATCTCGGTAAAAAGGGAATACATTGCATTTGTAAAGTAAACAAGCACCACAAAGTAAGAAAGCGGAAAAAGTAAACACTAAGTAAAAGCTGGTACAACAGTAAGTGCGGAAAAGTAAAGCGGGCCGGAAATACAAGGCCAACTGTAAAGTACAACTGAAAGGGGAAAAACAGCAACTGAAAAGTAAAGCCGCAACGTCGAGCTGTCCACTGGAAGTCCCACATGAAGGGTGGATACAAATAGCCTCCACTGCTCTTCGAGTCCAGCCGACCGCTCCGAGTACGTCCCACCCAGTGGTCCACCTCTAGGTACCGTCCTACTCCGCAAGCCTCCACCACGATCAGCGCTGTTCGTCGTCTGCAACCAACACAACGGAGTGCGGGCATAGCCCATGTAGGGGTGAGTATAAGCTATTCAGTAGGGACCCCGAAACCCCTGATGGTCTCCCAAAATTCACAAAGGATAACCACAAAGGAAATATACAATCACGAAGTAACATCCGACACTGCTTAGGTATATGCCCATACATATACCTAAGCCATCAATTCTCATTCAGCTCCAACATCCGAGCCCAAGTACAACTCAGTCCACACAGGAAAGCATACGTATTCCACACAGGAAAGTAAAACGTAATCCACAAAGGATATCACAACACAATCCACACAGGAAAGCAAACAGGATTCAGCTCACACAGATATACTTCTTCAAAAGACGATGGAGATGATCACTGATCCATCTATGTCGTCGGACCCACAAAGGATCGATAGGTACTAACCCCTGCAATGACCCACAAAGGATCTGACCCACAAAGGATCGATAGGTAACTAACCCCCGCAAAGACCCACACAGGATCGGTCCCACACAAGACCTGTAGGCGCTGGCCCACACAGGACCACTGAGCGCTGACCCACACAGGATCGGACCCACACAGGATCGGTAGCACTGACCCACAAAGGATCGCTGAGTGCTGTAGTCGTCGTCGTCGAATCCACTGACGATCTCTGCACAGTCTTCGTCGTCGTCACAGTAGCAGTCGCAGCCAGCTCTAGGGTTCCTGCACACAGCAAGCTCGTTCGGGAGAGTCCGCTCCACGAGCCGAGAGGCTGATACATCAACTGACACATAGTTCAGAGTTGATGTATCCAAAAGTTCCGTATCGCCAATAGGAACTCAACGTCGCAGACGGCGCGTCAATCAGACGCCCGGTCTGAGAGTTATTGGCTTTTTCGTCCCAGGGGCTCGGTTGGTTTTTAAGGAAAAACCAACCCGACCGTACTCCACCTGCGTTCAAACCTCGGGCGGATTATGCCAAAAGATCCGTCTCACTTAGAGGAAAACAGCAAAGTCGACGACACGTCAATCGGACGTCCGAAGCTCAAGATATGAGCGTTTCCGCTCTGAGGGCCCGGTTGGTTTCGTGTACGAACCAACCCGGCTGAACTCAATGTATTCCTAAACCTTGAGTGATATAAACCGAAACGACCGTCTCGCTCCAAGGATCGTGTCGCCGCTGACGGCGTGTCAATCGGAGGTCCGTAGCCTGAGTTATGGGCAATTGAACCCAAACGGTCCGAAAACGAGGGTTTCGAGCCCGGGCCGACCCGGCCCGAGACCCCCCGGTAGGCCCGAACCGGGTCGACCCGCCCCGGGTCCGGGTCAGCCCGGCCCGGCCCGGCGCAGCCCGGCCTGGGCACAACGCGCCCAGCGCGCTGGCCAGCTCAGCCAGTGGCCGAGCCATTTTGGCAAGGGGGGCGCTTGCCCCCCTGGTGTAACCCCGCCCCCCCATTAATGGGGGCCGTTTTGTGCAGTCGGCCGGGGGAATTAAATCCCCCGGCTACCCTTTATCCGGCCAGCCTGCACCGGCCGACCGGTTCTGCCGACAAGGACCGGCGACGGCCTGTCCTTCCTCCATCGCCGATACCGGCGGCCCGGAACCGGCCGCCGGTCACCCTGCTTCGCCGCGGCCCGGAACCGGCCGTGGCTTGATTCGTCCGGCGCGGTGTGACGACACCGCGCCCCTCCGCCGCGGCCCCGCTCTTGCTGCGGCGTCTCCAGTTTTCTTTGACGCGATGCGATGGCGTCGCGTCCTTATTCATCTTCACGGTGTGGCGCGACTGCGCCACGAATTACTTTCCATGCGATTCCCGCGTGGTGCGACGACACCACGCCATTCCGTCCAATCCACAAAGTATCAAACAAGGATAAAGAGGAGGGTCGGCTGTGTTTGTGCGGTCCGGACCCCTCTCGTTAAACGATATAATTTAGTTGTATAACCACGAAGAATGACAAACTAGAATTCAAGGACGGAAAAAATAATTAAATAAAAACCCCTACCTTGATAAAAGAGATGACAAACGTCAGCGTCGTGAAGCGAGGATTCGAAGACGTTGACGGAGATTTCGTCGCGGAAAACCGTCGCGGAAGAAACTTCGCGGAAGAAGAACGTCGTGGAAGAAGAACGTCGTGTCGTGGGTCGATGTCACGGAAGACGGTCTCCGAGGGCTCGGCGCTCCACGCTGGAGATCATTCGTTCTTCGCGTTCTTCGTCAAAGGATCAAGACTTCCTTAGATTTTTCTCCAAAAGCTCTCAAACAACTAAACACCAAACCAAATAAAATAAGTTCTCAACTTATTTTATTAACACAACGAGGCTTTTGAAATTCAAGAGTTTGAATTTCAAAAACTTACACTTAACTCACCACATTAATTCCATAAGTTACTAACTTAAGTTAACAAAACATAATGGTGAGTTGAGGGGGTTAGAGGATATGAAGGGGTGGGGTTCGTGTGGGCCCCACCATCCTCATAACCTCCCAAGGGAGGTTGGGTAGTTACCCAACCTCAATCCAAAAGATAATTCACTTAGAGTAAAATAAAAATTGTAGAATAATTAAAAATTAAACTTCCACAATTTTTATCATCAACTATCATGAAAACACAACTCCGGAACAGGAGTTCCTAAGAAATTACCGGCGCTGCGGTTCTATCTGTGCCCTTAGAATTCGATTCCAGGCACCGGTTAAAAAGTTAGAAAAACCCGCTCGTTCGTTCACTGAACGTACCCGAGCTAAATTTCGGATTGAAGTTCCAGGCACACCGGGCCTCGGAATCAAGTGCCGTCTGAAACTGCGTTCTTGTAAAATCCCAAAGAAAATTAAGAAAAAATTTCCCTTGAATTTTACGGGTCTTTACATTACTCCCACCTCAGGGCTTTACGTCCCCGTAAAGATACATCAGAAACTAGGGAAACAAATGAGGGTACTGAGCACGCATCTGAGCCTCCCGCTCCTAAGTGCTCTCCTAGAGGTTCCCGTGCTTCCATCTGATGCGCACTAGAGGAATCGACCATCCACGTAGGACCCGCTCCTGTCGATCCTCGATCTCCACTGGGACCTTCGCAAAAGTCGCCCCATCATCAACGTCTAGCTCCCCATGGTCAAAGATATGCGTCGGGTCGTGCATGTATCTCCTCAGCTGAGATACGTTGAAGACGTTGTGCACCCGGTGCAATTGAGGTGGTAGAGCCAGACGATAAGCCACCTTGCCAATCCTGCAAAGGACCTGGAATGGTCCGATGAAGCGCAGAGACAACTTGCCTCCTTGGACAAATCTCTGTAATCCACGTCGAGGTGAGACACGCAATAAGACGTGGTCATCATCCTAGAACTCTAGTGGCCTCCGCCTCCTGTCAGCATATGACTTCTGTCGGCTCTGAGCTGTCCTCATCCGCTCCTGGATGACCTAGACCTTCTCTGTCATGGCCTGGACCATCTCCGGTCCTACAAGTGCTGACTCCCCAGGGTCTGTCCAGCACAAAGGAGATCTACAAGGTCGGCCGTACAACACCTCGTATGGTGCCATCCTGATGGTGGAGTGGTAGCTGTTGTTGTACGCGAACTCCACCAAGGGTAGGTGGTACGCCCAGCTGTGACCAAAGTCGAGGACACATGCGCGGAGCATGTCCTCAAGAGTCTGAATGGTCCTCTCCTTCTGACCATTCGTTTGAGGGTGAAAGGCCGTGCTCAGACGTAGCTGCATCCCGAACGCCTCCTGAAACCCCTTCCAAAGCCAGGAAGTAAAGCGAGCATCTCTATCGGAGACGATAGATTATGGTACACCGTGAAGCCGTACAATCTCTTGAACGTAAAGATGTCCCAAGCTCTCCACTGAGCCCTTCTCTCTGATGGGTAAGAAGTGAGCCGACATGGTGAGTTGGTCGACAATCACCCAGATGGAGTCGTGACCTCTGGAAGTATGTGGAAGTCCAGTCACAAAGTCCATAGATATGCCGTCCCACTTCCAATCCGGAACCTCCAAGGGCTGTACCAAGCTTGCTGGTACCTGGTGCTCAGCCTTCACCTGCTGGCAGGTGAGGCATCGAGAAACGAACTCCGCCACAGCCTTCTTCATGCCCGGCCACCAGTGCTGTCGTCTGAGATCCCGGTACATCTTCGCCACTCCAGGATGTACCGTCAAAGGATAAGTGTGAAACTCTCTCAGCACCTCCTCCCGTAAAGCAACTGGTACCATGGTACGTCCTCTGAAAAGGACGTCGTGCTATGCCCCAAAGGAGAAACCATCAGGTGCCTGTTCTGAGGATATCTGTGCACGCCGCATCTCACAGTCAGTGTCCCCACGCTGTGCCTCTCTGACCCGCTGCAGTAGTGGAGGAGTGACTGTGAGAGACTGAAGGAAGGCTGCTCCATCTCTATCCACGAAGGATATCTGCAAAGAGGCTAGCTGCTCTGTCACCTCCTCAAGTAGCTGGATGCTCGTCCTCCTGCTGAGGGCATCGGCTACCACGTTCCCCTTCCCAGGAGTATAGACTATCTCAATATCATAGTCCTGGAGGAACTCGAGCCATCGCCGCTGTCTCAGATTCAGATCCTTCTGAGAGAAGATGTATCTGAGACTCTGATGGTCAGAAAAGACTGTAAAACACTCGCCCATCAGATTGTGTCGTCATGTCTTCAGAGCGAAGACCACTGCTACTAACTCCAGGTCATGGTTAGCGTAGTTCTGCTCGTGCGGCCTCAACTAACGTGATCCATAGGCGATCACTGCCCGCTCCTGCATCAGGACACATCCGAGTCCGGTCCCTGATGCATCGCAGTAGACTACGTACCCTACTCCCTCCTCAGGAAACATCAAGACAGGTGCACTGGTCAATCTCTGTCTCAGCTCCTGGAAGCTCTGCTGACATCTGTCTGACCACACGAAGGGTTTCCCCTTCTTCTTCAAAGGTGAGAGTGGTGCCGCAACTCTGGAGAAGTATGACACAAATCTCCGGTAGTATCCAGCTAGACCCAAGAAACCATGCACCTCCGTCATTCTCCTGGGTGTCTCCCAAGCTAGCACTGCCCCGATCTTCGCAGGATCCACTACAACTCCCGCCTCAGAGATGACATGTACCAAGAAGTGGACCTCGCGTATCCAGAACTGACACTTCGAGAGCTTTCCATAAAGCTGGTTCTCTCGGAGTGTGTCTAATACAACCCGTAAGTGGTAGGCATGCTCCTCCTCAGTCGTCGAGTAAATCAAAATGTCGTCGATGAAGACCACAACAAATCGATCGAGGTATGGCTGAAAGATCCTGTTCATGAGGTCCATGAACACTGCTGGAGCATTGGTTATTCCGAAAGGCATAACCGAGAACTCATAGTGGCCATACCGACATATGAAGGCTGTCTTCTGCACGTCCTCGTCTCGAACTCTGAGCTGATGATAGCCTGACCTGAGGTCTATCTTCGAGAACCACTGTGCTCCCTTGAGCTGATCAAAGAGGTCATCAATCCTCGGTAGTGGATACTTGTTCCTCATTGTCACCTGGTTCAGGTGACGATAATCGACACAAAGTCGCAAGCTCCCGTCCGCCTTCTTGGCGAACAATATCGGGGAAGCCCAGAGTGAAACACTGGGTCAGATGAATCTCTTGCCCTGCAAGTCCTCCAACTGTACCCGCAGCTCTCGAAGCTCGGCGGGGGCCATCCGATATGCTAGAGTAGATATCGGGGCTATCCTGGGGTACATGTCAATATAAAAGTCTACCTCTGTGCGAGGAGGTAGCCCTGGAACGTCGTCGGGAAAGACGTCCGCATACTGATCCACCACTGGAGGAAAACTAGGACTCCGCATGTCAACTGCTCCTAGGACGAGGCTAGCCAACTGATGAGTGATGGGCTGTCCTCTCCTCTGCGAAAGTTCATCATGTGCTGTGAAGGCTCCCTTCTCGCCGGTGAAGGTGAACCTGCTCCCATCGGTGCATACACATCGCACCTTGCGCCTAAAACAGTCAATCTGTGCAAGGACCGTAGACAACCAATCAATGCCCAAGATGATGTCGTAAGGCCTCGATGCTGCTACAAGAAGATCCCAGCTGAAGCTCTCACCTCCTAGAGTAAGCTCACACTGCCGGCACCAGTGTGTAATCGTCGAGTCTGCTCCCGTAGGAGTCTCTAGCCCTAAGGATCGAGCCAACGACTCTATCAGAATATCCGAGCTCCAAACAAGGGCAGCAGCTATGAAAGAGTGACTCGCTCCTGTGTCTATAAGTACTGCAGGAAGGGTGGAATAAACATAGATGGTACCTCGAATCATCTCGGGCGTGCCGTGGTCGTAGGCCTTCACTGCCTGGAGCTGTGCCTGTCTCTGCCCGCCAGCTCCCTGTGGTCGGGGTGGACCTCCTGGTGGTGGTGGTGGTAGAGCCTCAAAGCGTCTCCCACCACCTGCTACTCGGCCAGCTCCTCTGCCTCGTCCGCCTCCTCCCTGCGGACCGCCACGGTCGACCCTCTACCTCTTCCTGGGTGGCCCCTCAACTATCTGCTGCTCCTCGGCATGGTGGGTCGGGTAGTAACGAGCCATGTGACCCTGTCCGCCGCATGTGTAGCACTGCCTGCCTCTCGAAAGACTGGCTCCACGCTGTGTGCCCCGCACTGCTGAGCCAGTGTCCTGAGGTCGTCTGCCTGAGGGTCTGGTCTACCTAGACCCATGAGTCATTCGTTGACTGCCTGCTGTAGAAGACTCTGCTACGTGCTTCCCTGCGGTGGGTCTCGATGCTGGTGTAGACTCAGCAAGAAAGCTCTCGATCAAAAGGGCTCGCTCCAGTACTCTTGTCTGAGTCAGAATGCTGAGGGAGATCAGCGATGCCCTGATCTTGTGTCTCAATCCCTGCTCAAAGGTCCGGGCCCGGAAGAATGGGCCACGTACCATGTCTGTAGAGTAGCGCGAGAGATCAGTAAATCTCGCTGAGTACTGGGCGGTCGTTAAGCTGCCCTGTCGCAGCTGAAGAAGCTCCTGAATGCGCACCGCACGGAGGGTGGCTGGGACGAACTCAGAGCGAAAGAGGCTCTCAAAATTTGTCCAGAGAAGAGATGCCTCATCGTGCACCTGGAGCATCAAGCTCCACCATCATCCTGCTGCTGCGTACAGTAGGCTCGCTGCGAGGATCACCATGAGGTCTGCTGGTGTCCTCACTAACCGGAAAACTCTCACCACTTCATCCAGCCAGTCCTCGCCTGCCTGGGGGTCCGTCTCCCCGCGGAACCTGGGCGGTCGCTGGCACTGGAACTCATGCAGTGCACTGAGGCGACGTGCATCGTCAGCGGCTGGGGCTGGAAGCATCGGTGGCTCGACGGGTAGAGCTACCGCTGGTGCCACTACTGACAAGGGGCCCTGCACCGAGGCCTCATCGCTCGACGAGCTGTCATCACGTACAACTCTCGGAACCCTAGCTGGCTGCCGTCGTGGGGCCATCCTGAAAAGAAACAGGTGCGCCACGGTCAGAACAGTATACCTGGTGAGCTGACATATAGTAATCACAAAGAAAACTTGAAACACACACGCAATCAATGTTTTCGTGCATTAAGTCGGAAATCAAAAGTCAGGGTCCTGGTGTATGGATACGTCGGCTGCCTCACCAACACTGGACTCCCTGGACTGATAACCACACCCAATACGCTAAACACTATTGCTTCACATAGAAAAGATCAGAGTTCGCGGTAGAACCAAACTCCTCTGATACCAATTTGTCATGACCCGTCCTAGGGGTCCGTGCCGTGACTACCCCAAGCCCTCCTTCCATAGGCCAGGGGCTGACGACTAGCACCAATGCGTAAATCCCAGTAAAAAGGGAAGGCATTTCCATTTTAATGTAAACAAGCACCACAGAGTAAGCAAGAGGAAAAAGTAAACACTAAGTAAAAGCTGGTACAACAGTAAGTGCGGAAAAGTAAACGGGGATGGAAATACAAGCCCAACTGTAAAGTACAACTGAAAGGGGAAAAACAACAACTGAAAAGTAAAGCTGCAATGTCAAGCCATCCACTGAAAGTCCCACCTGAAGGGTGGGTACAGATAGCCTCCACTGCTCTTCGGGTCCAGCCGACCGCTCCGAGTACGTCCCACCCAGTGGTCCACCTCCAGGTACCGTCCTGCTCCACAAGCCTCCACCACGATCAGCGCTGTCCATCGTCTACAACCAACACAACGTAGTGCGAGCATAATCCGTGCAGGGGTGAGTATAAGCTACTCAGTAGGGACCCCGAGACCCCCGAAGGTCTCCCAAAATACACAAAGGATAACAAAAAAGGAACGATACAATCATGAAGTAACATCTGACGCTGCTTAGGTATATTCCCATACATATAACTAAGTCATCAATTCTCATTCAGCTCCAACATCTGAGCCCAAGTACAACCCAGTCCACATAGGAAAGCATACGTATTCCACATAGGAAAGTAAAACGTAATCCACACAGGATAACACAACACAATCCACACAGGAAAGCAAACAGGATTCAACTCACACAGGTATACTTCTTCGAAAGATGATGGAGATGATCACTGATCCATCTAAGTCGTCGGACCCATAAAGGATCGATAGGTACTAACCCCCGCAATGACCCACAAAGGATCTGACCCACAAAGGATCGATAGGTAACTAACCCCCTCAAAGACCCACACAGGATCAGGCCCACACAGGACCTGTAGGTGCAGGCCCACACATGACCGCTGAGCGCTGATCCACACAGGATCGGAACCATACAGGATCGGTAGCACTGACCCACAAAGGATCGCTGAGTGCTGTAGTCGTCGCCGTCGAATCCATTGAGGATCTCTGCACAGTCGTCGTCGTCGTCACAGTAGCAGTCGCAGCCAGCTCTAGGGTTCCCGCACACAGCAAGCTCGTTCAGGAGAGTCCGCTCCACGAGCCGAGAGGCTGATACATCAACTGACACATAGTCTAGAGTTGATGTATCCAAATGTTCCGTATCCCCAACAAGAACTCAACGCCGCAGACGGCGCGTCAATCGGACGCCCGGTCTGAGAGTTATTGGCTTTTTCGTCCCAGGGGACCAGTTGGTTTTTAAGGCAAAACCAACCCGACTTTACTCTACCTGCGTTCAAACCTCAGGCGGAGTATTCCAAAAGATCCATCTCACTTTGAGGAAAACAACAAAGTTGACGGCACGTCAATCGGACGTCCGAAGCTCAAGATATGAGCGTTTCCGCTCCGAGGGCCCGATTGGTTTCGTGTACGAACCAACCCGACCGAACTCAAAGTATCCTGAAACCTTGAGTGCAATAAACCGAAACGACCGTCTCTCTCCAAGGATCGTGTCGCCGCTGGCGGCACGTCGATCGGAGGTCCATAGCCCGAGTTATGGGCAATTGAACCCAAACGGTCCGAAAACGGGGGTTTCGGGCCCTGACCAACCTGGCCCGAGACCCCCCGGTAGGCCCAAACCAGGTCAACCCGCCCCGTGTTCGGGTCGGCCCGGCCCGGCATGGCGCGACCCGGCTCGGCGCGGCCCGACCCGGCTGGGCGCGGCCCGACCCGGCGCGGCCCGGCCCGGCCCCGCCGGGCGGACCGACCAGGCGGCCGGCCCGGCCTGGGCACAGCGCGCCCAGTGTGCTGGCCAGCTCGGCCAGTGGCCGAGCCATTTTGGTAAGGGGGGCGCCTGCCCCCCTGGTGTAACCGTGGCCCCCCCATTAATGGGGGCCGTTTTGTGCAGTCGGCCGGGGGAATTAATTCCCCCGGCTCCCCTTTGTCCGGCCGGCCTACACCGGCCAGCCGGTTCTGCTGACAAGGACCAGCGACGGCCGGTCCTTCCTCCATCGCCGACACCGGCGGCCCGGAACCGGCCTCCGGTCACCCTGCTTCGCCGCGGCCCAGAACCGGCCGCGACTTGGTTCGTCCGGCGCGGTGCGACGGCACCGCAACCCTCCGCCGCGACCCCGCTCTGGCCGCGGTGTCTCCGGTTTTCTTCGACGCGGTGCGACGGTGTCGCGTTCTTATTCATATTCACGGCGCGGCGCGACGGCGCCGCGTATTACTTGTCGTGCGATTCCCACGTGGTGCAACGACACCACGCCATTCCTTCCAATCCACAAAGTATCAAACAAGGATAAAGAGGAGGGTCGGCCGTGTTTGTGCGGTCCATCCCCCTCTCATTAAACGATATCATTTAGTCGTATAACCACGAAGAACGACAAACTAGAATTCAAGGACGGAAAAAATAATTAAATAAAAACCCCTACCTTGATAAAAGAGATGACGAACGTCGGCATCACGAAGCGAGGATTCAAAGACGTTGACGAAGATTTTGTCGCGGAAAACCGTCACGAAAGAAGAACGTCGTGGAAGAAGAACGTCGTGTCGCGGGTCAGTGTCGCGGAAGACGGTATCCGAGGGCTTAGTGCTCCACGTCGGAGATCATTCGTTCTTCGCGTTCTTCGTCAAAGGATCAATAATTCCTTAGCTTTTTCTCCAAAAGCTCTCAAACAACTAAACACCAACCCAAATAAAATAAGTTCTCAACTTATTTTATTAACACAACGAGGCTTTTGAAATTCAAGAGTTTGAATTTCAAAAACATACACTTAACTCACCACATTAATTCCATAAGTTACTAACTTATGTTAACAAAACTTAATGGTGAGTTGAGGGGGTTAGAGGATATGAAGGGGTGGGGTTCGTGTGGGCCCCACCATCCTCATAACCTCCCAAGGGAGGTTGGGTAGTTACCCAACTTCCATCCAAAGGATAATTCACTTAGAGTAAAATAAAAATTGTAGAATAGTTAAAAATTAAACTTCCACAATTTTTATCATCAACTCTCGTGAAAACGCAACTCCGGAACAGGAGTTCCTAAGCAATTACCGGCGCTGCGGTTCCATCGGTGCCCTCAAAATTCGATTCAGGGCACCGGTTCAAAAGTTAGAAAAATCCGCTCGTTCGTTCACTGAACGTACCCGAGCTAAACTTCGTATTGAAGTTCCGGGCACACCGGGCCTCGGAATCAAGTGCCGTCTGAAACTGCGTTCTTGTAAAATACCAAAGAAAATTAAGAAAAAATTTCCCTTGAATTTTACGGGTCTTTAGAGTCTTGATCCGTATCGGTGAGGAGTTTTTAGCACCAGCAATGATGATGACAGTGGTTGGTAGTGATGTGAAAGATGGTGAAGCGTGATGCAGGTAGGCTTGTAGTCTGAGTTTGGAAATATTGATCCTTTAGAATTTTGAATGTTGGAATCTTTTTAGTGGTCTTTTGATTTTTTTTATTTGCAATGGTTGTGATCTAGAAATGGTTGAATTTCTAATCGAGTGGAGTTGTTTTGGTTCACACTTACCCATTAAAAGTGTCATTTGAAAAAAAATTGATTGTGGTAAAACATTTGAAAAATTTAAAAAGTATTTGAAATGCTTACCTATGTTTTGAAATCATAAAAAGTTTCATAAAATATGATTTTAATTTTAAAACCATGATGTTAAAGATAAAACATATGATATGTAAAACATAACAAAACAATTAAAATTCTTACGTAAAATATTTAGGTTTTATGAAAAATTATACAATAAATCTTAAATTTTTCACTTAAATTATTTTGGTTTAAAAATATTCTAATGGTCATTTCCTTTGAAAATACAACGACCCTAAAAAGTGAAATAATGGTCATATCTATTTCCAACATTCAATAAGACACTTATAAATACATGTTTAGTGTATTTCAACTTCATGAAAATTTGGCGGAGATAGTGGTCATTATTCCTCTAAAGCTTATAATGATTGCTGTGGTTCTCGAACTGTGGTTAGTGTGCAGGGAATGATCAACCCAGCTATGCAAGAGAAGTGGACACCGAAAGGGAAAGATAACAATGATGAGATACAAGGGGATGCATGGAAAATGGTTAGAACAAGAAGCCAAAAGAATAATGATAAAAGAATTGATGAAAAGAAGAGAAGAGAGATGTCACTAGAGGATAGTTCTGATGAGGACTTAGAAAACTTGCTGCAACAAGTTGCGGAAATAGAAGCCAAATACAATGGAGGGCGAGGGAGTGGGCGTGGGCGTAGACGCATCAATATAGATATTTGGAATGAGATGTGGAGCAAGGAGAAGATCATTGCGGATAAAATCAGAAAGAAGATCGTTCCCTCGGAAAGGGACTCTTGAAAACATTGTTCTGTTTTGTTTAATTTCGTATCTGGGTGTTCTTGATGTCCCTCCGAACTTTGATTTTAATAAAATATATTGGGTCCTGCACCCCACCCTTCAAAAACATTATTGTGGTTCTGGCTATATTGGTCTTCATCATGACATATTCACAAGACCCCAACTAATTTTTGGAGTTTTTTGTATATGATGGTCTCCCTGTGATTTTAGTCAGTATTTTAGTAGGTATACTAGGGTAGTAAGGTTTCTTTTGGCCTTGGGTCAATGTAATCGTTTTCGTGTTTAATTAAATAAAACATGCCTTATTTTTATCTTGAAAACATTGTTTTGATAACATGGAAATTAAACGATGTAATACCATACCATTTTATTATTAAACAAGAAAAAAGGATATGGTTGTCACAAACTAAGCATATAATTCATGGATATTAAATCATTCTAATTGAATATGTTGTACATTATAAAAATACATGCGAAATATTGTAATAGATTAGTGTCTTTGAAAACAATGAAAAATAATATTTTATCCTGGTGAAATAACATCAACAACTACCACAATGATCTCCACCTTTAGTACTTAAAACTTGAACCTTTATTTATAACCTATAGAAATGAAACATAAGAAATGGGTGAGTTCAAATGCTCAGTTAGTGTAAATAAGAGAGATATATAGGAATAATTTTGAGAATAATGGTATGAGAACATAATAATGAAAATATAATATCATACCCTAAATATTAGAGAACATATACATAGATCATGGAATAAATAATGTCATTTCATAATACATGAATCAAAAGGAAATAGAGAAGATAATCCCTAAAATCCTAACATAGGGAAAAAATATGGAATTGTGTCAGACAAAAAAGATTATATTATGATATCCACAGTTGTCAAGGAATTAATACCAATGAAATCTTAGTAGGAAAATTCCTTTACAGAATTGGGTTCACACCCCCTTCCATACCTGTATTACTGAACCAAGTTCACTACATGTTCTAGCCATATAATATTGAAATGTGTTAATTTCTCATTCAAGTCCTATAATACTGAACCATGTTTATTTCTCATTCTATCCCTATAACACTGAAAAAATTTCATTCCATATTCCATTCATGTCTATCTTATGAGATATAAACCTTAATCCAATTCATTGGAGTGAGATAATGGTCTAACCCATCTCATAATGAAATCATAGATAAATGTTCCACAATATCATAAACATTTATGTCATTACCCATGAAATGAAAAGGGTATCATAAACATGTAAACATATAATAACCTATCGAAAAAGATATATATTTCAAAACTATTTCTTCTAAATCATAACCTATGAAAGAGAAATTGATTTTATAAACATGTATCTCATGAAATAGAAATGGATTCCATAAACATATAACTCGGGAAATAGAAACGAATTTCACAAGAATATAACCCATTAAAGACAAATGGGTTTCATAAAAATATAAGTTATAAAAGATTATTTTTTATTGATAAATACCATTTTATAAATAATATTCCATTCAGAGAAAGAATATGAATGTTACCTTTAGATCATTTTATATAAGGGAATGAGTAAGATTAATAGATGTTATCTTAGATGAAAAATAATTTTGATATTTTTTTCAAAAATGTTTCTTGTGAAAAATAAACATGCTTATTTGAAAAGATATTTTTAATAAATAAATCAGAGTAAATATAATTTTCATATAAAATAATTTTAATACATATAATGAACACTTGAAATCAATTTAAAATCATTTTTCCTTGAAAATTTATAAATTAAGCTTAACACAATTTGAAAAAAAATTATTTAAAAATATTTGAAAACTTATAAGGAAATACTGAAAGTATTTTGAATTTTTTTGCATTAAATCATATGAAACAATGTTGAATTTATTTGAAAACCATTTCATGGAAAATACATTAAAAACATATAAAAAATGTTAAAATATATTTTCAAAACAATTTTACTTGAAAACTTAATAAAGAATCTTGAAAAAATTATGAAAACGTTTTTCCTTGTAAACATAAAAAAGAAGCTTGAAAACATTTCAAAAACAATAATCCTTGAAAATTAAATTTAAATTTTTTTTCTTAAAAATGATCATTTGAAAAATTCAATGGATGATTGAAATAAATGAGGGTAGGTAAATCCGTACATGTCATACTTGGTAAAAACAAAATTTCTTTTCCACAGTAAAATTGTTTGAAAAATTATTTCTTTTGAAAGAGACAAGAATATTCCATTCAAGGGACTGGTAAAATGAAAAAAATTTAATAAATTATTTTAAGTATTATATGATAATTCTATAATATTAATTGAAACCCTATTTAAGAAAATATAGATTTCCAAAAAAAGAGAGGGTAAATTCAGGATTTATTAAAAAAAATTCTTAATTATCATATGTAACAAAGATTAGAAAAATGGTACCAATAAATTAATGTATCATGAATAAATAGAGTAGATGAAAATTCATTAATTTTTTATATATATGGGTTATAATATTTCATCATATGAATCATAAACATAAAAAATCTTGAAAAGTGATGAGATTTGGTTAACAAAACCTTATCACATGGTAACATTGGATCATTATCTCCATGTATGATATGGAAATTACATAAAGCTTATAATATCATTAAAATCTATATATTAATGAAAAATCATAAAAAATTAAAGTATGCACACCTTTAAATAATTTTAGGCGCATAAAAAAACATGAGTCTCATAAATAAAAAATTTAGATAAAACTATATTACCAATTTGGTAACATTTTATACATATAACCCATGAAATAATGACCTTAAAATTGATATGTGAATACCCATTTATTTAATTATAAGATATATTGAATAAAATCATTAAAGTAAATACACTTCTTAAAAGGAAATACTGGAAAACATAGTATGTATCTCACAGAAACAAAAAGGGAGATGACATCCCCTTACATTTGGTCTTGATTATCATTTTACTCATTCAAACAACCTATATAATAAATATAAATTTATTATAATTTTTTTAGAACCATGTTCTTATATATATGGATTAATTATGACTTTATATTACCCACTTATTAAAAATCTTATTTTAAGGTTTTACTTTGGGTAATATTCGCATTATTCTTCACGTATCTTAATTTGTTAGATCATTGGTATTTATACTTTATATCCTTATTTAAAGAATTCAAACATGATATAAATATCATGAATATATTTTATATTTTTATTATAATAATATATAAATTAAATAAGTATGAAATTTAATACACTATTCGTGGAGATGGTAAGACCTACAAATTCATGAATGCTATTTCTGTTTAATTGTTGTGTTGAAAGAATGAATATATTAGATATATATATATATCATTATTAAGGTAAATTTATTATATCTTATACACCTTTTATTTTCAATAAAACAATTTTTTATCCAATCCATGTTGTGTATGAGAAAATCACCTCTCTTTGTGGGGGCGGTAGTACAAACTTCCTCATACGAAATTATTATATAAACCCCTAATAGAAAGTATAAAAATATGTGCTGTGACAAGAATAAAAAATCATAATGAAATAATAAATATAATACATGACATATATAAATAGAGAGCCCATCATAATGTCCACCATGAGATTCAGAATGGAAAATTGAACAATAATCATTTAGTGTGGCAGTAGTTTGACGAACACATAACCATTATGTTCATTATCCATTAGATGGAGGTGTGTGTAAGTGTTAGTAGAATAATTAGAATAAAAAAATTTTAGTATATTTATTATATCAGGTTTGTTATACAATAATGGAAACAAAATGTAGGGGTGGAAAAAGAAAATAAAATGATGGACTTGAGAGAAGACATTACCTCTTAATCGGGTAACTGCTTTTGATATGTTCCAAAAGAATCCCATGGATTTTCATATGCTAAAGTGAATGATTTTAAGAGGTAGGGAGGAATGTTGGGAAGTTTATTTTTCAGATAGTATCCAAATATAATGGGATTTAGTTGTGTGAGGATTTGGTAGAGTTGGTGTCCTTTTATATGGAAGTAAAATGACTGACCTAGAATTTTTAATTACATGTTAGGTGTTCGGAGGTTCATACATAAATAAAGTCATAAAAATCCAACATAAATAAATAATGGACGATTTATGGACTATATATTTCCATGAAATGTTTTTTTTGACAAGTGTATAGGTCATTTGGGCCCCTGATAATAATGTTTATTCCATAATTAATCTTAACTTGACCTTAATCGTTGTGATTAATTTTAATTACTTTTCCTAATATTTTTGGTCAAAAATTATGTTGATATTATAATAATATAAATATTTTAATGATTACAATGGTCTATGGATTAATTTAAAAAATCATGTCATAGAGGTGAAAAAACTATGACTATTGTTAATCTCATATATGGGATGAAATTATGGTCTCATAAAGTAGAAAGAAGTATAAAAATATATTATGGTTTAATATTAAATTTCAAAGAGAAATTGTTTGTAGTGAAAAAAATAATATTAATATTTTTATAATTGATCTAATTTTTCATTAAAATAAATATAAAATATATTTTAACATTTTTAAAATTTTAAACAAAAAGGCATTTTTACCTAAAAAGTAGTATTTTTCACTATACATAAAAAAATGATGTTTCTTAGAAAAATACCAAAAATTCATCGTAAGATAATGTAAGCATTCTAAATTCTAAAAAAGTTTTTATTTTTATAAAATTTAATTAATATACCTGTCTTAAATTAATTTTATTGTTTTTATATAAGGTCATGAAATGTAGTTCATTTGAGACAACTATATTTTTAAACATGTAAGGTCATTACCAAAAATAATATCATTCATTGTAAATAAGATTTATTTATATAATCCAATTTTAAAAAATATTTTAAAAATATTTATCACTATTCATATTAATAATTTTAATAGTTAGGCTATAATTATCCCAATTAAATAATTATAATAGTAATATGATAGTTTGTAGAAACATCAATGTTGTGTGAAACTAATGCTATGTTGGTGTTATGTGTTGCGTATGCCAAGTCATTATTGACCACAATGTTCTGTGAAGAGAAAGAAAAAATTTATGTTGTGTGTAGTGCATGAATTACATGGTTTTGTGTACAATTCAAGCAAATCATAGTACATTAATATAAAATAAATTATTTTTTTGTGTTATGTGAAATGTAAAATATAGAAAAGGTTAAAAAAAATTAAAAAAATAATTCACAAAAAATCAAGGTGTTATATTATACCCCCTAGTAATGAGTTTCATCTGTAAAATTCATCTAGGTTTTCAAGGGTTTAATATATTAATGTTTCATTCATTGAAACTCACATCATAAAAGTGAATTCTAAAATATACCTTAAAAGGGAAATTTAGAACCATAATGGTTACACAATGTAACATATAATTAGGTTTCCACATAAGAGAACACTATTTGGGAGTGAATATTAGACATTTAAGAAAAGAATAAATAATTATAAGGAGTGACTAAGGTCATAAATCTCATACAGGTGAATGATCAACAAAAATTTGATATCCTCAAGGTCATAGATAAGTGATGATTTAAATGGCCATCATTTCAACAAAATTAATTTATTAAGACAATAATTACATTTAATTCATTATCCTAATGTTGAGTAAAAATTTTATTGACCAAGAATTTTACGAAATATTTTAACTTGTTATATTTATATAAATAAACTCATTCTTTAGTTATTCTTTTGTCAATTTGTAATTAATCCATTACTTCATGTAGTGGACGTCCAAAAATTAAATTTTATGCATAATGTTCTAAAATACACTTTTAGAAGATCTTATGGATTCTAAAATAAAACAAATCTTTAAATTTTTTTCAATAGGTATTCTTAAAAATTAATATGGTAAATACATTAATCTCTAAACATAAAAAGTAACACTATAATTTCATTATAAATAAATATTCCACAAAAATAATTATACAATAACCAAGAAAATGCTTAGGACAATTGTTTGTGTGAAACTCTTATCATCCTTCAATCAAGGGTTAAGGATTCAAGGCCTTGTCAAACGTTATTGGTTGTTACTGAACATACATAGTGTCCTTTTATAAAATAATAATAATATAATTTTAAAAATGTGATGGACATCCTCTAAATAATGTTTATCAATAAAGCGCTTTTAAACCATGGTTTTCAATACAATGTATCTAAAAATTATCTTTAAAATTTCATCATTGTATAACCGTATAACCCTTATGATAGATTAAAATACAAAACAAAAGAAGAATGGAAGGAAACAAGCTTAACATTGATCCCCTAGATATCACAAAGTAGCGATTGGTTGTCATATTCCAAACATGGGAATGTCATCATGGAAAATTTTATTAGAACATTGTAACAACTTGGATTACCATAAATCCTATTAGAAAACATGCATGATTTCTTATTCTAGAGATTAATAGATATATTCCACAAACTCAATAATATGTAAACTTCACCCTTGATAGCAAGAACTACATTTCAACATGTCCTTAATTAGTTCCAAGGAAACTAGTACCTTCAAATTTACATATTCATATCCCAAATACAATATCCAAACAATAACATCATAACATATGAAAAATAATTATGGATTATTTTTACTGTAATCATGTGATTTTTATGGAAATCACCTTCCCATTAAATCAATTTTTTTCCATTATATCCATTCAACTTATTCTAGTGAAGAACATAAACTAAACTATTCTTATATATTTCACCTTTCATATAACATTATTCTTTCACCCAAATTTAAAAAATATTTTATTTTTCCACTTTATCTTTATTCCATTATCTAGGATACCTCATAAAATTATATAATATCTCTTTCCTTTCACATTTAATCAGTAGTCTCATCATCATCCACAATGTAACCATTTCTCACACCAACATGATGGTTCATTCAAGAGATTTCATATTTGGACATTGAGTTTCATAATGAGCATTTAATCCATAGTTAATACACTTATACAATGATGATGTCTTAGGGAGAACAATTTTCTCATCCATTTCATTAACCAGACTCTTCATTTTTCCGTTACAGTCAAATGCTTTGTGTCATTCTTTTCCATTGTTAAAACATCTTCTTGTTCTAATCAGAAATTCACATTGGTTATTCCATCCATATAATTGAAAAAAGAAAAAAATATTCTTTCCTACATAGTATCTATTACCCAAACTCTCAGAAAACTCCTTTTACTTTCTTTGGGAGTCCGAGAGTTGGTTAAGGTACATGTTGTTAATCATGTTCTATGAAAAATGATAATGAATGATGAAAACATATTTCACACCAATGATCATCCCACTTGAATACTCACCAAAAAAACCATTCATCCCATTAGATGTTAATACAATTACTTCTTGTTCATTCCAATTACTAAAAGAAGAATCACAATGTGAACATTACTTATCAATGCAAGAAACCACATAGTCCCGAAATAATTACTTATAGTAAATCTAAATCATGAAACATTCCATAATCTATGAAAACATAGGGTTATTCTATGGTTTTCATAGAGAACATATATTTAACTCATTGATGATAGTTTGTGATGAGTTTTGTGCATTACCAAAGCTTATCATCTAGGTGTGTCAAACTAGGTGTCCAACAAGGCCCATTGTCGTGTATAAAATTACCCCATGACAGGACCAGAACATATTATTAGTTCCATTTCACCTAGGAACCTCTGTGTCAGAGCCACATCTGCTTGTAATACCCAGTCAACGATCTGTATATAAGAAACCACTCACTATATCCTTTTCCAAAATTCTAAGACATTTTCATTAATGTTGAATCATCCTTGTAATAATCCTTAGAGACATCAATAGACATACCCTTAGAAATATATCTTGGGATCTCACTAATGTTTTATCTTCATTGTTTCAAAATTTTAACTAAACCATTCACTAAATACCATCTATAGAGACCCTGGATTAAAATAAAAGGACCTTACATCATTTTAGATTAATATAGTGTACATTACAAAAACACATGCATGAGGACCACACTTGTTTAGTGTCTTTGGAATCATTGAAAAAAAATCTTTTATCCGGGTGAAATATCATTAACATATCCAATAATGATATATACCTTTAGTAATTAAACATAAATCCTTTCTTCATATCACGGGGAATGGAAACATAAGAAAGGGAGATCTCAAATGTACCATAAGGGTAAATAAGGAGATATGTAAGCATAATTGTGAGAGTAAGGGTATAAGAACATGATCATAAAAATAGAAGTTCATACCCTATAAATCAAATAACATATACATGGATCATGGTTTAAATAAAAATATTCTTAATACATGAATCATAAGGTAAGAAATAACACAATCCATGAAAGCATAACATAGGAAAAAATTAATTGGACAAGACACATATGCATATTTATTAATTTCTATAGTAATTAAGGAATTAATACAGAGGATATATTAGTGGCCAAGGTCCTTTACTGAACTAGGTTCATACCCCATTCAAGACTTATATTACAGAAATTAGTTAAATCATCAATACGACCTTATAATACTAAACTGAGTTCATTTCACATTCCAATCCTGTAATGTTGAACATGGTTCATTTCTTGTTTCATCCCAGTAATACTAAACTAAGTTCATATCTCATTCTAGAAATGTCCACCTTCTGGGATATAAATCATTAACAAATTCATTGTAAAGAGATATAGATCCTACACATATCATAAGTAAATCTAACATACATGTTCCACAATATCATAAAACATCATTTCATAACCCTTGAAATGAAAATGGTATCATAAAATTTTAAAAATATCATAACTAGTGGAAAATGATACAGGTTTCATAACCATTTAAACAAAATCAATAACAATGAAAGAGAAATAGATTTCATAACAATGTAACCCATGAAAGAGAAAAATATTTCATAAATATATAACCCTTGAAAGATAAATAGATTTGGAAATCATATATCACAAGAAATTGAAAGGGGTTTTATAAACATATAACTCAAGATAGATAAATGGTTTTGATAAAGGCCATGGAATTAATCATTACCCATTTAAATAAATAATATAAATGTATCCTTTATATCATTTCCTAGAAGGGAATGTGTAACATCATCAGAAGTCATCTTATATGGAAAATAATTTTTAAATATATTTCAAAAAAATATCATGAATAACATATCCTTCATTCAATGAAAATTATTCTTATTACATAAAACCATTTGAAAATTATTTTCCTAAAAAATACTTTTAAAACTTATAAAGATGACTTGAAATAAATTTGAAAACCCTTTTCCTTGAAAACATATGAAATAGGCATCAATTGTTTTTTATTTTTTTATTTGAATGAACATTGAAAACATATAAAGAAATATTGAACGTTTTTTGAAAACCTTTTTACTTCAAAAAATATGAAATAAGCTTGAAAATTATTTTAAAACCATTTATATGAAAATTATATGAATACATATAAATAAATCTTCATAATAATTTGGAAATAAATTTCCTTGAAAAAATATATAAGAAGCTTGAAATCAATTTGAAAAAAAAACTTTCTTCAAAATTACTTTAAAAACAATTTTATTAAAATTTTAGCTTTTAAAAATGATAATTAAGATTCAAAGAATGGAAAATGGGTAAATCAATCCATTTCGTATGAGTTAAATGGAACATTCCTTTTCCTTGGTGAAAATGATATAAAAATGGTTTTTTTCAGAAAGTGACCATGGGATTCCATTGAATAGTTTATTAAAGGAAAAAATGGTAATATTGTGTATTAATGGTTATATTATAATGATACAATATTCTTGTAATCCCTTTTTAGAACAAATATATTTCCGACTGAAGAGTGGGTAAAGTCGGGATTTCATAAAAAAATATTCTTAATTATAATATTCACCATAGAGTATAAAAAAGATACCAATACATGAATATTTCACGAATAAAAAATATATAAAAAAGATATGAATGCCCTGAGATATGGGTTGTAATATTTCATCAAAGGAAGCACAAACATAAATAGTCTTGAAAATCAATGAGATTATTTCAATAAACCCTTTTCACTTGGTATCATGGGAACATTCACTCCATGTTAGAAAATGTAAATACATGAATTTTAGAATATCCTGAAAATATATATATTCATAATATATCATATAAAATGGAATAATATACACTTAAAAACACATTTAGGTGCATAACAAAACATGAGTCTCAAAGAAGGAAAATTGAGACAAAAATATTTCACTAATTTGGGCACTTGAAAAAATCATACCCCATGATGTAATGATCATAAATGGATATGATAATACAAAGAAATTTTTGTATAGATACATAGAATAAAATCATGGAAATTACATTCACCACACAAAAGGAAAGTGTGGCGAACATAGCATTTCTCTCCCAAAAAATATAAAGTGAGATGAAATACCTTTACCTTGTTTATTGACTCCCATTGTACTCATTCAAACCATATATATAATAAATATATATTTATTGTATATCTTTTACAGACCCATAATCATATATATATTTTTTTATTACGGCCTTATATTACCCTCTTGTTAGCAATCCTATGTTATTATTTTACATAAGGTTCTATTCTCTTTATTCTTCGCATGGATCTTAATTTGTTATATATTTTGTATTTATACTTTATATCTTGATTTTCAGAATGTAAAACACGATATAAATATCATATATATATAGTATATGTTTATTATAATAATCTATATAAAATATATGTATGAAATGGAATACACCGTTCATGGGGAATATAGGCCATACGTATGCATAAACATTATTTTTGTTTAATTTTCACATTGAAATAAAGATAGGAGAATACATATATATATAAATATATATCAATTTTACATTAGATTAATGATATCATATATTTCTTCTATATTCACTAAACCAATCCTTAATACAATCCATGTAGTGTATGAACAAATCATATCACCTTGAGGGGCAATAGTCCACACTCCCTCTATCAAAATTATCATATTAACACCAAAAGGAAGGAAAACATTTGTATGTTTTAAAAGTAATAAATGTTATTAAATAAATAATAAATTTAATATATAACATATATAAATATATTTTCATCATAATTTCTACCATAAGAGGCTGTAAGGAAAATTTATTAGTCATCGTTTAGTGAGGCGATAGTCTTTCGTACACATAAAAAGTATGTCCATTATCCATTTGATAGAGGTTTATATAAGTGTAGGTTGAAAAAATATCACAAAAAAGTCATAGTATATTGAAGTTAAATTTATTATAAAATCATGGAGAAAGAATGTTGAGGGGGGTGGTGAAATAAAATAAAAGAAATTATTTGAGAGAAGATGTTACCTCTTAATCTGGAAACAACTTTTGGTTTGGGTCAAAAGGCTTCATTAGATTTCCTAATAGCCAAGGAAAGGATTATAAGTGGAAGTTATGGATTTTGGGGATTTGATTTCTAACAAATTTTCCTATCATAATAGGTTATATTTGTGTGAGGTTGTGGTATAGGTGGTGTCTTTTTTAGGGAAGGAAAATAACACACATGGAAGTTTCGAAAACAAATTTGGTGTAAACATGTTCTTACATGAATTAACTCATACAAAAAACCCTAAATTAAGAATGGTATTTTTATGAACTTAATATGTCCATAAAATGGGTTTTGGACAAGTGGATAGGTCATTGTGGCCCATATGATTAATTTTTATTCCCTAATGAAGTTTAATTTGACCTTAATCACTATGATTAATTTTAATCACTTTTATTAATATTTTTTTTAAAAAAAGTAATTTTATTTTATTATAATAAAAATATTATTCTGATTACTATGGTGTATGTCAGTATATATAAATTCAATTCATATAAGAGGAAAAATTATGATTTATGTTATTTGCATAGAAGTGATTTAATTATGAGGTTTTTATGAAGAAAGAATTTCAAAAGTTTAGTATGTCTTTATATTAAATATCAAATTGAAAATTATTAAAATGATCTAAATTATATTTAAATATATTTAATTTATCTAATTTGTCCATAAAATAAATTTAACATATAATTTAACATTAATAATTATTTAAACAAAAATGTAGTTTTTAACTAAAAAGATTTTATTTTCACAATTCATTAAAAAAATGATGTTTCTATGAAAAATAACAAATATTCACCCTAAGATAATTTAAAAAATATAAAATAAAATATTATGTTTATTTTTATCAAATTATAATTCTATATTTGTTTATAGATAATTTTATTATTTTTTTCATAGAAGGACACGCAATTTAGTTCATTTGAGAAAATAGTATTTTTTAATATATATGGTCTTTATATAAAATTATATCCATCATTATCAATATTTTCTATTTCTATATAACTATTAAAAACAATATTTGATATTTATTTACTAATACTCATATTTCAAAAATTAATTTCTATTTTATAATTATATCATTTGAATAATTATAATAGTAAAATGATGTTTCATATAATCATTAGTGTTTCCTATAACATATGCCAAGTTGGTGTTGTGTGCTGAAAATGCCAATTCATTGAAAAAATCAGTGTTCCTTGAAGAGAAATAAAAAATTTATGTTTTCATAGTGCGTTATTAATTTGTTTTTTTTGTATAAAAATGTCAAAAAATGTACTTTAATATAAAATAATCTATTTTTTGTGTTATATGAAATGAAAAATATTGCAAAGGTTAAATTAATTATAATAAATAATTCACAAAATATAAGGATGTTGCACCTAATCCTCTCTTTTTTATGTATTTTAAACGTAACTCAATTTTTCCTCCCCCCAAAGGCCACGAAGGCTTTCTCCATCGATATATGAATGATCTGTGGGAAAATCTATGTGTGTTAAAGGAAAGACTACTTGGTAAGTCTATATTCCGGGTGGGTTTTCTTAGGTCGACTCTTCTTACCAAACATGGATTCATAGATCTAATCTATTGGGAATATATATTTTTTATGATTCTAATCATGATGATATTTTTCTATGCTGATTATATGAAATGATATTTAAGGTAGGTTTATGTAGATTAAACCTAGTTTTGTTGAAGAATTTGTGCATTCTTTATTTCCAGAAACATTTATGAGTTATGTGGATTCAATATCAACTCCACTTATTAGAACATGATGGTTTTATTTCTATTTTTTTTGTTTTTCATGAAATTGATTGTGAATTTTTTGAGCAATGCTGGAAGGAAACCCTATTTACTAACTATTTATGTAATTTTGAGTTTTTTTTTGTTTTGGTGGAAAGTGTAATGGGTAACAAAAATTTAAAATGATTACTTTAAGATGTTTTATTGTTTTTTAAGAAATTGAATATTGATTGGAAAAGTGTTTTAAATTAAATGACTATTTTATTGAAATGATTTGGAATAATTCGTTCAACATGTGTGTTGGAATAACCTATTTACTGTTAGTTGATTGGGATGGATAATGGTTATGAAGTACTAACCTAAAAGGGATAGAGTATTTATTTGAAGTCTCATTTTCAATGGTAACACAAATATTAAGTGTGTGTACGTGTTTGTGGTTTTGTGAGATGAATAATGTAATTACAAATCATTTTAGGGAATGGTTATAATGACATTTTTAGATGCATTCTTAGAAAAAGGATTTTGTTGGAAAATGGTTTTATGTGGTCTGGTTGGTTTTGTTATAAATTGTTAAATTTTTTTAATATGTTTAATATAAAGTTTTTTATATAAATGGGCTAACATGTTCTGTCCTACTTTCATGAGTAGGGAATTAATTTGGGTAAAACCTATTAAGATAAATTACTCACTCCATGAATGGGAAATTTGGTGTGTTTGTAGATACCATTTACTAAGACATGGGAAGAAGGAATGTATCAAATTTATTCAGTGGTTCTTTTTATTAATTTGGCATTGATTGTAAAGTTGGAGCTTGAATATTTTTGGGAGTTGCAATGTTGGTGTCTTTAGAGATTTGGATTCATTTTGGTTTTGTCTGTTTATTTATACTCTAGTGATTGTTTTTCTTTTTGCATTGTACTATAATATAATGATTTTTCATAGTTAGTGTAGTTTTCAATTGGTATTATTGTGTTGTATAATTTATTCTAATTCATCATATAGTGGTTGTATAGTTATTTTTTATTTGGTTTTGGTTTTTTTCTTTTCATATTCAAAATCACCCTGTTACTATATTTATGATCTCAGTGTTTATTACTAACCATTGGCATCTTATGGTTGTCGCCTAAGTCCAAGTAGAAACTCTACATTGAATGATGTCAAGAAAGAGGGTCTAGATGTAACCACATATGTGTAGTTTTCAGTATGTGATGGGTGATCACAAAATTATATAGCCCTCAAATAAATTGTTCAATGCTTGATATCTCATTTTATAATATGTAACGGAATGAGGAGTTAACCTAATCCACTACAGGACTCTATCAATAATGACTCAAAAGGAACTAGGGAAAGGACACAATACACTAAAGGACGTATTCTATAAAGATATGGTAGTCATGTATGTGATCATTGAATAAAGAACTAATTTTATATTCTTATCTATATTCAACACATATTCTATATTCTTATACATGTGATATTTTCTAATCTATTATCATTGATGAATATTGATTTCACACACTTATACCAAATACATATTCCATAACTCATGATTTATAATATTAAACTGATTAGGTTTAATTATTATATGTTATGGACATGTTATCTTACCCTTATAATCATATTATTCAAACATATGGTCGTCATTTTATATCTAACATGTTTACCCACAATTGGAATCTAAGATAACCCTTTCTTATGCATCCTTATCCCCAGGTCAAGGTGATATGAATTATTTATTATAATTATATATGGGTTCTATGTGTGAAAAATGATATTTTCAGATGATAAATATTGTTCATATATATGTTTATTAGGATATATTCTCACACGATCCAAAACCCATTATAGTTATTATGCAAGAATGATTGTGACATGTATTAGTTTTTCATCTATAATTATGCACTATTTATATATGTTACACGTGGGTAACCACGACTGGTATCAATGAATGGTTGAGTACTTATTTTAGGATAATTTTACAAAAAATTTGAAAGTAGAAACTAATATAGATTATGGTGAATGTGATATTGGATAAACCAATATTATAATGGGATTAAATATTGCGTTAAAATCTATGATTTCATATGAATGATTTTAAATATAGAAATATGGCTTACTCTAATTAATTTTTATTAATACTCACATAAAATACCTTGGTTTCAGTCAATATAGAGAACCAGGAGGAATTGTGTGAAAAATGAAGGAATAATTAAATCACTATCCTCATAAGAAAATAAATTGAAAAGAACTTATGATGAAAAATCATGTTTCTATTCTCACCGGAATATGTCATGATATTAATGTTAACACAAATCATGTTAAACATTTGGAATGAATAGTGAAAGGATGAACTTACTCATTAGTCCCTCAAGTAAAAATATCAAAACTCATTCAGTGGGTCCTCAACTTCACTTTTTTATGATAAATGCATCAATTATATAGAAAATATGTTTTATACTCGTCATCTATATGATAATGTGATGATTATTTTGGTTACAAATCTTTAGGAAGTGGAATCTCATCATTGGTTTAATAAAGAATATATGACAGTTGGAAGAAATTGACTCTATAAAATAGAATGAATTTAATATTTTATTTTTCAATGTGTATTTTCCCCAAACTCTTAAAACTAAAATAGATATGTATTACATTGAAATAATGAAATGATATGATGATTTGACTTGTAAATATGGTCAAAAAATCACCATATTTATAAGGAACAAATTTTGTTTTATCATCTAACATGGAAGAATAATTGATCAATTTTTATTTTCATAACTCAATGTATTTGAATTAAAGTGTCTATAATATAATATATTATCTATTAAGAAATAATTTTATGTGATCTCAAGGTATAAATAAATATTAAAGGCTCTCATTTTTCTCATATATTTTGGACATGTAGTGGAAAATGGATTTGAATGGAGTTTCAAATAAAATAACCATTATAGGAAAGAAAATTAATATTCATTTAATTAAAAATAATGAATGAAGCATTGAATGAATTTCTATTAATGGTTAAGTGAATTCAACATTTTTAGAAAATAATATCATCTAGAAAATGAATGTTGAAAAGACAGGAAGTGGATTATCAACAATGAAAAGAATTATTATCCCAATGGACCACCCATACTCCAATTCTATAATTGCATTGAGAATAGATTTTTCCCATACATGTGATTTAATCAATTGGTTAATGATGAAAATAAGAATAAACTAACTCATAAAAAAATGATAAGTGGAGTTCTACTTCATTCGCTACTACTGATGCAGGTCATCAGAATGAAGTGGTGATATGTATACTTATCATCCAATATAGAAAAATAAATGTATTATTTGATTTTGATCAAACCCACTACTTTATATGTAGATAATTTTTAAGTGTATAATAGACATACCCTAATGATTAGATAATGAACTATTAGTGAAGACACTTAATGGTATACTAATTTCTTCTCAATTATATAAATCATCCTAGATTGATGTTTATAGGAATGTTCTTTTAAAAAATATAATTATTCTCACTATAGTCAGATTTGTTATGATTTTGGGAATATATTATCACTCTACATGTATACACTATATCATTTTTCATTGACGATAATCTATACATTATATCTAAAATCACCATATTATCTTGTATCATTGAGAGGATAAATATGGACTTTCAATTTTAATTAAATCCATAATGTGGGTCTTAATACCTAATCCTAAGGGGTATCCATAAAAATGGTTTGGTAGAAACTCAATATTGTGGATCATTATATTGTGACTGAATATGTTAATGTATATCATGTTGAGTTTCCCAGTCTTCCACCAAATAACGATGTTGAGTTTTCTATGGGAAAAAGGTATTATTTTCCATTTAATGAATTTTCAAAGAATCGCCCCATGTGAGTCTCATAAATTGAAGAACAAACTAGAAGATAATATATAAAATGGATTTGTACATCATATTGCACCACCATAGGGATCTCATGTTCTATATGTTATGATGCAATATGGGACATTATGTTTTTCCATTGTTTATCATGAACATAATAAGATCGCTATTAAGAATAAATTTTATATACCCATTATAGATTTTTTTTGATCAATTTCACAGTGCCCAATACTTTTCAAAATTAATCTTTGATCTGAATATTATCCATTAAGGCCCAAAAGGGAGGATACATAGAAGACATATTTCAAACAATGAATAGATACTATGAATTTAATGTGATTCAAATCTAACATACATATACCCACACAATCATTATGAATATAAATAATAGATTCTATAAAATTACATCTACTTGATTACGGTTTTCTTTATATGTTATATTCTCATATGTTCAATAAACAATGGTGTGCATGACAATCACTTAATAATTTTTTTAACTCCTTAATAAAGTGTAAATTGTTTTAAAAATTTATAAAATTTAAATTCTGTCTATAAAAATTATCATTCTATGTTATTTTAATTACAATTCATGGTAAATATATGGATCCTTCAATTTATTATGTTATTAATTTGTTAAACTAAGTATCCAAAATTACAAGGATCCATAGATTCCATAGATTGTTTATATACTACAGAATATTTGTCATAAATTTGTAATTTCTAATAAATAATGAAATTGTGATGATGAATAAGGGATCCATGTTACATTAGAAAAATGATTGTGGGGAGAAATTCATGGAGATGAAGATAAGGGTTTTAATTTCACATGTCCTTACACTACGTAATAGTGGTAAAGGTTTTTTGGTTTACATTTATCCGTATATGAAATTATTAGTATGTGTTCTCATGAAAAAAGGCATCTTGGTAGAAAATTCCTCATTCCGATTGAATATTCAAAAAAAATTACTCAGATATTGATTGGGAGATATCGACAGTGGTTTTTTGATTGAAAATATTGATACATTATACATATCGTGAATGGTTCAATATATATAGTTTTCAAAAAATCATGAAGTATATATTAACAAATAGTGAGTTTAATTTTCTCTAAAGGACATGTTTGGATTTGATTAAATATTTTGACAACAAAAAACACTACCATCCTATGAAAGAAAACAAGGGGGATAATGGCCAATGTCAGAATGATTATGTTATATTGTTAATGATGAGAATTGAAAAGTATCAAATA
Organism: Viscum album; assembly: GCA_963277665.1. Taxonomy (NCBI): domain Eukaryota; kingdom Viridiplantae; phylum Streptophyta; class Magnoliopsida; order Santalales; family Viscaceae; genus Viscum; species Viscum album. Next base: position 446,032,675 of record OY728137.1, on the reverse strand, counting down.
CTTATGGATTTCTTGAATATGAACCTTGTAGTCAAAAGGTAATGGGATAGATCCAATCATTCTAAAATAAACCATCTATTCCTGAGAAGATTAAGAAGGTCTAGAAGCAGTATTTGGGACATAAAAATATGTTAGGTATTATTCTACAGTTCAAACCTAACCATTATGGAATATCATGGTTCAATAACCAAATATCATACCATTGAATTCCAAAATTCAAGATGCTTCAACTACAATATTCCCATAACTTATCATTCTCAATCCACCATGATGTATATATATATATATCTAAAACAATATTTTTTGTGGGAAATACGAAAACGGATATTTTAGAGTATTTATTTCGGTTTCTCATATGTTAGAAATTTAAAACTATACCTTATTAGGATAAGGGTATAAATAATCTATTACATATACATATATGGAAATAGAAAAAAAATCTTGTATTTCGTCATTAGAATCCGCAAGTCATCTAATGGTGGTAATACCATTTGGGTTATAGTTGATTGGCTTATAATTCTAGCACATTTCAATACCATGATAGAATATTTATCATTTGAAAAACCATCTAGGACATACATTAAGGATATAATATGGTCTCATAGAGCACCAATATCCATTTAATCTTATTGAGATCTGAGTTTTACACTAATGTTCATGAGAATTCGTTAATAATAGTTGAATACAAAGTTGAACTTTAGCCTGAAAATTAAACTTTAGCAATATGTTTGGTCTGAGAGAACCGTTTATACCCTAAAAGATGTGTTGGATTCGTACCATGTATAGATTATAGTAATGAAAATAACCTTAAAGTCCAGACCATCTTGTAGTATATATCCATAGAGGTTATCCCACTTGTCCCACATGTGAATGTACTCTTTTGTATTGATATTTTCCTCATTAAATCCTGAAGATATGATTTTAGCATTCATATTGATCCAAGCATCTTTTCCATAAATAATATTCACATGTTCTTGTCTTTATAGGATTATACCAATCTCTTTCTTATAGGCTTTGAGTTAGATTTTATCCTAATGCATTTCTTTATTAGAATGTAAAATAAGAACAAGATATTTTTCTTCCCCCTTTTACTCCACTTCTACATTAGTACCTTCTATGTTACCCTCAATATTACCCTGATCATGTATCTATGCAATATTTTCACCATTTTGAAAGGCATGACATTATTTTCTTCTCTTACCCATGATTGATGAACCTTTTTTTTCTCCTCGGATCTATATGAAATCTAAGTTTACATCATCTTCAGTAGCTTAGAATATTCTTTCTTGCCTTTAACCCATTTACCCTTAACAAAATAAACCCTCCAGTATCCTGAATCCCCTTCTATACCTTTTTCATTTTGGGGATATGACTCCCACACTCACATGGTCCTTCAATGTGGTTAACTGATTATTGGCTAGCTATTTCTACTTCATAGCTGTCCTCAGATATTTCTCGATCCCCTCTTAGATTGTCGGCTAAAAATTGTAATCCAATACCCTGAATATCTTGATGCTCTTCTCAAGCACACTCCATTCTTGGTTTCCCCTCAACAAACCCTAAAAATAGTTACATAGAATTATTAATGGATTTATGAAATATGGATTCCCCCCCATTGAAGGTAAAGAATTATCCTTGCTTCCCATTTGGTGAAACAAAAAATGAGGAATTTTATATTTGTTCTACAAGGGAGTGTCCATTACCAATGCACATTTCCTTTGGCCCATAATCCACATAAGCTGATGTATTCACCAATTTTGATCCTATAGTGACCTAAATCCAATTAAACACGCCAAAGTTCAGGTTCATTTGGGAAAAAACAACCACCACCTATGGATTTTCAACAAATTCCCCTAATTTGTACTCAGTAGAAGTAACCTTAGTAGAAATAGTCTGAGTTTCCATGGGGTTCTCTATAATCATACTAAACTCCTTTAGTATGTCTTCATGTTGTTCATTCTTGAGATATATTGTCTAAACCACTAAAAAAATTTCATGATTAAAATCTCACTCCTTTGACATATGCACCTATATGAACTGACCAAAATTGAACATAGAAGTCATATACCAAATCCAACCACACAAAGTATAGTAATCTATCCACAATTCGTAAATGACAACCTTCTTCTACTAAAATTCCTCTCAAACTATTAACCGAAATAAATCCAATGATTCTTTCGAAACATCAACCATTACTCAAATACAGGGGAAACTGGACAACTGAAAACATCTATTTGACTATTGGAGCAGAATAAGAACACTACAAGATTTAGAAAAACCATAAAAATATATGGGATTTTAAATGTCAGTGGGAGTTTAGAATATTAAAATCAAATAAATGTATTTTTAGTTTCACTCTTCATATGTAAAATGATGGACCCCCAAAGGAGATAGAAGAATAAACCAATGCATTTATGGGGTTCCTTAAACAACCACGAAACTAGAACCTACCAAGTTGTGAACCTTATCATGATGTGTCATCTCTTAAAAATCCCTTCTACCACTCGGTCCTTGAAATACCATGAGTTGATGAAAAATAAATAAAATGCATCGACTAATGTTCTATATTGTTAGAATAGATCCACCAATGTTTACTTCCATATATTTGAAGCATTAGAGAAATCTGATAGAGATAGTAGATTCTAAGGTGAACCTTCAAATAGATCTAGGACTTTCTGGAAAAGCGATATTAACAAAAGATCTGGCAGAGAGTCATGGTTTGAAAAAGGAAGGAGAGATCATTGGTAATTTTGGGAAGAAAAAATGGTATAAACTCCCCCATACGAAGAGGAGGGGGAGTGAGGAGCACCGTCATCGATTCGTAGGGCATCTTTAGGAGGGTGTCGAGAAAGGGGGATACTTTTATCCTCTTAATTATTTACCAAGTATTTTGGAATCATGATATATAATTTTCTAGGTGTTTAGGTTCAAAAAAATCATATAATAAAAGTTTCATATAAAAATAGTTTTCACATTAACATTAAGATGGATCCTTATTGAGGTGTTTATATAAAGATGTTTATAACACCATCATATTGGAATGAATTTTGAGAATGAAATATAAGGGGACCTAAAATATCTAATGAAATTTAAGTGAAGGTTTTATCCATTTAATAAAACATTAAGACATATCATATTCAATGATAAAGTTATGATAAAAATATTCAACAAGATCTAGAGTTTGATGTTTATTAAAATGTATTCCATTGAATATCCCAATAGAATAGGTTAAAGATATTTGGAACATATGTAATGTTGGGACCTAAATAAATAAATCCCTTTATGTTTTTTTGGTCATATTTGAATGGTATCTTATTAATTGATTATTTTATATATCCTATCCCAATTTCATGATTTGTTCTATATATATCTTTTGAGGAACAAATAACATAATCCCTCATAGGTTATGAAATCATAGTTTATACAATTGAAGCATGGTCTTCCATTAAAGGATCATCATTTTGTGATTCCAGAACAAATAGATATGTTTCATTAAAATAGAACATCCCACGTATTCAATGTTTTCAGGAAGAATAATAAGTTCGATGGAGCTATATGGTAACCTGGGGACATAATGTGGTAGAAGTGTCCTCGTTTTTTTAATATAGTAATATAATTTTAGGGGACAAATAAATTGAAAATAATAGAATGTAAAACTCTATGATTATTATGTATATATATATTAATATGTTTTATGGCTTATTATACATTAGAAATTGTACATATTTGAATAATTGAAAACATTATTAAAGGGTTAATTGAAAATGACAAAATAAATGACTTTCTAAAATGGGACAAATTCATTCATAGAAATAACAAAAATTAAATTTTGAATCTTATTATTAAATTATGAATAATAATATCAATAAAATTTATTGATAAGAATAAATTAATAAATAATAAAATAACATAATAGAGTTGATGAAATGGGTTAGTAATTTTAATGAATATTAGTCTAATAATTCTTGGCTAAATTGAAATGTTTTATTTACAAATATCTATTAATTAATGTATTCTATATTTAAGAAATAATTTCTCTTATTTTATGTATTAAACCCATGGGATATAATTTTTTATAATTGTAAAAAATGGCCATTAATATATTAATTATTAAATGGTTATAAAATAAGATAAAATAATATGAATTTAAGAAAGTTTTATTTTCATAAAATTTTTTTTATGGTGAATAATGTATTATTGAATAATAAATTAACTAAAATAATATTGATGAATAGTTTTAATAATATTTTTAGACTATATATTTAATTAAATAAATTAGAATTTATCTAATGGTTATTAATGGTTATGGATAATGAATAAAATAATTTTATTCTATAAAAGTAATTTTCATAAAAAAAGGGTTTTGCGAGTTTTGTACGGGTATATTTGAATTTAAATACTGTACTATTAGAAATTAAATAAAAAATGGATCAATTATTTGTAATAATCTTGTCGAAATTAATTTCTAATGACAGTTTTATTTTTTTATAATGTTTATTTACCATGGTAAAACTTAAGTTATTATTTAAAGGGTAAAAATGGGATAAACTTAGGGATAAGGATTCATATATCACAAAAACATTATAATAATTTTATTGGTGGAGTGGGTTTCAGAATTCTCTCTTATTATATTAGAATTTCAAATTATTTCATTCCATTTTAACATGAAAAATTATTTATATGATTTTAATATTAAACATATTTACATAAAATCCAACCCCTTCCCTTGTAAAAAGGACTCTCCTATACTCAATTAATTAAAAAATTTGGACACTATAGATCACAAAATCTATATCCAAGTAACCTTAAAATAATCATAATCATATACTAGAGGTTCTTTTCCCACCAAAAGACCAACACAATATGGATAAGGAGTAATCCAAAGGAGTTTACCCAAGGAAGATGTAATCATATTAACCGAGTTCATTAAGAATTTTTGTTCATAAAAATCCTCCATATATTATACAGTCACCACAAAATAACTAAATAAGGATCTTTATCTTACAACAATTTCATTATTTTTGTGTTACCATATTTATGTACTTATTTTTTATGTAATAAAAAATGAAAATTTTCTCAAGTGTGCGTGCAGTCTACCGCCACTATGAACTGAGACATTTTATTTCTCATAAATATATCTCATAAATGGTTGAAGATATGTATTTAATTAAAATATGTTATATTGATTAAATAAGTTAAATTTTTTAATGAAAGTTATTATATATTTTTTTTCATTCTATATATTAAAAAATGAAAACATTGCTCATGTGTGCATGTATACTATGACTTCTATGAAGTGATTTACTCCATTTTTCATTACCAATTTATGTGGATTGTTTTAAAATTGTAATAAAAAAATAAAAAATATATTTATGAAATTTTGATTATTCAAAAAACATTAATACGGTTCATGGAATAGAACCATAAAATCAAATCATGCCCCAAAAAGTGAAACTTTAATTCCCAAATAATGATTTTAATGATGAATTATTAATCAAAAGGTGATATAAAATAATAATTTAATGGTATATATAATGATATTAAAAACTATAGTGTTACTATTTTTATAGAATGAATTTAAATTTATTAAAATTAAATACAGATCATGTTCAACTAAGTAGAAGAAAAGGTAAATGTTTATGTTACAATCTAACACATTATTGAGATTGTGTATATCTCAATTTTTATTATAGGAAATTATAATTTATTAATAACATAAAATTATTATATTTATTCATAATATGGTCTTCTGGGATTTTAATTATAAATTCCATTTCCACATACTTGGTACTAATGAAGTCCAAAATATATTTTTTAATATAAAAAACAAACCTTATCTCTTCTTTTAGGTTGGAAATACTTCTATTCCTATACATATAATTTTTAATTTTTTAATTATATTTTAATTATATTGAAAATATTTTCAATTTATTTCTCTACTATATTTTACATTATTTACAATGGTTTTAAAATATAATTTTCAACATTTCCCATAGGAGTCACATTTTTCCAACATAGATAAAATGTGTGAAAAAAATATTTTAATAACTTTTATTGATTTACCTCATTTTCCCAAAATAATGACTATTAATTCATAAAAATATTTATTTCCATTTCCACTATTTTTTGGTGGGAATATTATTCCCATTATTTGGTAGATTTTTAGTTATTAAATTTTACTAAATGTAATAGATTTTTTACCTACTTTTCAATGAATATTTTTAATTATTTTATAAAAGTATTTTTTTATATGTAATTTTCCATTAATGAACAATATGTTTCATTAGGGGTAGTCACTGATGGTAAGTTCTAAAATCATTATATTTATAGATTATGATAACTTTTTTCCAAAAAAATCATCAAACATGATTCTTTTCCACAAGATATTTTGGAAATAATGATATGACAAATGTTTCTATGATCTTGTGGAACACATATATGGATTTGATTTTGTGATGGGTAGAAATGAAGTTATATAATAGTTCAGAAAAATTATTAAATAATTATATATCATTATATATTATATATGGGAATAGGGAGTGAAATCAATCCACTTTGGGCCTATATCATCAATGACTTGAAAGGGTATTGGATGTGAGACTGGTCAACTATGGTGACCTTTTAACCTTGTGACAATTTTCATTCTAGTAATAATTGAACAATGAAATTATTTTATATTCGTATGTGTTTGAAGATTTTATACATTATGTTTTTATGCTTATGACAATCTTTATGATTAAGGATTGATTAATGATATCTCTAAACTCTTATACAAAAGTCTAATACCATGGATTATGATTTATGGTAAATGAATTATTTGATATTATTTTTTTAATAAAATGATCAAGTTATCATACCCTTATACTAATCTTATTCACATTTTTATCATCAATTTATATCTTCTATATTTAACAAAAACAATGTATCTAATCTTATATTTCTTTATGATTTATTTTCCTCATGTTTTTAAGATTGAAATTAAGTATCAGAAGAATTTTAGGGGTTCTTATGTGAATAATTATCGTTAGATAAGTTGATTATTTTTCATAAATTATATTGTAATATATCTAGTCTATCAAAACAAAAAAAACTTTATGGGATCTCCAATGTGAATTTTTAATATATATATATTAGTTCTAATTTAAAATAATGGATTATCTATTTGTTCTATGCTCATATCACATTGGATTCACACATATTAATTTAAAATTTTTTATGTTAAGGGTGGTCCTAAAAAAATACTACCCACTAACCGATTAGGTGATTCTTTTTCTCATGAGATATAATGTATGGTGGATGGTCAATTATCCTTATAACTATATTATGTTGAAATTGGAGTGAGCCTAACTTTTTTTTCATGATGTCATATTTTATTATTTTTCATGTATCTTTGATTTAGGTTCCCAATCAATATGATTTTATGATTAATGCGTCTTTTTATATAATGAGTACATGAAGTTCGATTGATGTTCCATTATTTAATAATTATTATGCTCCCTATGTTTCCATTTTCATTATCCCCCTACTGGGTTTAATAACACAATAGTTTCTTTTATTTCGATCCCCATGGTTTCCTTTATAGTAATAAAAATATAAAGGGATTTTGAAGAATATTAAGGATATTTAAATAAATAAATTTTATTGAATTTTAATTCATATTTATTATGAATTTAATATCATTAATACACTAAACACTTATACTTATTTTTTGTGATTTATGGATGTATTTGGAAAAAAATACAGTAATTTGTTTCCTATTATATTTTAAAAATTATATTTGGTATTAGAGTATTTTTTAATTATTTTTTTGGGAGTTATATAGAGATACTAATAATAAATATACATTGAATAACATATATAAAACATTAAAGTAAGTATTATAGTAAATTTATTTCATTTAGGAGGTATTATTTCGATTTTAATAGTTTATATTTTATGTGATAATAAATTTATTTAATATCATTCATAAAATTTTGTTATTTTAATACATGATAGCAAATAGGTTGAAAATGGTCATTAAAAAATGGGACAAGAAATGTAATTATTTCTTAAGTGAGATGTAATATATGATGGGAGTGGGATTTGAGAAACTTGTTGAAAAATTTAATCAGCTAACTCTTGTTGTGAATAATAACATAGAGCACATAAAAAGGGATCCTTTTTCAAAATATAGAAAAAATATGATTGATTCAATTATGTGTAATAGTTTTCCCTCTTTTAAATAATATTCTAATCCCTTAATTATTTTAATAATGGGTTAATTCCATTGAGAATATATTCTCTATCAATCAATGCTCTGATAAGGATATGATATATTGGTAATTTATAACATAGAAGAATAATCCCGTCATTAGTGAAAACATATAAAAAATTAAAAGTCTATAGAGTACATTGAATCAACATAATGGGAAGAATAAATGGAAATAATTTTCATTAAATAATAACCTTCCACAATAAAAAATAAAATTTAAATAGAATTTACTAATGAAAATAAAAAAAGGATGAATAAATTAGATCTTATAAGGAAAAAATCCCCGGAATTCAAGTTATTCCTACATATTTTTAATCATCATATAACTATGGATGAAAATAGTTTTAGTGGAATTAATTTGAGTCTCTAATAGTATTTAGTAATTCGAGTCCTTTCTATCTATAAATAAATTAGATATTGTTCATATAAAGATGACATATAGATTGGTGAATATGAATTGTCTTATGGGGATCAATATAAAAAGTGGAAAATGAAATTTAACTCTATAAAATAATTAGATATATTTAATAGAAGGATGAAAATTCTTGAGTCAATATTCTAAAAGTGTGGGAAGAATCACCATGGGAACTACATCAACTATATGAGGAGATATTTAATTCTTCTAAATGAGTGGCATTAAAAAAATTAATGATGAGGGGAAATTATGAATCCAACTAATATTATTATAGAATAGAAGGATCATATAAATTCTTGTTGTATTGTTTAAAATTTCAATAGAAATAACCTAGACACTATTAAACTTAGTGTTCTAAGATATGGATCATTAATAGTAGTATATGATAACAAAATATATGTCTAGAGATTAATTTATGATATTTCTCTATCAATACCACTGATTTGGATCATGAAAATAGTGGTGAATTTTACACATGTTTATAAAAAAAGAATTAATAATTTCTTTTTTAATTATTATCCTATGAATTCATTTATTTCATGAATGTTTAGATAAAATATTCAAATATCACATCAATACATGAAGGCAGAGTTATATTTGAATAAAAAAAGTTGTGCAATAAGAATATATCAAGTATATAAGACAACCCAAATTCAAAATCAAGGGAATAATATCCCAATAATTTTTTGTTACACACTTTTTGGTTGAATTTTATACTATACAAGGAATGTATATACTTTCATTCTATATAGGCAACACTAATTTCTGGGAGAGGGAAATAAATTTAAAATACTATATCGTATTCAAATTCTATACATGTTTAAGGATAATGATGAAAATAATTTGAAAAATACTTACCAAGAATGTAAATTGTTTCATTATGAGAATTCATATATAACATGAAAGATTTAGATAAAAGATATGATAATCGATGAAGACATTCATATTGTTATGAAATATAATGATGTATTTCCCAATAAGTTTGAAGCTTGTACTTATAATAAATAGGTTGACTAATAAATTTAACAAATACGTGAAACTCCTATCAATCCAAAAAGTCCCTTCATAATAAACCACCTTAAATCGAAATAACCTAAAAAAGTAAATTAGATTAAAATTATATTGGGTTGAATTTTTTGTGAATTATATGAGAATGCTAATTTTTTTAAATAGTAGAAATACTAATATTTAAATAAGACTATATTTTATAGTAATTTTTAAATATTCAATTCTATTTTTTAATGGATTTAAATATAAAATTATTTTATTTTTTCATGATTAATTTAATTTACACTATTTTCATCAACATTATATGTTATCCCTGTAAAATAAATTTTACACAAAATAATGAATTTTCAGGAAAAATGTTCCCCTCACGCTTTTTACTGTTATTATTAAATGAATTTATAATAAATATAGATATTTATTTTACAGAAATTAATTCTATATTATTAATCAATAGGTTCAAATACTGTAGATGGTGTCTTTTATTTTTAGGCATCATGAATAGTAAATGAGGTAAAATTTATCACCTCAGTAAAAAGAAAACCGGGTAATTAATGATAAAAATATTATTATATGGCATTAATAATATATTCAAAACATTCATTCATGTCATTTTACGAGTCTGTTTGATTCATAATTTTCTAAAAATAGAAATTATGACATTTTTTTCTATTAATATCAAATTCTGTGCTTTATAATATTTATATAATGGTAAATGTCAAAAATGTCACTCTCTTTCATTTAATATATATTATATTTTTTGACCAGGTTAAAAAAAATATTCAGTTTTAATGGTTATTTCAAATTTGAATTATATTTTATCATGTTCATTTAATTTTAACTTTTATTGTTTAAATAATTACATTAAATGCTTGTGCAATGTCATTGTAGTATTTATTAAATTAATGCGAACATTATATAAAAGATTTTAAAAACATAAATGTAAAATAATTTGGACTGATTATTGTGATCAATTATTTTCTTATATAAATATACCATATTATGGATTTTTTTAAAGGACTATATTCAAATTCCTCTGTTTTGAGGTTGTTTTCAATGAAAAATTAAATGAATATTTCAAAAAATGACATCAACGATATTTTCAAATATATAATATTTTATTACATGATTTAAAATTTTAAAAATTCAAATATTCATCCAATTGAACTCTATATTTTTTATAACATCAAGCATTGTCCATTAATGGGTTTTTGTACTTTTATAGTAAAATTATTGACCCCTAAAGGCTAGTAATCTTTAATATTATCTTAATAATAAATATGGTAAATACAGGTTATCAATAAAAGATATGGGTGAAAAATAAACAAAAGGTGTCAAAAATTTATTTCATGTGAATATTTAAACCCATATATATCTTATATTGTAATAATATAAATTTGGATTCACTAGGACAAGAACGATAATTTATATTAATTTAATACATTAACTAATTCTTAGATTTCCCCTTACCTCACCTAAATTAGAAAACCTATAATCTATTTTCATTAAACACCATTGAGAAAATAAAATATAGAAAAATATTCCAATTTAACATATAAACATATTTATAATGTTATATTGATTATTCTATTCCAAATAAACTAACAATAATTCCTTATATATGAGATCGAAAATAAGTCTTCCAAAGAAGAGGTCATCCCCCATACAAAATTTTCCATGTTTTATCTCAATCTAATTATTCTATATTTTCTATACCAATCATTAAATAATTATTTATGTTTTATAAATATAAATTAATGTTATTATTATTATGGGATAACCATATTCATTCACTTGTATATATAATGAAATGCTAAAAAAATATTTCATGTGTCTGTACTACTTACCATCTCCCCGTAGTTTTGTAATTTGTTTTTCATTACCATTTTACAAGGAGGCATATAAATATGGAACTATAATATATATTTAATATATTTTAAGTATTTTTTTTATATTTTTATATAATATCTACATTTTTACCTTACAATCTATTGGAAAATGACAACGCCATTCGTGTTTACGTGTGGACGACTACCTCCACGAACAATGTGATCTATTTTACATTTACACTATATGGGGATAGTATTAAAGTTTTATTTAATGAATATATATGATATATATTTGTTATATTTTAATTATTTTTTGAATTTTTAATTATTATTTACCTTTCATTTGTAATATTAATCAAAAAAGTGAAAACATCTCTCATTCGTATATACGGCTTACAAAATCCATGAATGATGTAATTTATTTTTTATCTATAAATTTTATATATAAAAATATATAAATTTAATATATAATATAGTTAAAAAATTTATTTGATATAACCATGATCAAGATTCAATGACATTTACTTTTCAATGAGAACATACATGAAAAACGTTGCAATAAACACCTGATCTAATGATTGTAATTATTGGCTGTTAATGAAAAGTAATATATTTTTATAAATGGATCATATATGATTTTATACACATGTATATGGAAATTTTATGTAATTATATAAATGAAATTTAATTATACATAATGATAAAATCATTTATGAATCTTGTCATAGTTGAGGTAATAAATCTCATTTCAATTTCCACACCAATGTGGCATAATAGGTATTATGCACCTATATACATTTATTCAGTGTATGTACATCCCATGTTATATATTTAACATGAATATATATTTATATATATATTTATATTAATTATAATTAATTATTCAGTTCATGTAACTCTTCTACGAGAGTTACCATTACCATGTTATCAAATATGCAAAATTTTATTTTACAATCTCAATTTTGTTGGATTAAATATAATATATAATTGAATGATTATTATAATTTATCCTTAATAATTATCCATATAATTTATTATCCTCTTAATATTTATGTAAGTTCTATATTTTCTTTCATATTTTCATCTATTGGTCTCTTGAATCAAAGAAGAAATTTTAAATAAAAAAGTATCTCATATTTATCTTCTTATCGAATATATTTCACATATATATCTAGATCTTCATTTTTTTACAAAATTCATTATTAATTTTGAATAATTATTTATTAAGTATATTTCATGTTACCTTTTAATTTTAAAAAGTTTAAAATAAATGTTTCTCATGATTTTTAAAAGGGTCAATTTTTATCTTATTCATTAAAATCAATTTTAATGATTCTTTTTAACATAAACAGAGATAACAGACTTTCCCACTACCATATCCAATTATGCAGATTAGTATCATCTAAAATTTATCAATTTTCTGTCAAAAAAAACTATTTAGTGTATAATTATCATAGTATTTCACTTCCATTTTCATTTTTTTTAAAATACAATATTTTACTAAAAAACATATATTTCTAATGAATTGAAGGTAGCCATTCATCTATTTACTCTCCCTTAATTTTATGATCATTATCATTTTGTTAAAACTTTAACATTAATAAGATCATTTTTCTTTAAGAATTAAATTTATATTAAATTTCCATGTTTATTTTATAGTGAATATGATTATATCATTGACTATATATCATTTCTACATATAGTGTTTTGATATGAATATAGTTTAATTAAATGTGGAAAATAAATATAATCATTAATATCTATTCAAAATGGATATTTTTATATAATGAATATTGATTAAGAATAAAATTAATCATTCTATATATAAATAATTCATTTTAAATGTATTTTTGGATGGTTCCAATTTATAGATTTTCCTTTGATGAATCGACAAGTCTTATGAGACACAGTAGTTGGCCAAACTTATTAAATGAGGTTTTAGTTTAATCCTACAGTTCAATTAAACTATCTAAAAAAATCCTTGATGGTAAATATATAATTTTTTATTGATCATGGAATCCAACATTAATCATTACCTTCATTGAGATTTTAATTATTAGTATCCATGATATTATTGCGTTGATATTATCCGCAGATGAATTTTGTGATCAATTTAATGACTAAATGACATGTGTTTTCAGTTATCTACCCATCAATATTATATGTATCTCATTTAAATATGATAGATTCTACATCATGTAACCATTATTAAGAATTTTATCTCATTATTTTTATATTTTTACTTTCCATAGGACTTGAAGAAAGGTTTTATCAATAATAGAAATGTATGTATTTGGTTATTTAGGACTACAAAAATAATTATTGCATCATGTTGATATCCTTATATCTTTTGAAAATGTCATAGATTAGATACTGTCTCTATGTTACTAGAGTTTGGAAATCTACACTTTGAGTTAGTGGTTGTTATAAACCTTGGGAAATATAATCTAAATAAACTAAAATAACATGATAATTTTTATTTTAAGCCATAGTAATTAAAGAAATTTACAATTAGAGGGATTTTTATTTTATGGAATAATATTCATGAGGATTTTGAGATAACTCATGATGTGACATTATTTAGTGATGTCACCAAATATATGAAATGGGATAAACTCTCATAGAAAATATAGACATTTCTTTGTTGAGTAATCTAACACTTATAGTTTTGGATCTTGGTATATCATTGTTATATTAGGGTTTTTGACTTTGGTTATGATGAATAACCTTTCCCATATAGAAAAACATTGTGTTCCAAAACACGATTCATCATGTTGGATCACATCACATGAATGAAGCCTCAATGTTTTAAGAGAATTACTAAAACATTAGTATCTGAGAAATAGATTATGTACCTAAAAAAGATATTATATTATTTAGGAATTGAAATTTGATATTCAGAATAAATCTATGATAGTATATCGATGTGATGATGAACATTAACTTGCAATAGAAATTACTTCCATCATACAACATTTACTACGAATTCAAGAATGATATTTATCTCACATGGTTGGGGAGAAACTAAATATTTAGGATATACCAATTTTATGGGTATTTGTTCATATATTCCCAAAAGAGTTGTCTACACTTCCCCCAAATCATGAATTTGATTTTTCGATAGAACTCTTACATTTTTCTATAACAATTTCAATGAATCTATCTAGAACGACCATGCTTGAGTTATTGGAATTCAAAAAGAACCTGTAGGAAAATATTTATAAGGGATTAATTCTTCATAGTTCTCTTCCATTGGGTGAGTTCGTTCCATTTTAGGAAATAAGGGTCAATTCTTGTTTTCATTGATTATTGGTAACATAAAAAAATACATATTAATAACAAGTATCCACTACACATATTAGTGATCTATTTGATCAATTTCAAGGAGACCAGCATTTTTCCAAGATTTATCACTGATATAGATATCATCCACTAAGGATCAAGATGGAAGAAAAAAACCTAGATTGCCGTCCATTCAAGGAATAGTCCTTATGAACTTATACAAATTCCCTTCCAACTTAACAAATCTTCTTTTATCTTAATAAATTTAATAAATAGAGTCTTTATAGATTTCTATTATCAATTTTTTGTGATCATTATAGATGATACTCTAATATATTTGAATATAATAGAAGAGCATGCAGACCATTTGAGAATTTTGTTGATGACCCTAGGTAAGGAGAAGCTATATACTAAATTTACAAAGTATTAATTTTTCCTTTATAATGTTTCATTCATGGTTCACACAACCTTAGGTAAGGGTATATAGGTGGAACCTTGAATAATTGAAGTTATTGTTAAATCGCCTAGACTAACCATGATAACTAATATTCATAGTATTCTGGGGTTTCATTTATACTAAAGACACTTTTTAAGATATTTATCACAACTCTGTAACCCACTCACCAAGTCGACTCTATGTGGGTTATGTTCTTCTGGATGGATGAATGAAAGGAATATTTCAAAGAACTGTGTCATGACCCCTCCTCGGGGCTCGTGCTGTGAGTACCCCAACCCCGCCTTCCATAGTCCAGGGGCTAGCGACTAGCACCAAAGGCATAAATCCATATGCTGGGAAGGCATTTCCTTTATAAAATTATACAAAAATAACAGAGTACGAAACATGAAGTAAACACTAAGTAAAACTAAATACAAAAGAGTGTGCTGGAATGTTAATGGGCTAGTATACAAACCCAACTGAACAACAACTACAAGTAAAAGGGACAAATGGTTGAAAGTAGAGAGCAGCTCCTGGATCGTGCTCCGGGGATTCCTACCTCAAGGGTAGGCACAGATGGCCACCTCAACACTCATGTCCACCAGTATCCTCCATGTGCTGATCCATCGCAAGGTCCACCTCTGGGTACCATCCAGTCATGGTGCTCTTGGCCTCCGTCAGCACTGGCCATCATCTGCATCCAACACAACGAGGTGTGGGCATAACCCATGTAGTGTTGAGTATAACAATACTCAGTAGGGACCCCGAGAACTGAAAGGTCTCACAATATACACTAAGGATAAACCAAAGAAGAAAGATACAAAATGAAGTATCAACGAACCCTACTTAGGTATATGCCCATACATATACCTAAGTTATCAATCTCAGTCTGGCTCCAACTCTCAAGCCCTATCACAAACCAGTTTCAAAAAGGAAGTAAAGTCAATCACCATGATGATAATGGTTGAAAGGAATGACTCAACTCACACAGGTATGCCACATTAGTAGAGAGATATAGGTGATCTGATGTAGCCACTGGATCATCTAACCTGTTGAACCAACACAGGATACAGGACCAGCTAAGCCGTCAGACCCATAGAGGATACTGGACCAGCTATCTCATCTAAGCTGTCGAACCCATACAAGATACAAGACCAGCTAAGCCATCAGACCCACACAAGATACATGACCTACTATGCTTCATCTGAGATGTCGGACCCACATAGGATACATGACTTGCTGTTCTGTCAGACCCACACAGGATACAGGAACAAATTCAGAACTATCAAACCCACAAAGGATTCTGGTATAGTAGTTTTCATCATCGAACCCACAGAGGATTCTAGTACATTAGTCTTCGCTGTCGAACCCACACAGGATTCCGGTACAGAAGTTATCACAGCTAGCTCTAGGGTTCCCACACACAACATTCTCGATTCTGTGAGGGCCCGCTCCTCGAACAAAGGGGATGATACATCAACTACCACAAAGACCTAGGTTGATGTATCTTTAAGTTTCATCTTGTCAAATGAAACCCAACGTGACAGACAAGGCATCAATCAGACGCCTGGTCTAAGAGTTATGGAATTTTCCATTCCAGGGGCCCAGTTGAATTTATGCTCGATCCAAACCCGGATTTTTCCCAATGTTGTCCCAAACTCACCAAGAGTATAAAAAAAAGGACCGCCTCGTCGCAAGGGTCCCAGTGCCGCAGTCTTCTACCCGACTGTCCGTAGCCGGCCAGTTCGTCCAGCATGAGGCCCACGATTGCAGGCTGCAGTTCCTTCCACACGGCACCTGCGGGTGCTCCGGTTCCCAACGGGCCGACCGGTTTGGCCGACCGGTTGTCCCGGGATCGGGCAGCCCGAGCAGCCGCCGATTACTTCACATGGATGACGCGGGGCCGCCACTTCCTCCGGTTTCTGCTGCCTTCAGTCGCCGACGACTCTGGTAACCATCGCCTCTTCCAACACCGCCTCAGTCACCAATACAATCAAGAATCATTAGAGGGTCATCGGGCCATGTTAGTTCAGCCCGCTCCCTCCGTGTTAGTCGATAACAATTGGCCAAAGACAAACCCAAACATTCATCAAAGAATGAGGTATAATTTTATTCGTATAAAATTATAGAAAACCCCTTACCTTGATTCGAAGTTCGTTCATAGACAACGATGTTGATTTGTTGACGTCGGGGTGCGTCCAAGGAGGAAGCGTCATTGTTGGTGACATTCTTCGTGGGTGGCATCTTCTCCCTTGATGTAGAGGAAGAGGACGTATGACAGACATTCCTCATGGGCGCCGCCTCACGTTATTGCCCCGGTCAAAGAATGTTGAAGGAGTTGCTTCACGTTCCTCGAGATGTGGAGCTTTTTCGTTGAAGAACATCGTTCTTCGTCGAGAGAATAATATTCTAGCAAGAGTTTCTCCCAAATTCTTCTCAATGTTCCAGCAACCAACTAAAATAATAGTCTCTTGTATTATTTTATTGTTGAAAATCTTATCAAAATTCCAAATCTAGAATTAATTTAATTGAATATGTTCAATTCAATAATTAGTTGGTTGTCATACTAAATGAGAGGGGGAAGGTGGAGAGTTCACCCTAAATAAATGAAGGGTGGTGGCCTCATTAATTCAAAGGGGAGTCTAAGATTTTAATGGGGGTTAGGTGCTTTTGTAGGACCCACCACACGTTATCCTCCCATGGGAGGTTATGTGGGGAATGGGCCCCACCTCCAACTTCCCTTTGGTGGATTTAACCACCACCTATATAAAATTTATATAACACATAAATTTTATTTAATTTATTAAGAATACCCACAATAAAATTCCGCTCACAACTGAACACAACTATGGTAGAGGTCTCTTTAAGCGAATACCAGTGATGCGAGTTCATCGGTGTCCTCAGATTTAAATTCCTTGCACCGGATCAAAAGATAGAAAAACCCGCATGTACATTTACTGAACGTAGCCGAAAAAAACTTCAAAAAATGATTCCTGGCACACCGGGTCTCAGAATCAGGTGCCGTCAGAAACTACGGACTAGTAAAATTTAAAATAATTTAAGAAAAAAAATCCTTGTAATTTTTAGGTCTTTACAAACTGAAGGGATGGTTTGTCATTGATCTTGTGCTTACACTACCCTACAATAAATAATGATTTTTAATATATTTTAATGCATCAAATAAGGTATAAGGATATGATCTATTACAAAAATATGTTGTTATATAATATTTCTCTTTACAATTGCAAAATTATGATAAGTATTTTATGACTCATAATTTGGAGTTGAAGAAGTGATTTTTTTCATTGAAGATATGGAGGCATTATCTCTATGGTCATTATTGTGATATATATACTGAACAAAAAATATTGAACTATATATTTTTATAGAACATGCTGAATATATGCTTGAGAAATGGTTAGAGTTGATTAATGATCATGATAGCTTAATACATTATAACCCTTTGATGTAGAACATGGTGGAATATGATCTAGGCGGGAAAGACCATGCTAGTTTTCCCATTATGAGGATTGAAAGAGATCCAATATTTATAGATATAATGAATTGGGATATTTTTAACTATAAGATATGAGAAGTGTTTTATCTTTCTCAGTTATATAGTCAAATGTCCATCCATGAGAGGATTAAGAAGTCGTAGAGAAAATATGTGGTGCTATAGAAGAATATGAGGAATGCTCCTGAGTTCATCCATGATGATGATAGAGTGATAAATTTTAAGAGTAAAGTGTTTGTACCATTAATACCAGAGTTGAACAATGATATAATAGGAAAAGTTAAAATTTTTCCATTATATATTCATCCTGAAATTATGAATATATATAGAGATAATAAAAAACATTTATACTAGGATAACACGGAAAGGGATATTGTAGAGTATGTATATCGATGCCTAGTGTGTCAAAAATCTAAAGCTGAGAGATAGAAATCTAAGGAAATGTTATAAAAATTACCCATACTATAATGGAAATGGGAAATTAAAACCATTGATTCCACCATCGAACTCCCCAACACATCTAAATGTAATGATTCTATTTGGGTTTTAGTAAATTTCCTTATGAAATCATATCATTTTAATTCTATGAGATTATATTTTTATCTTTATAAAAATACATGGTTGTGAGTTAATTATGCTATGTTATTTCCTATGGTACAACTACTAATTGCATCTAATTTGGATCTTAGATATATCTATAAGTTCCAGAGAAGCCTCCATTTGGATCGGGTTATAAAGTTGTGGTTCATTACTCCATACCATCCTCATCCAGATGGTCATCCTAAGTGGACCATTCGTAATATAAAATCCATGTCGAGATCTTTCTCTATGTATTTCAAATGTTAAATGGATCAACAGATTCCATTGGTAGTATTTTCTTAAAATAGTATATTTCACTCGATTATTCAGTTTGATCCTTATGAATCCACTTAGGGAAAGAATTTTTTGACACAAATGTATTGGGATGAAGTTAGAGAAATAATGTTATTGGATCTTGGTCTAATTGAGAAAATGAAAAAAAATTATATTCATTCAACAACACACAAGGAAATATCAAAATATAAAAATTTTTGATCTCAAGCATTAATGAGATCTAGTGTTTGAAATTGGTGTCAATTTATTCCGATGAATATCTTATGGTAATAATGTTATTTTATTTGAAAAAAATGGAAATCGATCCCTTATATATATCAGTCCCTTCAAAATTATTTATCTGTCAGGGTTATAGTATCTAGTTTTTATCATTCAACAGATTTATTTGATGTAAATATTATGTTCTATGTATGTATCATGTGGAAGTAAATACATAATCATTCACATGTATTGAACTCAAAGGTCATACCCATATAAAGAGATATTTCATATAAGTAACAAACTTTAGATATTTTATATAATAGGGATGTTTTTTTAGGAAACATGACCACTCATATGGTGAATGGTTTTCTTGGAGAATATATAAATTTTAGGATGTTGTGTGGGAACATGAGGATGTGGTGTGGGAGAAGTATCCCCACTTTTTTTTGTCAATGTGATGAAATTTCATTGGATAAATACTTATAAGGGGGTACAATGTAACAAAAAAAGAGTTTATGATATATTTCTCTTAGAATTACATTTCATTGATAATTTTATTACATGAATGTTCATAATGGGAATTTTGATTAAATAAAGAATATACCACTAGAATTTATAACCCGGTGTGTAGCTATAAAATTTTATCTTGTACTGTATGATGATTTGGATAATATACAACACACCCATTTTAGGGTTACAAACCATAGGAACATTTTTATTCCAGATCCTGAATTCACTTTTAGTATCATGACAATGATTTCATTGCTTAGGAAAACCCAATCTATACTTTACATAAAATTTTGGATGTTATCTTATACATAGGATTATCACGTAGAAATTTTGTAAAACCATGCTATTTTAAAAAATATTTATCATTTAAGAATTTGTATACACATAATATCTTTATTAACAAGAAAAATTGATCATTAATTGAACTGAGATATATTATAAAATAGTAATCTTTAAACCCGACCATTATAAAAAAGTTATTTAATTGGAAGGTATAATTATTACCAATAAAATTATAAATTATATATATAATGGTCCTGAGAAATAAAAAATTAATGTTGAATAATTATGAACTAAGAATTTATATTTTAGTGAATCCATTTTATGCATCAAAAAAAATTTCATCAAAATATTGTATTTTTTCATTTTTTTGCAATGTAATAATAGATAACTTCTGATTTTATTATAAATTTTATGTTATAAAATGAAAATAATTTATGAAATAATCATATCAGAGTTAAATTAGTATGATATTTATACATTTTCCTAAAGTAATTGATAGTTTAGTGAATAATGAGAAGTATTGATTTTTAATATACTAAAATTTCAATATATAATATAAGTAAAAATGTTAGTTATATATTGGGTTTTCTATTAATTTGACAAAATATATATTTGAAATATAAAATCCTACTTAATTTTATTATAATCGGTAACATCCTATTACCCACTTTCATAAAACATTGTCATCTTTAATAGTCTCCCTCTTTAAACCAGCACACCTTGGTTCTTCTAAAAATGGAGAACAATTTCTGAGAAAAATGACCTAATCTTATGGGATTTATGTTTGTTTAAATTAATAGTTTTTGGGTATAAACATGTAGTGTATTTTTCAGGATCTCCCAATGTTTGGATAATGAACAAGTTTTTTTGATGGTTTTATAGGTAATGTTGTGTTTTGTAGTCTATTAGTGGAATACACACCATGTATTGGGAATAAATGACCTATAATATCTATAGAATAGATAACATGAATTATTTAAAAAGTGTTAAGAGTGTACACTCTATGTAATGGTAACCAAACTTGTAATGATAATGAATTTAATTTTAATAAAAAGATGATTGGTTTTTCTACGTAGGTGATCCATGTGGATTACATGCCATGTAATGGTTAAAAACCCATTTAAATATCATTGATATATAATTTTGGGTTTTTCATCAGTTGATTGTTATTTCATTCTTCCTTATATATCTCCCCTCTTGACCTAGTGCTATTCCTAAACGATTTTGGTAGCCTCCATTTGATCTGAATTGAATCGTTAAGCGATTGATCACCATTTCTACTGGGATTCATCTATATAAGGGAGTAATCTTTTCTACTTTATTGTTTCCAAAATCATGTTAGTGATTTTTTTTGTTTTTAACATATCTTCTAATTAATGATGAGGTTTCTTCTTGATTCATTCTATATCTGTTGTGTGATGTCCTTCTGGGGGTTGTTTCCTTATGGGTTGTGGTGCGGTGGGTGTGAGCTCTGAAGTTATGTGTTTTTTCCTATTCTATATCAACCCTTATATTAAATTTAATCAATTATGTTATGATTTTGTTGTATTAAGTACATCTATTGTGGTTTTATGTTCCTCTTTAACAGTGGATCCCATTGTTTGCAAGTTTGACATGAGTTTGGAGGTAGGTGGTTCTATATGTAGCCTATTTTGGTGAATAAAATTACACTTGTTGTTGATAATTTTCTTTTTTAATAAAAATTTCTTGATACAATTATTAAATTTGTGTGTTTGGATATTGGTATTTATAGGATATTGTTTTCCCAATGTTTTGGTAATTGTAAAATGGATTTCAATGCATCATGAGATAGTTTTGGGATATGGGTTATAAATCACAGTTTAATGAATATAGTTCTATGAATTGATTTGGAAAATAATGAACCCAGGATGCCCATGGTAATTTTATGGGAGGTATATAAACATGTCTCATCCACTTTTGGTGGGTTTTGTTATGGATATTTCCTATACTCCATATGCTTATTGTTCAAGGGACTTATAAGACCTATTAGGGGTTTACTTTATTAGGTGTTACAATTCTCTCTAAAATTAATTTATAATCCAACTATCCTTATGCGTACATGATTTTCTATGTTAGGTATGAGTTTTCTAGCTATCCAAGAATAGTGTGTTCCATGGCATGGTGTGACATGTGCTTTTAGATGATTTGAGCTTTTTGATAGGTACATTTTTTATTGAACTTCCATGCATTTGATTTGAGATTACATTCATGTGTTTCTATGATTTGATAAATCTTTTTGGATATATGTATATTAAATACATTGAAACTAGTTTACCTTATCTATAACAAAGTTTGGAAAATGAGAAATTGAGTTGTTTTACCATAGTTTTGATATCAAAACTGCTTAACTATTATCATGCCTTGTTTTCTATAATGTTTAGAATGCATGGATATTTGTATTGAGTCTTGTTATGGAACAACTAGGTGAGACCATAATGATATTATAAGCTCAAACCCTGCATACAACTTCGGTGGAAGGTATACCTAGTTATGCCTTTTGCTATAGGGAATGCGAAGGTAACATAGTGAGGAGATGTAGTTTTATATTATCTATGTTATGGGTAGATGGAGGTGATAAGGTGGGAGTTAAAAGATATTGTTATATGGAACTATTACATTAGTTGTTTTGTTTTCTAGTCCCTTGTAGTTGGATATTCGATTTGATGATTTTTTATAACTTTTTTTCAGCTATATTTCTAATTTTTTTCTTTTTTTTCTTAGAATATATTTTTATCTTTTGTTATTTCTCTCTGTAATGTGAATATATGTCATGTTGATTCATTATGTTGGGAGAAATTGTGTCTTCTTTTTGGTTTACGATGATATGGTGGAAGTCTTCATCCCATGGGGATTGAGAACTACCTCTTTATATGTTGTCGATTGGGTCAGGTACAAGTTTTGATATGGTATCAGGAGAAGGTCCTTAAAAATTGGTTTCAAAGAGGATTTGTTTTCTAAATATTCCTTATCTAGGGATGTTTGAAAGTATAAATATAGGATTTACAGTAATTGAGATTTAGGTTTGTGTGAGTGATTGACCATCTCTTTCCTCGACAATACATAGGTTACCATGGAATATTGGGATGTGTATATCCTTTTTTGAATTCTGGATCTTAATCACAAATTTTTATGGATTTTCAAGTTTTATTTGAGCTTTTTCTATTGATAGATCATTTATTTTGTTTTAATGTACAGTAGTATTACATCAAGACATTCTTTGTGGGTTTCTCAGGAGGGTGAAAGTAATGCTCCACAAGGGAATCTTCCCCTTTATTAGTACATTACCAAGAATTCCATGTAATAATTTAGTGATCTTGATCGGAATATTCCATAAACTCTTAACAATGTTGTTGTGGAACTACTAGTTTCTTTAGGAGATAATGATCAATCAAATGAGTTCTTACATGAGAATACACCATCTATTAAAAGTATTAATGATCCTCAAGAGTAATAATGTTGGCTTATAAGGATTTAATAGATCATTAACTTCTTGGTTGCACTTGAGATTATCACGGTGAAGTGGAAAAAATTTTGATTTATTTTCCCTAACACACATTGGTGGGATTCAATGGTATTTGAAGATAAGAACATGGGATTGTATTAGAGGGTTTCAATAATATCTTTTAGAAATTGTTTTTCCATAGTTGAGGATGATTGAAAAGTTTCTAGAGATCATCTCCTTTCAATCTTGAGAGTATTCAATGTCCAAACATCATAATTGGGTAGTTAAGATAGTTATTTTTTCACTAATGGTTGTGAAGAATAACCAGCTTAATGATAAGAAGGACTGATAGGTATTTTGATCTGATATCATATCGTTTGTATTGATTTTGAATCATTAAATGTATATAGAGATGATATGCTGGTATGTGAGGGATTATATGAATATTGACAACATCCTTATCTCTTCCACCGATTGGAAGCTTTAGTGGTGCCTTCATGAATAAAGTAAGTGTTTAGATCATCATAGTAGTGGGGGAGGTTGTTCTCAATACTGAACCTCTTAGACACCTTTGGTTTTTTCTCGTGGTGTGCCTCTACCATAATATAATTTTTCATTGATTGGACACCTCAAATATTATTTTCCATCACCAAAAATGATGTGTAATAGTTGTGGATGTTTTGGTTATCTATAGTGTTTCTTCCTGGTTATGTCTATAGATCAATATGGTTAGATATCATTAACTCAAAATGATACTATGTTATAGTTAGATTCTTCAAGGACTACAAGGCTTTAGCCAAAGGCTCTAGGAGTGAATCACCTTCATGCAATAATTGAGTTTCTAGTGAAGGTAGATGTGGCTCTAGTGACAGTGAGAGGTATCATCTTTCTTGAATCTTGAATAATGGTTTCATTATTCAATATAGGTGCTTCCCACTTATTTATATCTAGCCATTTTGATGACAGTATTAACCTTCCATTGGAGTTAATGCACTTTTTTATAGATTTGGATAATCCTCTTGGTTTTTAATTTCCTTATTGTGCTCTATCGATATATGATATAGAGTTTGTATGGTATTTCTGTTTCCCAATCAATAATTTATTGATTCCATCTTCAAAAGGGATTGACATGTTTCTCATAATAATATGTGGGATTTTATAATTGTTGGTTCTCAATTCTTATTGACAATGGGAGAGCATGAGTGTTTTAGGGAGAGTGGGTCTTGTTGGGAAGAACCGTCCCAACCAGAGTTTATGAATTTTTGACTATTGTATTAGTTACGACCAATTTGGACTCCTAAATTGTTGAAATTCTTTCTTCTTTTCAGTATTTTCCAAATATTTTCCTGAAATAGTTCTCTAGGATTGATTTATATAGGTAGGTGGAGTTTATGGATTGAGGAAGTGATGTTCTTAGAGAACATCATCTCTGAGCCTGACATGTTAGTTGATCCTAAGATGGGGATTGCTATTTTTTCATTATAATATACATGAAATATATTTGAAATTTGAATCATTCTTCATCATTCAAGATACTACCAATATTTCATTACGGATTTTTCAATGTTGGAAACAACATTGATTATATTTTTTATGAAAAGGGGGGAAATTCAAATGGGACGAAAAGTGTTTTTCATATTTCAAAGAATTGAAAGGACTTCTGATATTAGCTCACATTCTGATCTTACAAAATCCCAATAAGGGGTATATGTTATTTTTTTGTTCTTCTAGAACAATTTTGGTTTATTTGTTCTAAAAATATGATCATGTGGAAGCTTATGGATCTCTTCATCTTTGACCACATAAGAGGAATTACCACACTGCTGATTTAGAGATTCCCATAGTTAACAATGATCTTAAGTGTTGGAAAATTATTTTTTTGGGGAAAGGATCACAATATTTTCTATCTATATGTGTTTTAGATAAATATTTTATCATAAATAATTTAATATTAGATAGAGGTGGTTGGTGGAATACCTTCCAGTGTTTGTATTTGAAATAACGTACTTTGGGGAAGGGGAATGTTGTTGCATACACTCTTAGCAGGAAAGTGTCATCATACGGTATTTTGGAATCAATGGTAGAGTGTAACCTTATAGCGAATTTTGGTCAAAGGAATATTGATGCTCATGAGGATTGTTTAGGTATGTTTCCTTCATGTGTTTAGTTTTCATTATCCCTTCTTGAGTCAATTTACATGATTTAGTTGTTGGATGTTGAGTATAGAGGAATTTTATCAACCCCTTTGGGGTTATGAGGTAATTTTTGGTTGGTATATCTCTTAAGAATGTATTCTCAGTTTTTTGGATTTGTTTTTCATCCTAGAATTTAGGAGGGGAATAATTTGGATTGAATTATTATTTTTGGTTCATTAATCACGGAACCAGGAAGAAGTATTATGACATGAGACAATGATTCTAGTGGTCAGTTGTGATGTGAGACAATACTAATAATGTTTCTTGCTATTACACTTACAAATAGATAATGTAAAAGTATATGAAATATTCAAGTTTTCTCTTGCCACCTCTAGTTCTGGATTAGAAGTGGGATGAGGTTTCCATGGATTTTGACATTAGATTACCATGGTCTCCCGGAGGGAGGAATTCTATCTAGGTGGTAATTAATTGTTTTCCAAAGTCATGTGATTTCTTTCTAATAAAATACACCACTAATTTTGAGGATCTAGGTAAGATGTATTAATTAAAAATTATGAGGTTGTATGGGGTTTCATTTTCCAATTTTTCAGGTAGAGATCCTAGGTTTAGTTAGATATTATAAAGGATTCACCACGAGGATATAACACTCATGTTAGGTTGAGTATAGATTATTATCCATATACATATGATTAGACGGAGTGTACTATATAGATCATAGAAGATATGATGCATGCATTTGTCATGGATTATGGTGGATCATGGGATGAAATTATAAGTTTGATTGAGTTTTCTTATTACAACAGTTATCAATCGTTGAACATAATTTCTCATTTAGATGCTTTTTATGTTTTCTTATGCTGTTAATCTCTTTGATGGGTAGAGGTGAGTGAAGCAACATTGTTGGGACTATGTTTTGTTTAGGAGATGACTACGAGGATTCAAGATATACATCTTTGTCTAGTTACAGTGATGGGTCGGTAAAATATTTTGGGGATTAATGGAATCGTCCTTTTATGGTTTTTGATGGTGGTAGAGTTTTCTTGAATTTTTATCCTCTATTGGGTCACCATTGGCTTGAAAAATATGTAATGATGGATACTAGAAATGTTGGACAATTTGAAGGCACTCAACAGCTGGGGAAGGTTACTTATCATTATTAATTTATTGTCATGTTAATGTTAATTCATGATTTTTACACATATCATCGACTTGAAAATACCATCTTTATCCCTCTCATGTTTTTGTTTGGAAATATATTTAGTTATAGTTTGATGTTATTGTTGTTGAGAAGAATGTAGATATCATTGACTCTCAAGTGAAAGTATTGCATGGGATGTTTATTTTGTTAGTCATAGTGTAATGGAAATAGATGTTCGATACCCAAAAGACATGGATATGTGAGTCATTGATGATGGAGTTGTAGCCTCAACTCTTTACTGAGAATAATTATACTCCATGACCTCTAGGGGAGGTAATGTCCTATGGTAGAGAGTTTTCAACATCTAGTAACCCTCTTTCAGGTAATTTCCACCTATTTAATTTTTTAATAGATAAATTGGCACATAATGGGACTCCCATTGATGGATAACATTTTATGTGAAAAATGACCTAATGTTTGGGGATGTATGTTTTTTTTAATTAATGGAGTCTGAGTATAATGTTGTAGCTGATTTATGGTTCTCTACCCATGTTTTTTGAATTCCAGAGTTTTTTTTATGTTTTTGTATAGAATTTGGTTTTTTATAGCATGGTAGAGGAATAAATTCCATTGAATGATAATAAACATAAGCTAAACTCTATAGGTAGAATATCATAAACCAGGAACAAAATGTTATATTATTACACAAAGTGTATATGTCACACACATTGTAATGTAATACAATTATATAAAAGATGATGATGGGTTTTCCACGTATGTGATCCCCATGGATTACACTACATTTAAAATCTATATACCTCAAGTAAATTTCACTGATTGGGATTTAACGGTGTTGAATTAGTTTATTGTTATTTCATTCTTCCTCATATTTCTCCCCTCTCTACATAGATATATTCTATATTGATTTATGGAGACTTCGTTAATTAGAGGTTCATTCGATCTATGATTTATTACCATTTTAGATTTGTTTCATCCATCTTGGTGTGTAATTATTCCATATTATTCATTTATTTGATCATTATAGAATCATTTCATTGTGATAATGTATTTTCTATCCTGTGATGATGTTTCTTCTTAACTCATTATAGATCCATTGTGTTATCTCATTCCTGGGGATATTTCCATGATGGTTGTGATAATTCAGGTGTGTATTCTCCGTGCATGTGTTATTTCCTCTTATCTATTTACCCTTTTGATAAATTATCATAATTATGAAATGGGTGGATTAGTTCTATGACCACAGTTGTTGTTGTGGGTTCCTCTTTATTGGTGGATTATATTGTGGACGCATGCAACCCAATTTATAGGGTAGGTGGTTCCATATCTATCATGATTTTTTTAACTCTGTTAATTGTAATTTTGATATTTTTTATTAAATGCATTTTAATTATTGACTCATTGGATTTGTGTTTGTAGAACTGGGTTTTAAAAATTATTATACTCACATAGTTTTGGTAAATGGAAAAGGGTTATCAAAGAATGTTTTGATTAATTGATTTGGAAGATAGGGAACATAGGAATCCTTGGGTACTTAGGTAGAAGCTACTATAATAAGTATTTTCAAAATTCATGGGGTTTTCTTATAGGGATTTCCTATGCTCTCTTATCCTGTTATTAAAGGGACGTGTTGGACCTGTTGGGGTTTGATATTATCAGGTGATCCTTTTGTCTCTTGAATAGATGCACATGGATAAATTCATGATTCATATTTGATTGTCTATGTTAGGTATGAGTTTCATAACTATCCTAACATAGTTTTATCCTTGGAATGATGTGACCCATACTTTTTTAATTTGGGATGTTTTGGATTGAACTATTTTGATTGTACATCCATGAATTGGATATATCTATTTTGATATATGAATAAGAAATGATTTGAAACGGATTTACTAGTGTTATTTATAAATGGGAAAAGGGGGAAATTAAACGTTTTCCCTGATATCAATATAAAAAATACAAAATTATCATCATTCCTAATTTTTAATAAGGTTTTAATTATTGCATTATTGTACAATGACATTTTATGGAACACCATGGAGAGACATTGATGAGAAAGTTAGTTCACATCCAACATACCCATTTGCTGGTATATATAACTAGTTATATCATTAGATTCAAGGAAATGAAATTCCCTATAGTTAGTTGATGAGGACATTTGTCATGTGGGTTTTGGGTTGATGGTGGTTTTATAGTGGGTTTTTTACCAAGTTATAATATGGAGATATTGGAGTAGTTGTTTGGTTTTATAGTCCCTTGAAGTTGGACTTGTGAGATGGAGTTTGTTTGAAAAAAATGCAATTTTTATCATATTCATTGTTCCCTATCTATCATTGTTTATATATTTATCTTCTCCAATTTCCCTCTTTTATGTCTATATATGCCATGTTGTTTCATTGGGTTGGGTGAAATTGTTCCCTCTATTTGTTGTTAGATACCACGGTGCTGGTCTCCAGATCGTGAGGATCGGTAAATCCCTTTGTGTATATGGAAGATTAAGTAAGGAAATAGTTTTGAGAGGGTATCTGGGTCATTTTGTTACATAATCAGTAATATTCATGATTTTTATATAAATCATTTTGTATGATTATAAAATAATTTTTCAAACAACTATTTTCAATTTGTTTTTCGTATTTAAATTAAATTTTATTTAAACCCCTTATAGATATTGAAATAGAAAAAATGAATACCGTATTTGGAATTATGATGTTTATAATTGTCAAATAAGTACATTATATTTGTGGTTAGTATGAATAGTTTATGTGGTAAATATTTGTAAACATAGTAAGGGTAAAATTGGTATAACAGGGTTAAAAAATTGTGGTAAGGCTTGAAAATCATATAAAAAACAAGCCATTATTTCATGTTATTAGATTTTTTAGACCCTATAGATCCCAAGATAGAATATGTGGCATTTTGTATAATTTTCACTTTCTAGAGGAACTTAAATTATATTAAAAATTGACATATTAAAATTGTCACTCTCTTTATTTTAATTTTATTATTTATTCACATAGAGAAAATAATATTTTACGAATAAATATAAAATTTTATATTGAACATGATTTCTTTACTTTTTTGTTTTTAATTTATTTTTACTGTTTACTATTGGTACAATTGTTTTTAATTCTTAAACAATGTTAGCATAGTACTTACGCATGCAGTAGAGAAATCGTATTAATCGATTTTAAATATATTTATATTAAAAAATTTTCCATGAATTTTGTTATATAATAAATTTTATGATTAATTAAAATGTATAATTTATATTTTTAATATTAATATATAATAATTACATTATATTATTTTAAAATTTAATATATTAATTAAATGAATATTCCCAAAGATGAAATAAATTGTATTTTACGTTCATAAATTATTATTAAATGATATACAAATAATAAAATATATTCCCATTATAAAATTGGAATGTAAAATGGTCATAAATTTTTCCTCATGACCATTTGATCATTAATTTTTTACCTTAGATATAAATTTATAATTGTTAATGATTGAAAAATGTGTTAGTACAGTTAAGGGGGAAAGGGTTAACTGGAGATAAATTAATAAGATAAAGGTAAAAAATTACATAAAACCATTAAAAATTATATTTTTTAGTTAATTTTGATCATATATAATCATTATTTTAAATTATTCCAATTTGGAACCACATGACCCTGAATGCGACTTTGTAATAATTTAATGATTTGAAATTTTACAAGAGTGACCCTTTCCTACCTTATCAAAGGGAACCTATAATTTCTCTTCATGAAGCTTATTTTATCCTCATATATCAACAAAATTATGATATATTATCTTATTAAATTCAATCCACATGTATTATAGTTTTTTTATTTATAAAATATCAATCAAAGTTCCCTTGAAATGAGATTTAAAGGATGACTACCGATGAAACATTAATTATTTTACATGACCATATTCAACTTATTTTTTGACCTACATCCTCTAAATATATGTTCTCTATAATAAATCAATACATTCAATATCACCAATATAATATATTTTAATTAGGACTTTCTCCATCAAATTGTTAATTAAAAATATCATTTATGCATATGTGTGGAATACCAGATCCACGCAACGATATGATTTATTCCCCATCTACATAATTTCCAATCGGTTATTATAATTTATTTAACATTTATATATGATATATATAACATAATTATAATTCTATAATTATAATATTTTATCTACCATCTTACCTTTACATCTGTGGAATAATTATAATGTCCTCGTGCTTACGTGTGGACTTCCACACCATGAGGTAATGTGATTCGTTTTTCATTTTCAGATAAGATGGATGATAATATGGTTATTATTAATGAATAAATATGATACCTATTAGATAATAATGATTTTATAAAGTTTAATTATTTAATTCATTTCTTTCATTCCATCCATTGAAATGTGGAAACATCACTCATGGGTACATATGTACTACAATATCCACAATCTAATGCAATTCATTTTTCCCAAAAATAATATTTGAAAAATTATAAAATTTTATATAATGAATAAAAAATATAATTATTTATTTATTAAGATTCTATATATTTTTAAGAAATGAATAATATTCATTTACTAAAACTATTGAACTGAATCATGTGTGGAATTAAAACCACTTTTCACCTGGATGATAATTTCAAAGAAGCAATTCTTAAATAAAATGATAATTGGAAAGTAAAATGTAATGAAAATTAGTAAATAATATATTAATATGGTCCTATAATATATTTATAATATATATATATTTATAATATAGTATTATTCAACATGTGTGAATCAAAGAAGAGATGTGAGGTAAGTGGTGCTCGTCTACCGTCTATTTTTGTGAGACATATTCCATTATAATGTATTAATTATAATGTGTGGTATATATTATACCCATGAATGTATTTAATAATTATTCTCATGAAAATTACATGGATTTAATAATTTATATTTGAGTCCATCAGTCATGAGGTATTGATTTTGGGATTACCAAAGTGGAAAGGGTTTACCATCAAAGAATATCTTCTTTTGGATGTATGTTTTGTTATGAACATATAATATTTTATGAGATATACATACAGAAACATTGAAATATATATCATGAATATTATTATGATCTTGTTTTTCTTATGTGAATTTATTCCTTCATTGGGCTTATAATTCAACATTTAGGAACGCAGTACGAAATTTATGTTTCAATATCATTTGAATCCGGATAGATTATGATTTAATTTCCATTAATCCAAAATAAATGATCATTTTTGAAAAACCCCATTTAATTATATAAATATCTATTTATCAATAAAATTTTCATTTTCATGCAATATTTTACTCATTTTGGTAATCAAAATGTGTCAGAACATGTTTTAATGAAAATATGATTTATTTACCCTTGACTCAAAAATAATTTTCTTCCATGTCTATGATTTCTTTAAAATTATTTAAAGAATGTTTTTAATATTAACCTATTATTTTTTAATTTTATTTTTACCCATTTTTAATATTATTTTTAAAAAATAAAAATAAAAAAATTTCATTTTCAGAATGATATACTTTTTGTCTTTTTACTAAAAATGATAAAAGAATCCTAGTTTTAACGTACTCAACATTATTATAATTTCTAACAATATTGACAACTAAATTAATTGAATATTCTTATATTTGTTTTTAATGTTCATTTAAAACAGTAGTCATTCCTTAATATTCTAGAAATACGTTGAATTTAGATAACTTATTTCAAATTGAAAATGACATTTTCCTCAAGAAATATTCATGATATCTATTAGTAATATTTTAGTACATGATAAAATAATTTAATGTAAATTATGATTTAATTGGGATATGATCTAATTATAATTTCATTACTATTTTTTCGGAATGGTTTATGATTATGATGTTGAGGTGTTTAAAAAGTCATTTATTTTCCATGGGTTATTCTATGAGAAAATTTTATTGAAACATGTCTCCTTTCCGGGGGTTATTATATGTGGATATGATAAATGTTTCATTATCTTTTGGATTACATTTTAGTTGTTTATAATTATTTAATAGAGGACTTGGAATTATATTTCCCTCCAATGAATTGGGTAATGGTGGATATCTAATGAGATAATTAAAACAATAATGGGGAGTGAATCACATTCAGGAAGGGAATTTTCATACAATGATAGTATTTGGAGTGAACCATGAATGAGGAAAAAATAGAATATGGTGTTAACCTAATCTAATTTGACGGTCTTTCCAATGTCCCTTGAATATTTAAAAGATTTTCTACGAATATAAGTACGTCAAAAACTGAATTCATATTCTTATTATGTGTTATTAGGGATCTTAATTAATTATTAATGATTCAATACTAATATAACTTATATCTTTTAATTGAGGAAACCTTATTCCCTGATTAATGATAAATTTTTTTGATAACTTTAGTGTAGTTATTATATGATATGATCGTTTCATTATAACCGTATTCATATCATATTAATTCTTATGATCATCTATTGATATCCCCTAAGTTTACCCATATTGATCCTTTGATATTACCTTTATTAATGTTTCTTTTCCCCATAATATGAAGAATTTTTTTAAATAAGATATTCATAATAATGGTTCTAGTTATGATAAAAAATTTGGGAGATTATGTAGATAGTTTATGAATAATTTGTTTATATATCCATGCTTCCAAATACAATATGAATTTATGGTATTATCATTGATTGAAAAACTATTTAATGAATATTCATTTAAAAAATGTAATATCTATATATTGAAATTATAGGTCATTATAGTTGGTATAATGAATAATTTTAGGTAATATTTGGATAGTGAAATTAGGGAACATTTTTAAAAACTGTGGGATTAAACCTATGTAGAGTATAATATCATGATGTTGTGTTAATGAACTGATTCTATGGTTCTACATGAAAATATATCCCTTTCTAGACACTAGAATGTGAATGTGGCCATGGAACAGATTAAACAGGGAAATCCAACTCTAAATTGAGAAGATTATCTATTTACTCAATCATTATCAATGCATATTGAGTGATCCTAATATTAGACACTTATATAGAAACTCTTGAGAGATACTGTTGAGTTAATTGAAATATATTTATAATCTATTATGAAGGATTTTAATAGATGATAATCATGGATATCCCATGTAAACATAAGGTGTCATATATTTCAATTAAGTTTCCATGATTTTGACATCCAATGAAAAACATTTCTTGGCTATTTGACTTATTAATATGTTTATTGTTTCCCACAATATGATTTTTTGTTTTTACAGTGGGTGGATATAAGAGGATCTATGTTAATGTGGAATGTTATGGAAAATGTAATGTTTTTCTTCAAGATAAACCATATGAAATAGTATTTTGAAGGCTTAAAATTGTTATTATACCTAATAAGCTATCATTATTCTTAGTTCAGAACATATACATTGGAGAGTTTTCAAACCCATGAAATAAAAAGAGAATTTGATTTTATTGAATTTAATTTTTAAATAACTATAGAGGCTTGTATTTTTAATTTCATTATGTTCATTAATGTGTGAATGAGAACCAAAGAGAACATTATAAAGGGGGAGACGTTGTGTGTGAAAATGAAGTGTATATATTAATATATTATCATGGAATTAAATGAATTATAAGTGAGGAAGATGAGAATTATCCAAGTCATATTCCAAAATCAAGTGATAACTAGTAGACTAAGGAATCCATTATATTATATAAATAATTTAATTGGGATTATTCAATTTTCTCTGTGTTCGTATTTGAGAATTTTTTTATGGAAGAATATTATGAAATATATTTTGGTTATATGAATCAAGAAACATATATTCATTTTTATAAAGTATATTATCTTTAAGGATATGAAATAATATGTGTAGTGGTACTAAAAAAATTGAAAATTAGTTTTGTGGTAACAGGTTTTTCATGGAAATTCATGATTAAGGGAACGATATGTAATAATATGTGTGTGATTTTTACAATATAATGTTATGTTGAGATAAAAATGTGATTGACATTGCTAAATAAATAGGGTAGTATTGGTGACCATGAAATTAGTTAGTTATTTTATGGAAATGGAATTTAGGCCATATTTGATAATGTTTATTACATTTTTTGATTTATGTAATACATTTGATAGATTTAATTTAAGTGAAAATATATTTTTTCATTCACATTTTAGGGTGATTCATATTATTTTAAGAAATGATTAACTTATTTTAAGAGAATATGTGACTATTATTTTACCATAGTTTTAATTTCAAATTTTTAGAAACATTATATTTCTTGGAGAATATATTTTAATGATTACCATGAATATTTATATACATATGTGTGTGTGTGTGAGAAAATATTTTTAAATTTCATTTTTGAATTTGGTCAGTCAAGTTTTATAGGATTCTTGTGTTTAACTATTTATTAAAAGGTTTAAGTTGAACATTAGTATTATTTTTGATGTTTTAGATATTAATTTATTCATTCACAAAATGATGAATTATCCATATAGTATAACATCAATTAACATTGTTTTTCATAATAGTTATAGGAGGATCAAATTATTTATTATTCTATTTTGGATATTATGATTTGTTAAATGATAATTTTAGATATTTGTAGTTTAAAATTTAATCTCTAATATTAATTTCATATATTATTATATTATATATATAAGTTTAAATTGATTTATTCATAACTAAAGAACTAAATTTTGAATAAATCATGTATTTATGTTATCATCTGTTCTCCAACTTGATAGTATATCAATTCCATAATACAATAAGAGATAGATAAATCCACCGAGTCCTATGAAGAATATAGTACACAAATATAATGATATGATTTTGGAAACTCATGAGTCATAAAATAATATATCCTTCATTATATAAATACTAAATTAAGAAGCACTAAATATCCTTTTACTGAAAAAGAAATTCATTTCCTGAATGAATGTAAAACATAATTTATTAATATGTCATCAGATACCATTTCTAATAATTGATGGCTAAAAATTGGATGGATAATTTTATTTAATGGGTAGAATGTAACATGACATTATTTTCGAATATATTTCTCTTGAAATAAATTTTATGTTAAAAATAACTTACATAATGTGAAATGTTGAGCAATAATACAATTGTGATATATAGTAAATATATATTATAATTTAAATTTGATCATTATAAAATAGTCATTTAATTTGTATGTATGAGTATTATTAACTTAATTATGAAATATATTTTTAATATTCCAACTCTTTATAGATGAATATATTATTTCTTATGAAATAAACACTCATTTTTTGTTGCGGGTTTTTATGCTTCAAAAAATACATATTCTATAAAAATGATTTAAAGTATATTTTAGGAAAGGATAATAAAATTACACTGTAATGATTTTTGAAGTTATATATTATAAAATAAAAATAAATTTTTAATTTATATTATCAATGTTATCCTAGGTTGATATGTTGGAATTTTTATGAAATGATTGTTTTTTCACCGAATAGTGAAAATTACGATTTTTTAAAAACTAACATTTCAATAAATTGAGTAATTTAAATGTACAATTTTATTTTGGATTTTGTTTTAAAGTTACCAGTGAAAAACATTATATATTATAATACTATTAATTCTTTTTTAATAAAAAATATACATGATTTTGAAATAAGTAAAATTTTATGCTTAAAACTGCATTTTTATAAAAACTATTCTTGTTTCATTTTAAAAATTTATAATAAGAATATTTTTTATATACTTGTAGATTTTTAATTATGGAAAAATAAAAACCATAATGTAAATCACGAGTATATAATTTTGTAAATATTTCTATTTTTTCACTACATATAGTTATTGGGGTAAATATTTCTCCCATAGATAAGTGTAAAATACCGAAAAGATGATTAAAACCATGATATAATGTCTCACAATCAACAAAAAAGTTTATTTGATTTAATTTTAAGGGAATAATTTGGCCATATCCACCCCAAAATCTTATAAATGTCATTTTTCCCATTTTCCCATGATAATAACCTTTAATTTATTTTATGTAAAGAAAATTCCAAAATGTGACTCTCTCTCTTTTAATCCCATTTATTTGTTCACTTATGTATTAGAATATGTTATGAATTAAAATAAAATTTTAACTTGAACTTGATTAACTGATTCCCTTGAATTTAATTAAATTTTCAATTTTTTAAATGGTACACACACATTAAATGCTTACAAAATGATGGCATAGTACTAGTGCATATAGTAGAAATAATTAATTAAATGACATTAAAAATATAAAAATGAATAATTTTTTTATTAATTTTGGTCGTTAATTAAGTTTATGCATAATTATACTATATAATTTATTTTTAATGGTTTTATGTATTTATTTATTCCAACCAAGAAATTCAAATTATATTAATAGTCCCAACAATGACATCAATTTTATTTTATTAAATGATTTAAAAATAATCAAAAATCTTGAAAGGTAACAAGTGGAATAATATATGGTAAAAAATATCAACTTTTTATCTTTGGGGAGATAATTTTAACCTTATATTTAAATTTACCACATACAATGAATAATTTTTTTTACCACAGTTAAAGATAAAAAAAGATAAATGAGGTTAAACTAAATCAATAAGGGTTAAAATGATATAAAGAACTATATAAATCTTGTTGGATAAGATTAATTGGAGCCTGTATCATCTTTCGATTGATATTATTCCATTTTGGAATAAAATTTCAATTAATGTATTGTGATAATATTTTATGTTTTTGAATAATTAGAGGAGTTCCACTTCCTTTCCTTGAAAAAAGACACCATCCTTTCTCTTATTTACACTAATTTCAGTCTTATTTGTAAAAAACATTTATAAATTTCATTATAATATACCCTATACATTATTTTTAGGTTTCTATATTCATAAAAGTCTATTCCAATTGTCCATGTGAGGAGATCCAAAGAGGAACTGTCAAATACGAGGTAATTGCCTTACACATCCACTATTAATATATTTATTCTTTTTACTATTCTAAATAAATGGTATTAATAATAAAGTAATAAATTGAGAATCCTAAATATATTAACATTTTTATTATTATTATGTAAAAACTATTATCCTCCATCTTTTTATCAAATTTGATATAAAAGGCATTGCTTGTGCATACGTGTAAACTGTTACCTATATATAGAGATGTGATTCATTTTACTTCACCATAATTCATCATGGGTTATTATAAATTATTAAATATTCATATATTAAATTAAATTTAAAATTATTCTTCTTTAATTGTAATTTCTTATTTATATTCTTACATTTCCATCAATTGAAAAATCATAATATTCCTTTGTGTATGTGTAGACAACCTCCTCCATGAAGCGATGAGATGAATTTTTCATTTCTACTTGCCTAGATAGTAAAAAAGATATTTTTTATGAATATATATTATATATGATCTAATTATAATTATATAATGGTGAATGTTTTCACCTTTCTTTATTCACAACCATAAAACAGTGGAAAGATCATTAGTGTGTTTGTATAGAATACCATCTCTATGATGTGATATAGTTAATTTTTCAACACCAATTTATATTAAAAACTATAATAGTGAATATTATAAATAAAAATGACACTTATATAATTATTAATATTATAGAGATTATGAAACCATGAATAAGGTTCATGATCTAGAACCATCGAACATAAATATGTAATGAAAATAGAACAATTTTTAACAGATTTTTTTTAATGAGGGTGTTATTAATAAAAGGATAATGGGATATTATAATGTAATTATACATGGTAATTAATGTATAAATATTTTCCTATAATATATTTACAATAAATTAATATTTACTATATAGTATATTTGAACTTGTACGAAGCAAGATGGGACTGAGGTAAGGGTTACCTATCTCACGTTAATTTCTGTGAGACATGTTGCATATTCCCATATTTTTTATTTAAGTGGTGTATACAAAACTAATTAATTTAGTTTTATATATTAATTTTCTGAAAATTATTTGAGCATATAAATCCATTTAGATATATCTATTTAATTATT
Source organism: Viscum album (assembly GCA_963277665.1). Taxonomy (NCBI): domain Eukaryota; kingdom Viridiplantae; phylum Streptophyta; class Magnoliopsida; order Santalales; family Viscaceae; genus Viscum; species Viscum album. The sequence continues at coordinate 445,993,214 of OY728137.1, read as the reverse complement.
GTTTTATCTGTAGATTACCAAAGCAATAATAGTTAATTATCTCAAATTTGCTTTATTGTGATAATTTATATGTTATCCCCATATCCTTTTTTATAAGGTGTACATAAATCCTAAATGTCATGATATATCATGATGCTCATTTTTATAATTATTTATTAATTTTACTTAATTATTTCATGTGGATTATGATTTAAAAGTTAGAAAAGCAGTATGATATTTATGTTTCAAAATCATTGTAATAATGATTAATTATGGTTGAATTTCGTTTGAGGAAAATTATATGATCCTTAGGTGATAAATCATTTTATTTTCATGTACACTATTTATTCATGAAATTTCATATATTAGTAACGTTTTCTTCTATTTGATACTCAAAATGTTTTATTTTTTTTAGAAATTTATCTTTTATTTCTTATTTGGCTCAAAATCTTTTTCAACCAAATCTTTGTTTTAATAAAAAAATCGATATTTTTAATTTTTATTATAATATGATATTTTAATTCAACTTGTATAAATTTTTTCATTTATAATACTATTTTAATGGAATCTACATGTAATTTACAGAGTGAGGTACATGTAACTTTTTACAGAAAATTTGATAATAGTCGTTGTTTTAATTTCATAAACCCGAATTTTTTTTTCCAAACAGCATGACTAGTCAATGATTTAATTTTTTTTTAATTTTTTTATTTTTTTCAGTATGAATATTTTATCTTATATTTCTATAAGTATTTTAACTTTAACTTAGTAATTTCTAAATGAAACGAGTATTTTCATCAAGAAATATTCCAATGATGCTTTCAATGAAATTATTCTATGATTTAACACCCCATTATGAAATAATAAAATCAAGATATTACATATATTACGATGTTATTATACATGTTAATTAGTAGTAACCATCACTACTTCCATCAAATGTATTAGGAAATCATCATTCATCTTTACAGTATATTATCTTCTTTCAAACTGATGTAATTATTTGTTTTAGTACCACTTTTCCCGATTGGGTATGATAGTGGATAAAAAGAATATATACGAAATTAATAACATATTTACCCCTATAGAGTCATTAAAACATATATATAATTTTACATTCTATCCATAATGATATATGATGATTTTTCTCATGTGTACGACAAACTATCGCCAAGTGAAGTGATCGATTCATCATTCACTAACACTTCACATGGATGATGATATGGATAAATTTAATAAATATATGTTATATAATTGGAATTATTATTATAATAATTACATATTTTTCATTATATAATGATATTATATCATTTTCTTCATTACAATTTCACTCAGTTAAAGATGATAACGTCTTTTGGGTACGTGCAGACTACCGCCTTCATGAAGTGATGTGACACTATTCTCATGACCATACCAATGGATAATATATATAATTATATAATATAGTATATATGAATTATTATATTGTTATAAGTATAATATATTATGTACCTTCATTTAATAATGACCATTGGAAAATGGAAATGATAATCATGCATTTGTACCACATACCCTCTCAGGAGCATATCATACTTCATTTTTTATAACTATATTTAATGATTAGTTACAAAAGAAAAATTGATGTACATATATGATAATAATTTACTGATTAATATTTTGGAGATGATGATATTATGTAATATGTTCCAAACCTGGATCTTTAATAACGAAACATGCATAATAAAACAACAAAATTAACACATGAAACAATGAAAATAATGAATTGTTATTAATGAATGGGTGATAATATTTTATAAAGGGATCACATATGACATTACAAATAGTAATAAGGTTATTTTATAAGTTAATAACACTTTTTAAACCATAATACAATAGGTTAAATAAAATTCAATCAAAATGAACCATGAGGTAGGGGAATTCATCAGTCAATTTCTTTTTATTGGGTTAAACATCTACATAATTGATTTTGTAATTCTAGGATTATGTGTATAATTATAGTTTATTAAATTAAATTATATTTACACTTTATTATGTGGTTTTATAGTTGAAACACAAAATCAATTCATTGATCAGTTCTCACTTAATTTTTGTGATCATTGTATGTTTTTATTTCAAAATCTCATTCTAATTGAGATTGTGTATTCATGAATTTTAGATGAAAGAATTTATTTTAAAATTTCTGAATAAACACATTTAATTTTATTTTTTTTCATTATTCATGATATGTTCAAGTAATATTACTATTTTCCATTCATTCGTAAGTAACAAAAGAAAGGAAATGTATTAAAGATAATCCATCTTTGTTTCACTCATCGGTTAGAAATTTTTTCTCAGAAAAAAATTAATTCTAAAAATGTCTAAAAAAAGATTTGAAACCTTTAGAAATTATTTTTAATAATTTTTTTTACCTTTTTTTACTATTAATAATAATAAATTTAATATTAAGTCATTTTCATAAAAAAATTTCATTTGGTTATTTCTAAAAACATGAACTGAATATTTTTATAATTTTCAAAATAAAGAACATTTGAAACCTTCATGAAATAAAAAAGGACTGTTATTTTTAACTTTTCTATAATTTAAGGAGTTACAATACATTGAGACAGTAATGTATCTGAATATTCTGTTTCATGTTTACTCAGATATTTTAAATTATATTATTAACATTCTTGAGATTCATCATTTTTATAATGTATTTTCAAAGAAAAGTGATTTCAAAATGTTTTTTGATTTTTAGAAATGAAAATGAAATTTTACTCAAAAATATTTAATGATATTTTTATGTTATTTATATCTATTAATGACATAATCCCATTAATGTAAATAAAATCTACTAGGGATATGTTTAATTGATATCATCTTGATTCATCATATGGATGGGTTATATTCAGCTTGATTGTGGATGTGTAATTTTGATACCATTCACCATATTATTATGAAGGAATAATGATTTTTTATTTAATTGGGGTATGTATTAACATTTTATAGGTTAATTTTTAATATGATTTTTTAAAATTACTTATGTTTCACCACATTCATATGAGGATTAAATTGGACTTTAGAAATGGATGGTGGGGTCTGATATAGATAACCCCATGATGAATTGATTGATCAAATAAGAAAAAATTATTTGGAAAACCCCTATGTGTTTGTACCCAGTAGTTTAAAACATACATTGGAATGTTCTTGTTAGTATGTGTCTTGTGAATGTTCATAACACAAATGATTTGGCCAAAAATGATGGGTTTATATGAAGTGGATTTAATCATTATTTTGAATGTTTGGGATAGTAATTCTCTTATGAAAATTATTGATATAATGATTATAATATCTGTCATTAGGTATTAACTCTTTATTAATTTAGTTATTAACATTCCGTTTGATTATTCTATTAGTTAGAATATTCATGGTCATGTTTCAAGATAATGTGATTATTTATTTGTATGTTTTTAATAATAAACAGTTCCTTCAATATTTTTCCCACATTATCGATTAAAGGAAATGTGTTTTAGTTATTTAACATTCCTTATTGATTGTTACTTTTTTATTCATTACTCACACTATACACTTACCCTTACTAATCATTTGATCTCACCTATTTCATATGTTTTTCCCCCACTATACATGGATGTTTTTTATGATTGATATTCATTGATATTCTAGATGAAATAATGATATTGTTATAAAAAATTGTATTACAACTTGTGTATTGAAATTTTATATTAGAATCATGTATTCATGTTTTCCACCATTACAACAAAACTATACTATCATTCGGGATTTTATTACTTGTATCCTATGTGAGTGCAATAAATTGAACACCAGCTCTGAGAAACTAGGGTCTCAGTCATTATAGTAGGTTTCAAAGGATAGTTTAAAAATACATTGGGAACTATTTTTATTGAAACGTATAATAGGGATCATAAACTTTTGATAGGATTTGATGATATGTATAGAAGAACATCATAATGTCTTTAAGGTAGAGATTGTGTGGTTTTTTTATAGTATACATCATGGTGTGGATAATTAAATTTTATGTGGGTTTGACAGAGAACTATGTATGGTTAATAACTCCAAAAAGGGTGATTTGGGATTGAACCGATCATCACCTAGTGCATGACAATGAGCCTTAATATTCACCTAGTTTAACATTTCAAGTAGATATTCTTATTATTATGTTCATTTTATTTACAAAAACAGTGTGAAACATTTGAAATATAAATATCCCTAAAGAATCCATGAATATGATTATGAGATTATCCATGCATAAATTATTGCACTAGTTTTGGGATTGTACACTATGATTCATGAATATTTTATTTAATATAGTTTATTCTATAATTTTGATATGAAACCTAGTAGAGGGAATGTGATCCAAAAAAATTCGTGTTATCCAATGATTATGATTGATAATTTTTGTGGGTTTAATCTAGTTATTCAAGGAAAATGAGTCACTGAACTATTCCCATCATGTGAGGACATAATGATATGCTAATATGGAAGAGAAGTAATTATCTATTTATTGTAGATATTTAGGGATATAAGTGAATATGTGGATGTTAAGGTAAAAGGTTTATTAGTGTAATAAAGGAATTAATGTTTTTATCACATGTGATAGTTGTGGAATGAAAACCCCTTGTACATTCTTAAATGGAATTCAATGTTTCAATAGCTTTAGAGAGAAATTCCACCATTTTTTTGATTGATTGGGTAAAATAATGTTAACAATTTATAATTCTTCAGGTATATGAAGAAGATTCATTATGGAAATCAATGTATCTAGAATTGATGTTATATACCTCAATTGAAGCAAATTGATCATGGTCCAGCTTCTGATATTACCATATATGAAGAAGAATGATTCTTGTGATTGTTTTTGGATTCTAGAATTATATAATACGATTCATAAATTAATGATATCATGGTTATTGGAATTATAAAATGAAAAAGTGATATAGATAATAATTTTTTGAATTTATATATAAATATCAATGGTTAAGACAGTTTTGTATTTATACTGTGTTTTGAGAAGAATTGCGAAAAGTGATTAATTCTGGATATTTGATAGATTTTTACCTAAATGGTATTTTGGAAATTCAATTAAAAATATAAATCCAAATTTATTGAATATTTTTTTGAAATGCTTTTTGTATTTTCATCAACTTTTACATCTAGTGTAGGGGTTCATTCAAGAATCTAGAGGCCCAAAAAATTCATAGAAGTTAGGAAATTTTTTGGGCGGACAATGTCGATGCCACTATAGTAACATAAGTAGAAATAGGTATAAAAAAATCCAATTAATTTTTTTCCAGTTGGAATGGAACTAGGAGTCATAGGTGAATTTTTAAAATAAATATAATGGGGATATAAGAATATAATGATAGACTTTGAAAAAAATATTTTGAAAGAACCTGTCAGGAACCTTTATCCAAAGAAAGTAACCGTCAATAAAAAATCACAATTCCTACAACTGGTGGCCAATTAATCTTTAATAATTTTGGATGGATAGGAAACAAGTTATAGACCAACTTTTATAGATTATGTTCTACGTGATTCTATCATTAATTCGAGATAGAACACAAAAACATTCAGAGTAAAAATTTGGCCTCTAAAAGTAGGGGAGCCCACCGCTCTAAGCATTCTAATCCATCCCATTCCATCAATGGAACCATGGATAGGATGCCAAAGGACATTTTGGATTTCCCATTTATTTTTCTATTTTTATTTTTGTTTCATATTCCCATGTAATTAATTCTGATTTTTTAGTAATTTAATTCCATTTTCTTCTTCTATGTCCCTTTATATTCCAAAAAACAATCTCATTCTCTATCTTCCATATTTCAATCAGGATCTCAATTAATATTTTTATGGAATGCATCTAAATTAAGGATTTTCTAAGGGGGAGGCTTCATGATGCAATTATTTATTTTTATTCAATTCAAAATTCTTTTAATCTATTTGTAGTGGATGTGATTGTACAACATGGTTGTGTCGGTCGTCCAACACGGCATTATTTCTAATTTAATTTCATTACATTGATTAATTCTTATTCCATCCATTATTTTAGGAAAAACCATCACACGATGGAGTTGGGGATTCCATAATGGTTGAAATGACATATTGTGGAGCTGGGTATTTTTGAAATAACATTCTTAGTTTAGGTGTCATCCTAGTTGTCTATTGGAGGAGGTGTGATTAGGTGTGTCGGAGGCATGATAAAATCATGCACTAAGTAAATCAAAGGAAAGTAAATCATTAATGAGGTTTCATATAATTAATTATCAAATTTAATTTAATAAAAATACAAATAGTGAATGAACCTGTGTAATCCATGTATAGGACCATGTTGTTTATTCCCAAATTTCATTCTGTATCCATCTGATTTATCATTTAGATTAAAATTTTCATTACATTATTTTAGTTTCATATTTTCAAAAACGAAAAAAAATTATTTTTAGTAAATATTATAAACACCAAAAAAAATCAGGTTAGATGAAATAAAATTATTTATTGATCTAATCACAACACCCCTCAAGTGAGATGACTCGGGTAAGCCTCTGTGTTGCATTAGGAAAATAAATTTGTTTTTTCCTTGCCCTATGATAGGCATACATAAAAAATGGAACCATTTATAGGGTTCTTTGTAGTTATTTCAATAAAATTTTCAAAAATAAAATTTTAATTAACATTATCATTGTTTTCAAATATAAAAAAATTAAAAACAAATTATTTTACCATGATGTTTTCAAAAGTCCATTTTCACAATTGATGGAATTATTTCTCACAGGTGAAAGAAAATGAAATAGATTATACTATTAGGAAACTACATTGAATGGGGTAATCTCTTATTATAATGTTCAAAAAGTTTCAAAAAGTCTCTGAGACATGGATATCAACATAGGTTTTGTTGAGCATGATTGAAGAACTCTAAACAGACATCAAATGATTAAGGACAAGAATAAAATTCCACTGGTCCTTCCTAATTTCATTGAAGAAATTCAAGAAGTTAAGGTCAGACTCAAGGTGGAGGAGCTCGAATACCTACATTTACCATCCATAATCAGAATCCAATAGGCACATTCAAATGAATATGTTATTGTACTAGAACTGACTCGGGTTGACGATTTTCCATTGAACTCTAACTTTTTGGATTTCAATCAATTTGATTTCAGTATCACTGCTTATGATTTAGAATTTTCATATTTGGTCAATAATTTCCTTTTCATAGAAGAATATGAGGAAATTATACCTACAACATTGTAGGAAAAAGTGGAGCTCCTTGAAATTATTAAACATGAATTATTGGAATCCCATAAAGAAATATAAGTTGGCCAGCCGAAGGAAACTAAGATAGAGGTTGCTCTCTCTGAAAGGGGGAATTTTTATTTTCATTCTTCATTTTTAGATTCTATGGAATAAAAAATACAATCTAACACTACTTTCCAAATTACAATTCATATTTATGGGGTTGATCCAGAACTATAGAAGTCATAGAAGGTTTCACAAGTAGGAACCGAAGAAGAGGACTATACATACTTCATCCTACCTCCACGATAAAATAAATACTTAATTGTGATGAGGATGAATCTAATATACACTGCCCATGGATAATTCCTCATCCAAAATGTTGAAGCCTAATATGGGAGAAACCAAGTATAATGGTTCATTTCAAAGAAGCAGTAACCACCATGAGACTTTGGATAATAGCTGGTGATACCCACTAGAAGAAGTAAAAATTACGAGACCACTTTCAGGATCATTCCAAGATTTATCCTTTACATTTTTTCATGAACATTAATTTTCAATCATAGGAATTTAGATTCAAAATTTAATCTAAAGAATTAGTCTGTATTGTTTCCTATTCCCTAAATCATTTTGAGCATAAAATACACAATACTTATGCTTAATTTTGTAATTCTATTTCATAGGATCATAATACAAGATGGAATCCTCAAATAGAGAAAGAGAGGATATAAATTTATTTCAAAAGGGAGTTCACATTTAGTGTATAAACGTTTAAACTCATTTTTTTTAAATCATGATTTGGGATTTCAATTGGAATTGCATTCCCATACATGAATTTATTATTAACTTGAATAATCTTGGAGTCAAGAGTTTTTTAGGAATCCTATAATGTCAGGTTTTATAATTTAATTTTAATGAGATTTAATGAGTATAATTGAAAATTTAACGTTTATAGTGAAGAATAGATATTGAAATTATGAATCATGATTTGATGGAATTCATTAATTCTCGTAAATGAAATTTCCCTATAATTTTTCATGTTTGGAATTTCTGAAATTTGTGTGAATTGATTTTTTAATATAAATCATGCCTTGAGTAAATGTCTAATATAATATGTTGTATTACTTATAGGATTTATAGACCTAGTACTTCTGATTTATTCTTGAGCATATTTCATGAGCTATCTTAGGACATGTCACCGACCAAAATATGGATTATAACACGTCAAAGCTATAAATTTTCCAAACCTCATTTAAAACGATTGATAAATATTTATAAAATCTATTATCATTAAATTACAACCTTTACATCAGTCCTTATTTAGCCCATAGAATCCATTCATGTCCTTTGTATGAATAAGCCATGTTTCAAGACATTTTTATCTATTCCTACACTACTCTTAGTGTTTATATAATATTTTAATGTTGAAGTGTGAGATAAAAGGGAATCATAATGGAAGGGATGATTTAAAATGTAAGGTAAAATGTGTGGGGTCCTACATTAGGTAATGAGATTGTTCATTTGATTCATTCATTATACTATATGTCATTTTTTCCACTTATCAATAAAAAAATAAAAAAGTTGGTTGTGATTTCGTAAAACTAAAAATCACCATTTTCCAGACCGATGATCTTATTATCGTATGTGTTTAGGTGATGGATGTGAGGTCTGATCTGATCATAAAATTTTAAAAAGAAAAAAAATTCATAAATTTACCAAATAATATTCATGAGGGTGCACAAATAATTCATTATTCTTTATCTGATCATGGCCTTACTTCATGTTTGGGGGAAATGGGAGTTGTTAAGTTGATGGGGATAATATAATTACAATTTTTGTGATCATGCATTGTACATAAGAGATAAACCTCCTCCTTGAGTAATAATTTTTTATTCATCAATTCCAACCAACCTGAAGACATAGAGTTATTTGAACCCTTAAGAGAAAATTCTCATGAGTTTTTTGTTCCTTTTGTCTTTAAAAAGTGGATAAATTAGTTCTTAAACAAATCTATGTATAAGGTGAATGGTATCATGATATGAGCATAACACAACCTGAATTTTGTCATGACAGATAATAGAAATGATTCAAGTGTGGTAAATCATGAGTTGATATGTTTAATAATAATGAAACGAGGATCTTTAATTAATGATTGAATAAGTTCAATTATATATCAAAGGGGAAATGTAAAATACATGAATTAAATGTTTTATTGAAAAATGAGAAAATTAATTGAATTTCTTTGAGGATTTTAGAACTTTTTATTTGACAATTAATTTTTTTTGATTTTATTACATTGGAATTTGAATATAGGTAACATTGGTGTCCTCACAATTCAATGTTTTGATTTTATGGTTGAGGGAAATCATTGTATATGTGTGGGGGAATTGAAAAAGCTATTATTTTCTACAATTTTGTATTCATTTCAATTATTTTAAGCCTCCAAATTTACCAATTTTAGATTATATGGATTAATTTTTTATTTTTGATGTGTTTTGAGCATAATCATGAAAAGTGCTTATTCTGGATTTTTGAATGATTTTTACAACAAAGGTATTTTTGACATATTATGAAAAGTATAATTGGAAATTGAGTGATTTTTTAAATTATTCATTTATTTCCATAAGCACTTTATTCTATATAAGGGGATTATTTGAGTATAAATAGGCCCAAAAAATTCAGTTATGTTGGGAATTTTTCGGGTAGAAAACGTGGACCCCACCACCATAATAGAATCTCAATGCAGTATAAACACCAAAAATTGTGGTATTCCACCCGGAATGTAACTAGAACTCATATTTTTATTTTTAAAATAAATATCATGAAGTTATGTGCTCATAAAGGTGGCATTAGAATGGAATATCTTTTAGGACGAAGCCTTTAACCTTCATCTGTAAAAAATAGTCAGTTAAAAATACATACCTCCTATATCCGGTGGCCCATTAAGCTGAAATTTTTAGGGTGGATGTGAAACTCGTTTTGTAATGACTTTTTTAAAGGATTAACCATGTGATTCTATCATTAATTGGAAAAACAACGTGAAAACATTCAGAGTACAACTTATTCCTATAAAAGCAGGGGAGCACCTACCTCTTAAGGAATTACAATCCATTACATTTTATCTGGGGAACCAAGGAGAGGATGACAAGGGCCGATTAGGATTTATATTAGTTTTTTACATTTTTATTTTAGTTTAATTTTCCTATGTAATTATTTCATATTTTTTTATTAAAATAATTCAATTTTCTTCACCCATATCCATTTATCTTCCATTATTAATATCATTCTCTCTCTTCCATATCTCCATCGTGATATCTATTCACTTTACAATAGGAATTGACTAATCCGAGGCTTGGACCTGGAGGAGGTTTCATGATTTTATTTTTTATTTTACAATAATTCAAAATTCATTAAATCTATTTGTTGTTGATTCGGGAGTATCACACGGGAGGGGTGGTCCTCCACCATGACATTATCTCAAATTCCATTTTATTCTTTAGATTAATTATTTTACTTTATTTATCATGGGAAAAAACTTATTATGGAGGAGTTAGGATTCCATAAGGGTTGATATGGAATATGGTGGGGCTGAGTCTTTAATAATAATCATTCTTGGTTAAGGAGTTATCCTAATTGACTATCGGAGGATTTGGGGTTTGGTGTGTGGAAGGAATTTCAAAATCAAACACACTTTGATTAAATGAAATTTAATTCATTAATGAGGTTTCATAAAATGAATTATCCAAATGAATTTAAAGAAAAAATAAATAACGAATGGACTTGTGTTCTCAAACCCTAGGACTAAGTTCATTCTTACCTAATTCTATTTTATCAATATCTACATCTGCATTTTGATTTAATGTTTTTATTTCATTAATTTAATTCATAATTTTACAAAACCAACCCCGTTTTTTCAATAAATATTAAAAAAACAAAAATAATTTTATTAGGAAAATTAGAATTTGTGATTGAATTGACTATTATACTCGTCAAGTGAGATGATAGTGGTTTGCCTCTATGCTGCTTTAGGAAAATAAAATTAATGTTACCACACCATTATAAAAGTGTGCATCTATAAGGATTTTATTGTAGTAAAGTTTCATTATGTTTTTGAAAGTGTATGTTGAATGGTTCTAATTAACATTAAAAATGATTCAGTGACTAGTTTAAATTATAGAAAAACACATGATTGAGGGAAAGATAACCCTTAAAATGTTATCAATGTTAGGACAATGATTTTAGGATAAAGAGATTATTTATATGGATGAAGTAAATTGGATGGAATTTTCTACATTAGTACAAAATAATTATTTTTTCAAAAGTGGAATATGTTTGATGGAGTTTAAAAAAAATATTGATATAAAGAATGATATCCAATAATCTAATTTTTATGTAATGGATAAGGAAGAATTCATTTTTTTCAATAAGGTTTTATGGTAATTACCATTATTACCATGTTTCAATTTATTATATTTCTATGATATTGATATGTTTGGAAGCTAACGATTATGAACTACTTTATTTTTTTGGGGATGAATGATAAGTTCATTTTTAAAATTTAGTGATCTTTCTAACATTATGTATCTTAAAATATTAAAATCCATATAATGATTAACAATTTTTTAAATAGAAACATATCATTTAAGAATATTTCCACATATTCTTGTATTGTAATAGAATTATTAAGCACTAGGAAAAAGAACTTTAATTTTTTTATTAAATTATATTCATATCCTATGAATCATTTTTTCTTTTATATCATTATATATTAATAGTTTTGAGTCCCTTAACAATCCATGGATCACTCACTTTCTCAAGATCAATGACCTCTATCACTCTATATTATTATTTTGTTCCATGTAAATATAAAAACATTACAGAAAATTTATCTTATATATAAATCTACTTATGTGTTATTCCTTATGGAATTTTCTTCCCTTCCTCTCTTATCAATAGTATATTTCATTAAATATATTTACGTCATGTGTTTTGAAAAAACAATGCAAATATGAATTCCATAATTAAAATGATCAATTATAATTTTCTATTAAGCTCTTTATTTATGGTGGGTATAATGGAACAATAAAAAACTTTACAATATATTTATTTAGTAATAAATTTAATTTTATTGATAACTTGTAATTCATGAAATTTTGGGTTTAAATAAAACACAGTTTAGTCACTCTTTACACACTTAATATACAATTAATATTTAAAACATTTATAAACATAATCTTAAAAAATAAACATCATTTCTGAAATTAGAACATAAAAATTATCTTTTGGTGATTTTTTTGGATATTTATGAATTGTATCACTTTTTTATGAACATTAAAAAATACTAAATTTTAACTGAAAATATCCTTATCATTTGAATAATTAATAATGATAAATTATATTTGTAATTTTTTAAATTTAAAATTAGATAAAATATATATCAATTAATATAATTTAGGTAATTTAAATAATTTTCATATATAAAATTCATATAAAAACATTGTAAAATTTTGAACATTTCCCATTAAAACCCACACTATCTCATAGTGTCTGTGGGATTAATTTTAAATTAAAAATATCAAATTATATGAATTATTATTTTTTAAATTGATTCCATATTTAGAATAATAAATATTTATAATTTATAATGTATTAAACATAATATTTGATATAAATTTATATTGAATTCATTAAATATTAATTACAACGTTTAATGAAACAATTGGTTTCTTAGTGGATAAACTAATAAGATATGGTTTACAAATGACATATGAACATGTAAAACACACATTTTCTGCTCATATTTCCATTTTAGCTCTTTTAGTTTCTATATTAATCAATTTTGGAAGCTTATGGAAATATAATAATTAGTCAATTATTGAATCTTTTCAAAACATTAAAAGTATGATGGTCACCTAATTTATAAAATGAAACCCCCACTCCTTTATTATCGACACATTAACACCCATTGTTTGTGTCCAAATAAAACAAATATCATTTCACAACATCATATAAATGTTCATAAAATCAATGCATTTGGTATAAATCCATCCAAGGAGTGAGTTATCCCAAAACTATGGAGGATACCTAAAAAAGAGGTAATGTTATTCAATGAGCATCTTTTATTTATTTATTTATACAACTCCATTAATTCTAATTATTCCATAATTATATAATAGAATTATTATCTTCCACTTACTTTTTTATTATCATAATAATGTAATTTCTTACGACCATATCACCATCCATCTAATGGGTAACAAAATCATCAATCATTTGTATAGCGGACTACCGGCTCCCAAACCAATGTCATTAATATTTCTATTACCACCATTCAAGGATGGGTATGATGGTGGATCTAAATATATATATATTTTATATGTAAAATATTTATAGCTCTGTATTTATTATACTATATATATATTTTTACCATCCATTTCATAGAAGATATAATAACATCACTCGTCTGTACGGTTGACTACCACCTAATGAATAAATGTGTTTCTTCTATCACTAACACTTCACATGGATGGTTTTATGGATAAATTTGATAACTACATGTCATATAAATGATATAATTATTTCATTAATGACATATTGATCATTATTTAAATACAATATATCATTTCCATTCTTATCTTTTCATTCACTTAAATATGATAACATCGTTCGTGTACCTATCAACTACCACCTTCATAAAGTAATGTGACTCTTCTATCATCACCACACTACATGGATGATATATATTTGTATATAATATAGTATATATGATATTATTATCTTTATTTATATATTATATATTACTTATATTTTTTCATAATGATCATTGTAAAATGGGGATGTTATTAATGCTTACAAACGACCAAATATCTCTAGTATCATAATGAGCTTCATGGTTCATAAAAATATTTAATGATTGGTTTTAAAAGTGAAATTTATATATAAATTTTACAATTATGTCAAAATAATTATTATTTATATGATGAAACTATGTATTAACTTCAAGAATCAAATATTTAATAAATACACATAAGAAAACAATGCAATTAACACCCCGACTGGTGAAAAAAATAAAGAATATTAATGAATGGATGATAAGATGTTACAAAGGAATCACATGTGATATAAATATTAATATGGGTTTTTATGTTAATAAAATTTTTAAAACAACTACAATGTACTTTAAATAATATTCAATCAAATTGAAGCTTGAGGTAAGGGATTTCATTACTCCATTTTGTTCATTGAGTAAAACTTATTCTTCTTTGATCGTGTCATTCTAAGATTATTTGTATAATAAATTTTTATTACCGTATGTTTTATCCAAATTTTTTTATATAGATTTATATTTTAAACACAGAATAATTTAATTTATTAACTCTCACTTCATGGTTATGATCATTATATGTGTTTATTTCACAATCTCATTCTAATCAAGATTGTTTATTCTAAAATTTCAAATGAAGGAAATTATTTGAATATTTCTTAATAATACAATATTATTTACATTTAAATGAGTTATTAATGATATTACCAAGTAAGAGAACCATTTTTATACTCTTTTATACATAAATTAATTGAGGAAAAATATCTATGAAAATTAGATTATATTTTTTACCTTGGCGGGAAATTTGTTTTCTTCCAAAACCGTGCTTTCTAAAAATGATTTTAAATTTTTAAACCCTTTAAAAATTATTTATCATAAGAATTTTTACCTATGTATAATTTTTAGAAAAGATTTAAAATAATCTATGTATTTGTAAAAAATATTTCTCTTTTTGATTTTTCTAAATATGTGATATGAATATTCTTCTTATTTTATAAAAACGGCACATTCCTAAAATTTTAACAATTAAAGACGAAATTTATTTTTAAATTTTATAGATTTTAAAAAATAAGCAATTTTAATGACATTAATTTATTTAAATATTATTTGGTGATTTTATAATGATATTTTTAATAATAATAATGTACATAATATAACCCAAATTCATATTTTTAAAAAATTAATTTAAAAAAAAGTGTTATAAATTGATTTATAATTTTCAAAATAGAAAATATATTTTCCATATTTTATTTAAATATATATTAATTTTGTTTATATTCATCAATGAAATAAACCCTACAATATACTAATGATCTAATGGTCATATTTTGTATTGGTATCATCCTTATTATTTCTATTGATGGTTAACGATCAGTGAGATTATGAATGTACAATTATTTATACCATTCACTATATTACTCTAGATGGTTTATTGTTATGTTTATTTGATTGGGGTAAGTACTAAAATTTTATATTATAGTTTTTGATATGAATGGTTATGTTGATTACACTTCAACCCATTCATGTGAGGAATGCATTGGAATTATTAAGTGGCATGTGGGATCAATATATATAGCCCCTCAATACATCCCTAGGTCTTTAGAGTAGAAATATATTTTTCAAGACCTATTAGTTTTTATCTAGTAGTTTTAAAATATATTGTTTAAGGTTTTGATAGTACGTGTCTTGTGAATAGTCTTAACACAATTGATTCGGACAAACATGATGGTTTTGAAAATAGTATAGTTAAACTCTCTTGTGTAAGGTATTGACTATAAATTTTTTAATAGTCCATGATTGTATGATATTTATGTTCAAAATTATGAATTCCCACATTATGAAATAAATTATTGATATTACATGTGATTATTAGATTAGTTAGAGTATCCACAGTTATTTTTGAGGCTATTTTCATTATTTATATAAAATTATATGATCATAATTTTCTACTTCCATATTATTCTATTGTAGTTGATTAAATAGAGTTTCTTTCATTTCATTATATTAAAATATTTATTATTACTTATTTATTCATATAATCCATTTTAAGGTTACCATAACTAAAAATTTAAGCTCACCACTTTCTTATGTTTTAATTTCCATAGAATACCATGTTGTATTTTATTACTGATATATTGGGATATGCTAGAGGGAATAATGATATTCTTTAAAAACATATTTTCATTTTTGTATTAAAATGTAAAATAGGAATCAAATATGTATCTAATTTACAAATACAACTAAAAAATTTAGTACATCATGATGTGATTCAATATATCTTATGCCAGTGTAAAAAGTAGACACAATCTCTGAGCTACTAGTGTTGGGTTCATTAAATATGATTACATCCTTTAATATCAATTATGATATATTAGGGATATGGTCAAATTATATAATCCTTAATTTTTATATGGAAGGTTTATTCTTATAATGATGCGATAATTTTTTAGTGCCATTTATTTTCCATTGGGTTTTCTATAATGAAATGTTTATGATACTCATTTCCTTTACCTGAGGTATGATATGTTGATTGGACTAATATTTTATGATATTATTGAATAGATATGAATTTATTGTGATTATGTGACTACTGATCCAAGAATTATATATCCCACCAATGAATTTGTTAATGTGGGATATCTCAAGAGATAAATAGAATTGTATGGAGAGTGAACCTAGTAGGTTATATATCTTTGTCCACTATGATAGTCTTAGGAGTAAACTGTGACTATGAATATGATGGAATTAGGAGTTAACCAAATACACTATTTTATTATTAGAAAGGACGATTTACTAGATAAATCATGTTCTACCACACACTTATTCATTATTTTAATGATGTCTTCCCATGTATCATGATTGATTATTAATGATCCCCCACGCATATGTCTTATAAATTTTGATTGAGGAAAACATATTACACGATTAGTGAATAAATATAATTAAATGATTGTGTATAATTCTAATAATCTATGATAATTTTATCATACCCTTATTATTATATTATGATTTGATATGATCGCCGATTAGTATCACATGTTTTTACCTTTATTGAGCATATGAGATCACCCATTATTATGGTTTTTTTCTAGAATATGAATAAATGTTTTTTGAATGATATATGTATGAATGATTCTTATTTTGATGATAAAAGTGGGAGACGATGTAGGTATTTTAAAAACTACTAGTTTTTTTATCAGTCATTTCAATGAAACTAGAACATTATAGTAATTTTTTTGATTATAATGTTATGTAATGAATAATAATATAATAATATATAATATCTAAATATGAAAATATGGGTCACTATAACATTAGATAGAGTTTTAAAATATTTTTATCATTATAATATAAATTAACTAATTAAATTTCTAAAAATAATGATGCAATATTCTAATATAAACTGAGGAACCCCTTACCCACACTATCATTAACGATGCTAAAAAGATATAATTTTATTGTAACATCCCCAGTAAATATATAAAGAATACATTTTCATTTTAATTAATATTTTTTAAATTATATATTAATTTTTCTTTAAAGGGGTTTCTAAGTTTGATGGCGTACCTGATATGATGCAACTAGTTTCTTTGAAATTTTACGTTGCACAATAATAATATAATATTATTATTTTAAATGATAGTTAACACCTAGAGGTTGAATTGGTGGGAATGAATAGAACTAACTAAATTTTGATTATACATGTTATTTAAATGTTTTTACATTTATCCTATAAAAGTTAGAGGCTTCAAATATGAATGAATCCGATTTAAATCATAAATACGCTAATATTCATTAAAGGGTCTATTTACCGCCTTTTGATGGAGAACATTTATTAAATATAGTTTTGGTAACTTTTATATATTCTATTTAACAAAATATTATTATTATTTTGAATTGGGACATCAAAATTTACTTTGGATGAAAGTTTGGTATTTTTAGGATAAAGTTCATTTTTTAACGAATAATGAAAAATATTGTATTTTAATTCAAAACTCCCTTTCAATATAATTTATTTATATAGTTAAATTATCTTTCTAATTGGTTTTAAAGTTTAACTAGAATAAATTTTTACCATTTAATCCATTGTTGGTCATTAGATGTAATTTTTCATTGAAATTGGACATAAACAAGTGTCAATCATTTGATAGTTATTTCTTAAAAACACACTTTTTGTTTTAACAACAGAAATAAATTTTTTAATTAATATCTTTCAATTTAGTGTTTTGAATTTAGAAAAATGGATTCCATGTTTGGAATCAGGAGTTCCAAATTTTGAAAATATTTAAATTTTATTTTTATACATTATGAATATTTTTTCAGTAAATATTTTATTTACCATGGGTAAAAGGGAAATCTGGTAATTAAGTGTATAAAAATAATATTATAATAATATTAAATTACCCAAACATGTTTCCTAATCCTATTAGTTGATACCTATCCAACCATGGCCATCCTTGGGTATATTTTGGGACCCCATGGGGCCACATGGAAATGATAATGACCCTTTATTTTAATTAACTTAAAGTAATGGAAAAAATGACATAAAAAAATATATTTTAGTAAATAAATTTTTACATGTGGTTATATAAGATATCATTTAGACTGTAAATATTATTTGGAAATCAAAAAATATGTCCAACATCATGAATATTTTTTTTATAATTTTTAGACATCATATTAATTAAATTATTTATGACACAAAAATGATGCAGTGTTTACGTCTTTAATAAATGATTTAAATAAATTAGTTTATAAAGATAAAAATAATATCAAAAAAGTATCCAATTATAATTGGATGGTTTTATTTTGACCATGAGTCATCTTATATTCGACTTTAATAAGTTATGGACATTTAAAATCCTAAAATCATTATATAATAAAATAATATTTTCACACATTCATAAAGAGACCATCATCCCCCTTATAAAAAGCCCTTGCCTCTAACCCATTCCTAACACATCGAAATCCACTTCGATCATCCAACCCCTACCAAAAAAATCTTTCAAGATCCCCCTCTTCCTCTTAAAAGTCTTCCTCTAGGGAGAAGGATATTCAAGTAATCCTTTTGGTTTAAACCAAAAGGACATACCAGAGTTAAAGGTAATGTCTTCTCCTAAGTTCTTTGGTGTTATTTTCATTCTCCAACCCCTAAAATATTTTTATTACATTATTTTATAACAACAGAATAATCCTCAATATACAATTTTGTTGTTATGAGATGTATTCTAACTACACTTACACATCCCTCTATCTAATGTGTAATGAACATACTGTTTCTGTAGACGACGAACTAACGCATCAAGAAACGATGATTGTTCAATTATCTCCTACAACATATTATGGTGGCCATTAAGATGGATCTATATTTATATGTCATATATATTATATTAATATTGTTTCTAATCTTCATTATTTTTAATTTATTGAATAACTTTATGGTTTGAATAGTGGGTAAATACGATAATCTCATTTGAGGAGGTACAGACTACTGCCCCCTCAAAGTGATATGACTCATTCATGCATTATATGGAACGTATAGAGGACACATTTAATGAAATTATATACCACATTATACTTTAATTATAATATACCTATTTATTAGTATGTTTTCATTCCATTAAATATGAAATATAAATGAAGGTAGTGTTCATGCGTACGTACGACTTACCATCTCCAAGAATGGTGCATTTCATTATATACCTCCAAATGTTACGTACTATTATAAATACAAGTATATACTGGATATATAAGATATATAAGATATCTAAATCATTAATATCATTTTTTATATAATGAAATTTTGACCACATGAGCAATATGTAATTATAAGAAGTTAATTTTTGACTCAAGTACCAAATATTGAAAAAATGACCATTATTAACATAAATGATTAAATAACATTTATAACATGGTAATAAGTAATATTATAGGGAATAATAAACTTGTAAAATGTTCTTAAACTAGTTGAAATTAAATTTATTTTATTAATCAGGATATTAAATAAGGAACGGGTCAAGTCGGATATGAGGTAAGGGACTTCGTCTCAATATCCTTTCATTGAGGCATATTTTGTTTTAATACATGTTTTTATTTTATAAATTGTATAAACACCTTCGAATTTTAATTTAATTCAAATGGAATATTTTTCTATGATTTATTTTACAAAATGACAAAAAATAATGTTTCTTTTTAACATAAGCGGTGATAATGACATTTCTGATACAACGAGTATTATTTGATCTGTTGTTTCCTTAAAAAGATGTAATGTTATTAAAAGGAAAACAAATACCATATACTCTTTAATGTATTTTGGTATTAAAAATGGTTTTGATAATGGATTTGTTTTTTCAATATATTTAAATGATATACTGTGATTGAAATGTGGAAATGTTATCTTTCCTTTATTTTGTATTATGTGATATGAATATGTTATAGTTCATGGGAGTTGTTATGTTGATGGGTGGTTTTGTGATAATCCTAGGGCGGGTGAGCCTGAGATAGCTCTCCAATGAATTTTTTAATGTGACAGAGGTAAATGTGAATGTTTCTCCTATGATACTTAGGAAATATAATGTGAAGGGTATTTCAATGTAACTACTTATGTAGCTAAGATAGCTACAATGTAAGTATGATATTGATGCCATAAGTTACCTTTATGATTTATGATTTCAATGTGTGATTCATAAATCTTATGATTTTAGGAGGTATATTAAAGAGGATCTATTATGTATATATTGATGAACTAATATTTTCTTTATTTGTTTTATAACCCTTACAGGGCTTTTAATGCTCATCCAAAGTTTCAAAATGTTTTTCACAGGACATAAAGATGCATAGGGTCAATGATGGGATCAAGGGAAATTCATGCTATCTAAAATAGAAAACTAGACATGAATCTTTTTTAACCGTTTTTATTTTATGAAAAAAAGGAAACTGAGTAGAAGTGTCTACATTGTAATTTTTGAGATGTAAAGTAATAGTTATGGAATAACTCTCTAAAACTCTAAACCAAAATAGATCCTCAATATGAATTATTCATTTTATTCAAGATTATGTAATGTTTTAGGGATTAGTCCTTATAGTTGGTATCAGAGGTCGGTTTAGAAAACTTTAGGAGTTAGAGTGTTGTTAAATTAATTTATGGTCAAATTGAAATGATATAGAATTTACATATTACCATGTAGCTTCACCTACGTTATTTCTATGTTTAGAATGGATTTTCGCAGAGGAATCATGGAATCTATAATGGCATGACATCAAGAAGAAGACAACCTTCCAAATCAGAAAACTGAGATGGTGAAAAAAGGAACTGAACAGTTTGTTCCAGTGATGGAAAAATTGAATCAGGCTATAAATGGTGTCAATATCCACACACAATATCATCCAGATCAAACATGTTGAAACATGTCTATAGTGGTGCATTTCATAAGGCATCATTCCCCATATTTTAGAGGATCATCTTACCCTGTGCTAGCTGAATGGTGGATTAAAGAATTGGAGAAGATTTTTGATGTCACGGGGTGTTTAGAAACTCAAAAGGTGAATCTTTTTGTTTACTGTTTTGAAGGCGAAGCTGATCACTTGTGGTCGATGGTGAAAAATAATAGGGATAATGAGGAGATTGTTTCTCTTGATTAAATTGAATTGAAAGGTATGTTCCTTGAGAAATATTTTCCTAAGGTGGTTTGTCATAGGTTGGAAAAGAAATTCCCGGAATTGAGGCAGGATGATGAATCAGTGGCTTCTTATGATGACAAATTCACTCGACTATAAAGGTATGTTTGAAATGTCATATGAGATATTGATATTAAAATAAACTATTTCTACTTAGGATTAAAAACAATGTATTTAATGGAATTAGCAGCTCGTGAGTTCAATAGTTGTGAAAAACAAGTTCGATGTATGGAGAAAGTGGAAATGAAGTTTGATAATGATCAAGTTTTCTATAAAAAACAACAGAATAAGAGGATGAGGTAGCAGACAAAAGGGAAGAACTATTCAAAAAAGTCCGATGGTAAGAAACTTAAGTTTAGAGTTTGTAAAATTTTTGGTAAAAAGCATGTTGGGGAATGGATTTTTAATTCTGGTATGTGCTGCCGATGTGGTAAAATGGGACATAAAGCTCGTAATTTCAATGAAAAAATATTAGAGTAATGATAAGACAATATCTGATTTATAATCAGTAAAATGTTTTATGTGTTATGAAATGGGTCATTATGGAAATGAGTGTCCAATGAATAACTCAAATGGGGGAAAGTAGCCCAGCTACAAGCAGAAAGGGGTGGTGAAACCCTTTGAAAATACTTCAACAAATGTTGGGAAATAAAATGAAGTAGTATTAGGTACACAGTTTGTTTGTTCAGATTATTTCAATGTGTTGTTTGATTCAGGGTCTACACATTCTTTCATTTCAGAGAATTTTTCTAGTAAATTGGGAATTACATATCAAGATATGAATCCTGAACTTATGGTAAAAACACCTGGAGGAAATTTTGAGACACAAGAAATTATTAGAACCTTCATGTCCTTATGCATGGAAAGAATATACCTGCAAACCTCATTTTTTGGACTCTAGTAGAGTTTGATGTTATTTTGGGTATGAATTGGCTTTCTGTATGTCATGCTAAGATTGACTGTAGAGCTAAAGAGTTTTCTTTTTAGAATGAATTTCATTTTGTGTACATGAATAAACCGATACTTTTGATAACATATCTGGAAGATGATATTCCAGTAAAAGATGGAAATGAATGTTACCTTGCACATATTTTCAAAATCAAAGGAAGTGTTCATATTAATGATTTTTCAGGGGTAAATGAGTACATTTATGTTTTTCGGATGAGTGGCCTAGTATTATACCTAACCGGGATGTTGAATTTACTATTGACTTAATTCCTGATGATAATCCAATTTCAAAACCCCCTTTTCGAATGGCTCAAATTGATCTTTTAGAGTAAAAGAAGAAATTATGGGAGTTATTTGATAATGGTTTCATTCAACCTAGCACATCACCTTGGAGTTCTTTGGTCTAGTTTGTTAAAAAGAAATATTTTTCAATGAGACATTTCATTGATTATAGAGCGTTGAATAACATCACTTTTAATAACATGTATTATTTGCCTCATATCAATGATTTGTTTGATCAGCTCTAGGGAGCTCAATATTTTTCAATGATTTACTTGAGGTCGGGGTATAATCATTTGAAAGTAAAGGAATTAGAAACTCCAAAGACCGCATTTTGTACTAGATATGTTAATTATGAATTTTTAGTTATGCCATTTGGTTTAACCAATGAAACTACTGTATTTAAGGATCTTATAAACAGAATTTTCTGTGAGTTCTTGGATATGATTGTGGATATGTTCATTAATGATATTTTGGTTTATTCTAAACGTAATGAATAGCAAGAAAGTAATTGACGTGTTTTCTTACAAAAGATAAAACAAATGAAACTATTTGGGAAATTCATAATGTTAGAGTTTTAGTTAACAAAAATTTCATTCTGTGGTTACATTGTTTAAAAAAATGGCATAACTATTGATACTGCTAAAACAAAAGTTGTTGAAGAATGGACAAGACCCACAAATATAACATAGATCTGAATTTTTCTTGGTTTGGATGGCTATTACTGGAGGTTTGTTGAGAATTGTTTATGGTTATCTATCCCATTGACTAAGTTAACTAGGAAAGGTGTTAAGATCATTCGGAAAAAAGAATGTGATGATTGTTTTCAGGAATTGAAAAGAATACTGGTGAATGCTCAAATTTTGGAACTACCTTCTAGAAATGGGGAATTGTTTATCTACAGTGATTCTTCATTGAAAGACATGGATGTGTCCTTATAATGAATGATCAGATAATTGCTTTTGCTTCATGTCACTTGAATCTTCATGAGTTCAATTACCCTACACATGATTTGGAATTAGCTTCTGTTGTTTTTTCTTTAAAAATTTGAAAGCATCATTTGTAAGGAGTAAAATGTGATATATATACTGCCGACAATCATTTGAAGTATATATTCACTCAAAAAGAATTGAACATGAGACAGAGGAGATGGTAGGAATCAATTAAGGATTATGACTGCACCAACATTTACCATCTGGGAAAATAAAATTTAGTGGCTGATGCTTTGAGTCAAAAAAATTAATGCTTCATTAACCTTGTTATATTTGTAATATGATCCTTTGATTAAAGAATTAATGAAATTTGGCATAGAAGTTGTCGGTGTTGGAAATTCCTCTGTTTTGTTTCAGGTGTCAGTGAAATCATCTCTATCAGACAGAATAAAGCAAGCGTAGAAGGAAGATAGTGAGTTGCAGAAAATGGTTGATTTGGTTCAGAATGGTAAGTTTCTTGATTTTAACATTAAAAATTATTGTGTTTTGAGTTTTGGAAAGAGATTATTGGTGCCTTGTGATTCACAGTTGAAGAATGAGCTCTTATGTGATGCTCTTAGTTCCCTGTTTTTAGTTCATCCTAGTAGTAATAAGTTTTACAGAGAACTTTCAGAGTATTACTGGTTGGATGGAATGAAAAGAGATATTGCGGATATTACTTTTAAGTGTTTTACTTGTTAGCAGGTTAAAGATGAGCGACAGTTACCGAAATGGATTCTTCAGCCTTTACCGATGCCATATTTGAAATGGGGAAATATATCCATGGTCTTCGTTGTGGGATTACAAAATACATATTTAGTGATAATGAGATCTATTTTATTGTGGATAGATTTACTAAATCTTATAATTTATTTCCTATTGGAGATAATTTGTCTCTAGATCAAATTTCTCGATTGTATGTTAGAGGTACAATCAGGTTGTGTGGTGTTTTCCTCTCCATTGTATCTGATCATGATCCTAGGTTTACTTCCAAATTTTGGAATGACCTTCATAAGTCGTTGGATACTGAATTAAATTTTAGTACATCTTTTCATCCTCAATATGATGGGCAGTCAGAACAAAAAATTCAGACCTTGGAGGACATGCTACGTGCTTGTTCACTAGATTACCAGGGATGTTGGGACCAACATATTTCTTTGGTTTAATTTTCTTATAATAACTGGTTTCATTCCAATATATAGATGGATCCATTTGAGGCATTTGTGGCAAGAGGTGTCGAACTACAGCTTTTTGGAATGAAGTAGGTGATAGGATGTTGATTGGAACAGAATTAGTAGAAGGGATGACAGAAAAAGTTTAGTTGATTCAGAAACACATGAGAACATCTCAGAGTAGGCAGAAAAGTTATGAGGATAATTGGAGGAAGGATCACTCTTTCGAGGTAGGTGATCATGTCTTTCACAATGTTTCCCCATGGAAAAGCGTGATGCATTTTTGTATGAAAGGGAAGTTGGGTCCGATGTTCATTGGACCTTATGAAATCCTAGAGAAAGATTGATCAGTTTCGTACAAAGTGGCTTTTCCTCCATGTTTTTCCAAGGTACATTATGTTTTTCATGTTTCAATGTTGAGAAGGTATATGCCATATCCATCTCATGTTTTAAGTCCAGAGGGAGTTCAGTTGGAAGAGAATCTCTCTTACGAGGAACAACCTATCTAGATTATTAACCGTAGAGAGATAGTGTTTCCAATTAAGGTAAATCATCAAGTTAATGTTTTTTGGAAAACCCATATGGTTGAAGAGGCAACGTGTGAATCTGAAAATTCTAGGAGAGATAAATACCCCCATTTATTTGTTATGTGATCAACATTGCGAGGACACAGTTTCCTATAGGGGGAAGGATGTAATGTCCCAAGTAAAAAAAAGAAATAATACATTTTAATTTTTATTAATATATTGTCAATTAAATATTAATTTTAATTTAAAGGGGTTAATATGTTCGACGGCGTACCTGATATGCAATGACATGATTCTTTGAAATCTAACGTTGCAAAATAATAATATAATATTATCATTTTAAATGGTAGTTAACACATAGTTGTTGTATTATAGGTAATGAACATAACTATCTAAAATATGATTATACATGTTTTTGAAAAGTTTTAAAATTTATCCAATAAAATTAAGAGGCTTAAAATGTGGATGAATCCGATTTGAAGCATAAATACTCTAATATTCATTAAAAGGCCAGTTGACCGCCTTTTGATAGAGAACCCTTTTTAAATCTAATTTTGGTCACTTTTATATGCTTTATTAAAAAAATAAATTTTTCTTTAGATTCGGGAAATCATAATTTACTTTGGATGAAATTTTGGTATTTTTCTAATAAAGTTCATTTTTAATGAATAGTGAAAAATATTGTATTTTAATTCAAAACTACATTTTAATCTAATTTATTTATATGGTAAGATTAACTTTTTAATTATTTTTAATGTTTAATTAGAATATATTTTTACCATTTAATCCAATAATTGTCCTTGGAAGTAATTTTACATTGCAATTGGACAAAAACAAATGTCAATCTTTTGATAGTTATTTCTTAAAAACACGCCTTTCGTTTTGATAACGGGAAATAATTTTAAATTAATTTCTTCCACTTTAGTGTTTTAAATTTTGAAAAATTGATTCCATTTTTGGAATCAGGTGGTCTAATTTGTGTAAATTGGTAACTTTTATTTCTAGACATTATGAATATTTTTTCAGTAAATATTTTATTTACCATGGTTAAAATGTAAATCTAGTATTTAAGGGTAAAAAATAATATTATAATAACATTAAATTACCCTAACATGTATCCTAATCCTATTTTTTGATATATATTCGACCATGACCATCCTTGGGTCTATTTGGGGATCCAATGGGGCCAACTGTGAGTGATAATGACACTTTATTTTAATTAATATAAAGTAAAGGCAAAAATGACACAAACAAATATCTTTTAGTAAATCAATTTTGAAATGAGGTTATATAAGTTATCATTTAGACTATAAATAATATTTGGAAAGCTAAAAATATTTCCCACATCATGATATTTTTTTAATAATTCTTAGACATCATATAAATTATGTTATTTATGGCACATTAATGATGTAGTGTTTACCTCATTAATAAATGTTTTAAATAAATAAGATTATAAAGATTAAAATATTATTCAAAACCTGTCCAATACTAGTTGTACATTATTATTTCGACCATGAGTCATCTTATCTTCGACTTAATTATGTTTTGGACATTTATAAACTGAAAATCATTATATAATAAAATAATATTTTCACACATTCATAAAGAGCCCCTCTTCCCCCTTATAAAAAGCACTCAACTCTAACCCCTTCGTCAAACTTCACAAGCCAATTATCTCATAAAAACCCTAACCAAATAAGCTCTCAGGACCCCTCTCTTCCTTCTAGAATCCTTCCCCTAGGCATAAGGAAAATCAAGTAAACCACTTGGTTCAAACCAAAAGGAGATACCTGATTTGAAGGTAATGTATTCTCCTATGTTCTTTTGTTTTATTTTCCATTTACAACACCCTAAATTCTTTTTATTCCTTTATTTTATAACAACTCTAGTATCATAAATATACTAGTTTTTTTATGTGATGGAATCGAAATACACCTACACACACTTCTGTCTAATGGGAATAGAACATACCGTTTCTGTAGATGGCAAACTAAAGCTTCACAAAACAATGATTGTTCAATTATCTCTCACCACCTCTTATGGTGTCCATTAATATTTCAATTTATTTATATATGATATATATTATATTTATATTGTTTCCATGGTTCTTAATTTTACATTTATGTAATACCTTTATAGTGTCTATTGTTGGTAAATATGATAATCACATTTGAGGAAGTGCAGACTACCTCCCCCTAAAAGTGATATGACTTGTTCATGCCTTACATGAAATGTATAATTGATATATTTAATGAAATTATATATGATATTATATTGGAATTAAAATAATACTATGTATCATTATGTTTTAATTCCATTAAATATGAAATTGAAATGAAATTACCATTAATGCGTACGTACGACTTACCGTCTCATTGAATAGTGCATTTCATTTCTAACCTCCAATTATTATGTACTATTATAAATACATGTATATACTGGATTTATAAGATATATATGATATCAGAATCATTAATATCATTCTGTATATAATGATCTTCTGACCACATGATGAACTGGTAATTATAAGAAGTTCATTTTGGACTTAAGTATCAAATATAAAACAAATGACCATTATTAACATGAATGATTACATAATGTATATAAAATGGTAATAAGTAATATAAAAGGGAATAATAAACATGAAAAAGGTTCTTAAGAAAGTATAAATTAACATTAGTTTATTATTCAATAGATTAATGAACAAACAGGTCATGTCAGATACGAGGTAAGGGACTTCGTCTCAATCTCATTTCATAGAATCATATTTTGTTTTAATACATGAAATTATTTTATACGATGTATAAAAACCTATGAATTTTCATTTCATTAAAAGATAATTTTATTTCTACGAATATTTTTACTAAATGGCAAGAAATAATATTTATTTTTAACATATGCGGTGACAATGACCTTTCTACCTCCACGAGTAATATTTGATCTATGGCTTCCTTAACAAGCCATAATGTTTTTAAAATGAAAATAAATACCATATAATATTTTACATATTTTGGTATTGAAAATGGTTTTGATAATGAATTTGTTATGTCAATATATTTAAATGAGATATTGTGTATGAAATGTAGAAATATTGTCTTTCTTTTATATTAGTTTTATGTGTTATTAATACGTTATTGTTCATAGGCATTGTTATATATATGGGTGGTTAGGTGATATAAATAGGGTGGGTGAGCCCAAGATAGCTCTCTAATGTATTGGGTAACGTGACGGAGGTAAACATGAATGTTTCTCCTAATAGATTTAGGGAATATAATGTGATGGGTATTCCAACGTAACTCCCAATATAGATATGATAGATACAATGTAAGTATGATATGGATGAAACAAGTTACCTTTATAATTTATGATATCAAAGTGTTATTAATAAATCTTATGATTTAATAAGGTATGTTAAAGAGCTTATATTATGTATGTATTGATGAACTAATGATTTATTTCTTTGTTTTATAACCCTTATGGAGATTTTTATGCTCATACCATGTTTCGAAATGTTTTTCACTGGACATATAGATTAATAGGGTCAAGGATGGAGTCAAGGGAATGTCATGCTATCTAAAACACGGAAATGGACATGACTCCTATTTTTCCAATGTTTTTATTTTCTGAAAAAATGGAAACTCCGTAGAAGTGTCTACATTGTAATTTTTCAGATGTAATGTAATTATTATGTCCTAACTCTCTAAAACTCTAATCCTAAAAAGATCCTCAATGTGAATTATTAATTTAATTAAATATTATGTTATGTTTTAAGGGTTGGTCCTTATATTTACAGAAAAAATTTCAAACTACATGAGTTTATAAAAACCAATCACTCAAAAATTTCACATTATTTTTACATCCCACAATAATCTTTCATAATTAAAATAAAATTTTTTATATTATGGCTTAAAGGAATAAATATATAAGGAATTTATTTTAACGAATTTGAAAATTTTAAGCTATCGATATCATCTATAGTCCCCTCATGGTTTCACACAATTTATACATATCTTCATAACCTATGTAAAATAAACATAAGAAATAGATGAGATCAAATTATTATTAGGGAAAACATATCAATATTTCATCAAGTGTTATATAAGAATAATATAGGGAAACATGATCATTGGAGAAATATATTATTTAAAGTGCGTGTAACAATAGAAGTTTCCCATAGGATATGATAGAAGTTCTTGTTATCCAAAATAGACAAAAATAACATGTAAAAATTATGTGGAATCATTTGACAATAAACTTGATTCCAGGATAAAAAATCATAGGAATATGGTTTTAAAATTTGAGTATTGTATAAACAGAAGCATATAAATTCCATTTTTTGGATACCCACCAAAACATTAATCACATAGTTGTATTGGGATAAGCAACCATGTACAATCTATGGATTGGAAAAAATATCCCATAAACCCTTGGTCTTGAAATAAATCCTCACATGTACCCATTGAATTGGGATTAATCCACCCTTCAAATATATTTAATGAGACTAATCCTCCAGTGTACCATTTGTAATGGAATGAATCCTTGTGTGTTTCATTTGGTATGGGAAACGTAATATCATGTACACATCTCAGATCAAGTGATATAAAAATTACCAATGAATTGAAATAAGATATAAGACCCTACACATCATTCATCTATACATATGTTTTCAATGTAAGAACATTGATTCATCATATCGTTATGATCTCATGGATAGAAAAATGGGTTTCATAAAATTTCTAGATGGTGTCATAAAAAATTTGTCCTAAAAAATGTGAATGGTCGATACCAAATATTCAATCATCCAAAAGAGTATTTCAAAATAATATTTACTGGTTTATTCATAAAATAATTAACAATTACATATATCTATTATATATAAAAAATAAAACTGTAGGGAAATAATAAAATGTATTTTATGAAATTTGTTTAATATTTTCCAGAAAAGAATAATTATATATTATTTTTAAAATAATTTTTATTAATGGTGTAGTGGAAATAATTTTAAAATATTTACTTATCACTAATAGTATCTAAAAATGGATCCTTTTTAATATATAAATATTTTGAAATTAAGTATCAAGTTGATGATAAAATATTTTATATTAAATAGATTGATATCACCATTAATATTTCGAAACGCATTTGTAGAAGACCCACATCGTACTGAAGAGATAGTAAAACAACCTTTCTTAAAGATGAAAATGGAATATGAAGGTCACAAATAATTAAGATTATAAATATTAAGGGGTTTATTTTTGGGAATGTAAAATATATACATGGTTGGGAAATCATCATTAGATATGATGAAAATTACTTATAACAATTATATTCATTTTGGGAAAGAAATTCATCAAGTCAATTTTTTTGAATTTAATGTTACTATTTTTATAGAGGAATAGATGGTTCCCTGAAATAAATTCTTTGGTTTAAGGAACCAATCGTGTATGAAGAAAATTAAATAATACATATTATAACATAGATAAAATGTTGATTTAAAAAAACATTGCAAAAAATTGTATCGTCTGAATCAAATTCCATTTGAATAATGAATATGTTATATCTCTCCAAACCCCTTGAATTTAATTTATATGGGAATAGAAAGTCATTAAGTAGTAACTATACCAAATAAAAGAATTTGGAATGTCTCTCTAAAGCATTTCTAATCTTATCAGTCTATCGTTTGGAAGGTGAATCTAATCAATGGTAGAATCTTATTAAGAATACAAGGATAATAGATGAAATTGAGTACATAGAATGGGATGAATTCAAGAAAATCTTTTTCAATTCGTACATTACTCATATTATTCTAACAAAGATGGTGAATGAGTTCCTTGAGATTATGAAAAAGGATGATTAATTTGTTGGTACAAATGGAGAAACTTTTGGAAAACATGTAACGTACTCTTTCAGAATTATTATTCAGCCTAAGAGTAAAATTGATAGATTTTTAGTGGCTTAAAACCAATTATATGAAGGTAATTAGACATTAGATACATCAATAGCTATGGAGAAATTGTTCGATGTGCTTTCAAGGTTGATTTGGAGATTAGATTAACCCATCATTCTTATAGGTTTCAAAAGAATTGAAAAAATAGAATTTAATGGAAAATATATAAACCACATTGAAATTAAGATTAGTTTTCCCTTACTATCAATGTGTGGAATGAAACATGGATTAAATTGTCTTAATGGGTCTAGTAAATTTTTTAATTGTTGAAAATAATTTCATCGCGCAGTTTAATGCTAAATTGATAGAAAAAAGATTTATAATGATGTGAATAGAGAAAAGAATGCCCAAAATTAACCTCCTACAGTTCAACGCTACAAGTTTAAGAAAATGGGGAATTATGCCACGAAATTCCCCAATCAAAGGGTTAATGATAATGACTGATGTCAGCAAATGCTTAAGGCCAAAGACAAAGTAAAGTCACATGTAATCAATATCGACAATGAGGAGTATGATAATGAAGTGGTCAAATGTACACATTCAATCCACTCTAAAGTAGAAAATCATTTATTGGATTCTGGATATACCCACTCATTTATTTTGAGATAATTTTCTATGGGTATCACCAAATTAAATTAATAATTAGAAGTTGATTAATCTGTGACACCTCTTAAGGGAACAATAGTTTAATCAAATGTTTATAATTATTCTTCAGTTGAATATTCTGGGAATGTGCATCTTATAAATAATTTGAACCTTCCTATAGTGGAATTTTACGTGATTCCTTGTATGGATTGGATTTCCCTATATGGATCTCATATAAATTTCCAAGGGGGAGTAATATTTCATATTTTGTATCAATCTATGATCAAATTTCAGTGTATGGATGGATATAACCTTATAGTAGAAATTCCATCAATCTTAGGGGTCTTGATCCATATAAATGAAGGTTATTTATCTAAAATGATTGGATAGAAACTCACAATTAATAATAAACCCATTGTATGAGGTTTTGATGATGTCTTTCCGGTGGAATTTTATGGTCTTCCACCAAACCGTGATGTTTAGTTTTCAATAGAACTCATACAAGGTGATATGCCTATTTCAAATACACCTTATAAGAATGACCCCAATTTAAATGCAAGAATTTAACAATAAACTCTAAACTAATCTTCAAAAGGGATTCATATGCCTTAGTGTGTCACCTATGGGAGCACATGTTCTGTTTGTAAGGGAAAAAGATAGATTAATGGGAGTTTTCATTGATTATATAAAACATAACAAGATCACTATCAGGAAAAAACTTTATCTTCATCACATTTCTGACTTATTCGACCAACTAAATGAATCTCAATACTTTTACAATATTGATCTTCATTCATGAAATCCTCTATTAATCTTCATGAATGATGGTTTACCAAAGAAGAAATTTTTTATAAGGTATGAAGACTATGAATTTATTGTGATTTTTTGTCATACTAATTCTATTCCTATCTTCATGGATATAATGAATAGATTCTTTATGGTCTATCATTATTAGTTTATGGAAGAAATTATAGATGATATTTTTTCCTATTCGATGAGAAAGTAAGAACAAGAAGATCACTTGAGAATTTTACTAAAGTTCTTGAGAAATGTGAATCATTATGAAAAATTTACCATGTGTGATTTTTGGCTTCAAAAAGATTCTTTTTTGTGTCATGTAATCTCAAGATATGGGCTATCTATGGATCCATCCAAAGTAGATGTTGTTAAAAGTTATTAGAGACCAAAAATGGTAACTGAGATACAATGTTTTCATAGTTTTTCATTATACTATCAATGTTTTGTGAATTATTTTCAATGATTATCTAATCCAATAACCAATTTGACTTAGAAAAGAGTTATGTTCATATGAATGGAGGACTGTGAAGAGAATTTCCAAGAGCTAAAAAGAAGGTTTTCCAGTGCACCAATGCTCACACTGCCTTTTGGAAAAATGATTTATTTCTATAGTGATTCATCCAAGAAGGGGATAGGATGTGTTCTCAGGAAAAATTATATGGTGATATCTCATGGCTCATGGAAGTTGAAAATCCATGGAAAAAATTACCCAACTAATTATTTGAAGTTAGCTGCCCTAATCTTTGTATTAATGATATAAAGGAATCATCTTTATGTTGAAAGGATAGATATTTTTAATGATCGTAAAATTGTATATTATATTCTCCCACAAAAAGGATTTTAATGTGCTCCAAAGAAGATGGTTGGATTCGATTAATTATCGTGACTTCTTAATGTATTACCACCAAGGGAAGGAGATCAAGGTGGAAGTTACTCTGAGACGACAGGCCCATGCTAGCCTATCCATGATAAGGATCACAAAAGATTCAATATGTATGTATTAAAAAATGACGGATCATTAAATTTTAAAGGAAGGGGATGAATATTATCTTTATAAAATTAATGTTCAACAATCTATACAATTGATGATTAAAGATGTGCAAGAAAAATATTTAAAGATACAAAAGAATGTGAGAACGGTTCATGAATTCAACATTGATTGTGATGGAATAGTAAGGTTAAGGTATCAAGTTAGTATTCCTCCAATGTCTAAATTAATGAAGGATATATTGGATGAGGCCCATAGTTCACCATTCTTTAGTCACCCTTGAATCCCAAATATGTACAAGTATTGAAAGAGTATTTTTTTTAGGATGGCTGGAAGAGAGATATTACTAAATATGTCTCTCATTTCTTGGTTTGTTAGTATGTTAGGGTTATGAGATATAAGTATAAGGGAGTGTTACTACCATTACCCATATCGGAAAAGAAATGGAAACAAATAACTAAGGGCTTTGTCATTAGACTTCCCAAAACATCAAAATGAAATAATTCTATTTAGGTTATAGTCGATCGCCTCACGAATTCGGAAGAATTCATTGTAATGAGAGAGGAATTATCTATTGATCATCTTTACCGGAAATATATAAACGAATTGGTGTGATTGAATAGAGTATAAATTTCCATTACATCTGATTCAGATTCAAGGATTACCTCGATGTTCTGGAAATTAGTTAAACAAGTTCTGGATATAGTGTTATGTTTCAACACTCCTTATCATCCACATAAAAATGGCCTGTCTTAGAGAAAAATTAATACCCAAGAAGACATCATGAGAGCTTGCTCTATATATTCAAAGGTGGTTGGGATCAACAACTACATTTGGTGGATTTTTTTACTAGAATATATTTCACTCTAGTGTTCAGGTATCTCCATATAAACCATATATGAAAAAAATTGAATAAATCTAACTTTCTAGGATGATGTTGGAAAAATAAATCTATTAAGACCTGGTCTTGATGATGAAATGGAAGAGAATTCCAGATCTATTCAACAAAACATTGGAGGATCATAGAGTCGACAGAAAATTAGACTAACAACCAAAGAAAAGATATAGAGTTATATGTGTGAAATAATGTTTTTATAGGAATATCTCTATGGAAGAGAGTAATGAATTTTGGGAAGAAGGGTATATTGAGCCCTAGGTATATTAGTTCTTTTGAATTTATAGATCATTATGGGAAGGTAGTTTACTAATAGGAACTTACAATAAATATCTCTTAGGTTCATGATGTATTCCATGTATATCTCCTGAGAAAATTCATACTGGATTCTTCACATTTACTAAACATAGATGTCGTACCGCTGGAGTAAGATATTTCTTATGAAGAAAACTGATAGGGATTCTGGATCGTAGAAAAAAGTTCTATGAAACAAGACCACTCATGTAGTAATAATTTTATGGGGGAACCCTTAATTTGAAGAATCTATGAGGGAACCTAAGGATATGATGAGGGATATGTATCCTCATATGTTCTTTTCAGAGTGATAAAGTTTGATGTCAAAATTCGGTTTTAGTGGGGTTGATGTAACATCCAGATGTTTTTATAAAATATTTCCATTAAATAATTTTAATTCATTAGTATCATTCATTGCACACAATCGTGAGTTTTAACAATCCACAAGACACCATTATTATAAAGTTACCATCATATCCTCACTGTTATGTTAGCGGTAATAAGTTTAACTAGCTTATGAAAATCCACTGGGAGTTCATTCGCTACCAATAATTTATGTAATATATAAATAAATTAGATATTTTTTTGAGGGATATTTACAATTGGAAATGATATTAATGCGATATATGTGTTATATACCTAATAAAATGTCTTTGATATTCATCCAATGGATATTTTAGACATAGGGTATGAATAACCCTTATTTGATGTATAAAAAACATTATTTTTTAAAGCGTAGTTATACACATTTGAATGGAGAACCCCTTTTAAATTAATATTTTGACACATTAATAATTTTTATATAACAACACAAAATTTTTGTTTGAAGCATGTTATAATAATTTACTTTGGATGAATTTGGTATTTTTTTCTAATAACATTCATGTTTTTATGACTTGTAAAAATACAACAAATTTTATGAAAAATACTCTTTTCATCGGAATAATATAAATGGATAATTTTTAATATTGAATGGTTTTAATGAATAAATAGATTATTTTTTTATCATTATATATAATTTAATTTAGTATTATTAAGTTTACATCGAATTCCGTTGTAAAAAAAGTTTAATATTATTCAATGTTTTAGATTTTAAAACCCTTTTCTCTCGTTCAGACAACATGATTAAATTTAAATTAATTATCATAACATCTGTGTTTTGAATTTTTTAAAAAATAGACTCCATATTTATAATAATTAGTTCAAAATTATATACAATAGATTTATTTTATTTTTGGGTATTATGAATAGTATCTTCAGGAATATTTATTAATACGGTAATTAAAACATAGATGTTGCGGTAAAAATAAATATTGTAGTTTTAATTGATGAAAATTAAATACTGAAATTTTATAAAATAATAATACCCCTAAAAAGATCCAAAAATTTGATCAAATATTATTTGTTGAGTATATATCAAACATATTAATCCATTGGATGAGTTATGACCCTTTTGGAGCATTATAGATGGGATTATGAGACTTATATAATTTTATTTAATGCGATGTTAATTTTTCCACCTTCATAATATAATGAGTATAACAATTTAAATATTTTAATTTCCTGAAAGTAAATTATACTAAAATTATTATTATGAAAGATAGTACATTTAACTTTATAATAGTATTTTTTTTATTTTTATTTAGAAAATAATATTAAACAATTAAGAAAATTGTTGTAATAATTATATTATGAAGAGAACTATCAAATAAATGATTATAAAAATATTTATGTAAATATAATTTCAGATAATTATCATTTCAAATGAATTTTTTATATGACCTTGAAATCTTAAAAATATAATAAATAATTTGGTTTGATGTAATCTTGATATATTAATATTTTAATAATCAATGAATTGAATAGTATCACAATTGATACTATTTATCTTTTATCAAAATAGTGTTTTATTAAATTATTTAAAAAATATATAATAATTATTATATGGTATAAAATGATCTAATTTATTTATTTACGGTCTATTTTACATCAAATATGTAAATAGTTCATCCTTTTTATATTTAATTATTTGATTCCCTAGTTATAAATTAAATAGAATAATTAAGTGTTAATTAACAAGACAATTATTAAATTAGCAGAAATACTTTTTGAAAATTTATTTTAAGATTTTATTAAAATCCTATCTCATTAAATCATTCATATTGGGACTTTTTAATGATTTTTTGGAATGTTTTTATTTTTATAACAAATTATTATATAGAGAGATTAAAAATGTACCTATAACCTTAGTTATAAAAGGGAACCTCCTCTCTCACCTCTTCACTTCAATTTGAACCTTTAATCTTGACCACACCATGCCATTTTTACTTATAAGATTCAATATTAACATTCTAGATGTTATGTTCATCTTCAAAGTCCATATTTAATTCTTTAAGAAGTGATTTAGAGGAAGCATGTCGAGGAAGATATATTCTCTTCAATATATTCTTTAAAACATCTTTCTTCTTCTATAACCTCTTCATTAGTTGTTTCATTACAAAATAACAACATTAGTATCACTAATATAATAATATGTTATTATAATTATGAAGAATCTATATTCAACATTTTTATTCATCATATGAAAAATGAAGATCCCCTTCTGAGCATATATATGACATACCATCTCCCCCCATTGGTGTAATATTTTTTTTACCACACCGTCACATGGATGGGTATAAAGAAAGAAATAATAACTATATTTGATTATTATAAATGATACAGATTTGGAAATATAATACACCATCCACTTCAATACCATTCAACAATTATTGGAATGATATTATCGCCTATGCGTAAGTATGGATTACCATCTCCATGACGCGACACAATTCTTTCAACATGATCTTCATTAAACCACGATTCCATAAAAGAATGGAATAAATAAATTTTATATATATTATACTAATATCATTATTTATATTATATAACTATAACCTATGAATTGTAACATGAATTTATAGGAATTTTTTTATAAGAACATAATGTAGTTAATATCCATATAACGAGTGACAATGAAATATTACTAAAAAATGGATGATAATATGATCATATATGATATCATAAATATGACTATAATTCTAGAATAAGTCAACAACATTATTTAAATCACTATAATGGAGGTTTAGATACATATGATGGATATCAGGCCTAAGGTAAGGGATAATTTTGCAAAAAACATTATTATCTGAGATTGTTTATACATAATTATTTTCTGAGTTAAATTTATCATCCATGTCCATGTTTCCGAAGCATGTATTATTATTTATATTTTTCTATAATTTTTTTAAATTTAATGTTACAATTTGGTTAATTTTTATTAAATGGTATGGAATTAATGTTTTGTTGTTATACTTTACGAGGCACTTTTTGACTTTCCGGAAAAAAGTACGTGGTGAATGGTTTTTAACTTATTTGACATGATCAATTTTTTAAATCATTATAATGCCTTATTTTTATGAATATTACTTTACAATATTTCAATTTTATTTTCAAATAAATTGTTTCCTTTTAAAATTGTGAGTTATTTTGAGAAAATAAAACATTTTTGAAGAAGAAAGGATATTTTCCCTAAGAATTAATTTGATGTATTATTACCAAATTATTTTTAATATAAAATGATTTTCTTTAAATAGGATTATGTTTTTATCCCTATTATTACTATGATTTTTTTTGGATAATGATGGATTGATATTTTATATGGATTATGTTATGATGGAATGATTTTTAAGTAACACAATTTATTTCGTGGGTTATGCAATGATATATGATTTCTATTCTTTGTGGAATAGTAGAGAATGATTTCATTTTGATATGGGTGGGACCTAAATCTCTATCTAATGCATTGGGTAATGATTAATATCTCATGATATAGACATGAATGGAATGAAAACTAAATATTGTTTAGTAATATACGACTAGAATTTAAAATAAACCACTTTCAGTAATGGACATTTTCGGCTATGATGGTTTTTACAATGCGACTTGACTAATATTAAAGGACATTATATTATTATGAGTGTTCCACAAAACATCAGGTATTATTTTATGATATTTGGGTTTATGTCCATAAATTTTTATGAACTTTTATCCCATGAAATGATATCCTGGTCTTTAATATGTTGGTTAAGACTTCCAAATGTTATGTTCTTATGTCTTATGAATATGATATTATTCATATTTTCCTTGTTTAAACATACTGAAATTTTAACCCGCCCATTCATATGTTTCTTTTCACTATATCATCAATAAAAGTATTAAGTATGATATGTTAAAATGAGTATAGTTAGAAAGATATTAGTGGGAGAAAACCTAAATGATTTATGAACTAGTTGTATATGTTCCCAATTTTCTAAAGACACTATACATATAAGGTTTGTTGTGGATTAATTATATTTTTAAATGAATATAATTCCATTTTGATATAATATCAATTTATGTAATGTATGTGTCATTATACATGACATGTAAAAGGATGGAATCATAGAATGATAAAATATAATTTTTAATAAAAAGGTAATGTGTTTTTCAAAGATTTGTTTAGTCAATAAATACATTATTTGAATGAATTACATTCTATGTACTTGTTTGGATTAGTGACCTTTTATTGTGATGTACAAGTGAAAAATGGTTTATTCTAAGAGAATCCCCCCTTTATAAAATTGAAATATATCCTAGAAAATATTGAGGTATTTCTTCTCCCTTTGGATATTTTGTTCAACAATTGGACATCGTGTTTACTATAGAAAATATCTTATAGTCTCCGATCCAACTTTATAATCCTTAAATTTTTCATGGATCATTTTTTTGGAATTTTTTTCTAGGAATTTTTACCTGATAGTGTTTTCTATTAATCTCTTATAGTTTCTCAGTATTCCTTTACATTTAAAGGAATTTCTTATTGTTTCAATTCACCATTGTTGAAAGAATCTAGTTTTATACCTGTTTAATGTAGTTATTTCTATAAAATGTGTAAATGCAATTAATTTATTATTGTTATTGGTAAAACCATTTATTTTTTTTTCATTAAATTGGAGTAATATATTGTTATAATGGTTTTTTATACATTGGAAAATGTTTTAAAAAGTGTTTCTCTTCAAAAATGGATTTTCAATATTTGAAAATGGATTTTCAAACACTAATGAAACTTTTCTTTTCATTGAAAATGTTATTTAATATTATGAACATGGGTTATTAAATTTTGTTTTACAATTGGAATTTGGGAACCTTTTGTGCATTGGAAAAAATATATGGGCAGCCTTAATGTTTTTGCACCACTATATAGAAACCATTGGGATATCGATAGACTGTGTCGTGACTCGATATTGGTTGGATCCAATGTTATTATAGTTTATTCACTTTAGTGTCTAGAACAAATATCCACATTTCTAGGAAAAAATATTTGGTTTTTTTGAATGCATAATTATTTATCATAATGTT
Organism: Viscum album; assembly: GCA_963277665.1. NCBI lineage: Eukaryota > Viridiplantae > Streptophyta > Magnoliopsida > Santalales > Viscaceae > Viscum > Viscum album. The sequence continues at coordinate 445,952,644 of OY728137.1, read as the reverse complement.
TTTATATTCATGGATTGTTGCTTATATTTTTCATATGAGATTGCAACACCTAGATTTACATGATCAGTTATTTAATGGATACATGTTTACTCAGATTACTGTTGATGCATCGATGTGTTTTTCAATTTAATCCATTCTACATGTTATATTTCTAGTTTGAGAATATAAAAGAATTTTATGAAAAAACAAGGGAAAAATTTATACATATGTATTAGATTTATGAAAATTCATTATAATAATATTCTTGTCTTATTAGAAAACATTAATTCATTCTTGATATTAGACCTTGTATAAACACTGTCGTGGTATCCTAATATGATTTTTTCTCAGACCCAATGTTTTACCTTAGGGTGATTATAGATGTTATATTGTAGGATACATGTAAAAGGAAATGAATCTTTTAGTATTTACGATTATCCTATGGTAATTTCCCTTAGTTTGACTTTGTTTTGAAGTGACTGATGGTCACATGGAGACTTTTTGGTCTATCATTATTCATAATTTCAGGTTTAACCTATTTTCCTTGGTTTTTGTAGATATGTTTATATCTTTTTATTATAGATCATACTCTGGTTGTATAGCATTTTTAATTGTATAAAAGGATTATTTTGGTATCTGTTTTTACCTCACCATTTGATGGCTACCATGGGTGTGTGGTTTGGATGTCCCGGGTTGGTATAATACAATTTGGTGTTAGAGGCAGGTTTATAATGAAGTGTGTTGACATTTATTAAGTCTGGTTCTATGTATTTGGTGGACAAGAGTTAGGACCATAAGAATTTAGATAGTAAGTGCAGAAAATGGTTTTTTCTATCTCACATTTGTGAAAGAACCTACGTTACCATGGATTGTATATAAAATCATGTCAGGTTTGAGACATGGGGATTTAGTTCATATAAATGAACTATATTTGATTTTTAGTTTAACAGATGGATTCTTTTTTGAAATGTCTTTAATGGATAGAATTCATAATTTCAATGAATTCTTGTTGTTTTTGAACATTTTCTTTGAATTCTGGAAGTGGTCCCAAGGTTTTTGGAATTTGATCATTATGCAACTGGTTATTTCATTATTTTTATTGGAAATTTTCTTTAATAAGTTTATCCTAAATCATTGATTGTAATCTATTATGAACATTCCATAGGAAAATCCTCTACTTTACCCTTCTTCGGTTGGAGTAATAATCCTCACCATTCAGAATTCGAGTCAAGTGGGTGTCAGGAACATAGGATGTGTGGTGGATCATAGATATGATATTACTAAGAAGAATCCACCCATTATATATGGTGAGAAAATACCATTGTAATATGAGGAGTGTCTTGAGAGGATTTAAAGGGTATTTAATTTCATTAAGAAACCTCTAGACTAGAATATAGATTTTACACATAAATGATTGAGGGAACAAGAAGGAGATTGTGTGAATCTATTATGCATGTTATTACTCATGAATATATTACATGGTATTCTTTAAATTAAATATTTAATCAGATGTTTTAACCTAATGTGTTATGTTTATAATGGACCAGGGAGCTTCTGACCTCTAAGTAATGGGGGATTACCGTTTTTCGATAATTTTATCTATTTTTTTTAATTTGTGGCATCTAGAAACAATGCATATCACTAATGAGTACCTAAAGTCTCGATGTATTTAGTTATTTATGATTCAAAATATTTAGTCGATGTTGATTCTCATGTGCCATCCGATAATTGTAGGGGAAGATAAGAAACAATCTATATCTAAGGTATACATATTTGGGAATACAAGTTTTAGTGGTGTGTCAGTTGGTTTAGTTGTTAGTTAGGGTGTATCTTCTATCATGAAAATGAAACATGGGGTTGGTTAGTTCTCTTAATAGCCAATTTTAAGGGATTCATTAGTATAGTGGTAGTTTGTTCTGTATTAGTTAGGGTAGTATATTCTTACTATTCTAATCTGTATGGAGGCTCATATGACTTTTCATCAATGTAGATTATCTTGTCATCTATAGAATTTCTATTGAAGGATATCCAAGGTACGTAATATATGATCAAATCAAACCAATGGTTCACAGGTTTGAAGTTATGTTTCAAAGGGTGGTGTGTTAAATCCATAGTCTATGGGGGTTTTTACATGTGGATAAGGATGAATGTATTTATGAAAATAAATATGCAGAAGTGGAATATAAATCATAGACATCTACTGTTAGAGGTATGGTATTTAATTCATATTCTTTTGTTCTATATTTGTTTGATATAGGTTCTAAACATTATGATATAACTTCAATGATAGTTTTCATGTAGGGAATGAGTTTAGGGCTTATGACATACTTGATTTATCTTTCTACATCATTGAGAATGATATCTAAACAAGGTTTCAACTGTTCCACATGTCAGGTGATGACATCTTAATTTTAAATAGAATGGAACTTTTTTGTACTTGATATTGAAATATTCGACTGAAATATCATCATGGATTAGATGATCAGTTTTATGTCCCATATAAGCAGTTATCACTAATTTTTACATTTCTTATCTGCTGATGGAATCACTTAGGTATTTCTCATCGAGTAGGATTTTAGATTGGAATGGTTATGCCATATTATACCTTATTATATGTTAATATGATATCTATTTTCAAATATGTTTCATAATTTAGTTGAAACGTTTTGGGTGGTCAACTAACTACAGTGGTGACTGTGTACCCCAAGGGAATTTCATATTATTTTATTTGGGTTTCCACCCCAATGGGAGGTCAATTTTAGTATTGAAATTCCCTCTTGAATGATGCCCATTTCTATTCCATAATATCAAATAGAACCTACTATGTTTTTTGAAAATGAGTTACATCTTGAGGACCTAGAAACTAAGGTATTTATCCATTCTAGTGTTTCACTGCGGTATTCACCTATCCTTATATCTAAGAAGGCATATTGGAGCCTCATTCATTATATTTACTATAAGAAATTAAATCAGGTTACTTTTATGAATAACTATCTCCATCCTGGGATTATTGATCTTTATGAACATCATAGAGGGGCATGTTGGTCTTCATATATTGGCCCATAGTAAGGGTACCACCAGATGAGAGTCCGAGAAGAGGATATACCAAAGACATCATTTATAATTCAATGTGGGAATGTTGAGTTTCAGGATATTCTATTCGGTCTAAATAACTCTCTTGTAGTGTTTATGGCTACGATGAATCATATTTTCATCAGTTCGGGGACTATTTTTGTAATGTATTTATTTGTTATATATTCGTATAATCTATTTAATAGTAACTTCTCAAATACCATTGGGATATAATTTTTCAATCCTTCAATCAACATAATCTAAATAATAAGATCTCCAAATGTGAATTTTTGATCCTAGAAGTCAAATTTATCTATTACGTGATATCTGATAGGGGTGTATCATTAGCCATGAATTGATATAGGTAGTCATATCATGGTATCATCTCATAAATGTGTTTCAGATCTGAATCTTCTTTGTTTGGATGGTTACTATAGATGGTATTTTATGATTTCTCCGGGCTCTCATATTAGATGGATACATTGACCTGTAAGAGTGTAATTATTTAATGTAATAATAAATGTTATATATCTTTTGTGTAGTTAAAGGTGACATTGATGTCAACATAGTTTTTGATTCATTCCTAACATGGTTCAGTTTATGATGGTTTTTGAAAACATTATGTTACAATTTTTGGATGTGTCTCCGTGTAGCGGAATTTGGGGGTGGCATATAGCTCATTATAGTTATTCAGTAATGAAAATAAGTACCCTACTCCTGATCTTGAATTGGTAGTAGTTATTAATGTGCATAAAATATGGAATCAATAACTCATTGGGGATAGTTTTATAGTGTATTCTAATTAGAGGAGCCTAAAATTTATTTTTACCTAGAGGGGACCAAACATAAGACATGGTTATTATGTAGAGTATCTTATGATATTTGATTTTGATATTTCATACTCTCCTTGTAAGGGAAAAGTGGTTGATTATTCATTGATAATAAAATTACCAACCAAATCCATGAAGTAATCAGTTGAGTGGTGGACTTTGATGGGATGTATTATTGAGATGATATTGGGAGTAAAAGAGGATGGTGGATAGGTGTTATTCCATATGATGGAAGATGAATTGAATTTTTATGAGTGAGTTTTGTTTAAGAATGTGGAAGAAAAATATTTACAATTCTTTCATAAAATCCCTAATAGTAGGGATACCTTTATCAAATTGTCTTAGTCTCTCTTTAGTGCTTTATGATTCCATAGTTGTTTGGTTGTTACATTGTAACTAGTTATGGAGATGTATACAACAGAACTTAGTCTTTTTGGTTCATTCACCATGAGGCTATCAAGATGTATCATGAATTACGATGTTGATATAAGTAGTGGGGGTGCGGAAGTTAGTTACATATTTTGTATCATGGTGTCTTAGTGTTATGTAATTAAGGTAGAACACTAGAGACCTTCCTGTTGTTTTGGAGACCCTAGAAAATATAGTATTGAAGTGGGATGATATTTAAATAAATATTTATTGGTTTTCCAAAGATTCCCAGTGAAAATGACGTGATTTCGGTGATCATTGATCGAGTCATAAAATTAGCTAATTTCATCCCTTTCAAAGAGATAATTAATATGGAACATCTTGGGGAATTCTATGTCTGAGAGATTGCGAGACATCAACGGGTTCCACTTATTAATATATCTAATAAGGACATGAGTTTCATGTTAATTGTCTTGAAATTTTTATTGGAGAAAATAGGTTCTGAGATTAGATTGAGTATGTCATATAATTCACATATGGAAGGATAGATAAAGAGGGATATCCTGGTTCTTAATGATACACTTAGTAATTCTGTTCTTGATTTTAGAGCATCTTGAGAAAAAATATTTACTCAGGTCATGTTTTTTTATATTAATCATTATCCTTCCTTAATTAGGATAGTTACCTATGAGGATTTGTATGGGAAGAAATGTACATCTCCAATTTTCTAGATCAAGTTGGGAGAGTGGACGCTAGTTGGGATAAGGTTTATATGGGAGGTGAATGAGATAATGTAGTTGATCCGAAGGCGATTGATCATGACACATATGAATCATAAATCTCATGAATATTATCATCATATACTTCTATATATTGAGGTTGGTGATATAATATTTATTTTAGTTTCAAATTTCATGAGACCTCATCAGTTAGGTAAGAAGGGTATGATGGAACCATGGTTTGTGGGACCATTGATATTGTTAGAAGACTGTGGAAGGTGGCCTATTGGTTGTGTATACTATTTGGATTCACATTTATACATGATTTTATTACTGTTTCCTAACTATGTTATTATATACTATAACTTTAATGTATGATTGGATGGGAGGATATTGATCTTATGAATGACACCACTATGTTTGGGCATCATGTTCTGATTATGGATTGACGAGTGAAGAAACTATCTGGTAAAATGATTCCTCTAGTTATGGTACTATGTTAGTCCAGATGGGCTCTCCATGAGATGTGGGAGAGGGAATTATTTACAAGGAATTAGTTTCCTTCAATTAGTGGGATTATAATAATTTATGGTATTATTAGTGGAAAATCATTTATAGTGGAGAGAATATAAAACCCTGTTATTATTTTCAGGTGATGACTTGTTTAGGGTTTACTTATAATCGTTATTTAAGTGAGTTTAAGGAATTATCAGGGATAGGGATCCTTTTCTAGGGAAAAAGAAATAAATTTTATAGATTTAGGTTTGTTTAAATTTATAGTGAATAGGTATAAACAAAATAAATACAAAGAGGAGTTTCGTTGAAGTTTGAAGAATTCTAAGAGTGTGTTTTTTGCATTTTTTTTCCTGAACTTGCTGCTTTGGTCATTTTTAGGGATTTTCACGACATGTAATGGGGTTACAAGAGGTGAAATCAAAGACCAAAAAAACTCACGAACTGAGACAGGTGCAGAGGATTTACCAAAAATGAAATAGATTCATGTGGTTAAATGATGGAACATATTTTTTTGAATAAAATGTTGATTGGTTTTTTGGAAAATATTTATAATCGACAAATAAACAACATGAATAATTATCACTCCATGTACTTGTTATGATTAGTGATATTTATAGAATTTTATAGGTGATTAATGGTTAATTCTATATCAATCATTCCTTCACATGACCCAAAGAGATCTTAAGATATTTTGAGGGATCTCATCTCAGTTTCAATCATTTGTTCAATGATTTTTCAATGTGTTTGTTGAGGTGTAACTCTCAGGGTATGTGATCTTTTCATTTAATCCTTCAATTGGCCATAGAAACTACGTTAGATTAATTTTAGGTTTATAATTATAATCAGATAAAGTTTTTTATCGATCCCTTTCAGTTTTTTAGGATGTCTTATCATTCTATGTCCATTATCACAATTTACATTCACCGTTGTGGAAGGCATCTTGGTTTATATAGTTTTGAGGTAGGTGTTTCTATATAATGGGTTAATGTAATGAATGTTATTTTGTTCATGGTAAATTACTTTTGATTTTTCATTATATTTAATATATAGTTTTTTATAATGGATTTTATTGCAAGATAATTTTTTTTCAAAATTGGATATCTACTGAATATAGATTTGATTGATTTAAAAATGTATTTTCAAAATTTGAATGGGATTAGATTAGATTTTAAAATGTTTTATAAAATTGTGGGCACAGTTTTAAAATTTTTATTTAAAATAAGAACATTGGGACCTATTTTTTGATTGTATAGAGCCACATGTCGCATATGCATGTGTGGAAACACTAGGAGGTATCCTTTATGATATCGATGGACTATGGATGGTCTCGATATTGATTGGATTCAGATTTATTCATGTTTAGGATCTTAATTGTGTAGTAGACATTTTCCCATGGGCTGGGACCCAATGTGAGTTGCTTTCCCATTTATGTTTATTTATCATATTTTTGTTTTTATCGTATATTCCTGGTCACTAGTTTATAAACTAGGTTTTGTCACATTGGTTCATATTATAGTTTATTCAATGACATGTGTTTAATTGATTACCTCTTGATGCATTAACATGATTTCTTGTTTTATCAATTCTAATTTTTATAATACTAGTTTGAAAATATGAAATGAATGCATTAAAACCAAATTGAAAATGATTTACAAACGATTCAGATTATTTAAATTCATTGTAATATTATTTTTGTTTAAATGCTAAAAATATTGCATCCTTGATGTTAAACCCTATACAAACTCTATGGTAGAATCCTACATGGCATTGTTCTCATACCTTACTTTTTCACTTGGGGAAATTGTAGATGTTTTTATAGGATATATGAAAATATATTGAATAATGTAGAATTTAGGCTTCTGCATTTCACGTTGCCTTGGTTTTGGGTTAGTTTGGAGGTGTTTAATGGTCAAATGGAGGGCTGATGTTTAAGATTTATTCATACTTTCATGTTTAACCAATTTAGTATAGATTGTATGGATATAGCTATATAATTTTCTTCACTATCATACTATGGTTTATTTCATGATTCATTATATAAAAGGATTATTATATTCTCTTTCTTTACCTCACAATGTGATAGTTGACTCAAGCATAGGGTTTGGTGTACCTAGATTGTTCTTTTATAAAAACAGATTTTTGATTGTTACATGTGGTGAACCTGCTATATAGTAGGTAAATCCTTGATTCCTTATATTAATTCATGGAATCTTCCGAGATATGATGATACATCGTGTAACCACTTCCACTATCTATTAATGCCTAGTAGACTGTAAAATTTGTAGACTCAGACAAAAAAACTCAAAATCCAACTCTATGGTTTCTCAACAAATTGGAATAATCCTACCGAGTCTTTGAAAAATTTATAACCAAAATATATAAATTCAAACAAGCATACATGATGGTCCTTTGTGTTATTTTCCACTATAAAATGATATATATTCCCATGAAACCCTCAAACACACCCAATGAAGGATAATAATCAAAACATTTTCATTTTATTTTCTATAAATAGTAATGGGGTTTTACATCATCTATTGGACCAAACTATCACATTTTAGGGAGGCATCATCAATATCCAAAAAAAATTGATATTTAAATTAGCTTCTATACAAGGCATTAAAGGGTTCCATCACGTTGGTATATTAGTAACTATTGCTATAAGAAAAGGTAAATATTCCCAATTGGTCATATAATTATCTTCCAATGTTAAGAACATAATCATGAAGCATGTAACAATGATTATTTTTATCTCATTCATTATATCATTTTTCTAATGGTTATATGTTCCCTTATATAAAAATAGTGATCTCAAGGACTCATGGAGACCGATCACAAAATGAGGAATAAACCATGGATCCCAATAAGTAACAATTTTAGATATAACTCCATGAAACTTGATGATCTCTTTCACATACAGTATTTCCATGGCCTCAACCATGGTCAATTCACAGACTGTTATAAAGTGAACCAATTTTTATAGCCAATATATCACTACCCATATGTCATTATTTTTTAAAGGGTTACATGGATACCAAACCATAAAATATATAGAAATATTTTCCCACGTCCAATTCAGCATTAGAAGGGAAGGTTTCTACTGCTTGAACATGACTGTCTATAAAGTATAATAATGAGAATCAATGTTAGTGATATACCCTCTTATACATAACCACTATAATATGCATATAATATATATTTTCCATCCTTCCATGGTGAACTCCTTGGTGGGGATTTGTGATATTTCACATCACATCCTTTCTCAAGACTAATGGTCCAACATTCTTATTCTAGAACCATATTATATCCTTTAAATTATGAGAAGTCATAGATAGTCTCCCTAGCATAAAGAAAGTCCCTAATCCCATATAAATAATCATAAAATTATTTATCCTAAAAGATATTTTGGATAAGGGATGAGTTCAAATAAACAATTTAGTGAGCAATAGCAATTACATCCTCAGAGGCTTCAAAATTTTTATGAAGAATGAGAGACAAAATATCCCACTCTTCCAACTATTCTTTCATAGAATTGGTTAGATCCTTCCTACTCAATGAATCATTTACAGAATTCACCATAACATGGGTTTATATGTTATTGAAATCAAAATTTTATAGGTAGTGAACCCATTACATCTATCGTAGATTCAAATCTTTTTGACCGAAGATATAACTCTGGCTTTTGGGAATGAATTTTTTCAAAACATTATTTTGAAAAGGAAATTATACCAAATCTTAAGAGATTTACACATATCTTCATGTTATAGATCCCAAGGAAGCTACTTCATCTACATTGGACTAAGGTTTATGGAACCATAAGCCTACACATGAACACCCTAAAAGATAACATAACCCAATCCTAAATCTAAAGCATTACAATATACTATATAGTTAATCCCATGCACTATAATATTTAACACATATGAAGATGTAAAAAATTATTCATCTCATTAATATAATTTTAATGAATTGATTCCCAAAGTCACTTCACTAATTCATTTATGACAGTGTTCAATGTAATATCCAAATTTGGGAAATATTGATGAATCACTGGTGATACCCCCTATAACGAATACGTTCTGAATCATGAAAACATTATGTGACTATTACCAAGTCATAACTCCCTCCAAATACTTAAGATAAACTAAAATAAAATTTTCAAATACCACATGTCCCAATAAAAAACATCCCATATCCATAAATATTATATTGATATATTTTAATAATGATGGTTACCTCTCTAAAATTTGATAACTATACAAAAATAGTAAACACGATCCTCTTAATTTTTTGAGGAAACCATGATTTAAAAAAAACCAACATGATTGAATAGATATACTTTTTTAATACTAGGTTCACTAGTTCCACAAAAACCACAAGAGAATTAGTTAGTCTAAAAGGAATAACAAAGTACTCATAATGGACATACCTAAACCTAATGGACTTCATCGGGAGGTCAGATTCCATAATTCTCAATTGGTGGTGACTAGATCATAGGTTAATCTTCAATAACCCACTCATGCCTTTCAGCTGATTTGGAATATCATTCATCTGTAATAAAAGAAATTATTTCATTATTGTATCTTTATTTCGTTTACCAAAATAAAAACAAAATCAATGTGTCCCATAGTCATTACATGAAAAAAACATAATCACCACTCAAGGTGACACACTTTGGTGAATAAATAATTTATTTAGAATATCATCCCAATGATTATTTAACTATTTCATTTTGTTTGGTCCCATATGGTAAGAAGAAATATAGGTAGGGTTGGTACTATGTGCAAATTTTATCCAAAACTAAACATCCCTTACTAGTGGTAAGCTACAAAATTGGGATAGAAACATGTCAGGGAACTCAAAAAAATAAAAGAGATAAATAACCCAAATATTCCCATGATATTGAAAAAGAAAAATTAGATTTCAACCTTCTTGACACTAGAGGAGGTATTCTGGCTCTACTCAAGCTTAGGTACCATTCTCCCTAAAATACATGACACACCCCCTCAGGTACAGAAAGTGAAAAATATTAATGATTATAGTAAATGTAGGACTCATGTGAAATTTACCAGTCCATACTATTTATAAAATAAAAATTTTCAGGTGTAGAACAAAAAATTCATGGTGAAAATGATCTAATCTAAATTAATGACCCAATAAGTGTATATATGACCATACTCCTTAATTATTTCAAGGGGTTCAACAATATCCATATTCTAAGGAATAAGATTCATTTAATGCTTTCTATAACTAAAAATAATTATTGATATGAATAAATGAAATTCACTAGTATCAAATTTATTATTCATTAGAGATGAATCTATAGTCATGGTACCTCTCACTATCACTATACCCTCTTCATATGCCTTTTAGGACTCTTCCACTATGTGAAAAAGATTCATTTTTGATACATGTGGCGGGAACCCCATAATCGATAAAGAATCTATCTATAAAACAATACCTTCATGAGATGGTGATCCCATTCCACTATAAAATACTCAAAATAAATGAAATAACATATTTAAGGTGACTTAATGATCACATGAACTTCAAATATTCAATACCTTAATAAAAACCCACTTCGAATGACCAACATTCCCACACTAAAATCTATTTAGTGGAATTATTCCCAAAAAATATGTTATGGGTGATTATTTCTATTTTGGTCTAGTGTGAGACTCATCATACTTACTCATTCCTATAATCAAACTCAAATAACTACCACTAATAGAAATATTAACCCTCTGAAACCCTGACATACCAGCGAGGCCAATATTAGCCATCAAAACTCTATCGAGAGCATCTAAATAATAATATATTTTGACAATGCATACCTAAGATAAAATAATACATTTAAGACACATATCAAATCTTTGGGCCTCTTATTTTTTTTGAAACTACATTAGTAGAAAACCAAACAAGTTCAGAAAATCAGTTCACATTCTGATTCACAATTTTTTCACATTGCTGGATGATGATAAAAACTAAATATATATAAAAAAAGGGTTTGGGATAAAAATAATCCACAAAATGTGATATAAATTACTTCCACTCTATGAATTCATTTATCTTAATTATAACAACTGAATCCCACCACATTCTTCTAGGCCATTTCAGCATGAAGGTGTTAAATGTCACCATTATCGAATCTGGTGTTTAAATGAACTAAAAATGTTTCTCGGTCATTATCAACCAATCCTATTCCTCAAAGGAATCATTTGTGCCTTGTAATGTAGGTGTATTTTACAAATGAAACTCCCATGAATAATCTCTTTTTTCTTTCCACCAATGTTCCACTACTGTTGAATAAATTCTAATCTATGAATATACATATCCTAGAGCTTAGATAACACACACCACTTTCTTAATGTGGTTTTGATCAATGGGAGGGTTCACATTCCTTGGATCATTAGTAGCCAAATCAAAATGTATATTCAAATTTATTCATTGAGCCGTGATAAGACACAAAATCAACATGAATAATACAATACATCAGTAAGGATGGATAGATCATTAACTCAATAAGGAGATATTATAATATCAATTATATCAAATAGAATTCAAACTTTAGGTATTTCAAAAAACTCATTTAAAATGATTCCTAAAATATACATTTTCCCTAGCACCCATGGTGACTTAAGATACACTATGATGATAGATATCCTATAACTCTCTTGTAATTACCCCTTTTGTATTGAAAATCATACCTCCAATCTACCATGGAATCAAAAACTGCTTATGAACACAAAGGAGTGACACTAAACCATCATCTAATACAGTTTTCTCATAGACCAACATGAATACCCTTGTACAATGGTAACCAATACAATACTGACAAAGCCTGAAGGGAATTCTAGATCCATTCTAGTCAGTGATAAGGGCCTAATGTCAATAAAGAATCAATGAGAAGAAAATATCAACAAAAATACAAAACAAAAAAATGAAAATAACTGATTTGGTATTCCAAAAACACTTTTATGATAATTTTACCATAATAAGATAGATTTAAAAACCAATTTAACATGACATATAAATAATAACACCATATCTATGAAGAAAAATTCTCACAATCCCATTGTAATATATGGATGATAACAACACTAGTCACACCCATCACTCTAGGGACCCACAAATCAACTAACTCACCTCTCCCATGTAGAGATATCCCTTTTCGTGGACCAAGAATAACATAATCTAAAACTTCACAAAGGAAATGGTATGTTGTGAGAAAAAATAGCCCACTGGGTTCTCACAATGTGTTTCATAGGAATTTTGATACAATCAAACCCTTTAGGATTCATTTATAAAAAAAATAAGGCATATGAATAAATTTTATATTTTTATCCAAAGTATTCATTCAAATCAAGTTTATGACAGATAATAAAATATAGACTCAAATCTATATTTTTGAAAAATGAAAAAGGACATGAATAAACAATCTCAACAAATAATATCATGTAACAATAAAATAAAAACAAATAACCATGTTTACATTCATTGAATTTAGTGAGTTTTTTATCAATGATTCTTACACTACACATTCTATCAATTCAGATCTGGTGTGTGTGAACATCATTTAGGATCATATAATTGGGAAAACATAAATAAACATCCCATTCGAGGAAACCATTATAAACTTGTTTTAGAGTGAAGTTCCATAATCAATTCATTACAAGGAAACCATATTCATATCATTCATGTCCTAACCAACAACTAACTACATAGGTTCACATGTTCTTCAACAAACAAATCAATCAATATAATGATAATTTATCCATCTAAAAAAATTCATTATTTATTGCACAATACAAAAATTTATATTCAACATTCCATTTCAATTTCAAAACCAAATCTGAGGATTTCATCAAATCTAGTGATTTCTAAAAAATCATTCATTTAAATCGATAATCTCAGAATCTCTATAAAATATGTCTATTAAATCACTTTTCATTTCAATTCACATTCTCTCATTAATTAAAATATATTTTCGATTACCATGGAAATTTGTTTTAATTCAAATATTCCATTCATTATTCAATATCGAATATCAAATCAATTCATTGAGATCAATCAATTTTTTTTTCAAATAATGAAATAAATTTGGGTATCAATTGTAAGGATAATATTTAAGGAACCACCAATCCTCGATCAGCTGATCCAATCAATATCCTCAAGAAAAACAATAAAAAGAACAAAGGTGAAGTAGATCTTGTGACAAACCAGAAAATCAATATTCATCAAAAAAATAATTCACTAAATAAAAAATAGGAGGGTTCGATTCTATAACAAAGAAAAGAAAGTCTCATAAGATAATTCATAAATCAATAGAGATTTCAATTATTTTTGATGGATTAATTCCATCCATTAGAATTTTAAAACTCTTTCTGGTGGTTTCCTAGTCGGGCCATATGGTTAGTAGTACCCGTGCGCCAAACCGGGTACCCTTTCTAGGATTCTAGAATTTTTTCGAGGTTTCAAAATATTGTTACACTAAAAATAAACCAACAATAAAATCCCGCATTTTTTATGGGTGAATAGTTTGGGGAGGAGTTTTCATGGTTTTTACTAACCATGTTTTACCCTCCAAGGCCTCTAAATGGCAGTGCACATTTTATTTTTCCAAATCAAATAGTTTTCCTTAACTATGTTCCAATCATGAATATCATAAGAGCATAAATAATTATACAATATGCTCTGGAAAATACTTGAATGAAGGGGAAAAAAGTTGATCAATAATGGATTAGAACTAACATAATTCTAGTTATAAGATGATACATGATAATACACTAAATATAGTTTGATTTTAGAATACCAAATATTTGATTTGTTCTGAGCATGAAAGAAGGATTGATGGGGAATTCCCAACATAGATAATTTTTAATAATTGATTAATCAATGATTTATATTGAATAACAAAAATGTTTGTAATGGAATTTAATTATATATTAATTATCAGGAGAATTCATCAAATATAACATCATCACATAATGATTTATAATTGATTTAAGAATAAACCAAATTATATTGTAATGGATTATTTCTTCATTAATGAATATATAAATGTATCTATGTATTATTTACATTTCTTCATTGTAATCTTGTATATATTATCTAAAAAATTTATCCATTTGTCTATGAAAACCATTGATTTACATTATAGGAATTTATATGTTTTATCATAGAAGATCTTAAAACTCCCAAAGTTATTCGTTGATCACTAGGGGAGTCATTTCGAAGAAGGATTCTTCTTCATATATCTATAATTAAAAGGGGTGATGTGATATGATCACTCTCTATTATTGAGAGAATTATTAGGATGGGCCTCACAATGGCTTGAATCAATTCTCCTTGACTTTTGAAAAACACAAATGGAAAGACCTATGGTTCGAAATAATATAATTGAGTTTAAATACTGATAGGATTAGAAAATAAATTTTTTACATTTTCCCTTATTAATTATTTCATCCCCATGGTTCCCCATCTCTATAAAAATAATAATATTATTAATATTTCATGATAGTTTCAATGTCAGCGAATTAATTATATATTATTTGTTTAACTAATTTTTTAAATTTTATTCAAATAATAATTAATATAAACTATTTCTCACCTGAACATTAAAATTGGTCCATCGATAAAATATAATATTTATTGGTAATTTATTAATTACGGATTTATTAATAAATTAATAGCACTTCATTATTGAACAATTAATAAATAAATATTAAATTCACTAAAAAGAATGTAAATATTTACTCAATATTATAATAAAAAAATATTTTCTCCAATAACAAGTGACTAAATATATTCCATCAATCAAGCCAATAGTTATTATTAAAAAACATAAGAAAATATTGTAATTCATCATGCTAAATAATAAAAAAAATATTTAATATTTATATGAAGTTACGGATACACTTAGAGTGTGACCCTCTGGAACTTTTTTATTGGAATTGGGTTCAGCCACCAAATGTCCAATGACAGCATTTAGAAAGAACTGACGGAACCCATAAAAAATGTAGTTAATTATAAAAAAACATATGACTCATACAAATTGATACTATATAATATCATACATATATCATTATATCACTAATCAAGAAGGTTTTATGAAGGTTTCATCAAACTATGTTCTTTATTTATAATTCATTGACATTTGTGAAGTATACCAACCCACAAAACACAATAGATATTGATTTTTCTAGTATTTTCATTTCCACCCAAGGGATTGAGATATTGTAAAACCCCAACATCTATTTTAATTTATTTTATTACTTTATTTATATTGGATCATTTGATTTAGGTTTGGGTTGAGTTCCTAGTAATAGATTTTTAGTTTTGGATGTTTTGGTTGAGTTTTTTCCCTGCACATAGTTTGTGTACATAGTTTGAAAACAATATGTGGCCTATTGAAAATGAGGGTGTCTCTAGATTATTTTTTCATCCATGTTTTTTCTTTCATGGATTCATCATGGTTTGGGAAAACATTGTGAGGCCATGAATAAATTGGGTGACACTCTTTTATTGTCAGGGATAAAGTGCACATGTTGTGAATTGTAATAATAGACCATGCGACACACATGTGGTGTGGATCTCTAAAAATAAAAAAGATGAGTTACATAGTTGTTGCACAGTTTCCCTGACTATGTATCCAACCCATGAGGAAATCCCCTTTATTTAGTAGAGTGTGCACCATTGGCGAACCATGCGATAAAACTATGCAACATTCCACGACATTTAAAAGGTTGAAATTATCTCTTTCAAACTCTTATATTTTATCCCAAATCCTCTACTCTCCTTACCATATCATTCGTGGGGCCCCTTATGATCCATATAAGGCTTAATTCTTCCTTCCTCTTCGACATAGGGTGTTTTTATTCTGATTATTCAGTGTATTACACATGGTGTAATTCCTCTTATAAATTATTCATTATTCATGTTCTTTTTTCATTATTTTCCATTTCTGGGTTACCTCTTGGAAGACCTATATGGAAAGGGGTTTTTAATGTTGGTTGATTTATTTGATGTTAGGGTGTATAAGAATTACATTCAAGCCTTGGTATTCCATCTTTAAGTGTTTCTTTGCATCTGAAACCCATTGATGTAGGTGTTTCCATTAGTTTCATTTTGGACAAATTCCATTGATTCTTGAGTTTTCCAAAATATATTTCTTGAGGTGTGATTATTTCTTATGAAGTGTTTGTTTAGATTATTTTGGAATTTCCATAGTGGAAATTTTATGGGAATTATTATCAATGGTCATCCTTATTTATAAAAGTATTGGATGTTTTGAGATAATAAGTTATCCTTGGATAGGTTTTGATAAATGGTTAAATGTTGTAACGAGCATGGTGTGTGGGTTTTGGTGTTTAAAATTGTTTGATTCTTATGTGAATGTTTTTTTAATTGGTTTTGATGTTATTTTACTTATTTAATTTAAAAAATTTGTACTCTATGATTTTAGTGGGTTTTCCATTGGGAGTAGGAATATCCACAGGTTTACATGGTTCACATATGGATAGGAAAAGTATGATGATTGAATCCCTTGGAAAATTTCTCCCTTGAATCTTAATCATTTCTTATTTTTTAAAACCCTCCTCATATCCAACGGTTCATTCATAACCCAAGTGTTTTCTAAAAGGTTCCTTGGATTCAAGATGTCTCAAATGTGTTTTCCAATGATGTTTTCCTAAATCATTCCCAATTTTTCATCATGATTTAGGGTCAGACTTCTAAATGATATAAATTCATGTTTTGAAAAAGTCATTTATGTTGTATGTTTTGACATTGGTTTCTGTAAAATTATATGGATATGGTTTGGAGTTGCAAATGTCTATATCTCGATTGGTACATTGTGGTTTTTTGTAAATTAGTTTCTATGTTACATGATATGTAGGACTGGTTGGATTTTGTGAATGAATTGTGGGGTGATGGGATCCTCTATGTTGACACTCAAATGAGATGGTCATTGCATAGATTGTGTCACTTCATAGGTTATTAATAAATAGTGGCATTTATGAGTTATTGGTTTATTCCACACATGTGAGCACCTCATCATAAACAATGTACTATTATCATGGGATTCTTGGGAATCATCTCTATGGTCAGGTGATAGTTTCTTATTGACGATGATTAGGCGGGTTGAAACACCTAGATTTTCTAGGAGTCTCGGTGGGATGCATCACATGTGAGGCTAGTTTAGTGTAGCAGGAATGTTATTGACTATGGAGATACACTTGATGTCGATAGTTGAGTTTGAACTGAGTATGTATATGGATTTATTCTAGAGTTTTTTAGGAAATTTGTAGGAATATTATCGAAATGTTCGGTTTTATTCTACATCACTTGATTTATCTACTTTGTGGGATCCTCAATAGTTGTATGGTTTAAATTATGTTATAGTAATAATTTTGATATGATTGTTTGGTATCTTCATTTGGGTGTTCAGTTTATAAATTATATTTATAATTGAGAATCTGTTTAGATGAAAAAAAATAAAGTGGTGTGTGTGTTGTTTTTAAAATGGAAAGATGTGTTTGGATATTTAAATTAAAAAACTCCAGTAAATTGATGTATTTCAAACTAGTGTATATGGAATTTCCCATGAAAAGAAATTTATAGAATCTTTTGTGCATACCTACTGTTCTTTTTGTTTATTACACCATACTTTTTCCTCATAGCATTGGTAGACCCCATCTATTTTTCAGTTTTAGGTGTTTGGTTTATATTTCCTTATAATTGGTCGGTTTTTAGGGGGTGGTGACAAAGAGGTCAAATGGATATTATGGTGGGTTCCATTTTTTTAGTTTTTTTGGTACATTTTTTGGTTATTGAAGTATTTGGATAAATTTATGTATTTATCGATATTAATTTATAATTGGTATGTGATTTGTGGTTTTTAAAATTTATTTATTGTAGTTTTACATTGGGATAAATCATTCCCAAATATATTATATTTGAATTATAGTGCTGGTTTCCATCTCAGGAGGATCAATGACGCCTCTCGAGCCCTATTGGGGACCAAGTAGAGTGTTATGTTTGATGGTATTACTATATAATTTAGGATGAAATTGTACCAAATGTGCCCTTTGATATTTGTGAAATCTGTTAGTTTAGAGATAGGATTGTGGTAATATGTGATATAGTTAAAGGAATAGAGTAATGAAATCTCGATTGTACTGAGACTTGAGCTACCAAGGGTAGTCTAATATTTGAGTATTTTTTTTTAGATTGGCGTGTGTGGATAGGGAATTCCAATATAGGTGAACCGATGATGTACAGTGGTATTACGTGGTGTAGTGACCTATGTAGGTCCAGTGTTCATTATCCAAGATCCTTCTAGTGGTTGTTTCATTCCAAAGTCATGTTCCACTAAACAATTTGGCCTGGATTCTCATGATCAATAGTTCATTATTATATAATTTTAGTGTGTGTTGTGTTCTGGTTCCGTTTTTTTTGTGTGACTGGATTTTCAAAATAAAATGGTTTTATGGTTTGATATTGTCTTAAATATTGGCTTCAGTGATTAAACTTGATTTTTTAATGAGTCAAGTATTGTGAGAAATTTATTTCTGGTGAAGTCTTTTTTAAATTTGTAATGAATGTGGTGGTTTTTAAAGTGTATTGTGGGTTAGTATGTAATATTTGATTAATGAGTTGGTGATTTTGTGTGCAATGTTTATTTGCAGTGTTTTTTTATGTTTAGTTTTTTTCTTATCTTATTTATAGTATGCTTTTGAGAAAGGCCCCAATGTTTTCCAGAGAGTCTCCTTTTGTTTCCAGTCCTTCCCAAAATCTGTGTGGAATGGAAGGATCTTGAATATCTTAGTCATTTCCCTTTTTTATGGTGATCATGGGCCGTTAGAGGCTACAAATTGGATATGTAAACTCGAAGGTGTATTTAGGTGATTGGGGACTCTTGAATCTATGAGAATGTATGATGTTCTGAGTATATTTGAAGTTCTAGGTTTAGATTGGTGGAATATGATTTTCCTTGAATCGTTTCATGTTGGGATGTCTTGGAAAGTGTTTATGGACAATTTAGTCTGATGATATTTACCTGATGAGGTTAAGATGAGGAATCTAGAGAGATCTTAGAATTTACCTATTCCAGTAGATGGTGATGTCCTATATTGATTTATTGAAAAATCTGGGATCCCTTTATTCAGAGATAGCCTTATAGGATTGTTAGAATGCTACTCTCTTCATCTTGGGGATTTTTCATAGAGTTTAATGAGTTCATCATTTCATCCAAGGAAGTTATATTCTGGATGATTGTGGATGATGCGTTTGTCACTATGTTGGTTCCTAGAGTGTAGTTGGTTGCTGTTGGAAGTCTAATTTTTTTTGGAGTATGTGATGGTTCCCAAAATAGAGAGAGGAGTATTCTAGAGGAATTTGTTCATGAGGAGTCTACTTTGGAGGTTGCATCTTATTATTCATCATATCATTAACTTTTATGCATTCAATGTGGTTATTTTAGGAATTTTAAGACATCCTTTTAAAATAATCATAATAAAAGTCAATTATGTGGATATTTGGTTCAATTGGAGAATTTATGTTAGTGGATTTTACAAAAAAGGATGTTTTTGTTATATGGTGCTAGAACCACTTTAAAGAGAAACAAATGCATCGGGACATCAGGGCTCCCACCGTATGTCCGGGAATGAAGTGCCTCATGCCATCAAGAATTGTCAGGGGTGTGGGGAACCTTGGATCAACTCATTTATCATGTATTTTAGTGTATATAGTTAAAATTTCCCTAATATATATTTTCCTTGATATTGTATGTTTCTATCTCCACTATAGAAATCTTGTTGATCTCATTCTCTTGTATTCCTAGTCGTTATTCCCTTTTATATCATTTTTTAATTTATTTTGGTTTCGTTTTTAGTTTTAATTACATTGGATATTTTTTAGCTTTTTTAAATGATGAATTGTGGGGGTTTCCCTTGATACAGGGGTTTTTGGGTTTTTTTGGAGTTCCAATATTTCTTCATATTTGTTCCCCATGTATGTGTCGTGGTGGTAGTTGGTTTCTTATGGATGGGATAAACCATCCCTCATTGTTCCCTATATTTATACATGTTGTTGAATTCTATACAACTAGTATGGTGTGACCTATTATGTTCATATTTCTGACCATGGTTTTTCATTGGATTCCATCAGTTCTGAGTTTGAGTTTCATTCCCCATTTGGCTGGGTGACTTTTTTGGGGTTAAAGTGTTTATGTAGGGGAGACTAATCACACACTAGCAATTTTTTTATTTTTTTTATTTTAATGATATACGATATTTCATTTGAGGTTCATTATGAGTTCCTAGATACATTTTTGGAGTTTGGGAGGTTTCAGGTGTGTTTTGGACTTGTGCACAGTGCATATACATAGTTTCATGGTAAAACATGTTGCATATTGAGGAAAAGGGTCTTTACAGATACTTTTTTCTTTCACTTTTTAGAGTGTAAGGAATCATAATTGTTTAGAAAAACCATGTGAGGCCAAAGAGAATCTTTTTTCTCACTTTTTCTTTCTGGTCTAGGGAACACGACCTTCACATGGTTAGTGGAAATAGTGTGAAATCCATGGAGGTTCACTCTGTATAAATGGGAAAGATTAGTTTAATGGTTGGAATAAAGATTCCAAAAAACTGTCTCTAGTACATGTAGGTGTCCCCATTATCCATTAGTGTGCATACGATTGGCACATAGTTTAGAAAACAATGGTTCCAAATAGTGTGACATTAAAGGAACCTTAAAAATAAGAAATTATCTTTTCTCCCCTATTATATTTTAACCAAAATCTCGTCCTATCACTCTACTCTCAATAGTGCGGCCACTTTGGACCCTTGGGAGGATTACTCCTTCCATCCTCTTGGATATATGGTCCTTATCCATTGATTTTTGGGTTGATTTATCCTTGGGAAAGTGTTCTTCTATCCTATTCCTCTTCATTCTCCTATTTATTATTTTTTCCATGGGTGGGATCTGTCTTGGTTGAACCCTAAGGAAAGGTTTATCTAATGTTGATTTATCTCCATGATTTTAGGGTGTGTAGATCTTCTTTTAATCATCGTTATTCATTTATTGAGTATTTGGTTGCATCCACACTATGTTGAGGTAGGTGTTTCCATTATTTTTCTTCGTGACACATTCCATTGATTCTTGAGTTTTCCTAAATATATTTATAGATATTTCATTCATTCTTATTATGCAATAGTTTAAATTTATTTGGTATTAGTATGGTGTAAAGTTGATGGAAATTGTTTTCAATGGATTTTCCTTAGTTATACATATATATAGATATGCTGTCAAGAAGTTTTTTGAAACTTAAATAGACTTTTATGAATATAATTGGGTATTTTAATATGATAATCTGTGTTTTTTTGGGGTTTTATAAAATATATCTTGTTGGAGCGATCATAGTGTGTGGGTTTTGCTGTTTAAAATAGTTTATTGCCTATATAAAAATCGTTTTTAATTGTTTGTGATTTTCTTGTTCTTCTTCATTTCAAACCATTGGTACTCTATGACTTTGTTTTGGTTTTCCATTAGATGTAGAAACATTAAAATGTGCACGGGGTTCAAATAGGGAAAATAAAAAAAATATGATGGCCCCTTGGGAAAATATCTACCTTGAAACTAGATTATTTATTCTTTTAGATAACCATACTTATATACAAGTGTTCTCTCAAACCCCTAGTGTTTTCTTATTGGCTCATAGGATACAATATGGGTAAAATGTGTTTTCCAATTATGTTTTCATAAATCCTTTCCCATTTCAAATCTTGAAGTATGTTTATGATTTTAAATGAGTTAAATTCTTTTTTGGATCCATCGATGTATGTTTTATATTTTCACATGGGATTTCTAAAATAGTTTGGAAATGGTCATGAATTTTAAATGAAAAATTCATGGTTTGTACAAAGTGATGTTTTGAAAATTGGTTCATATGTAATAAAATATGCAAGCCTAGTTGGCACATGTGAATGGTCCCGTGTGTGATGGAATCCCCTATAGTGGACCCTCCAAGGAAAGGGTCATCACATATGTGGTGTTGGGGTATGGGCTATGCTAGAACGATGGAATTTGTGAGTTAGTAGTTTATTCCTTTCATGTGAGGAAATCCTCATTCACCATGTAGTATTATCAAGTGATTCTGATGTGTCAACTATATGGTATAGTTACTATTTATTATTGACCATGATTAGAAGTGATGGTACCCCCCTCGATTTTCTGTTAAGAAAGGTGGGATGTTCTACTATGGGGAATTTTTTAGAGAATCTAGTTGGTTATTAAATATGGAGCTACAAAGTATTCTATAATGGTTGTCCAAACTGAGTACATCCTAGTAATGATTCTAGAGATATTTAAGAAATGGCAATGATTATTATCTGTATATTATTTTTTATTCAGATGCATTTAATTTATCTGAACTGTGTGTTCTACCATTTTTTTAATTTTTTCTTTATTTTTTATTTTACTTTTGATCACCTAGTTTAGTAACTTCTTTTGGGTGTTGTGTTTGTAAAATGGATTGAAAATTGAAATTTTGTTTTGAATAAAAAATAGAAAGAGGTGGTTTTTTTTTGAAAAAGGAAACATTGTGTATAGTTCACTAAAATGATACAAACTAATTTTATAAATTTATTTAGAACTATTTTTTGTAGAATATATCTCGAAGGAAAAATATATACTCTTTGGTTAATACCTACAATGATGTTTATACTCACAACCAAATTATTCCACTCAGTGTCAGTCGACCCAAACCATTTTTAGGCACCGGTTTATGGATCAGGATTCTTTTAGAGTGGGATAGATTTTAGGATGGAGATGTCCAAGAAGTAAAAGGGAAATTATATTATTATTTAGTTCTTATTAATGCTTTTCAGTTTCATTTTGTTCAGTTGCTGTTTTATTTGGATCATTTTATGTATTTTTCTATAAGGACTCGGCCTTAAACATTACACAATATTGAATTAAATGAATAATTCACATTGAGGATCATTTCAGGTTTAGAGTTTTAGAGAATTAGGCCATAACTATTACATTACAACTTGAATATTATAAGTAGAAACTACTATTCAATATCCATTTTTTCATAAAATAAAAACTCTTAAAAATAAACATGTCTAGTTCCATGTTTTAGATAGCATGTCTTTTCCTTGATCCCATCCTTGACCCTATTCATCTTTATATCCTGTGGAAAACATTTCAAAAACATGGGATGAGCATAAAAAGATCTGAAAGGGATACAAAAAGAAGGAAAAAATTATTAGTTTTTCAAAACAATAAGTAAACATCAATACATCATCATAAGTAATAATTTTCACCATTAGGAAGTAGTAAATACTCTTCACTAAATAAAAGATCATTACTTACCCTTTTGTAACCAAAATATTACCATAAAACCCATATAAAGAACACATAACAAATAAAGGTAAATTGGTACATAAACATACTTAATGGAATAACCATACGATCGACTTCCACACATATCACTAAATGGAATAGCCATACGGTCGACTTCCATACCCAATGCATTGGAGGTTATAACGTAACCACCCGTCCTGGTATTCACGGTGCCACCCATCATATGGTTTATCACGTAACCACCCGTCAAATGTCCAAGTACCATTATAACACATAAAATATTTCAAATTTAAACATTTCAATAACAAATTTTCATTTGCAATCACAATAAGTAATTTCATGATATTTAAATAATCAATCAATTTTCAAAATCCATTTAAAAGTGATTTTTGAATCAAAGTGTCCCATACCACTTTGAATCTTTTAATGGAATTATAATTTTAAAACATTAATGTCCATATAAATAAATACTGAAAACCATTTTAAAGACATGGAAATTAAAGATAAAGACTACGAGTAATAAATCTTTAAAACATTTAAAATGATATTTTGGTTAAAGAGTTTTTAACAAAATGAGAGACTCTTGAATACAAATAATTGTGGAATAAAATTTAATCAGAATATTAAAATATAATGAGAATAAAGGGATTCACGATATAATATGTCAAAGGATTGTATATACACCATATAAGAGTGAATTGGTGCATAACAACAATGAAGTCTCAATGGACATGTAAATTGAGATGAAATCCATTATAAAGATTGTATGCTTAAATTAAGGATAAATAAATCACATAATTATGTGTGAGAAATATAAATAAACCCAATATAAGTGGATATTATGTGTGAAACAACCAGAAGTCATTCACTCATATTCATAGGATGACATGTTCACGAAGCACAAGTTGAACCCAAAGAAATCGAAATTGGGTTAAGACGTTCCCTTGGAAAAATTCTACAGCCTAACGACGTCACTTTAAAATTCAGAAAATGAGTTTATGAGAGAAAAAGGGTATCTCATCACTTGGAAATAAATTTTACATCAATGAGGATATATAACGACATATCCTAACATAATAAGATTCAAATTAAAAGACATAACAAAAAGAAGTCATTTAAAAGAGAGGAGGGTGAATGGTTCCCTTACGGATTTGGTAACTTAAAAAACATATACCACATGAAATAAGGATCATAAAATGAAGATTTAAATACTCATAAATGAAATTATATTATTCAATGATTAGAATCATGGTCTGTACATACACCACACAAAATGAAATAGTGGAAAATATAGCATGAATCTCACGGGAATAAAAGTGAGATGAAACCCTTTAGCTTGTTGTATTCAAATGATTAATTTGGTCAAAAGATAATAACCATAAAATTAATCACAGAATATCATGAATTTAAAGATAATCATGATAATATATATCAAACATCAGTACATAATACACCACATGCAATAAATAAGTGGTGAACAATGGAAATCTCACAGAATTAAAATTGAGATAAGAAAATCCCTTACCTCGTGTCCGACTTGACTCGATCATTCTTTAATCTCATAAATAATGAACTAAAGTTAATTTTTACTTTCTTAAGAACCTTTTTCAAGTTTATTATTCCTTTAATATCACTTATTATCTTGTTATAAACATTATGTAATCATTTAAGTTAATAATGTTTGTTTTGTCGATATTTGGTACTTGAGTCAAAAATGGACTTCTTATAATTACATGTTGTTCATGTAGTAAAAGGTTCATTATATAAATAATGATATTCATGATTTAGATATCATATATATCATATATATTCAGTATATATTTGTATTTATAATAGTACATAACATTTTGAGGTAAGAAATGAAATGCACCGTTCATGGAGACGGTAAGTCGTATGTACGCATGAACGCTACTTTCATTTCTATTTCTTATATTAATGGATTTAAAACATAATGGTACATAGGTATATTATAATTCCTGTATAATATCATATACAATATCATTAACTCTATCCTTTATACATCCCACATAAGGCATTAACGAGTCACATCACTTTGATGGGGCGATAGTCCGCACTTCCTCTAATGAGATTATCGTATTTACCCACTATTGAAATAATAAAGGTATGATATAAATGAAAAATATAGAAGCATTTAGAAAAGATAAACATAAAATATATCATATATCATAATGGACACCATGATAGGTGTTAAGATGTAATTGAACAATCATCGTTTCGGGAGGCGTTAGTTTGTCATCCACATAAACATGATGTTCATCATCAATTAGATGGAGGTGTGTGTAAGTGTAGTTTGAATCCTTCTTATAACAACATACAAGTATATTTAGGATACTGGTGTTGTTACCAAATAAAGAAAATAAAAAGAGTTTAGGGGATGGATAAGTAAAATAAAAGAAACCAATTTAAGAAAAACTATTACCTTTAATTTGGGTAACTCAATTTGGTTTGAACCAAAGGACTTCTTGAAGTGCCTTTTGAATTAGGAAAGGCTTCAAGGAGTAGGAGAGGTATGTTTGGAGGTTAATTGAGAAGAGTTTGGACAAGAAAAATGGCTTGAGAGGTTTGAGTAATTGGATAGAAATGGTCTCCTCTTGTAAGGGAGAGGAGGGGCTCTTTAGGAAAGTGTGAAAATATTATTTTATTATATAATGATATTCGGTTTATAATGTTCCAAAAATCATTAAGGTCAAATATAAGATGAGTAATATTTGAAATAAAATCATATAATAGGAATTGGACATGTTTTTGATAATATTTTAATCATTATAATCTTATTTATTTAAATTATTTATTAATGAGGTAAATACTGCATCATTATTGTGTCATAAATAATTTAATTTATTCGATTTTTAAAAATTATAAAAAATACTATTATTTAAGAAATATTTTTATATTTCCAATGAATATTTATAGTCTAAAATAAGACTTATATGAAACCATATCAAAATTAATTACTAAAAGATTTTTGTTAATGTCAATTTCGTCTTTACCTTAAATTAATTAATCTAAATTGTCATTTTCACTCCCAAGTGGCTCAATGGGGTCCAAAAATAGACCCAAAGATTCCCATGGTCGTTAATGACTCAAAAAATAAGGTTTGGACATTTTTTAAGGTAATTTTTAATTATTATAATATTCTTTTTACCTTGAATTACCCAATTTACCTTAACCGTGGTAAATAAAAGTCAAAAGTTACTATTCAGTAGAAATTATTTTCATCTTAATGAACCAAATTTTATTTCTTGATAACAACCATGTATATAAAATTTTATAAATTCAATTCAAAGAAGTGGTAAAATTTCATTTAAATGAAAAAGTCATTTTTTAACTACCACTAAGTGGTTTCCCTATTCCTCAAAAATTGAAGTTTTTCAGAAAAATACCAATAATTCAACCTAAGATTTATTTGATATTCCGAATTCAAAAATGATGACTATTTTACCAAATTCAAAACATAGAAGTGTAATTTATTAATTGTAAAATTAATTCCCGTTATAAAAACAAATAACGTGTTTTTAAGAAACAATAACTATCAAAAGATTGATACTTGTTTATGTCCAATTTCAAAGTGAAGTTAATTTCAATGACCAAAATTAGATTAAATGGTAAAAATATATTCTAATTACAATTTAAAACAAAATAAAAAGATAATATTACCATATAAATAAGTTATATTAAAATGTAGTTTTGAATTAAAATACAATAATTTCACTATTCATAAAAAATGAACATTATCGGAAAAATTCCAAAAAATTACACAAAGTAAATTTTGATGTCCCCATGATAAAGAAGGATTTTATTAGGTCAAATAGATTGTATTAAAGTGACCAAAATTATATTTAAAGAGGGTTCTCCATTAAAAGGCGGTAAATCGACCTTTTATTGTAAATTATTCTTAATATTAGATTCATCCACATTTTAAGCCTCTAATTTTTATTGGATAAAAGTAAATACATTTAACAAACATGTATAATCATATTGTAGTTAGTTTTTTTCATTCCCGCCAATACAACGACTAGGAGTTAACTACCATTTAAAATAATAATATTATATTATTAGTGTGCAACGTAAGATTTCAAAGAAATCCATTGTTGCGTATCGGGTACGCTATCGAACATAGCAACCCCTTTAGAGTAAAATTAATATTTAATTCAAAAATATTAATAAATATGAAAATTTAATATTCTTTATTTTCATAGGATGTTACATCATTCTCCTCTTTTGGGAATTGTGTCCTCACAATTTTAAAAATTGGGCTCAGGAACTTCATTAAAAGCCCGACATCGAAAAAAGAGTAAATAAAACTATCACTTTAAAATAAAGGATGAGGAGTAAAAAGGTTACCCTAGAAAACAGATACAAGGATTTCAGGAAAACATGGATATAGAGGAGAAAACAGACCATCAAGTTCTGATGGAGAGTGATAGAAAACATGTTTAGGATAATGTTAACCACCATAAAATATCAAACTTGTGATGGGTTAAATAGTCTTTGACTTCCTAGTAGGAAAAGTTAACTGAAAATATTGTTGTTTTAAGTTACTTTTCATCGAGAAATTTATTTATGTGCTTAACTAAAAACATAAGGAAACCCATTTACTTTTCCTGTATACTTTTATCATTCACTATATTTCTAACACAAACTCATATTTCTTCAATACGATGAGTATTCAGGATGACTTGTTTACATTAAAAGTGATATAATAAATTTCGAGAGAATCAAATAATCCAAAAAGGATGAATTATATATTTCCATTGTATTTAATTATTAACTAAAACTAAAATTTTTTGTACAAGATCAGATAATCCCCAAAAGGAAAAACTTTTACATAAAGAGAAACTACTCTTAATCTTCAAAAGTTTTCTTAACAAAGCCCAAAGTTCAACAAAGGCCATTCAATAAACAATTGTCCCTAAAATTCTTGAAATGTAATCCAAACTTTGATTGTAACCCAAATCTCAAAAGGATTTAATTACATAGACTTACAAGATATATCCTAACATTTATCTCTAAGTAACACCACGTACTCATAAAGTCTCATATTGAAAATTAATTAACCTAATCACATATTCTCCATGATAGGTTAATCATTTTCATAAATAAATCAGATCTTTATGTGTCCATAATAAAAAAATAGATTATTCCAAAATAAAATTTCAACCATTATTCCTCAATTGAAATACCATAGTATTCTATCTTCCTCAGGCATATGATGTTTCCTCAAAAGAGAGAGCATCTTCCACAACAACCTTTTATCACTTAATCACTAAATCATTTTTCAATACCAAGTATATCCATTTGGTAAAACATAAGATCCAAAAATCAACTTATTCTTGTTCCATAATTTTTTTTACTAAAATAATAAGTCATACTAACCAGGGACTTCAAGTAGGCTAGTGGTAGGCGATGTGCCCTTGTCGCCCTTCGGTTGTGTGTTTGATTCCTACAGCCTTACCGGATGTTACAGGTTGTCACCCATCCTACGGGTTGTCCTTTTTATAAAACTCAAAAATAACCCGAACATGTTGTAACATCAATGGTTTCCTTATACCTCTCATTTTCATCCAAATTCATTATGATCTCAACATCTTAATTCCTGAAGTCTTATTTCACCACCATATTATAAAATAAAACAATCCCCAAAATGAAGAACATCATACATTGATCATGGTGTCCATTTGGTTTCATCGTCATCTTGTTCACATAGGTAGAAGGTCCATGCATTGCAAAAATGATTTAGAGATACTTCAAAATCATTTGCTTCCTCCATCCAAATACACCTTGTTCAACATGGTTCATATGGGTGTTCATAGAAAACAGTTTTGGAAAATAATCATGTATGACATATAATTTCAAAACATCTGATAAAACACGATTTCTATAAAAACAGTAGAACCGAATTTGATTTGAAACTTTCAGTTAACAGTCCTTTTAAAATACCATAAGTATGTGATGAGAGACTATATTTTAAAATCAAATATAAATAGGTTGCACAAGGGTCTCCTTCTTCAGCAGATTTTTTAAAATCATAATATGCTTCAAAATCATGTGATAAGGTATACTATTTGAAAATGCCCTAATAATATTTACCTTTCTTGAAAATATGGGAATATTGTGAAAATTGTATTTTTCTAAATACAACCCATGACCCATGATGATAACGAGGTATAGTGGAGGTGTTGGATATCTCAAACAACTGATTTCAAGTGAGTTGTATTCTAGAAAAAGTTTTACAATCATCTGAACATGACATTGCAATAATTATTGCAAGCATGTCATTAGGAAGAGATTGGAATTTCGTTTGAGATCCTCCTCCTTCCATTTGTAAATAACTTTCCTTGATCTGAAAAAGTTATAAAACAATGATTTAACTAAAATATTAGATAGGGACTAACCATATGTCTAACAAAAATTCCAAATCCTTAATGTTTTCTAAACCAACCTTTGATACCAACTATAAGGACCTGACCTTAAACATTACATAATATTGAATTAAATAAATAATTCACATTGAGGATCTTTTCAAGATTAGAGTGTTAGATAATTAGGCCATAACTATTTCATTACAACTTGAATATTACAAGTAGAAACTACTACTTAGTATCAATTTTTTTCATAAAATAAGAACTCTTAAAAAGATACATGTCTAGTTCCATGTTTTAGATAGCATGACTTTTCCTTCATCCCATCCTTGACCCTATTCATCTTTACGTCCTATAGACAAAATTTAAAAAACTTGGGATGAGAATAAAAAGATCATAAAGGGATACACAAAGAAGGAAAACTTTTAATTTTTAGATACAACAAGAAAACATGAATACTTCAACATAAGTAATACTTTTCACCTTTATGAAGTAGTAAATACTCTTCACTGAATAAAAGATCATTACTTACCCTTTTGTAACCAAAATATTACCATAAAACCCATATAAATAACACATAACAAATA
Source organism: Viscum album (assembly GCA_963277665.1). NCBI lineage: Eukaryota > Viridiplantae > Streptophyta > Magnoliopsida > Santalales > Viscaceae > Viscum > Viscum album. The sequence continues at coordinate 445,921,820 of OY728137.1, read as the reverse complement.
AAATAATCTTGGGTCATAAACATACTTAATGGAATAACCATACGGTCGACTTCTACAAATATCACTAAATGGAATATCCATACGACCAACTTCCATACCCTATGCATTGGAGGTTATAACGTAACCAACCATCCTGGTTTTCATGACACCACCCATCATATGGTTTATCACGAAGCCACCCGTTAAATGTCTAAGTACCATAATTACACATAAAATATTGCAAATATAAACATTTCAATAACAATATTTCATTTGCAATCACAATAAGTAATTTCAAGATGTTGAAATAATCAATCCATTTTCAGAACCCATTTAAAAGAGATATTTGAATCAAAGTGTCCCATAACACATTAAAGATTTTAATGGAATTATTATTTTAAAACATTAATGTCCACATTAATAAATACTGAAAACCATTTTGAAAACATGGACATTAAAGATAACGATTTAGAGTAATAAATCTTTAAAACATTTAAAATGATATTTTTGTAAAAGAGTTTTTAACAAAATTAGAGACTCTTGAATACAAATAATTGTAGAATAACATTAAGTCAGAACTTCATAATATCATGAGAATAAAGGTATTCATGATATCATATGTCAAAGGAATGTATATACACCATATAAGAGTGAATTTGTGCATAAGAACAATGAATTCTCAATGGAAATGTAAATTGAGATGAAATCCATTATAAAGATGGTATCCTTAAATTAAGGATAAATCAATCACATAATTATGTGTGAGAAATATAAATACACCCAATATAAGTGGATATTAAGTGTGAAACCATCAGAGGTCATTCACACATATTCATAGGATGACATGTTCAAGAAGTACAAGTTGAACCCAAAGAAATCAAAATTGGGTTAAGACGTTCCGTTGTAAAAATTCGACAGCCTAACGACGACACTATAAAATTAAGAAAATGAGTTGATGAGAAAAAGGGTATATCATCACTTGGAAATAAATTTTACATCAATAAAGATATATAATAACATATCCCAACATAATAAGATGTAAAATAAAAGACATAACAAAAAGAAGTCTTTTAAAAGAGAGGAGGGTGAAAGGTTCCCTTACAGATTTGGTAACTTACAAAACATATGACACATGAAAGAATGATCATAAAATGAAGATGTAAATACTCATAAATAAATGTATATTACACAAAGAGTAGAATCATGGGAAGTACATAAACCACACAAAAGGAAATAGTGGCAAATATAGCATGAATCTCATGGGAATAAAAGTGAGATGAATCCCTTTACCTTATTGTATTCAACTGATTCATTTGATCAAAAGTTAATAACCATCAAATGAATCACTAAATACCAAGAATTTAAAGATAATAATGATAATATATATCAAACGGAAATACATAATACACTACATGTAATAAATAAGTGGTGAACAATGGAAATCTCACGGAATTAAAAGTGAGATAAGAAAATCCCTTACCTCATGTTCGACTTGACTCGATCGTTCTTTAATCTCCTGAATAATAAATTAAAGTTAATTTATACTTGATTAAGAAAATTTTTCAAGTTTATTATTCCTTTAATATCACTTATTACCATGTTATAAAAATTATGTAATCATTTATGTTAATAATGTTTGTTTTGTCGATATTTGGTACTTGAGTCAAAAATGGACTTCTTATAATTACATGTTGTTCATGTAGTCAAAGGTTCATTATATCCAGAATTATATTCATGATTTAGATATAATATATATCATATATATCCAGTATATACGTGTATTTATAATAGTAAATAACATTTAGATGTAAGAAATGAAATGCACCGTCCATGGAGACGGTAAGCCGTACGTACGCATGAACGCTACTTTCATTTCAATTTCATATTTTAATGGAATTAAAACATAATGATATATATGTATATTATAATTCCAGTATAATATCATATATAATATCATTAACTATATCCTTTATACATCCTACATAAGGTATTAACGAGTCACGTCACTTTGAGGGGGCGGTAGTCCGCACTTCCTCTAATGAGATTATCGTATTTACCCACTATAGAAATCATAAAGGTATGACATAAATGGAAAATATAGAAGCATAGAGAAAACATAAAAATAATATATATCATATATAAATACAGTTCCATCATAATGGCCACCATGAGAGGCGGTAAGATGTAATTGAACAATCATTGTTTCGTGAGGCGTTAGTTTTCCATCCACAGAAACATCATGTTTTTCATCCATTAGATGAAGGTGTGTGTAAGTGTAGTTAGAATACTTCTTATAAAAACATCCTAGTATATTTAGGATACTGGTTTTGTTACAAAATAATGAAAATAAAAATATTTAAGGGGTTGGAGAAGTAAAATAAAAGAAAATAATTTAACAGAAACCGTTACCTTTAATTTGGGTAACTCTCTTTGGTTTGAACCAAAGGACTTCTTGAAGTGCCTTTCTCCTTAGGTAAGGATTCAAGGAGTAAGAGAGGGATGTAGGAAGATTAACTGGGCAGAGTTTGGATGATCCAAATGGCTTGAGAGGTGTGAGTAACTGGATAGAAATTGTCTCCTTTTATAAGGGAGAGGAGGGGCTCTTTAGGAAAGTTTGAAAATATTATATTATTATATAATGATATTCGGTTTCTAATGTTAAAAATCTCATTAAGGTCGAAGATAAGATGAGTCATATTCGAAATAAAATCATCCAACAGGAATTTAACATGTTTTTTATTATATTTTAATCATTATAATCATATTTATTTAAATCATTTATTAATGAGGTAAATACTGCATAATTATTGTGTCATAAATAATTTAATTTATTCGATGTATAGAAATTATAAAAAAAATACTATCATGTATGAAATATTTTTATATTTCCAATGAATATTTATAGTCTAAACTAGGACTTATATAACACTATATAAAAATTAATTACTAAAAGATTTTTGTTAATGTCAATTTTGTCTTTACATTAAATTAATTAATCCAAATTGTCATTTTCACTCCCAAGGGGCTCCATGGGGTCCTAAAATAGACCCAAAGATGCCCATGGTAATTAATGACTAAACCAATAAGGTTTGGAGAAGTGTTAAGGTAATTTTGAATTATTATAATATTCTTTTTACCTTGAATTACCCTATTTTCCTTTAACCGCATTAAATAAAAGTCAAAATTTACTATTCACCAAAAATTATTTTCATCTTAATGAACCACATTTTACTTCTTGATAACAACCATGTATGTTGGATTTTTGAAATTCAATTCACAGAAGTGGTAAAATTTCATTTAAAAGTAAAATTCAGTTTTTTTAACTACCACTAAGTGGTTTCACTATTCATTAAAAATTGAAGTTTTTCAGAAAAATACAAAAAATTCAGCCTAAGATTTATTTGATATTTTGAATTCAAAATTGATGACTATTTTATAAAATTAAAAACATAGTAGTTTCATTTATTAATTTTAAAATTAATTCCCATTATCAAAACAAATACCGTGTTTTTAAGAAACAATAACTATCAAAAGATTGATACTAGTTTATGTCCAATTTCAAAGTGAAATTAATTCCAATGAACAACATTGGATTAAAGGGTTAAAATATATTCTAATTACACTTTAAAAAAGTAAAAATATAATATAACCATATAAATTAATTGGATTAAAACGTAGTTTTGAATTAAAATACAATATTTTCACTATTTATAAAAAATGATATTTATTGGAAAAATTCCAAAAAATTATAAAAAGTAAATTTTGATGTCCCCATTATAACTAAGGATTATATATGGTCAAATAGAATTTATTAAAGTGGACAAAATTTGATTTAAAGAGGGTTCACCATTAAAAGGCGGTAAATCGGCCTTTTATTGTAAATTATGCTTAAAATTAGATTCATTCACATTTTAAGCCTCTAACTTTTATTTGATAAATGAAAATACATTTAACAAATATGTATAATAATATTGTAGTTAGTTTGGTTCATTCCCACCAATACAACGGCAAGGAGTTAAATACCATTTAAAATAATAATATTATATTATTAGTGTGCAACGTAAGATTTCAAAAAATCCATTGTTGCGTATCAAGTACGCTATCGAACATAGAAAACCCTTTAAAGTAAAATTAATATTGAATTCACAAATATTAATAAATATGAAAACTTCATATTCTTTATGTTCATGGGATGTTATATCATCAATATTCAAATATTATTGGTATGTGATGTGTTCTCTATCTGGATTATTTATTTTAGTTTTCTGATGGGAAAAATAATTCCAATATAGATTATATTTTAGGTCAAACAATAGTTTCATGATTATGAGGATTAGTAATGCCACTCAAACCTTATCAAAGAATAAGTTGAGTGAATGTTTCTTATCAACCTCGAATAGATGGTTTGTTACCCCTAGATTAGTTGGGAGGCTTTGTGGGATGTTCAACTAGTGAGGATATTTTATGGAATACAGTGGGTTATTGACTATAAAGCATCATCACACACCAGTAGGTGAGTCCGAGCTAAATATGTCCCATGATTTCTTCTAGATATGTATATGAAATGCCCAAGATTATTATCTATATGATTTGTTTTATTATTATTCTCTTGATTTATTTGATTGGTGGGTTCTTACATGTTAGTGTAGTTTCCTTTATTTTCCAGTATTAATTTTTATCACCTGGTTATCATATTATTTTTGAGTCTTGGGTTTTTAAATTGGATTTAAACCTGGGAATCTATTGTTATATTTTTTGAAATTTGGGATTGTGTTGTTTTAATAAGTGAAAAAATGATTGATTATTTAAAATTATAAAACCCTATTTCAAAATTTATTTCAAACTAGGGAATAAAAATTGCCTTGGGATAGAAATATTTGAACTATGATTTTCTTACCTATTGTGTTTTTATTCTCATTCCCTACATATTCCACTCAGTATCGGATGACCCAAAATATTTAGTACGTTTAGGTTTTGGTCTATATTTCATTTTTAGAGGGCTATTTTAGTGTATGGTTATGATGAAGTGGTCCGGGGGAGATCATGTTGGGTTATCATTTTGTTTTATTTTTTTTTTCATTTTATTAATTTGTTGTTGTATTGGGATATGTTTATACATATATCGATATTCAATTACAATTGGATTGGGATACATGATCTACCTAGTTTATTTATTTCAGTTTTTTCATTGGGTATAATAATTTCCATCTATAATATCTTTGATTCCCTGAACTAGTTGCACGCTCGGTAGGATTGGGAACACCTCTCGATCCTTGTCATGGATTGAGTTTTCTGTTGGGTAGTATGGAATCCCAATACAGTTCAGGACTGATATGAATTTTTGTTAATGAATATATGGAAAAAATCATTTCTCACATTTTTGATTAATGCAATATTACTCATGGTGCAACCAATATATTGAAAATCAATAAAAAAATATATGATCATGGTTTTTGTAAATACGTTGAAGTATATTACAAAAAATATACTTATTAATAGTTTTTGATATTTAAGGACAAATATAAATGTATTTACAGTGGTACTTCCAATGACACGTATAAATATAGATTTCTTATAGGTGGGTTGTTCTCTCATAATACCATATGCTAGAAATTAATAATGGAGAATACCATGATAACATTTCTAAAATATTTATATGTCTCCCAAACTAGTATCCTTTATCATTTTTTCCCACCAAATGATTTCATCGGGATATAGAACATCTATTTATGTATACTATCATAGAACAAATGGGTTCACATCATATTAGAGAATATTTATGACCTATTAGTGTCAGATTTACTCTTATGACATTATCACATACAATATCACCAATAGGAAAAATCATGTTGTGATAAGAGATGTTTTAATATTCTAATAAATAAATAAAATTAGTCATAATTTACATTGATGTTGGTTTTAGGGAACCAACTCCAATAGAAACTTAATTTCACAATATCGAAATGATAACAAAATTTAGTTTTCTTTCTCTTGAATTATTCTCAGTCTTATAATAAGAAATGTATTATCTCAAGTGCTCATATATTATTTCTTATATGAAACAACATTTACTACATAATCACCACTATCAAAAAATTCCATGAGACGGGATTCTCCCAATATTTTTTCTTTTTTCTATTGATATATCCTTTGCTCTATTATGGGAGTCGACTATTTTGTATTTTTATAATCTAATTTCATAGTGTCATTATTGGTTGGTATCACATCAAGATCTCGAAATGAAATTTATATAAAAAAAACATATTTCATTATATCAAATTCATCTATATATTTAGACTCTATTTTATATTCGACAATAAAATGATTATTTAAAATCTTGGGGTTTTTTTTGAAATATAGCTACGATATAACCCATGATATATGGATCCTCATATCCTTCAAAAACCCAAATTATATCCTTAGTTCATCCATAATACATAATGATAACCATCATAAAAAATAATTTTCATAACCTGTATCAATAGGATACCTTTTGACCATACTCAAGGAGTTAAAAGCACCAATCCTATTAAAAAACATGTAATTCTTGATTGTTTATATCACATAAACGTATTTTATCATACACATTCTATTTTTCTCCTCATATGTTTAAATATTTTTTTTGAATGATTTATACCATGAGATACTAGAATAAATCCTCTCTTGGATTGTGGATAATAAATTTCTTTAGTATGTGGTCATTGTATCTAACCTCACATTATCTAGGTATCCTCTTGGATCTATCAAGTATGACTATGATTTCCAAAATATGGGTTGGTTCACCAAATTGCATTTATGGAGAAGGACTTGTATAATTATTTTTTAACTAACTGTAAAACTGGTATATTGTTTTGAAAAAGTAATATTTCATTGATATTATAAGGACCCAGCCTTATTATATTACATAATATTGAATTAAATAAATGATTCACATTTAAGATCTTTTTATTTTTAGAGTTTTAGAGAATTTGGACATAACTATTTCATATTATCATGAAAAGTTCATATAGACACTACTACTCAGTATCCATTTAAAAAAATAAAAACTCGTAAAAAGAAACATGTCTTTTTCAATGTTTTAGACAACATGACTTTCCTTGATCCCATCCTCAACCCTATTCATCTTTAAATCCTATGGAAAAAATTTCAAAAAACATGGGATGAGAATAAAAAGATCATTATGGTTTATAAAATAAGAAATTAAAACATTATCCCATCAATAAATACAATGCAATGAAACCATAATTCTCAATCATAACATACCTTATGAAATCAAAATATTTATGAATAACACACAAAAATCATAAATCATAAAGGTAACTTATAGCATAAAAAACATAGTTACATTATAGGTTTCACAGCTACATAGGGAGTTACGTTTGGAATACCCATCACAACATATTCCCTAAATCTCATAGGAGAAACCTTAACGTTTACCTCCGTCACGTTTCCCAATGCATTGGAGAGATATCTTGGGCTCACCTGGCCTAGGTATATCACAAAACCACACATATACACTAACATTTCCCAATAATCATAACACGATCATAACACATTAAACAAGCATAAAGGAAAGATAAAATTTCTACATTGCAATCAAAATATATCATTTGGTAATGATTCATATCTCCTGATATAGACATGAATGGAATGACCACTAAATTGGGTTCAGTAATATAGGACTAGAATGGAAAATAAACCCTTTTCTGTAATGTAAATTTTCTTCTATGATGGTTTTGGCAATGTGCCTTGACTAATATTAAAGGACATTATATTCTTATGGTTGTTCCAAAAAATTCATGTATTATTTTATGATATTTGGGTTTATGTCCATAAATATTTATGAATTTTTATCCTATAAAATGACATCACTATCTTTAATATGTTGGTTAAGACTTCGAAATTTTAAGTTATTATGTCTTATGATTATGATATTATTGATATTTCCCTTGTTTAACCATACTTAAATTTTAGCCCACCCTTCCATATGTTTGTTTTCCCTAAATCATTAAAAAATGTATTATGTATGATATGTCAAAATGAGTCTAGTTATGAATATATTAGTGGGAGACAACATAAATGATTTATGAACTAGTTGTTTATGTTTCCCATTTTGTAAAGACACTATACATATACGGTCCTGTTATTGATTTATTATATTTTTAAATGAATATAATTCCATTTTTATGTAATATAAATATATGTAATATATGTGTCATTATATATGACATGTAATAGGTTGGAATCATAGAATGATCAAATATAATTTTAAACAAAAAGGTAATGTGTTTTTCAAATATTTTTTTAATCAATAAATACATTATTTGAATGATTTACATTCCATGTAATTGTTTGGATTAGTGACCTTTTATTGTGATGTATAAGTGAAAAATGGTTTATTCTAAGAGAATCCTCCATTTCTTATATTGAAATATATCCTATAAAATTATGAGATATTTCCTCTCCCTTTGGATATTTCATTCAACAATTGGCCATTTTGTTTACTATTGAAAATATCTTATAGTTTCTAATCCATCTTTTTCATCCTTAAATTGTTCATGGATCTATTTTTTGGCATTTTTCTTTCTAGGATTTTGTTACCGTATAAGGTTTTTCTATTAATCTCATTCAGTTTCTTAGAATTCTTTTCCTTTAAAAGGAATTTCTTGTTGTTTATATTCACCATTGTTGAAAGAATCTAGTTTTATACCTTTTTAATGTATTTATTTATTTAAAATGTGTTAATGCAATTAATTTATTATTGTTCTTGGTAAAACCATTTGTTTATTTCATTAAATTGGAGTAATATATTCTTATAATGGGTTTTTATACATAGAAAAATGTTTTCAAAAAGGTTTTCTCTTCAAAAATGGATTTACAATAATTTGAAATGGATTTTCGAACACTAATGAATCTTTTCTTTTCTTTGAAAATTTTATATAAGATTATTAACATGGTTTTTTATATTTTTTTTTGAAAATTGGAATATTGAGAACCTTTTGTGCATTGGGAAAAAGAGATGGACAGCCTTAGTGTTTTTACACCACCAAGTAGTAACCTTTAGAATATTGATAGACTGTGTCATGACACAATATTGGTTAGATCCAAATTTATTATAGTTTATTCAATTTAGTGTCTAGAACACATTTCTACATCGCTAGGAACAAATATTTGGTGATTTGGAATGTATAATTATTTATCATAATGTTTTTATATTCATGGATTGTTGCTTATATTTATTCGTATGAGGTTGCAACACATGGATTTACATGATCTGTTATTTAATGGATACATGTTTACTCATTTTACTATTGATGCATTGATGTGTCTTTCAATTTTATCACTACTACATGTCATATTTTCAATTTGAGAATATAAAATGATTTTATGAAAATCCAAGGGATAATTATATACCAATGTATTAGATTTATGAAAATTCATTGTAATACTATTCTTGTCTTATAAGAAAAAATTAATTCATTTTTGATATTAGACCTTGTATAAACACTGTGGTGGTATCCTACTAGATAGTTTTCTCACACCCAACTTTTTCCCTTAGGGTGATTATAGATGTTATATTGTAGGATACATGTAAAAGGATGGCAATATTATAGTATTTCAGTTTCTCTTATAGTAATTTCCCTTAGTTCAAGTTTTTTTTAAGTGACTAATAGTCACTTGGAGAATTTTTGGCCTATCATTATTCCTAATATCAAGTTTAACCTATTTTCTGTGGATTATATGGATATGGTTGTATATTTATATTATAGATCATACTCTGTTTGTATATCATTTTTAATTGTATAAAAATCTTATTCTGGTATCTGGATTTACCTCACCATTTGATGGCTACCTTGGGTGTGTGGTTTGGCTATCCCGGGTTGGTCTATTACAATTTGGTGTTAGAGGCAGGTTTATACTGAAGTGTGTTAACACTTCCTATTTCTGGTTCTATGTCTTTGGTGGACAAGAGTTAGGACCATCAGAATTTAGATACTAAGTGTGTAAAAGGGGTTTTGCAATCTCACATTCATGAAAGAACCTATGTTACGAGGGATTGTATATAACATCAGGTTTTAGACATGGGGATTTAGTTCATATAAATGAAATATATTTGATTTTTATTTTGATTGATTGTTTCCTTTTGTTAATGTCTATAATGGATAGAATTCACGATTTCAAAAAATTATTGTGGTTTTTGTACATTTTTTTTGAATTCTAGAAGTGGTCCATTTTTTTTTGGAATTTGATCATGATGTAACTAGTTATTTTAATAGTTTTATTGGAAAATTTCATTAATAAGTGTATTATAAATCATTGAGTGGAATAAATGATGAACATTCCATAAGAAAATCCTCTACATGACCCTTCTTTGGGTGGAGTAATAATCCTCACCATTCAGAATCCGAGTCAAGTGGGTGTCAGGAACATAAGATGTGTGGTGGGTCATAGATATGAGTTTACTAAGAAGAATCCACACATCATCTATACTGATAAAATACCATTGTAATATGGGGAGTGTCTTGAGAGGATTGAAAGGGTATTTAATTTCATTAAGCAACCTCTAGGCTTGATTATAGGTTTTACACATACATGATTGAGGGAACAGGAAGGAGATTGTGTGAATCTATTATGCATGTTATGACACATGAATACGTTACATGGTATTCTTTAAAGAAATTATTTAATCATATGGTTTAACCAAAGGTGTTATGTGTAGAATGGACCAGGGAGCTTCTAACCTTCGATTAAGGGGGATTACCATTTTTGTAGAATTTTATCTATTTTTCTAATATTTGGCATCTAGAAACGATGCATATCAGTAATGAGTACCTAAATTCTCAATGTATTTAGTTATTTATTATTCATAATATTTTGTCGATGTTGATTCTCATGTTCCATCCAACAATTGTCAGGGATGATAAGAAACAATATTTGTCTATGGTAGACATAGTTGGGAAGATAGGTTTTAGTGGTGTGTCAGTTAGTTTAGTTGTTAGTTAGGGTGAATGTTCTATCAAGAAAATGAAACATGGGGTTGGTTAGTTCACTTAATATCCAATTTTAAGGGATTAAGTAGGATAATAGTAGTTTGTTCTGTATCAGTTTGGGTAGTATATTCTTACTATTCCTACCTGTACAGAGGCTCCTGCGACTTTTCATCATTGTAGATTATCATGTCATCTATAGCATTTCTATTGAAGGATATCCTAGGTAAGTAATATATTATCCAATCAAACCAATGGTTCACAGGTTTTTAGTTATGTTCAAAAGGGTGGTGTGTCAAATCCTTAGTCCTAGAGGGTTTTACATGTGTCTAAGGATGAATGTATTTATACAATTTAATATGCAGAAGTGGAATTATAATGATGGACATCTACTGTTAGAGGTATGGTCCTTAATTAATATTCTTTTGTGCTATATTTTTTTGATATAGGTTCTAAACATTATTATATAACTTCAATTATCATTTTCATGTAGGGAATGAGTTTAGGGATTATGACATACTTGATGTATCTTTCTACACCATTGAGAATGATATATAAATAAGGTTTCAACTATTCCACATGTCGGGTGATGATATCTTAATTTAAATTAGGAAGGAAATTATTGGTACTTGATATTGAAATATTCAATTTAAGTATCATAATGGATTAGATGATCAGTTTTATGTATCATATAAGTAGTTATCACTAATGGGAACAATTCTTATCTATCTATGGAATCACTTATATAATTCTGGTTGAGTAGGACATTAGATTAGAAAAGTTATTTCATATTATACCTTATTCTAATATAATATGATCTGTATTTTCAAATATGTTTCATAATTTAGTTGAATTTTTTTGGGTGGTGATCTAACTACAGTGGTGACTGTGTACCCCAAGGGAATTTTATATTAATTTTATTGGGTTTCCACCCCAATGAGAGGTCGATTTTAGTATTGAAATTCTCTCTTGAATGATACCCATTTCTATTCCATAAAATCAAATATATCCTACAATGTTTGTTGAAAATAATTTCCATCTTGAGGACCTATAATCTAAGGGATTTTTCCATTCTAGTGTTTCAATGTGGGATTCACCTATCCTTATATCTAATAAGGAAGATAAGAGCCTCAGTCTTTATATTTACTGTTAGAAATTAAATCTGTTTACTTTTAAGAATCAATATCCCCTTCCTGGGATTATTTATCTCTATGAACATATTAGAGGGGCATGTTGGTCTTCATATATTGGCCAATAGTTAGGGTACCACCAGATGAGAGTCCTGGAAGAGGATATACCTAAGACATCATTTATAATTTAATGTGGGGATGATGAGTTTCGGGATATTTTGTTCGGTCTAAATAACTCTCTTGCAGTTTTTATGGCTATGATGAATCATATTTTCATCAGATCATGGACTATTTTTTAATGTATTTACTAGTTATATATTGGATTAATCTATGTTATAGTGACTTCCCAAATACCATTTGGATATCATTTTTCAATCCTTCAATAAAAAAAATCTAAATAATATGCTCTCCAAATATGAATTTTTGATCCTAGAAGTGAAATTTATCTGTTACATGATATCTTATAGTGGTGTATCATTTACAATGAATTAATATAGGTAGTGATATCATGGTATCATCCCATAAACATGTTTGAGATCTGATACTTCTTTGGTTTGGATGGTTATTATATATGGTCTTTTAGGATTTCTAGAGGATCTCATATTAGATGGATACATTGACCTGTAAGGGTGTAATGATTTAATGTAATGTAAAATGTTAGATATATTATCGAGAGTTAAAGGTGACATTGACTTCAACATAGTTTTTGATTCATTCCTAACTTGGTTCGGTTTATGATGGTTTTTGAAATTATTATGTTACAAATTTTGGATGTGTCTCGTTGTAGGGGAAATTGGTGGTGGCCTATGGCTCATCATAGTTATACCATAATGAGAATAACTACCCTACTCATGATCATGAATTGGTAGTGGTTATTAATGTGAATAAAACATGGAATTATTAACTCATTGGGGATAGTTTTATAGTGTATTCTAATTAGAAGAGCCTAAAATTTATTTTTACCCAGAGGGGACCAAACATAAGACATTGTTGTTGGGTAGAGTATCTTATGATATTTGATTTTGATATTTCATACACCCCTTATAAGGGAAATGTGGTCGATTATTCTTTGATAAGAAAATTATCATGAAAATCCATGATGTAATAGGTTGAGTGGTGGCCTTTGATGGGATGTATTGTTGAGATGAGATTGGTATAAAATAGGATGGTGGATTTGTGTTATTAAATTTGATTGTAGATGAATTGAATTTTGATGAGTGAATTTTGTTTAATATTGTGGAAGAGAAAAATTTACAATGCTTTCAAAAAAATCCATAACAGTAGGGATACCTCTATCAAATGGTCTTAGTCTCCTAATAGTGCATTATGATTACATAGTTGACTGGTTGTTACATTTGACATAGTTGTGGATATGTATATAGTAGAAATTGGCCTTTTTGGTTTTTTCACCTTGAGGCTATCAAATGTATCATGAATTATGATGTTGATATAAGTAGTGGGGGTGTGGCAGTTAGTTATATATTTTGTATCACGATGTCTTAGTGTTATGTAATTAAGGTAGAACGCTAGAGACATGTTTGTTTTTTGGAAACCCAAACGAATATAGTAGGGAAGTGGGAAGATATTTCAATAAAATTTTCATTGTGATTCCAAAGACTCCTAGTGAAAATGATGTGATTTGGGTGATCATTGATAGAGTCATAAAATCAACTAATTTTATCCCTATTAAAGAGACAATTAATATGGAACATCTTGGGGAATTCTTTGTCTGAGAGATTGTGATACCTCAATGGGTTCCACTTCTGGCTATATCTAATAAGGACATGAGTTTCATGTTCATTGTCTTGAAATTTTTATAGGAGGAAATGGGTTATGAGATTTGATTGAGCATGTCATATCATTCATAGATGTATGGACAGATTGAGAGGGATATCATGGTTCTTAAAGATATGATCTATAATTATGTTATTTAATTTGGAGCATCTTCAGAAAATTTTTATCCTTTGGTCATGTTTTTTAGATTAATTGTTATCCTTCCTCAATTAGGATAGTCCCCATTGAGGCTTTGTATGGGAATAAATGTATATTTTTAATTTTTTAGATTGAGTTTGGAGAGTGGTCCCTAGTTGGGCTATAGTTTATTGGGAGATGAATAACATACTGTAGTTGATCCGAAGGTAATTGATCAGGACACATAGTCATCATAAATCTCATGAAGATTATCATCATCTATTGATAGATATTGAGGTTGGGGATATCATATTTATTTGAGTTTCAAATTTCATGAGACCTCATCAGTTATGTAATAGGGGTATGATGGAACCATGGTTTGTGGGACCTTTGATATCGTTGGAAGACAGGGCAAGGTGGCCTATTGGTTTTGCATGCTATTTGGTTTCAAATTTATACAATATTTTATTCATGTTTCCTAAATAAGTTCATATATACAAGAACCTTAATCTGTGATTGGATGGGAGGATATTGATATTATGACTGACACCACTATGTTTTGGCATCTAGTTCTGATTATGGATTGACGAGTGAAGATGCTATGTGGTAAAATGATTCCTCTAGATAAGGTACTATGGTAATCCAGATGGGCTATCCATGAGATGAAGGAGAGGGAATTACTTAAAAGGATGTATTTTCCTTCAATTAATATGATTCTATGAATTTTTGGGATTATTAGTGAAAAATCATTTATGGTGGAGAGAATAAAAATCCCTATTATTATATTCTGGTACTGACTTGTTTATGGTTATTTTATCATCATTATTTGAGAGAGTTTGAGGGATTATCAGGGATAGAGAGACTCTACGGGGGAAAAAGAAATAAATTTTAGTGATTTAGGTTTGTTTAAATTAGGTATAAACATGTGAAATACATAGAGGTGTTTTTTTGAAGATTTAAGAATTCTCATAGTGGGTTTTTTGAATTTTTTTTCTTACACCTGCTTCTTTTGTCATTTTTATGGATATTCATGGCATGAAATGGGGTTACAGGAGGTGAAATCATGAACCAAAAAAATTCACAAACTGATATAGGTGTGAAGGATTTACCCACCTTTTAATATATTCATGTGGTTAAATGATGGAAAATATTTTTTGGAATAAAAAGCTGATTGGTTTTTTGGAAAATATTTATAATTGAAAAATAAATAGCATGAATAATTCTCTCACCATGTACTAGTAAATATTTGTGATTTTTATGGATTTTTATAGGTGATTAAGGGTTAATTATATATCAATCATTCCTATACATAACCCAAATAGATCTTAAGAGATTTTGAGGGATCTCATCTCAATTTCGATCTTTCGTTCAATGATTGTTCAATGTGTTTGTTGAGGTGCATCTCTCAGGGTATGTGATCCTTTCATTTCATCCTTCCATTGGACATAACAACTACATTAGCTTCATTTTAGGTTTAGAATTATAATCAGATAGAGTTTTTTATTGATGACTTTCAGTATTATAGGATGTCTTATCACTCTAACTCCATTGTCACAATTTCCATTCACCATTGTTGAAGGCATCTTGGTTTATATAGTTTTGAGGTAGGTGTTTCTATATAATGGGTTAATGCAATGAATTTTATGTTGTTCATGGTAAATTACTTTGGTCTGTTCATTATATTTAATATTTAGTTTTATGTAATGGATTTTATTGAAATAGATTTTTTTTTTCAAAATTGGGTTTCTATTGAAAATAGATTTGATTGATTTGGAAATGGATTTTCAAAAACTAAATGGGATTGGATTGGATTTTAAAATGTTTTATAAAATTTTGTTCAAGTTTTTTAAAATTTCTTTTTTAAATTAGAACATTGGGACCTTTTTAGTGATGGTATAGAGCCACATGTCGCCTAAGTGTGTGTGGAACCACTAAGAGGTAACCTTTATGATATCGATGGACTGTGGAAGGTCTCGATATTGATTGGAGTCAACTTTATTCATGTTTAGGATCTTGATTGTGTAGTACACATTCTCCCATAGACTGAGACCCAATATGATGCGCTTTCTCATTTATATTTATTTATCATATTTTTTTATCATCTATTCCTAGTCAATTGTTTTTAAACTAGGTTTTTTCACATTGGTTCATATTATTGTTTTATTCATGGACAAGTGTTTAATTGATTACCTCTTGAGGAATTGATGTGGTTTCTTGTTTTATGAATTCAAATTTTCATATTACTAGTTTGAAAATATAAAATTAATCCACTAAAATTAAATTGAAAATGATATAAAAATGATTTGGATTACTTAAATTCATTGTAAAATTATTTTTGTTTTACAAGAAACAAATATCACATCGTTGATGGTATACCCTATAGAGACTCTATGGTAGAATCCTACCCAGCATTTTCCTCATACCTTACTTTTTCACTTAGGGAAATTATAGATGTTTTATATAGGATATATGAAAATATATTGAATAATGTAGATTGCTGGTTCTCCATTTATCATTTCCTTGGGTTTGGGTTAGATTGGAGGTGAATAATGGAAAAATGGGGGCATGATGTTCACACATTATTCATACTTTCATGATTAACCAATTTGTTATGGATTGTATGGATATGGCAATACAATTTTCTTCACTATTTTACTATGGTTTATTTAAAGATTAATTATATAAAAGGCATGTTCTTTTCTCATTCATTACCTCATAATGTGATAATTGACTCCAACATATGGTTTGGTATACCAAGATTGTCCTTTTATAAAACCCGATTTTTGATTGTTACATGTTGTGAACCCGCTATATTGTAGGTAAATCCTTGATTCCTTATATCAATTCTTCAAATATTCTGAGATATGATTATACATTGTGTAACTGCTTCCACTATCTATAAATTCCTATTAGACTGTAAAATTAGTAGACTCATAAAATAAAATGAAAAATCCAACTATATGGTTTCTCAGTAAATTGGAATAAGTGTTAGGACCAATAGGGGCCTATATACCCTGAGAGGGGGGGGGGGTGGATAAGGGTATGGATATTCTTTTTCCAAATTCATCCTGCCCCACTGGATCTTGAACTCTTTATTACAAGGGTCAATTTGTTTTCACTTGTGTGTTCACTTAATTTATTCTTTATTTGATGATGATGCTTCAAATGTAATGTAGGGAAGTAAGCAGGAAGACATAGAGATTTTTAGTTGGTTCACCCTCACTGGGCTACTTCCAAGGAGCATACGCCAACAAGTTGTCAGTCGTACCAAATTCCACTAAACTTCACTAGCTGTGGATTCAATGGTTCGAGAACAGTCACTCTGTCCTAGGCTCACTGCCTTTACAAGGTTTAGGGTCAGCTCACTCCTTTCCCAAGGGTCACTCCCTATTTCTCTCTCTCCGGCTCACTACAGGTGGAGAGGATCACCTTCTTCCTCTTCCTTTGATCATAACGTCAGAAAGGATCCACTCACAGTTTATAGACTTGTAGGTCTCTTCATTATCTCTAATGAATACATCCTCTGTTGTATGTGGATGCTCTGTTGAAGTCCAAATTTCACCCGTATATGAATCTCACATTGCACCGAAGGTATCGGGCAATCTTCCAGCTTTCACGTAGCCCTGAATAACCGCTGTGAATCATCCTTAATCGGTGCACAAGTATTACCCGGGGCGCAAGTATCGGCGCATAGGTAACAACTGGCACGCAAGTCCACCTCAACCACCTGCGCGACAAAACCATCTTTAACTCCAAACCTGTGCGACTCACTTCCTTCCTTGCCCAAACTGCCTTAGGCACACAACCATCACCAGGCACACAAGTCCTACTTGCACAACCATACACCACCTACGCGACCACCACACCAGCACAATGGGAGCTCTGATTTTTAAAAGTGTTGAACTCTGTTGGAAATGAGGAGGGGTGGTCCAGTATTTATATGCATTTGAACACTATGTGCGATGGCATGCAAGTCTCCCCGCGACGTGCAAGTTTTGGTGCCCAGGTCTCTATCCATGAAAGTCACCTGCAAGACCACACCAATACATGCGTGACCCTCTTTCCTTTTCCATATTTTGAGCTTTTGATCCTGAAAAATAACATGCGCGCAAGTTCTCAAGCTTCCAAGGAATCTGCGCGCAAGTCTCTTCACAGCGCGCAGGTCACTTGTGCGACCACACCAATACCTGCGCGACCCTCTTTACATAGCCATATTTTGATTCTCTGATCTAGAATAACATATGTCGGGCAAGTTTCTTCTACTTCAAGTCAACGGCTCACAGGTCTCTTAGATAAAACCAATTTTCTCCATGTGTCGATTTTCAAGCCCAAATTTTTTGAAAACACTAGAAAACGGCGCCACCTTGTATCGGTTCTTTTTTTACCACCTCCAGATCATCCATTCCTTTTTTCAACATTCCTGAATTAAAGATGGATCATTGACCATAACTCTTGTACTCGACATTCCACCATGAAATACCCTTTGTCAACAAAATTGTATGTCATTGTTTTTCTTTGCCAACAATCACCACACAGATGTCCACTTTTTCAACAAACACAATCACCTCAAAAATTCTTCAATGATACCTTGAGGGATTTTTTCCCAACAATAATCCTACCAAGTCTTTGAAAAATTTATAACCAAAAATATAAATTCAAACAAGCATACATCACTGTCCTTTGTGTTATGTTCCACCATAAAATGATCTATATTCCCATGAAACCCTCAAACACACCCAAAGAAGGAAAATAATCAATACATTTTAATTTGATTTTGTATAAAGAGTAATGGGGTTTTACATCATCTATTAGACCAAAATATCTCATTTTATGAAAAAATCACCAATATCCAACCAAAAAAACTGATATTTAAACAGGTTTCTATACAAGAAATTAATGGGTTCCATCATGTTGGTATATTGGTAACTATTGTTATAAGAAAAAGAAAATTTTCACAATTGGTCATATAATTCTCTTCTAATGTCAAGAACATAATCATGAAGCATATAATAATGAATATTTTTATCTCATTCTTTATATCCATTTTCTAATGGTTATATGTTCCCTTCAATCTAACTAGGTATCTCAAGGACTCATGGAGACCGATCAAAAAATGATAAATGAACCATGGATCCCTATAAGTAACTATTAAAAATGGAACTCCATGAAACACGATGATCTATTTCACATACTGTATTTCCATGTCCTCAACCATGGTCAATTCATAGACTGTTATAAAGTGAACCAATTTTGACAGCCAATATATCACTACCGATATCACATTATCTTTTAATGGGTTACCTTGAATCCAAAACACAATGTACATACAAATATTTTCACACATCCAATTCAGAATAAGAAGGGAAGATTTCTACTCCTTGAACATAACCGTCTATGAAGTATAATAATAAGAATCAATGTTACTAACAGACCCTCTCATACATAACCACAATAATATGCATATAATATATATTTTTCATCCAACCACGGTGATCTCATCAGTGAGAATTAGGGATATTTCACATCACATCCTTTCTCAATACTAATGGTCTGACATACCTATTCTAGAGGCATAATATATCATTAAAAGTGAATGAGAAGTCATAGATAGTCTCCCCAGCATAAACCGAGTCCCTAACTCCATATAAATAATCATCAAATTATTTATCCTAAAGGATATTTTGGATAATGGATGAGTTAAACTAAATACTTTAGTGAAAAATCTCAATTACATCCTCACAGGCTTCCAAATGTTTATGAAGCATGAGAGACAAAAAATTCCAATCATCCAACTATTCTTTCATAGAATTGGTTAGATCCTTCCTTCTCAATTAATCATTTACGATATTCACCATAACATGGGTTTATATAGTATTGAAATGAAAATATTAGAGGTACTCAACCCATTACATCTATCATAGATTCAAATATTTTTGATCGATGATATAACTCTGGCTTTTGAGAATGAAAACTTTTGTAAACATTTATTTGAAATTGAAATTATACAAAATCATAAGAGATTTCTACATATATACAAGTTTTAGATCACAAAGAAAATACATAATCAACATTTGTCTAAGGTTTAGGGAACCATAATCCAACACATGAACACCCTATAAGATAACATAACCCAATCTTAAATCTAAAGCATCACAACAGACCATATAGTTCTTCCTATGCACTATAATATTTAACACATATGAAGAAGTAAAAAAAATTAATCTCATTAAAATAATTTTAAAGAATTGATTCCAAAAGTCACATCACACATTCATTTATGAGAGTGTTCAATGTAATATCCTACTTTGGGAAATATTGATGAATCACTGCTGATACCCCCTATAACGAATATGTTTTGAATCCGGAAAACTTTATGTGACAATTCCCTTGTCATAACTCCCTCCATATTCTTAAGATAAACTAAAATACAATGTTCTAATACCACATGTCCCTATAAAAAACATCCCAAATCTAGAAATATTATATTTATAGATTTTAATAATGTTTGTTTCCTCTCAAAATTTCCAAAACTATACTAAAATAATAAACATGATCATCTTAATTACTTGAGGAAACCATGATTTCATAAAAAAATACCAACATGATTGAAGAGATATACTTTGGTAATACAAGGTTCATTAGTTCCACAAAAACCACATTGGTATTAGTTAGTCTAAAAAGAATAACAATGTACTCATAATTTCCATACCTAAACATAAAGGACTTCATCAGCAGGTCAGATTCCATAATTTTCAATTGGTGGTAACCAAATCATAGTTTAATCTTCAATAACCCACTCATTCCTTTTAGCTGAGTAGGAATGTAATTCTTATGTAATAAAATATAAATTTTCTTTATTGTATCTTGATTTCATTTACAAAAATAAAAACAAAATCAATGTGTCCCATACTCATTAAATGAAAAAAAAACATAAGCACCACTCAAGGTGACACAGTTTGCTGAATAAATAATTTATTTAGAATATCATCCAAATGATTCTTTAACTATTTCATTTTGTATGGTCCCATATGGTAAGAATAAATAGAGGTAGTGTTGGTACTATGTACCAAGTTAAAAAAAATAAACATCCCTTACTCATGGTATGATGCAATATTGGGATAGAAACATGTCAGGGAACTCAACAAAAATATAAGAGATAAAGAACCAAAATATTACCATGATATAGAAATATAAAAATTATATTTTAACCTTCTTGACTCTAGATGAGGTAATCTGGATCTACTCAATCTTAGTTACCATTCACCCTAAAATAAATTGCACACCCCCTCAGGTATAGAAAACGAAAAATATTAATGATTATCGTAAACGTAGGACTTATGGGAAATTAACTAGTCCATACTATTTATGAAAAAAACCATGTTTAGAACAAAAAATTATTTGGTGAAAGCAATATAATATAAATTAATGAACCCATAAGTTTATTGATGACCATACTCTTTCATTATTTCTAGGGGTTCAACAATATCCATAATGTAAGGAATAAGATTCATTTAAAGCTTTCTATAATTAATAATACTTATTGATATGAATAAATTAGATTCACTAGAATAAAATATATTATTCATTGGAGATGAAGCTATAGTCATGGTACCTCTCACTATCATTGGTCCCACATCATATGCCTTTAATGACTCTTCCATTGTGTGAAGGAGATTCATTGTTGATACATGTGGCCGGAACCCCATAATTCATAAAGAATATATCTCTAAAACAATACCTTCAAGAGATGATGATCCCATTCAACTAAAAAATAATGAAAAGATATGAAAAATCATATTTAAGTGGCCTTAAAGATCGTATGAACTTCAAATACTCAATACCATAATAAAAACCCACTTCGAATGACCAACATTCCAACACTAAAATCTCTTTAGTGGGATTATTCCCAAAAAATACGTTATGGATGATTATTTATATTTTGGTCTATCCTGATACTCATCATACTTACTCATTCCTATAAACATACTCAAATAACTACCCCTAATAGAAAAATGAAATCTCCCAAACCCTAACATACCAGTGAGGCCAATATTAGCCATCAAAACTCTATCGAGAACATCTAAAAAATAATTGATTTTCACTATGAAAACCTAAGATAAAATAATACATTTAAGACCCATATCAAATCTTTGGGCCTCTTATTTTTTATTTTTAACTTCATTAGTAGAAAACTGAAAAAGTTTAGAAAATCAGTTCACATATTGATTCACAGTTTTTTCACATTTCCAGAGGATGATAAAAACTAAATAAATATAAAAATAAGGCTTTTTGATATAAATAATCCTCCAAAAGTGATATAAATTACTTCCACTCCATGACGCCATTAAGAATAATTATAACAAATGAATCCCTCCCCATTCTTCTAGGCCCTTTCAACATGAAGGTGTTAAATTTTACCTTTATCGAATAAGGTGTTTACAAGAACTAAAAATGTTCCCTGTTCCATATGAACCAATCCTATTCCTCATGGGAATAATTTGTGCATTGTAATGTAGGTGTATTTTATAAATGAAACTCCCATGAATAATCTCTTGTTTAATACCACCAATGTGCCACTACTATTGAATAAATTCTAATCAGTGAAGATACCTATCCTAGAGCTTAGATAACACACACCACTGTATTAATGTGGTTTAGATCATTGGGAGGGTTCACATTCCATGTATCATTAGTATCCACCTCATAATGTATATTCAAATTTATTCATTCAGCCATGATAAGACACAAAATCAACATGAAGAATATAATACATCAGTAAGGATACTTAGATCATTAACTCAATAAAGATATATTAGAATATAAATTATATAAAATAGAATTCAAACTTTTAGTATTTCAACAGACTCATTTAAAATGATTCCAAAAATATGCATTTCTCCAAGAACCCATGGGGACTTAAGATACACTATGATGAGAGAAATCCTATAATTTTCTTGTAATTACCCCTTTAGTATTGAAAATCATACTTCCAATCTACCATGGAATAATAAATAACTTATGAACACCAAGGAGTGACACTCAACCATCCTATAATACAATTTTCTCATGGACCAACATGAATACCGTAGTACAATGATAACCAATACAATACTAACAAAGCCTGAAGGGAATTCCAGATCCATTCCAGTCAGTGATAATGGCCTAAAGTCAAATAAGAATCAATGAGAAGAAATTGTCAACAATATTAAAAAACAAAAAAATGAAAATAACTGATTTGGTATTCCAAAAACACATTTATGATAATATTACCATAATTAGATTGATTTAAATACCAATTTAACATGACATATACATAATAACACCATATATATGAAGAAAAATTCTCACAATACCATTGTAATATACGGATGATAACTCCACTAGTCACACCAATCACTCCAAGGACCCATAAATCAACTAACTCACCTCTCCCAAGTGGTGTTATCCCTTTTCTTGGACCAGGAATAACATAATCTAATAATTCACAAAGGAAATGGTATGGTGTGAGAAAAATATCCCATTGGGTTCTAACAATGTGTTTCATAGAAATTATGATACAATTAAGCCATTTATGATTCATTTTTTTTATAATAAGGCATATGAATACATTTTATATTTTTACCCAAAGTATTCATTCCAATCATGTATATGACAGATAATCAAATATAGACTCAAATTTTCATTTTCAAAAAAGGGAAAAAGACATGAATAAACCATCTCAACAAATAATATCATTTAGCAATCAAATAAAATCAAATAACCATGGTCACATTCATTTTGTTTAGGGAGTTTTTTATCAATGATCCATACACTACTCATTCTATCAATTCAGATCTGTTTGGTGCAAACAACCCTTAGGATCATGTAATCGGGAAAATATAAATAAACATCTCATTCAAGGAAACCATTATAAACTTGTTTTAGAGAGATTTTCCTTAATCAATTCATTATTATAAAACCCTATTCATATCAATCGTGTCCCACCCACTAACTACATAGGTTCACATGTGCTTCAATCAACATTTCAATCAATATTTTGATTATTTAGCCGTCTAAAAAAATTCATTATTCATTGCCCAATACCCTACTTTATATTCCACTTTCCATTTCAATTTAAAAACCAAATCTGAGGAATTCATCAAATCTAGGTATTTCAAAAAAATCATTCATTTAAATCCATAATCTCAAAAATCTCTATAAGATATGTCTATTAAATCCCATTTCATTTCAATTCATATTCTCTCATTAATTAAAATATATTTTTCATTCCCATGGAAATAAGTTTTAATTCAAATATTCCATTTATTATTCAATATAAAATATCTAATCAATTGATTGATATCAATCGAGAAAAATTTCAAATCATGAAATAAATTTGGATATCAATTTTTGGGATTATATTTAAGGAACTAACAATCCTCAATAAGCCAATCCAATCAATACCCTCAACAAAAACAATAAAAAAATGAAGGTGAATTAGATCTCATAAAAAACTAGAAAATCAAGATTCATCAAAAAAATAATTAAATAAACAAAAAATAGGAGGGTTCATTTCTGTCACAAATAAAATAATGACACAGAAGATAATTCATAAATCAATTGATATTTCAATTATTTTAGATGGATTAATTTCAGCCATTAGAATTTTAATACTCTTTCAGGTGGTTTCCTGGTCGGGCCACTTGGTTAGTAGTACGAGTGAGCCAAACCGAGTACCCTTTCTAGGATTCTAGAATTTGTTCTAGATTTCAAAATATTGTTATACTAACCATAAATGAACCATAAAAACCCAAATTTTTTATGGTTGAATAGTTTGGGGTGGAGTTTTAATGGTTTCACAAACCATGCTCTACCCTCCAATGCCTCTAAATAGGGGTGCATAATATATTTGTCCAAATCAAATAGTTTTCCTTAACTATGTTCCAATCATGAATATCGTAAGAACATAAATAATTATATAACATTCTCTAGAAAAGACTTGAATGAAGGTGTAAAAAGGTGATCATTAATGGATTTGAAGTAACATAATGCTAGTAACAAGATGATACATGATAATACCCTAAATATAGTTTGATTTTGGAATACCAAATCATTGATTTGTTCCGAGGATAGAAGAAGCACCGATGGGGAATTCACAAAATAGATATTTTTTAATCATTGATTAATCAATGATGTATATTTAATGAGAACAATGTTACTAATGGAATTTAGGTAGATAGTAATTATCTGTAGAATTCATCAAACGTAACATCATCACAAAACGATTTATAATTGATTTAAGAATATATGAAATTACATTGTAATGAATTATTTATTCATTGATGAATATATAAATGTATCTATATATTATTTCCATTGATTTATTGAAATCATGAATATATTATCTCAAAAATTTATCCATGTGTCCACCAAAAACCATTGATTTACATTATAGGAATTTACATGTTTTATTAAAGAAGATCTTAAAACTCCCAACATTCATCGTTGATCACCAGGGGAATCATTTCCATGAAGTATTCTACTTCATATATCTATAATTGAGAGGGGTGATGTGAGATGATATCTCTCTATTATTGATAGAATTATTAGGGTGGGCCCTACAATGTCTTGAACCAATTCTCCTTGACTTTTGAAAAACACAAATGGATAGACCTACAGTTTGAAATAATATAACTGAGTTTAAATACTGATAGGTTTAGAAAATAAAAAATTTCATGTTCCCTTATTTATTATATAATACCCATGGTTCTCCATTTCTATAAAAATAATATTATTATTAATATTTCATGATAGTTTCAATGCCATTAAATTAATTAAATATTGCTTGTTTAACTAATTGTTTAAATTGTATTCAAATAATATTTAATATAAATTATTTCTCAAATGAACATTAAAATTGGACCATAAAAACACTATAATAATTAATGGTAATTTATTAATTAATAATTAATTAATTAATATCGCTTTTTTATTGAACAATGAATAAATAAATATTATATTCACCAGAATGAAAATAAATATTTAATCAATATTATGATAAAAAAATATTATCTCAAATCACAAGGGACTAAATATATGCCATCAATCAAGCCACTAGTTATTATTGTTGGAACCACTTTGTGTATAAGGTTGTATTTGTTGCCAATAGTTGTCAATGAAGATCAAAATGAAAGAGATCAAGAAGTACTCCAATGAAATGGAGGAATGATAATTCAGGCGATTGTTGTACTGATCATAAGTTCAAAGAACATGTGTCAAAAGTGACACATTGTTTACAACAATGAAGAATGTGAGGTGTAATCCATCTGAGGATGATTAAAGAAGAATGGGATTTGGTGAAGACCATGCAACTCTTTATGATTTCATGAGAACCATGCAAGAGACTTCTTGAAGACTAGAATCGTATGTTTTTCATGAAGTAGAGGAAGATGGTTGAAGAAGAAGAAAATGTGCAAGGGATTGGCATTCCGTGACGGCCATAAACATTGGACTTATGAGATGGCCATGCACATCAAATTGTATTATAAGACGATGATTCTAAAGCTGTTCCATCAAAGAATACATATCATGATAGTGGAGTTTGTGGTGACAGCAGAAGAGTTGCTGAAGGATTCAGATCACCGAGAAGAAGTGTTTTTGAGGTGTTTGTTCTTGTTGACAAAGCAATCAAATGACATGGATCCATGTCTAATTCAAGAATGTCGAAAAAGGAATGGATTATGAAGGAACTGATGAGCAAGTGGCTGACATCCTGACGAAGCCATTGTCAGCAGCTGTGTTTGAAAAGCATCGGTTGAACCATGGTGTTCAGCTGCCTCCTAGTGCATAAAGAGGATCCGAGATACCTCTCTCCTAGATTATGATAACTGTCTTTATCTGTTTATGGATGTGATGCAGGTTTGTGGGGGAGATACTATCCATGGGGAGTATGGTTTGAGCAGAAAATTTTACAGTTTACCGGTCTTTGGGATTGTTTTCAAAGGGGGAGAAAGGAATAACTTCAATGGAAGTTCGGATCGTGTACCAGCAAAGAGATCATACCGTTCAAGCAGACACCAGTATTGAAGGTGGCGCCGTTTTCCAGTGTTTGCCAAATTTTTGGGGTCCAAAATCTGGAAGTTGCTGAGCATCACGAAAGGTGGATTTTTATGAAGATAATAATTAAATATGGAAAAGGCATGAATTTCGCGAAGAGAGAATTCATGGTTTGGAAATCGCGAAGACCAGAAGAATGGAGGCGGTGAGTATTTGCGATTACGTCAAGTTTCGTGAACAGAAGAGGCTGAAACACATCGCGGCGGTGAAGGGCTTTGCGAGGGAGCTTCGCGGCGAAGGCGTGAAGGTATGTTGACGGTGATGCTTCACGACTACGTCAGGCTCCGCGAATGGAAAATTGCCATGGTGCTTCACGATTTGGACAGAATTCCGGCGGAAACTTTGGAGCCTTGCAATTTGAGATGACGTGGCATTGCCTTCGTGCGGAAGGGATGAGGGTCGGTGGAATCGCCTATAAATAGAGGCCGACCCCCTAAAGAGAAGTAGAGAGAGCGCTCAATGAAAATACTTTGCTCTCGGTTTGCAAAGGTCACTCGCGAAGGCGGTCTGCTTCGCGAAAGAGGAGCTTCGCGGCGGCTATTCTAGCTCCGCGTAAGTCTTTCACCCCGTGTTGGCTCAGTGAGCTTCGCAAAGAGGCAGGAGCTCCGCGATAGCCCAGCATTGCGAAGGCTGGAGCATTGCGAGAGTGCTTCACGATCGAGCTTCGTGAAAGGGCAGGGGATCTGCGAAGAATTGTTTGAGCTTTCCAAAACTGGGAGCCTTGCAAAGTAGGGTACTTTGTGAAGGCCCTTTCCAAAGGTTGTTCGCCCAGTGGACAGGGGAAAAAGGGGTATTCATCAGTGGATGAAATTTGGACTTCAAAAGAGAATCATTTATTGAGCAATCACACAAGTGATTGTAATTCAGGAAAACAAAGACAAGGGGATCTAGTGCATTCATTGATTACACTAAAGTAAAAGGTTGAATACAAAAGAGCATCAACTCAGGACTCTGATGCAATCAAAGTCTCATGCTGAACAAGAGACAATGGACTTCATGTCTATCTATTGAAGAGACCTTCACGTCTATAAACTGAGTGAGACTTTACCAACGGTAGTGAGCCAGGGGGAGTCAACGGGAGTGACCCGAGGGAAGCAGTGAGATATCCCTGAACTTTGTAAAGGCAGTGATCCTAGGATAGAGTGACTGTGCCCCGACAATTGTAATCTACAACTAGTGAAGAATAGTGGATTCAGGTATGACCGAAAACCTGTCGGCGTATGCTTCTTGGACGTAGCCCTTAGTGGTGAACCATGTAAAAATAGCTGTGTCATCTCTCTGCATGTGAATGTTTCATTGCTGATCATATCCATCATACAAGTTTAAGTAGTTCCTACCAATGTGGGAACAAGATCCACAACTTTAAGAAGAAAATGTTGACACCCTGATTCACCCCTCCCCTCTCAGGGTGTCCCGAGGTCCTACAATTATTAAAAAACATAAAAGAATATTGTAATTAAAAATGATAAATAAAAAAAATATTTATATGATCTTATGGATATAGTTTGTGTGTGACCCTCTCGAACTTTTTTAGTGGAATTGGGTTGAGCCACCAAATGTCCAATGTTAGAATTCAGAAACAACCGATGGAACCCATAAAGAAAGTAGTTAATTATAAAAAAACATATGACTCATACAAATTATCACTATATAACATCTACCATATATCATTGTATCACTAATCAATAAGGTGTTATGAAGGTTTCATCAAATAATGTTCTTGATTTATCATTCGCTGACATTTCAGAAGTAAACCCACCCAGAAAACACTATAGATATTGATTAATCTAGTATTTTCATTACCACCAAAGGGATTGAGATATTGTAAAACCCCGCCATTTATTTTAATTTATTTTATTACATTATTGATATTGGATCATTTTAATTAGGTTTGGGTTGAGTTCCTAGTAATAGATGTTTAGTTTTGGAGGTTTTTGATGAGTTTTTGCACTGCACATAGTTTGTGTGCATAGTTTGATAAAAAAATATGTGGCCAATTGGGGAAAAGGGTGTTTCTAGATCAGTTTTTTGTCTATGTTTTTCCTTTAATGGATTCATCATGTTTTGGGAAAACATTGTGAGTCCATGAATAAATTGTGTGACACTCTTTGGTTGTCAGGGATAAAGTTCCCAGGTTGTGAATGTAATAATAGACCATGCGACACACATGTGGTGTGGATCTATAAAAATAAAAGATATGAGTTACATAGTTGGTGCCAAGTTTCCCAAACTATGTTTCTATCCCATGAAGAAATCTCCTTTATCTAGTAGAGTGTGCACCATTGGCGAACCATGCAATAAAACTATGAAACTTTCCTGGATATTTAAAAAGTTGAAATTATCTCTTTCAAACTCTTCTATTTTATCCCAAATCCTTTACTCTCCTTATCGTCTCATTCGTGTGCTTCTTGGGATCCATATAAGGCTTAATACATCCTTCCTCATTGACATATGGTGTTTTTCCTTTGATTATTCGATGTATTTCAAAAGGTGTAAGTCCTCTTATACCTTATTCCGTGTTCTTGTTCTGGTTTCATTGTTTTCCATTTGTGGGCTACCTCTTTGAAGTCCTATATAGAGAGGATTGTCTAATGTTGGTTGATTTATTTTATGTTAGGGTGTATAGAATTATATTAAAGCCTTGTTATTCCATCTTTAAGTGTTATTTTGCATCTGCACTCCATTGACATAGTTTTTTCCATTATTTTCATTTTTGACACTTTCTATTGATTCTTGAGTTTTCCAAAATATATTTCATGAGGTGTGATTATTTCTTATGAAGTGCTTGTTTAGATTATTTTGGTATCGCCATATTGGAAATTTTATGGGAATTGTTATCAATGGTATTCCTTATTTATACATATATATTTATATTTTAAGGTGTTTGATCGAATAAAAATGGACTTTTATAATAGTAATTTTTCGTTTTGATATAATAATTTATCCTTGGATAGGTTTTTATAAATGTATTAATGTTCTAATGAGCTTGGTGTGTGGGTTTTGGTGTTTAAAATTATTTGATTCTTATGTGAACGTTTTTTTAATTGGTTGTGATGTTATTGTACTTATTTAATTTAAAAGATTTGTACTCTATGATTTTTAGTGGGGTTTCAATTGGGAGTGGGAATATCCACATGTTTACATGGATCACATAGGGATAGGAAAAAGATAATGATTGGATCCCTTGGAAAATGTCTCCCTTGAACCTTAATTATTTCTCTGTTTTTCTAACCCTCCTCATATCCAATGGTTCATTCATACACCTAGTATTTTCTAAAGGGTTATATGGATTCATGATGTCACAATTGTGTTTCCAATGATTTTTTCCTAAATCATTCCCAATTTTTCATCATGATTTGTGGTCAGATTTCTAAATGATATAAATTCATGTTTGGAAAAATTAATGTATGTTTTATTTTTGACATTGGTTTCTGTAAAATTATATGGATATGGTTTTGAGTTTCAAATTCCTACATCTCGATTGGTACATTGGGATGTTTTTTAAATTAGTTTCTATGTTATATGATATCTAGGTCTGGTTGGATGTTGTGAATGAATCATTGGGTTATGGGAACCTATATGTTGACCCTCAAATGAGATGGTCATTACATAGTTTGTGTGCATGCATGGGTTATGAATGAATAGTGGAATTTATGAGTTATTGGTTTATTCCACACATGTGAGGACCTCCTCATAAACAATTTACTTTTATCAAGGGATTCTTGGGCATCATCTTGATGGATAGGTGACAGTTTCCTATCGACGACGATTAGGCAGGTTGAAACACCTAGATTTACTAGGAGGCTAGGTTTGATGCATCACAAGTGAGGCTATTTTAGTGTATCAAGAATGTTATTGACTATGGAGATACACTAGAAGTCGATAGCTGAGTTTGAAATGAGTATCTATATGGATTTATTATAGAGTTTTTAGGAATTTTTTAGGAATATTATCTAAATGTTCTGTTTTATTCTACTGCACTTGATTTATATTCTTTGTGGGATCCTCAATAGTTGTATGGTTTAAATTATGTTATAGTACTACTATTGATATTATTTTTTGGTATCTTCTTTTGGGTGTTCGGTTTATAAATTATATTTAGATATAAGAATATGTTTAGATTGAAAAAATAAAGTGGGGGTGTGTGTTATTTTTAAAAGGGAATGATGGGTTTGGATATTTAAAATAAAAAACTCTAGTAAATTGATGTATTTCAAACTTTTGTTAATGGAATTTCTCATGAAAAGAAATTTATAGAATATACTGTGCATACCTACTGTGATTTTTATTATCACACCATACTTTTTCCCCACTGCATTGGTAGACCCCATATATTTTTGTGGTTTAGGATTTCAGATCATATTTCCTTCAAAATTAGTCGGTTTTGATGGTGGTGGTGACCAAGAGGTCACATGGATATTTTGGAGGGTTACATTTTTTTAGTTTTTTTGTTTCATTTTTTGGTTATTGTATTATTTGGATCAGTTTATGTATTTATCGATATTGATTTATTATTGGTATGTGATTTTTGGTTTTTCAAATTTACTTATTGTAGTTTTACATTGGGATAAATCAGACCCATATAGATTATATTTGAATTATGGTGCTAGTTTCCAGCTTAGGAGGACCAACAACACCTCTCGAGCCCTATTGGGGACCAAGTAGAGTGTTAAGTTAGATGACAGTCCTATATAATTTAAGAAAAAAATTTATTAGAGGATCCCTTTGATATTTGTGAAATCTATTAGTTTAGAGATAGGATTGTGGGAATATGAGATGTTGTTAAAGGGAGTAATTAAATCATCATCGTACCGAGACATGAGCTATCATGGGTATATCACATTTGAGTATTTTGTTTTAGATTGGCGTGTGAGGATAGGGAATTCTAATATAGGTGAATCGATGATGTGCAGTGGTCTTACATGGAGTAGTGACCTATGTAGATCATGTGTTCATTATCCAAGGTTCTTATAGTTGTTGGTTCATTCTAAATTCATGTTCCACTGAACAATTTTTCATGGTTTATCATCATCAATAGTTCTTTATTCTAGAATTTTTGTTTGTGTTGTGTTTTGGTTCTGTTTTCATTGGTGTGAGTAGAGTTTCCAAATAAAAAGGTATTATGGTTTGATATTTTCTTATATATAGGCTTTAGTGATTAAACTAGATTTTTAAATGAGTCAAGTATTGTGATAAATTTTATTCTGGTGAAGTATTTTTTGAATTGGTAATGAAATTGGTGGTTTTTAAAGAGTATCGTGGTTTAGTATGAAATATTTGACTAATGAGTTGGTGATTTTGTGTGGAATGTTTCATTGTGGTTTTTTATGTTTTGTTATTTTTTTCTTATCTTATTTAGAGTATGTTGTAGAGAAAGGACCTAATGTTTTCCAGTGAGTCTCCTTTTGTTTTTAGTCCTTCCCAAAATCTGAGTGTAATAGAAGGATCATGAATATCTTAGTAATTTCCCTTTTTTATGGTGATCATGGTTTGTTAGAGGCTACAGATTGTATACATGAACTAGAAGGTGTCTTTAGGTGATTGTGGACTCTTGAATCTATGAAAATGTATGATCTTTTGAGTACCTTTGATGTTCTAGGTTTAGATTGGTGGAATATGATTTTCCTATAATCATTTCATGTTAGGATGTCTTGGAAAGTGTTTAAGGCCAATTCTGTCTAATGGTAATTACCTGATGAGGTTAATGTAAGGAATCTGGAGAGCTCTTTGGAATTTACCAATGCTAGTAGACGGTGTAGTCCTATATTGATTTATTGGAAAATCTAGGTTCCCTTTATTCAGAGATAGCATTATAGGATTGTTTTAATGCCACTCTATTCATCTGGGGGATTTTTCTTAGAGTTCAATGAGTTCATCATTTCATCCAAGGATGTTATATTCTGGATTATTGTAGATGAGGCTATTGTCACTATGTTTGTTCCTAGAGTGTATTCGGTAGCAGTGGAAAGTCTAATTTCATTTGGAACATGTGATGGTTCCCAAAATAGAGAGAGGGTTATTATAGTGGAACTGGTTCACAAGGAGTCTACTTTTGAGGTTGTAGCTTATCCTTTATTAGATCATTATCTTTTACGCATCCAATGTGGTTGTTTCAGGAATTTGAAGACATAATTTTACAATAATCAAACTAAAAGTTAATGATATGGATGTTTGGTTCAATTAGAGAATTTATGTAAGTGGATTTTACAAAAAAAGGCCGTTTTTGTTATAGGGTGTTAGCTCCTCATTACAGGGAAACATATGCTTCAAAACATCAGGGATCCCACTGTATGTCTGAGACTGAAGCGTATCATGCCATCACGAAATTTCAGGGGTGTGGGGAACCTTGGATCAACTCATTTCTCAAGTATTGTAGTGGATATAGATTAACTTTCCCTAATATATATTTCCTTGATATTGTATGTTTATATCTCCACTGTAGTAATCTTGTTGATCTCATTATCTTGTATTCCTAGTGGTTATTCCCTTATATATAAATTTGTTTTAATTTTTTTTGGTTTATTTTTTAGTTTTGATTGCATTTGATATTTTTTTACCTTATTTAAATGATGAATTGTGGGGTTTTCCCTTAATTTAGGGGTTTTTGGGTTTTTTTGGAGTTCCAATATTTCTTCTTATTGGTTTCCCCTTGTAAGTGTCGTGGTGGTAGTTGGTTTTTTATGGTAGGGATAACCCATCCCTCTTTGTTCTCCATATTTATACATTTTGTGGCCTTTCATATTACTAGTATGGTGTGGCCTATGATGTTCATATTTCTGACCAAGGTTTTTGGTTTTTTTGGATTCCATCTGTTCTGAGTTTGTGTTTCATTCCCCATTTGGTTGGGTGACTTTTTTGGGGTTAAAGTGTTTATATAGGGGATACTAATCACACCCTAGCCATTTTTTTCTTTTAATGATATATGATATTTCATTTAAGGTTCATTATGATTTCCTAGATATATTTTTGGATTTTGTGAGGTTTCAGGTGTCTTTTGGACTTGTGCACAGTGCATATACATAGTTTTATGGTCAAACATGTGGCATATTGAGGCAAAGGGTCTTTAATTTTTTTTCATCACATTTTAGAGTGTATGGAATGATAATTTTTTAGAAAAACTATTTCAGGCCGAGGAGAGACATTTTTTCTCACTTTTTCTTTCTAGTATAGGGCACACAATCATCACATGGTTAGTGGAAACCATGTGACAACCATGGAGGGTCACTCTGTATAAAAGGGAATGATTAGTTTAATGGTTTGAATACTGTTTCCAAAAAAGGTCTCTAGTCCATGTAGGTGTCTCCATTGTCCAGTGGATTGCATATGGTTGAAACATAGTTTAGAAAACCATGATTACAAATAGTGTGACATTAGCAGATCCTTAAAAATATAAAATTATCTTTTCTCCCCTATTATATTTTGACCAAAATATCATCCTCTCATTCTACTCTCCTTAGTGAAGCTACTTTGTACCCTTGGGTGGATTAGTCCTTCCATCCTCTTTAGATATTTGGTGTTTCTCCATTGATTTTTGGGTGGATTTCCCCTTGGGAGAGTGTTCTTCTCTTCTATTCCTTGTTATTCTCTTATTTATTATTTTTTCCATGGGTGATATCTTTCTTGGTTGAACCCTAGGGAAAGGGTTATCTAATTTTGATTTATTTCCATGATGTTAGGGTGTTTGGATCATCTTTAAATCATTGTTATTCATTTATTGAGTGTTTGGTTGCATTCACACTATGTTGAGGTTGGTGTTTCCATTATTTTTCTTCGTGACACAGTCCATTGATTCTTGAGTTTTCCTAAATATATTTATAGATAATTAATTCATTCTAATTATGCAATTATTTTAAATATATTTGGTATCCATATGGTTTAAATTTTATGGAAATTGTTTTCAAAGGATTTTCCTTTGTTATACCTATATATAGATATTCTTTCAAGAAGTTTTATGAAACATCAATGGAATTTTATGAATATAATTGGTTATTTTAATATGAAAATTTGTTTTAATTGTGGGGTTTTATAAAAGCTGTCTTGTTGGAGTGATATCAGTGTGTGGGTTTTGGTGTTTAAAATAGTTTCTTGATTTCATGAAAATCCTTTTTAATTGTTGGTGATTTTCTTATTCTTCTTTAATTAAAACCATTGGTACTCTATGACTTTGTTTTGGTTTTCCATTAGATGCAATAACATTCAAATGTGCACAGGGTTCACATAGTGAAAGAAAAATAATTATGATCATCCCTTGGGAAAATATCTACCTTGAAACTAGATTTTTTATTATTTTAGCTGAACATTATTATATATAAGGGGTTCTTCAAACCCGTAGTGTTTTCTTAATGGTTCATAGGATACAATATGGGTCAAATGTGTTTTCCAATTATGTTTTTGTAAATCCTTTTCCATTTCAAATCTTTAAGTATTGTTATGCTTTTAAATGAGATAAATTATTTTTTGGAACATTTGATGTATGGTTTATATTTTCACATGGGATTTTTAAAATGGATTGGAAATGGTCATAAATTTTAAATGACAAATTCATGGTTTGTACAAAGTGATTCTTTGTAAATTGGTGCATTTTTTATAAAATATGTAATCCTAGTTATCACATATTGATGGTCCAATGTGTGATGGAATCCTCTACGGTGGACCCTCGGAGGAGAGGGTCATCACATATGTGGTGTTGGTGTTTGGGCTATGCTAGAACAGTGGAATTTTTGAGTGAGTGGTTTATTCCATGCTTGTCAGGACATCCACATTCACCGTGTCGTATTATCATGTGATTCTCAGGGGTCAAGTAAAGGGTCAAGTTACTATTTATTATTGACCATGATTTGAAGCGATGGTACCACCCTTGATTTTCTGTTAGGACAGGTGGGATGTTCTACTGCGGAGAATTGTTTATAGAATTTAGTTGGTCATTAAATATGGAGCTAGAAAATATTCTATAAGGTCTATCCAAACTGAGTACATCCAGAAAATGATTCTCAAGATGTTTAGGAAATGACTATGATTATTATCTGTATATTATTTTTTATTCAGCTACTCCTAATTTATATGATCTTTGTGTCCTTCCATATTTGTAATTTTTTCTTTATTTTCTATTTTACTTTTGATCACCTGGTTGAGTACTGTATTTTACATGTTGTGTTTGTGAAATGGATTGAAAATTAAAAATTTGTTTTGAATAAAATATTGAAAGTGCTGTTTTTTTTTGAAAAATGTAACATTTTGTATAGTTCATTAAAACAATAAAAACTTGTTTTATAAATGTATTTTGAACTATTTGTTTGTAGAATATATCTATAAAGGAAATATATATACTCTTTGGTAAATACCTAATAAGATGTTTATACTCACATCCAAATTATTCAACTCTGTGTCAGCAGACCCAAAAATTTTTAGGCACTAGTTTATGGTTCTGGTTTCTTTTAGAGTGTGATAGATTTGTGGATGGTGGTGTCCAAAAAGTAAAATGTAAATTATATTATTATTTACTTTGTATTAATGTTTTTCAGTTTCATTTTGTTTAGTTGTTGTTTTATTTGGATCAGTTTATGTTTTTATCAATATTCAAATATTATTGGTTTATGATGTGTTCTCTATCAGGATTATTTATTTCAGTTTTCCGATGGAAAAATAATTCCAATATAGGATATATTTTCAGTCAAATAATAGTTTCAAGATTATTAGGATAAGGAATGTCACTCTACCCTTATCATAGACTATGTTGAGTGCCTGTTTCTTATCGACCTCGAATAGATGGGTTGTTTTCCCTGGATTTGTTGGGAAGCTCTGTTGGGTATTCAACTAGTTTGGATATTTTATAAAATACAGTGGGTTTTTGACATTAAAGAATCATCACACACTGGTAGGTGATTTCGTGCTAATTATGTTCAATTACTTATTCTAGTAATGTATATGAAATTCCTAAGATTATTATCTATATGTTTGTTTTATTATGATTCACATGATTTATGGGATTTGTGGGTTCTTACATGTTTTTGTAGTTTCCTTTATTTTCTAGTATTACTTTTTATCACCATGTTATTATATTATTTTTGAGTCTCAGGATTTTAAATTGGATTTAAACCTGGGAATCTATTTTTAAATTTTTTGAAATTCGTTATTGTGCTGTTTTAATAACAGAAAGAAATGATTGATTATTTAAAATTAGTAAACCCTATTTCTAAATGTATTTCAAACCAGGGAATATAAATTTCCTTGGGATGGAAATATATGAACTATGATGTTATTTCCTATTGTGTTTTTATTCTCATGCCCTACCTATGCCAATCAGCATCGGTTGACCCAAAAAATTTATTAGGTTCAGGTTTTGGTCTATATTCCATTTATAGAGGGCTATTTTAGTGTATAGTTGTGATGAAGTGGTCAGGTGGAGATCAAGTTGGGTTATCATTTTGTTTATTTTTTTTCATTTTTTTAGTTGTTGGTGTATTGGGATATGTTTATACATATATCGATTTTCAATTACAATTGGATTTGGCTACTTGATCTATCTAGTTTATTTATTTTAGCTTTTCATTGGGTATAATCATTTCCATCTAAAATATCTTTGATTCCCTGAACTAGTTTCATGCCCGGTAGGATTGGGATCACCTATCGATCCTTGTTGTAGATCATGTTTTGTGTTGGGTTGTATGGAATCCTAGTACGGTTCATGACATATATGAATTTTTGTTAATGAATCGATGGAAAAAATTATTTCTCACATTTTTTATTAATGTAATATTTCTCATGGTGCGACCAATATACTGAACATTAATATAAAAATATATCATCAATGTTATGGTAAACACATTAATGTATATTACTAAAAATATACTTATGAATAGTTCTGGATGTTTATGGATAAATATAAATGTATTTACACTGGTACATCCAATGAAACATATAAATGTAGATTTCTTATAGGGGTTGTGATCTCGTAATACCATATGCTAGAAATTACTAATGATGGATTCCATGATAACGTTTCTAAAATATTTATGAGTCACCCAAAATAATATCCTAAATCATTTTTGTCCCACCAAATGATTTCATCTGGATATAGAACATCTATTTATGATTACTATCATAGAACGAATGGGTTCTCATCATATTAGAGAATTTTTATGACCTGTTAGTGTTAGAGTTACTCTTATGGAATTATCACATACAATATCACCAATAGGAAAAATCAAGATGTGATAAGAGATGTTTTAATATTCTAATTTGTAAATAAAATTAGTCATAATTTATATTGATGTTTTTTAGGGAACCAACTCTAATATAAACTTAATTTCACTATATATAAATGATAAAAACATGTATATTTCTTTCTCTCAAATGATTCTCATCCTTATACTAAGAAATGTCTAATATCAATTGGTCTTATAGGATTGATTATATGGAAACACCATTTACTACATATTCACCACTATCGGAAAATCCAATGAGATGGAAAACTCCGAATATTTTTTCTTTTTCTATTGATATATCCTTGGTTCCATTATGAGAGTCTACTATTTTGTATTATAATAACGTAATTTCATAGTGTCATTATTGGTTGGTAGCACATCAAGATCTCGAAAAAAATTTATATAAAAAAAAACATATTTCATTATATCAAATTCTTTTATTACGTAGAATTTATTGTATATTTGACAATAACATGATTATTTTAAATCTTGGTTTTTTTTTGAAATATAGAAATGGTATAACCCATTAGGGATGGATCCTCATATCCTTCAAACACCCAGAATATATCCTTAGTTCATCCCTAATAAATAATTATAACCATCATAAAAAATCATTTTCATTCACCTATATCAATAGGATACCTTTCGACTATACTCAAGGAGTTAGAAGCATAAATCCTATTAAAAACATGGAATACATGATTGTTCATATCACAAAAATGTATTTATCGTACACATTCTATTTTTCTCCTCATATGTTAAAATTTTTTTTGAATGATTTATACCACGAGATACTCGAATAAACCCTCTCTTGGATTCTGGATAATAAATTTCATTAGTATATGGTCAATGTATCTAACCTCACATTATCCTGGTAGCCTATTGGATCTATCACGTATGTCCATGATTTCCAAAATATGGGCTGGTTCACAAAATTATATTTATAGAGAAGGACTTTTTTAACTATTTTGTAACTAACTATAAAATTGGTATGTTGTTTCATAAAATTAATTTTTCATTGATATTAT
Organism: Viscum album; assembly: GCA_963277665.1. Classification (NCBI taxonomy): domain Eukaryota; kingdom Viridiplantae; phylum Streptophyta; class Magnoliopsida; order Santalales; family Viscaceae; genus Viscum; species Viscum album. The sequence continues at coordinate 445,882,485 of OY728137.1, read as the reverse complement.
AAGGACCCGATATTAATAAATTACATAATCATGAATTTAATAAATGATTAACATTAAGGATCTTTTTATGTCTAGAGTTTTAGAGAATTTTTACATAACTATTACATATCATCAAGAAAATTATATATAGACACTACTACTCAGTATCCATTTAAAAAAAATTAAAACCCTTAAAAAGAAACATGTCGTGCTCAATGTTTTAGACAACATGACTTTTCCTTGATCCCATCCTCAACCTTATTCATCTTTAAGTCCTGTGGAAAACACTTCAAAAAAATGGGATGAGAATAAAAAGATCAGTATGGTTTATAAAATAAGGAATGAAAACATTATCCCATCAATAAATACAAAGTAATGAAACCATACTTCACAATCATAACATACCTTATGAAATCAAAATATTTATGAATAACACATAGAAATAATAAATCATAAAGGTAACTTATAGCATATATAACATACATACATTGTATATTTCACAGCAACATAGGGAGTTATGTTGGGAATACCCATCACAGTATATTCCTTAAATCTCATAGTAGAAACATTAACGCTTACCTCCGTCATGTTTCCCAATGCATTAGAGAGATATCTTGGGATCACCTGCCCTAGGTTTATCACGGAACCACACGTATGCAATAACATTGTCCAATAACCATAACACAATCATAACACATAAAACAAGCATGAAGGAAAGAAAACATTTCTATATTGTAATCACAATATATCATTTCAATATATTGATATAATCAATGCGTTTTCAAACAATTTTCAAAACCATTTAAAACATTTAATAACGCGATTTTCGATTCAAAGTGTCCCATACCACTTTCAAGCTTTTAAAGTAATTTTGATTTTAAAACATTAATGTACATATAAATAAAATGTGTATTAGATCATAACAACAATGAGATATTAATGGTGTGTAAACTGAGACGAAACCTTTTATAAAGATGATATCCTTTTATTAATAATAAATCAATTATATAATTATGTTTGATAAATATGAATAAAATCAATATGATTTGATAATCAGTGTAAAAGAATCATATGTCATCAACACATATTCATATCATGACATAATCAACAAGTAGAAGTTTAAACAAAATAATTGAAAATGGGTTTAAAAGTTCCCTTATAGAAATTCTACATTCTAACAACGTCACTTTAAAATTCAAAAAAAGATTTTATGAGAGAGAAAAGGGTATCTAAACATGTAGAAATTAAATTTTCAGCAATAAGAATATAGAAGAACATATCCCAACATAATAAAAAGTAAATTAAAAGATATAACAATAATATGTCTTTTAAAAAGAGAAGGGAGAAAGATTCCCTTTCCGATTTGATGACTTACAATACATACACCCCATGAAAGAAGGATCATAAAATGAAGATGTAAATACCAATAAATTTATGTATATTACACAAAGAATGTAGTTAGGGTAATTACATACACCACACAAAATGAAATAGTGAAAAATATAGCATGAATGTCATGGGAATAAAAAGTGATAAGAAAAACCGTTACCACATTGTAATCAATCGTCTTGTACGAAAAAAAGTTAAAAAACCAAATTAATCACATAATAGCATGAATATTAAAAGAATAATTATAATTTATATCAAATGGCAGTACACAATACTTCTCAGGCAATAAATAAGTGGCGATCAATGGAAATATCATGGAATTATAAGTGAGATTAGAAACCCCTTACCACGTTGTAATCAATTGAGTCGTATGATCAAAATATAATAACCACCAAATTAAAAATAAAATACCATGAATATAAATAAAATCATGATAATATATACCAAATGGTAGTACACAATACAGAACTTGCAATAAAATGGGTGAACACTAGAATTCTCACGAAATTTAAAGTGAGAAAAGAAATCCATTACCTCGTGTCTGACCTGACTCGATCGTTATTTAATCCCAAGAATAATAAACTAAAGTTGGTTTCTACTTTCATAGTAAACTTCTTCAAGTTTATTAAAACTATTATAGAAAGTATTACCTAGTAATAAAAAGTAGATAATTATTTGAGTTCATATCGGACATTTTGTCAATGTTCAGAACACGAGTTAAAAATGAACTTCTTATAATTATAAATTGTCCATGTGCTCGAAGATAAATTATCTAAAAAATTATATTCTTGATTTAGATACCATATATATAATATATATGTAGTATATATATGTATTTATAATATTACAGAACATTTGGAGATATGAATTGAAATGCTCCGTTCATGGAGACGGTAAGCTGTACGTACGCATGAACACTACTTTCATCTCTATTTCATATTTAATGGAATGAAAACCTAATGATACATAGTTATATTATAATTTCAGTATAATATAATATATAATTCCATTAACTCCATCTTTAATACATTTCACGTATGGAATTAATGAGTCATATCACTCTGATGGGGCGGTAGTCCGCACTTCATCAAATGAAATTATCTTATTTACCCGCTATGTAAAACCATAAAGGTATTCGATAAATGAAAAATATATAATCATAGAAACAATATAAATATAATATATATTAAATATAAATATAGTTACATCCTAATGGATACCATAATAGGCGGTAAGATATTATTGAACAATCATCGTTTCGTGAGATGTTAGTTTGTTGTCCATAGAAACAATATGTTCATTACCAGTTAGATAAAGGTTTGTGTATGTTTAGTTCGAATCCTTCTCATAACAAAAATATATTATATTTAGGATACTTATTTTTTGATAAAATAAAGGAGTAAAAATGGTTTAGGGTGTTGGAAAAGGAAAATAAAACAAAAGAACTTAAGAGATAAAGTTACCTTAAATCGGGTATCTCTCTTTGGTTTAAACCAAAAGGATAACTTGAATAGCCTTATTCATTGGGAAAGGCTTAAAGGAAGATGATAGGTATGTAAGGAGTTTAACTTTTCAATGTTTCAATGAGCCAAGGGTCTTGAAAAGTGTGGAGAATGGGTTAGAAGTGAGAGATTTTTATAAGGGGGGAGGGGCTCTTATGGAATGTTTAAAAAAATTATTTTATTATATAATGACTTTCGGTTACTAAAGGTCCATAACATATTAATGTCGAAGATAAGATGACTAATATTTGAAATAAAATCTTCCAATATGAATTGGAGAGGTTCGGAATATTTTTTTAAACTTTATAATCATATTTATTTAAATCATTCATTAATGAGGTAAACACTACACCATTATTGTGTCATAAATAATTTTATATATTTGATGTATAAAATTTTTAAAAAAATGTAATGATGTAGGAAATATTTTTAAATTTCAGATGAATATTTATTGTCAAATATATAACTTATATATCTCCATTTACTAATTGATTTACTAAAAGATATATGTTTAAGTCATTTTTGTCTTTAATTTAAATTAATTAATATAAAGTGTCATTATCACTCCCAAGTGGCTTCATGAGGTCCAAAAATCGGAACAAGGATTCCCATTGTATTAAATGTATAATCCAATATTATTATGACACATGTTATGGTAATTTAATATTATTATAACAATATTTTCTTAACCTTATTTACCAGATTTACCCTATAATCATGGTAAATAAGTTTTTTACTAAAGTAAATATTCATAGTGTCTAAAAATGAAAGTTACCAATTTACACAATTTCAAACTCCTAATTCCAAATATAAAATCCATTTTTTTAAATTTGAAACACAAAATAGGAATAAATTAATTAAAAATTAATTTCCACTGTCAAAACAAAATAACTGGTTTTTCAAAAATAATAACTATCAAAAGATTGACACTTATTTATGTCCAATTTCAATGTCGAATTACTTACAGTGACCAACATTGGATTAAATGGTAAAAATATAATCTAATTATAATTTAAAACCATTTAGATAGATAATCTAACCATATAAATAAATTAGATTAAAAGGCAGTTTTGAATTAAAATATAGTATTTTTCACTATTCATAAATTAAATGAACTTTATTTGAGAAATACTAATTTTTCTTTCCAGAGTAAATCATTATGTCCTGATTATAAAAAAAATATTATTTTGTCAAATGTCACATATAAAAGTTTCAAAAACTATATTTAATGATGGTTCTCCATCAAAAGGTGGTAAATCGACCTTTAAATGAATATTAGAGTATTTATAGTTAAAATTAGATTATTTATTATTTTAATACTCTTATATTTATTGGATAAATGTAAAAATATTTAACAAACATATATATTCATAATGTAGTTAGTACTATCCATTCCTACCAATACAATAACTATGTGTTAACTACCTTTAAAAATAATATAATATTTTTATTTTTTAGTATGACTCTACATTGTGTGCAACATACGATTTCAATGAGACCTGTTGTAGTGTATCGGTTAATCCATCGAACATAAAATCCCATTTAATGTAAAATTAATATGTAATTCAAATTTTTTAATAAATATGAAAATGTTATATTCTTTATTTTCTTGGGATGTTATATCTTACCCCCCTTTTGGAAATTCCGTCCTCTCAATTTTAAAATTGGGCATGAAAACCTCATTGATTGTCCCATAGAAGAAATAGAGTAAATAAAAACATCACTTTAAAAGAAATAAAAAGAAACATAAAGGTTTACTGAGACAACAGATACCAGGATTCCATGAAAACATGGATTTGGCCGAGAAACTAACTCTCATATATTAAAAGATATCGATATAGAACTTGATCATGACAAGTTATCCACCACAATAACATAGATTTGTGGTTGGGTAAAATTATGATAATAAAATAGAGCTTATAAATTTTTTACTTCAATATGCGTTTCATAGAGTTGATTATTTTTATTAATAAATAGACTAAGATTGGATGGAAGTATACTTACATGTCAGGTAGAATGTCCTCCTTTATTAAACTTCTACCAAAAACTCCTATTTTCTACAAATGGTAAGTATTCAAGATGAATTGGTCACACCTGAATTGCTATAATAAACTTCTAGAGCATTACATAATCTTGAGATGATGAACAATATATTTACCCTATCTTTAGACATCAACCAAAACCAAAATTGGTTCGTACCAGATCAGATAATCCCCAAATGAATAATCTTTTATAAAAAGAAAAAGTGTTCTTAATCACCAAAATTTAACAAAAAGAACCAATAGTTCAAGAATGACAATTAAATATACAATTGTCCTTAAAATACTTGAAATTAATCCAAGCTATTATTGAAACACAAAACTTAGAAGGATTTAATAACATAATATTCCACATTAAATCATAACATATATCTCGAAAACATTGACTACTAATAAAGTCTCATGCTGAAGTGTAATTATCCTAAACACATATTCTCTATGATAGATTAATAATTTCCATAAATAACTCAAACCACCTTATGTCCATAATAAAAACATAGATTCTTTAAAAATAATATTTCAACTATTACTCTGCAAATAAAATCCCATTGTATTTTATTTTCCTTAAGTATATAGTATTCCCAAAAGAGAGAATGTCTACCAAAATAACCTTTACTACATAATGACCAAATCATTTTCCTACACTTAGGATGTCCATTTGATAAAACATAAGATCCCAAATAAACCTATTCTTGATCCATAAAATAATTTTACATAAAATAATAAGTCATAGTAACTACGGACTTTACGTAGGATAGTGGTAGGAGATGCACCCTTGTTTCCCTTCGATTATGGGTTCGATTCATGAGGCCTTTCCAGATGCAACGAGTCATCACCCATCTTATGGATTATCCTTTTTATAAAACTCAAAAATATCCCTAACATGTTTTAGCATCAAAGGTTTTATAATAACTTTAATTTTCATCTCAATAAATAAAGACCCCAATATCTTATATATTTTCATTTTTTCACCTTCATATGATAAAATAAAACTATTCCAAATATAAAGTACATCATACCTTGATCATGGTGTCCATATGGCTTCATCATCATCGTATTCCCATAGAAAGAAGGTCCATGCATTACAACTATGATATAGAGATCCTTCAAAATAATTTTCTTACTTCATCCAGATACACCTTGTACAACATGGGTCATATGTGTGTTTGTAGAAAAATAGTGTTGGAAAATAATCATGTATGACATATAATTTCAGAACATCTGATTAAACATGATTTTTATAAAACAATCAGACCGAGTTTGATTTGAAACATTCAATCAATAGTCCTTCTAAAATACCATAAGTATGTGTTGAGAGACTATATTGTAAAAGTAAATATAAATAGGTTGTGAAATGGCCTCTTTCTTTATCACCTTATTCAAAATCATAATATACTTCAAAATCATGTGATAAGGTAAAATATTTAAAAATTCCTTGGTAATGTTTAACTGTCATGAAAATATGAGAATATTGAGAAAATAAGATAATATTAAATACAATCCATGATCCATGATTATAACGAGGTATAGTTGAGGTATTTGATATCTCAAACAACTACTTGCAAGTGAGTTGTATGCTAGAAAAGAATTTAACAATCATCTGTACATGATTGTGCTATAGTTATTGAAATCATGTCATCTAGAAGAGATAAGAATGGTGTTTGAGATCCTCCTCCTTCAATTTTAACCGAATTTAGTTGATCTAAAAAAATATAAAATAGTATTTAACTGAAATAATAGATATAGGGTCTAACCATGTGTTTAACTAAAACATCTAATCTGTAAAGTTGTCTAAAACAACCTCTGATACCTACAATAAAGACCTGCCAATAAAAAATTCAATAATATGGGATTAAATAAATAAATCACATTGAGGATATTTTCTGGTTTGGTGGTTTAGATAATTAGGCCATAACTATTACATATCAACTTTAAAATTGTAACGCCCCGACCCTAGTTACCCAGAGTCAGTTCATTATTTTAATACGTTGGCATGATTACAAGGAATCATGTCCCGAAGGATTGATCGGTTTATAAGTCTTGGAAAATAGATTACATACATGAATGTTACATTACACATCATAACATAAAAAAACATAAATAATCCTTCACAAACACCATTATTACCTTGGATTAACCATTCATATCAATCACAATACAATTCTTGGAATCCTGGAAAAAATAAAACATAGAAAGGGGTGAGCTCAGATGCTCAGTAAGGATAACAATACAACAGAAACATTCATAAATAAGCATAAACATTTATGGAAATGTATAACTAAAACAAAATCCTTTTTAAACTTAAAATTTAAAATAATATGGAAAAATAAAATGAAGTAATTCCATTTACTTATTCACATGAATATTCTACAAGTCGAATAATCACATGAAATATCACTAACCACTTTCATAATAATGGAATGCATAATTCCATAATATCATAACCACATAGTCAAGGCCTCGTGCCAAGACTACTAATAAGATTTTGTCATGGCCTTGTTCCAAGACACTAGTTTGTCTCATGGGACCTACCGATGCATCGTGGAGCTATAGCGGGCTCCACCCATCACTTACTATGTCCAATGCATTCCTCATATGAAAAGTTCTAAACGTAATATAAACATTCGTATTAAAATTAGCATACGAAATGTGAATACTTTACCCATAAACCATGAATGGTATAATAATAACACATCCAAAGTCAAACATCTCAAAAAAACCTTCAACACAATATGGAAGATTTGTATAATGATAAATAAACTTCAAAACAAGTTTAAAATTCCTTAAAAGATTTTGACATAGATGAAAATGATTTGTAAAATTAATTGAGAGAAATACTCATTTTTCATGAAAACAAATAAAAGTCACACAATTTATAAAATATGTAATTTAAAGACATTTTTGAATCAAATTGTTCCATTTCACTTTGAAACTTTTGAAAGGAATTAACATTTTTAAAACATTCATGTCCATATAAATAAATCCTTAAAAACCATTTTGAAAACATAGACATTAATGAGAATGATTTAGAAGAATAAATATTTAAAACATTTAAAATTATGTTTTAGTAAAAAGTCCCTTAAAAATACCTTTTAAAACTCTTTTATGGATAATAAATATTTCCCAGTAGATACTTATGTAAAAACAACCTCGGATAATAAAGATATTGTGAAATTAACCCTTATCAATTTGGTAACTTACGAAACATAAAACCCATGAAATAGGTATCATACAATGAATATGTAAATACACATAAATTAAAGTTTATTACACAATGAATACAATTATAGGAAGTACATTCACCACACAAAAGGTAATAGTGGCAATATGGCATGAATCTCACAGGAATAAGGAGTGAGATGAAAACCCCTTACCTTGCACATTCATTTAGTCGAGAGTAAGTTTATCCTCTTATATAAAGACCATAGTATGTTGTTAAATTATACGATAACCATATTAATATTTATGATATCATACTTTATTCATTTATGACTTTATACTACCAATTTAACAATAATTTCCATGTTAAATTAACATTTTTGGTAATAATCGCTTTCTTTATCATATGTGTTTTAACTTGTTACTCTTGATTGTATCACATAGATCGTGATTTAAATATTTCTCGAATATAAAACATGATTTATATATCATATATATTTAGAATATAAATATGTATAATAGACATATATATGAAATGGAATACACCGTTTATGGAGACGGTAGTCCGTACGTACGCATAAACGCCGTTTCCGTTTTCATAACGTATTGAACGGGACTAAGTGAATAAAATATATGTAAGTATATATATATATATATAGCTCAAATATCATTATTATGTAATATATTACAAACATATTAGTAATATATATTTTTATAATCGTTGATGAATGGTGAATGTGGAAACGAATCTCATTACATCGTGGAGATGGTAATCCGTACATACGCACAAGCGAAAATATAATTTCCTTAAAAGTGTGGAATTGGATGGTATATTAATTTTACAGAGAAATTATCATGTTATTTAAATTATTTATATACATATAACTCATCATTATATCCATCCAAATAACATAGTATGGAATAACAAATTACACCACGACGTGGAGACGGTAAGCCGTACGTATGCACGTATGGTGACATGTCATTCAAGGGATGGATATAATAATGGATATGGTTGTACCATAATTATAATAACATCACATTATATAGGAGATACTGGAGTTATTATTTTATAATGGAAATAATAAAGAATGAATAAGTTGAAGAAGAAAGGAACTTGAAAAAGGGTGGTGAAAACCTTACCTCTTCTTCGGGTTCTTCCTTTTGATTTGATCAAAAGGGATCCTTAGGTTGTCATTATGATAAAAATAATGCCTATAGGTTGAAGTGAGGGATGTTGAGAGAATATTTGGGAAGGGGTTGGCCGAACCAAAAGGCTTTGAAGGTGTGAAGAATTGGTTAGAAATGGTGTCCTTTTATAAGGGGGAGGAGGGGCTCTTTATGAAAAACTTAAAGTATTATTTTAAAATAAATTCATATTCGGTTTCTAATGTCTCCAAAGTGTATTATTCAAATTATAAGGTGGGTATTGGTCTAAAAAACTCCACTAATAGGTTTTAGACAGGTTTGGGTCACTTTATTAACCTTATCATTTAGTTTTAACTCTTAGTTAATTAGTTTGACACTTACCATGTCACTTTGTTTTTTTATATTATATAGTTAATAAACATACTATATACATCCAAGAGACCCCAAGTGGTCCATTAATAATACACCTACCATTAGATAAGTCCTTTGGACGAACCATATAATTTTAAGAATAGAATATCAATTAATAACATTATATTTGTTTTAAAAACTCATTTATGTCAATTTTGACACAATACAATAATTGATTTTTCTTAAAGTCATTACCTCTTTATTAATTCGAAAAAAATTAATTAAGTCAATAATAACATGTAATATTAACCAATAAAATTCTTGATTGTCATAAAAACTTTAAAATTATATTTATTTCAACTTTTATAATACCAATTATTTGATTCTTTTATTATTAAAAAAAATACTTCATCATTATTGTGTCATAAAAAATTTAATTATTCTATCTATAGAAATTAGAAATAAAATAACATTATGTTGGAAATCTTTTTATATTTCTAATGAATATTTATAGTCAAAATTATAAAATATATAACCCTATGTAAATTTTTTTTTGCAAAAATATATATGCTTATGTAATTTTTCTATTTACTTTAACTTAATTAATATAAAGTGTCATTATCACTTACAAGTGGATCCATGGGGTCCCAAAATCGACCCAAAGATTCCCATGGTCGGACAGGTATCATTCAATAGAGTTAGTACATGTTTTTGTGTAATTTATTATTATTATAATATTATTTTTTACCCTCATTTACCGGATTTACCCTTTAACCATGGTAAATAAAATATTTACCAAAGTAATTATTCAAAATGTCTAAAAATAAAATTTACCTATTTACACAATTTGGACCTCATGATTATAAATTTGGACTCCATTTTTCTAAATTCAAAACACATAAGTGGCATAAATTAATTTAAAATTAATTTCTGTTGTTAAAACAAAAAGTGTGTTTTAAGGGATAATAACAATCAAAAGATTGACACTTGTTTATGTCCGGTTTAAATGTGAAATTATGTCAAATGACCAAAATTGTATTAAATGGTTAAAATATATTCTAAATATAATTTAAAACCACTCAAATTCATAATTTATCACTATTAATTATTTTTATTAAAAAAGTTGTTTATAAATACAATTTAGTAAATTTCACTATTCATCAAAATATAAAATTATCTGAAAAGTACCAATATTTCACCCTAGAAAAATTTTGATATTCCGAATCCAAAAATGAAGACCATTGTGATAGATAATATTTTTAATATTTCAAAAAGTGGGTATTACTATTCATAACGAATACTTTGATTGGTCGTGGTGTGTTAGAATCTCGAAGTTGCGTACAACACACGCTACTATATTATTCAAAGAGAATAGTACCGTGGATGCTTGGGGTGTTACATTCTCCCATCCTTTAATAAATTTCTTCTTCTCAATTTATGCTCAGTATTGGAAAAATGGGGTTGACATTTCAAAATATCTTAGTTGAAATCCCACATCGAAAAATGGATTAATGAGGCCTCTATTTAAAATAAAGAGTGATAAGTATGAAGGATGCCAAAAATAACACATACTAGGGTTACATGTATGAAAACAAGGATATTTAAGAGAAATATAACCATCAATATCTGATGGAGAGTGATATAGAACATGGCTATAAGAAGGACAACAATCACAAAGCCATAAATTTGTGATGATCTAAGATACCATCTAGGACAAGGTTTTTGTTCTATGTTCCTCTTCTTAATGTTGAGGAATTTATTTATGAGATTGGATAAGATCATAATAATATATACTTACTTTATAATTAGTGTTTTATCCATTACTAAATTTCTACCACAAACTCATCTTTCACTCCAAAAAATATACAACTCAAAATAAATCGTATAGGGTTCTAAATATAATGAATTTATAATTCACATATCAGACACTTTATAAAAAAAAGAAACTACATTATACCATCCAGGAACATCACGTAGTTTAGTGGTAGGTGATAAATATCAATCACAGTATGGTTGTGGGTTCGATTCCCATAGCTTTGTCCGACGCGACGGGTTGTCACACGGTCTGCGTGTTGTCTTTTTATTAAAATCCAAAAATAACCTTTCAAACATAATTCTTTCCAACCATTAGATTTATCCAAAATAATTCTATCCAAACTCACAGTACAAAATTTTTATGTAGTTTAAACACAATGAAGATCATTTTTTCCATGTAATAACATGTGAACACCTTCATCATGTATTATTTTAAAACATGGTAACATCCTGAATTAACATAAAACCATTATTGATTACATTCATGCTCCCTTATTCCTTATAGAATACTGGACATATTCCTTATATATATTTTTTTGAATATTCCAACAATAATGAAATAAACAATGTATTAACCAGTTCCAAGGAAGTCAAGAATATCCAATATAATTTATCCAAATCAAGCATCTCTTATTCCAAAATTACAACATCAGTATCAAGACCATATTAAGGATTAACTTTCCTTAAACCATGTATTTTCAGAAAAAAAAGTTTAATTTGTTGTTGAGTGACTTTTCATAGTACCATATAATCTCAAATCCTCAATGAAATAGTAATGCAGTACAATCCTTATTTATGTCCATAATTCATATAACCAGTACATCGTTGATACACCACTCAAACGAAATAATTCATTAATAACAACATAAGAAAAATAGTCATTCCTCATCATATGTGGTAGTATCATAACTTTATTATTATCCAATAGCATCATTTGGGGCATACTCTGATGATTTGAACATTGATTCACGTAGTGTACCCACTCCTTGCAGATGAAGCATTGTACATTTGAAACATTTTTCTAACCCTCGTAATCATGAATGTGGTGTCCTTTTTCTCCACAATTATAACATACTCACATTCCCTTAAAGCATTTTCCAAGGTGATTCTTTCCACAGTTATCACATATGGGAATATCCTTCTTTACCTTCTTCCCTTTATCTTTACTTCTCTCTACCATCCTTTTCTTCTCTGGATTCCCTTCAAATCCATAGGACTCCAAGAACTCTTTACTTATATTATCTACACATGATACTAACTATTCATATGATGATAATACGTGGGAGACTATTTCCCTTCTAAACTCTATATTAACACCATGAAATATAAGATCCTTCTTACTCTTTGGATCATGTGTATTGCTGGAGTTCTCATTCATTCTACTGGGCACCATTTCTAAACAATGGCATACACTAGATTAGTTTATGAATAACAATACCTAATACCATACATGTAAAACACTTAACATAAATTAAATAGTTTATGGATATAATCCATAATCATAAAAACATATTATTTGAGGATGTATATGCTCATAAACCCCTCAAAATGGGTTTTAAATAAAATGAGAATTATAATAAGCATATCCCTCGGGAGTGTTGTAACCAAGAGTGCAACAAGGCCCGTTGTCGTGCACCAGTTCCCATTCGAGTCTAGCTCAAAGGTGTGTTTTCGGGTTTTACCTCTATTTACATCTGTGATAGAGCCACCTCTACCTACTCGTATCCAGACATGGATGTATTTCTTGGAAAATTCACAAAATATATACAATACCAAAATTCTAGGAAGTTCTTCTTTACTAATCCTTAATGTCTATCTTAGTGCTATGTGCTCTAATCAGAGTTTATCTAAATCTAGTTTCCAAGGTTATTTCTAAACATTCTCTGATACCAACTGTAACGCCCTGACCCCAGTTACCCAGAGTCAGTGCATTATTTTAATACATTGGCATGTTTACAAGGAATCAAGTCCTGAAGGACCGATTGTTTTAGCAGTCTTGAAAAATAGATTAAATACATGAATGATACATTACACTTAATTACATAAAAAACATAAATAATCCTTCAAGAACACCATTATTACCTTGGATTAACCCTACATATCAATCAAAATACACTTCTTGGAATCCTGGGAAGAATAAAACATAGAATGGGCTGATCTCAGATGCTCAGTAAGAATAACAATATAGTGGAAACATTCATAATTAAGCATAAAAATTTATGGCTATGTATAAATAAAACAAAATCCTTTTTAAACGTGATCTTCAGAATAATATGGAAAAAATAAAATGAAGTAATTCCATTTACTTATTCACATGGATATTCTACTAGTCAAAAAATCACATGCAATATCACTAACCACTTTTATAATAATGGAATGCATAATTCCATACTATCATAACCACATAGTCAAGGCCTCGTGCTAAGACAACAAATAAGATTTTGTCAAGGCCTTGTTCCATGACACTAGTTTGTCTCATTAGACCTACCGATGCATCGAGGAGCTATAGTGGGCTCCACCCATAACTTACTAAGTCAAATGCATTCATCATATGAAAAGGTCTAAACATAACATAAACATTTGTATTAAAACTAGCTTACGAAATGTGAATAATTTACCCAGAAACCATGAATGGTATAACAATAAGACATCCACAGTCAAACATATCACAAAACCTTCAACACAATATGGAAGATTTGTATAATGATAAATCAACTTCAAAACAAGTTTAAAATCCATTAAAGGATTTTGACATAGATGAAAATTATTTGTAAAACTCTTTGAGAGAAATACCCCTTTTTCATGAAAACATTTAAAAATCCCACAATTTAGAAAATAAGTCATTTAAAGACATTTTTGAATCAATGTGTCCCATACCACTTTGAATCTTTAGAAAGGAATTAACATTTTTAAAACATTCATGTCCATATAAATAAATCCTTAAAACCCATTTTGAAAACATGGACATTAATGAGAATGATTTAGAAGAATAAATATTTAAAACATTTAAAATGATGTTTTAGTAAAAATTCCCTTAAAAAGTGTCCCTTTGAAGACACTTTTATGGATAATAAATATTTCCCAGTAGATACTTATGTAAAAACAACCTCAGATAATAAAGAGATTGTGAAATTAACCCTTATCAATTTGGTAACTTACGAAACATACAACCCATGAAAGATGTATCATATAATGAATATGTAAATACACATAAATTAAAGAGTATTACACAAAGAATACAATTAGTTGTAGTCAATACACTACACAAAAAGTAATAGTGGCAATATGGCATGAATCTCACAGGAATAATGAGTGAAATGAAAACCCCTTACCTTACACTTTCATTTAGTCGAGGGTACATTTATCCTCTTGTATAAAGACCGTAGTATGTTATTAAATTATACTAGAACCATATTAATATTTATGATATCATACTTTATTAATTTATGACTTTATACTACTAATTTAATAATAATTCCCATTTTAAATTAACATTTTGGGTAATAATCGCTTTCTTTATCGTACATGTTTTAACTTGTTACTCTTGATTGTATCACATAGATCATGATTTAAATAATTCCATAATATAAAACATTATTTATATATCACATATATTTAGAATATAAATATGTATAATAGACATATAAATGAAATGGAAAACACCGTTTATGGAGACGGTAATCTGTACGTATGCATAAACGCTGTTTCCGTTTTCATAATGTATTGAACAGAAATAAGTGAATAAAATATATGTAAGTATATATATATATATATATCTCAAATAGAATTATTATGTCATATATTAAAAACATATTAGTAATATCTATTTTTATAATCATCGATGAATGGTGAAAGTGGAAACGAATCTCATCGCGTCGTGGAGACGGTAATCTGTACCTACACACGAGCGACAATATAATTTCCATAAAAGTGTGGAATTGGATGATATATTAATTCTTCAGAGACATTATCATGTTATTTACATTATTTTTAAACATATCAGTCATCATTATATCCATCCAAATAACATAGCATTGAATAACAAATTACACCACGTCATGGAGACGGTAAGCCGTACCTACGCACGTATAGTGACATGTCATTCAAGGGATGGATATAATACTGAATATGGTTGTACCATATTTATAATAACATCACAGTATATATTAAATACTAGAGTTACTATTTTAGAATGGAAATAATAAAGAAATAAGAAGTTGAAGAAGAAAGGAAATCAAAAACGGGTGGTGAAAACATTACTTATTTTGAGGTTCTTCCTTTTGATTTGATTAAAAGGGCTCCTTAGGATGGATTTCTGATAACACTAAGGCCTATAGGTGGAAGTGAGAGATGTTGAGAGAATATTTGGGTGGGTTTTGGCCGATCGAAAATGCTTTGAAGGTGTGAACAATTGGTTAGAAGTGGTGTCCGTTTATAAGGGGGAGGAGGAGCTCTTTAGAAAAAACTTAAAGTATTATTTTATAATAAATTCATATTCATTTTATAATGGCTAAAAAGTAGATTATTAAAATTATAAGGAGTTTATATGTTGAAAAAAACTCAACAAATAGGTTTTATATAGGTTTGGGTTACTTTATTAACCTTATCTTTTAATTTCAACTCATAGTTAATTAGTTTGACACTTACCATGTCACTTTGTATTTTTTTATTATATAGTTCATAAACATACTTTATAAATCCAAGAGACCCACAAGTGGTCCATTTATAATACACCTACCATTATATAAGTCTTTAGACCGAACCATAGAATTTTAGGAATAAAATATCAATTAATAATATAATATTTGTTTTAAAAACTCATTTATGTCAATTTTGACACTATTAAATAATTTATTTTTGTTAAAGTCTTAACAACATTATTAATTAGAATAATATTCATTAAAGTAATCCTAACATAGAATATTAAATAATACAATTATTTTATGTCATTAAAACTTTTAAATTATATTTATTTTAACTTTTATAATACCAATTATTTGATTCTTTTATTATTAAAGAAAAATACTTCATCATTATTGTGTCATAAATAAATTTAATTATTCAATGTATAAAAATTATAAATAAACTAAAATTATGTATGAAATATTTTTATCATTCTAAATAATATTTATAGTTTAAATTATAACATATATATCCCTATGTAAAAATTGTTTTTCTAAAAGATATATGCTTATGTCATTATTGTATTTACTTTAACTTAATTAATATAAAGTGTCATTATCACTGTGGATCCATGGTGTCCAAAAATTGACCCAAATATTCCCATGGTTAGAAATGTATCAACCAATAGGGTTAGGACACGTTTTTGGGTAATTTATTATTATTATTATAATATTATTTTTTACCCTTATTTACCAGATTTACCTTTTAACCATGGCCAATAAAATATTTACCGAAATAATTATTCAAAATGTCTAAAAATAGAAGTTACCTATTTAAAAAATTTAGACCTCATGATTCAAAATATAGAATCTATTTTTCTAAATTCAAAACACATAAGTGGCAGAAATTAATTTAAAATTAATTCCCGTTGTTAAAACAAAAAGTGTTTTTTAAGAGATAACAACTATCGAAAGATTGACACTTGTTTATGTCTGGTTTAAATGTGAAATTATGCTCAATGAAAAAAATGTATTAAATGGTAAAATTATATTCTAAATATAATTTAAAACCACTCAAATTAATAATTTATCACTATTAATTATTTTGATTAAAAAAGTTGTTTTTAATTAAATTTTAATAATTTTCACTATTCATCAAAATATTAACGTTATTCGAAAATTACCAAAATTTTACCCTAGGATAATTTTGATATTCCGAATCCAAAAATGATGTCCATTATGAGAGATAAAATTTATAAAATTTCAAAAAGTGGGTATTACTATTCATAACGACTTGTTTGATTGGTCGCGGTGTGTTAGAATCTCGAAATTGCGTACAACACACACTACTGTATTATTCAAAGAGAATCGTACCATGGATGCTTTAGGTGTTACAAAAATTACATGCAGTCACTAATACTTAGTATCCATTATTTTAAAATAAAAACTCTTAATAAAAACATATCTAGTTCCATGTTTTTGACAACATGACTATTCTTTGATCCCGTCCTTGACATTATTCATCTTTATGTCTTGTGGTAAACATTTCAAAAAACATGGGATGATCATAAAAAGCACAGTAAGGGTTATAAAATAAGGAATGAAAACAATATCCCATCAATAAATAAAAAATAATGAAACCATAATTTTTAATCATAACATACCTTATGAAATCATAAGAATTATGAATAACTAATAGAAATCAAAAATCATAAAGGTATCTTATAGCATACATAAAACACATACATTGTATCATTCATGGATATATAGGGAGTTAAATTTTGAATACCCATCACAATATATTCCCTAAATCTCTATGGATAAACATTAATGTTTACCTCCATCACGTTATATAATGCATTGGAGAGTTATCTCGGGGTCACCTGCTCTAGGTTTATCACAGAACCATCCATATACGTAAAAAATTCCCAATAACCATAACATATTCATAACACATAAAATAAACATAATGAAAATATAACATTTCCACATTGAAATCACAATATTTCATTTCATGATATTGACATAATCAAGGATTTTTCAATCCATTTTCAAAATGAATTAAAACATTTAATAATATGATTTTTAATCAAAGTGTCCCATACCAATTCGAAACATTCAAATCAATTAGAATTTTCAAATAGTAATGTTCATATAAATAAATCCTTAATACCATTTTGAAAAAATTGGCATTAATGAGAATGATTTAGAGGATCAAATAATTAAAACATTATTATAGTTAAGGAGTTCGTAACTAAATGAGAGATGCTTGAAAACAAATAATTGAGGAATAACATTTAATAATAACTTTATAATACATTTATAATAATTGTATTCATTATATAATATTCCAAAGGATAGTATATACACCATATAAATGTGAATTGGCACATAAAAACAATGAAGTAACAATGGAGTGTAAATTGAGATGAAATCCCTTATAAAGACGATATCCTTAGATTAAGGATAAATAAATTATATAATTATGTGGGAAAAATTTAAATAATCTCAATATTATTTTATATTTATTGTAAAATAATCTTATTTCATTCACACATATTCATATCCTGACATAATCAATATGTTCATGTTTAACCGAAGGAATTGAAAATGGGTTAAAAAGTTCCCTTACAGAAATTCGACAGCCTAACGGTGTCACATTAAAATTCAGAAAAGATTTAATGAGAGATAAAAGGGTATCTCATCACTTGAACATATAATTTTCAGAAATAAGGATATATAATAACATTTCCCAACATAAGAAGATGTAAATTGAAAGACATAACAAAAATAAGTCTTTTAAAAAGAGAAAGGTGAGAGGTTCCCTTACCGATTTGATAAAATTTGAAACATTCAACCCATGAAAGAGGGATCATAAAATTAAGATGTAAATAAACATAAATTAAAGTTTATTTTACAAATAATACAATCATGGGCAGTACATATACCCCACAAAAGGAAATAGTGGAAAATATAGCATGAATCTTCTCAGAATAAAAAGTGAGATGAAAACCCCTTAACACATTGTAATCAATGGACCCGTATGAAAAAAAGTTAATAACCACCAATTGAATCACATAATACCTTGAATATAAATATAATCATGATAAAATATATCAATGGTCAGTACACAATACACCACATGCAATAAATAAGTGGTGAACAATGGAAATCTCACAGAATTAAAAGTGAGATAAGAAACACCATACCACGTTGTAATCAAATGACTCGTATGAACAAAAGTTAATAACCAACAAATTAATTACAGAATAACTTGATTATAAAAATAATCATGATAATATATATCATATGGTATTACTCAACACACAACATGCAAAAAATAAGTGGTGAACAATATAATTCTCATGAAATTAAATGTGAGATAAGAAATCCCTTACCTAGTTTCTGACTTAACACGATCATTCTTTAATCTCATGAATAATACACTAAAGATAATTTCAAATTTATTAAGATACTTTTTAAAGTTTATTATTCATTTTATATCAATTATTACCATGCTATAACAATTAGTTATTTATTTGAGTTCATATCAGACATTTTGTCGATGTTCGGAACATGAGTTAAAAATGAACTTCTTGAAATTTTAAATTGTCCATGTGGTCAAAATTATAATATCCCCAGAATGATGTTATTCATTTAGATACCATATATATCATATATATCCAGAATATATGTGTATTTATAGTAGTACATAACATTTTGAGATAAGAAATGAAATACACCATTTATAGAGACGGTAAGCCGTACGTAAACATGAACACTACATTCATTTATATTTCATATTTAATGGAATAAATACAAAATGAATCATAGGTATATTATTTTTCTAGTATAATATCATATATAATTTCCTTAACTCTGTCATTTATACATTCCACAGATGGCATGAACAAGTCATCTCACTTTTAGGGGGCGATACTCCGCACTTTCTCAAATTAAATTAGTGTATTTACCCACTATGGAAAACAATAAAGGTATTATATAAATGAAACATATATAAGAATAGAAACAATAAAAATATAATATATATCACATATAAATACTATTGAATCTTAATGTTCACCATAAGAGGTGGTGGGAGAAAATTGAACAATCATTGCTTCGTGAGGCGTTAGTTTTTCATCCATAGAAACACTATGTTCTTTACCTATTAGATGGAGGTGTGTGTATGTGTAGTTCAAATCCATCTCGTAACAACAACCTAGTATATTTAGGATACTATTTATTCTACAAAATAAAGGTATAAAAAGATTTTAGGGGGATGGATAAGGAAAATAAAATAAAAGAACTTTAGAGAAGATGTTACCTTTAAATTTGGTATCAATCTTTGGTTTGAATCTAAAGGTTTACTTGAATTGCCTTCTATAAAGGGGAAGGCTTCTAAGAGGTGGAGAGGGATGCAGGGATATTAATTGGGCTGAGTTTGGATGAGACATGGGTCCTTAGAACTATGCTGAATGGGATATATGTGAAAGATTTTTATAAGGAGGAGGAGGGGCTCTTTAAGAATGCTTAAAAATATTATTTTATTATATAATTATTTTCGAATTTTAAATGTCCAAAACTTATTAAAGTCAAAGAAAAGATGAATCAATTTCTAAATCAAGTAATCCAATAAGGATTTTACAGGTTTTGGATATTTATTAAATATTTATAATCTTATTTTTTAAAATTATTCACGAATGAGGTAAACACAACATCATTATTGTGTCACAAATAATTTTATTTATTTGGCGACTAAAAATTATAAAAAAATATCCTGATGCAGGAAAAAAATTTAGCTTTAAATTGAATATTTATTTTCAATAGATAACTTATATAACCCCATTTAATAATTTTTTTACTAGAAGATATTTGTTTAAGTCATTTTTTTCTTTACATTAAATTAATTAATATAAAGTGTCATTATCACTGTCTTATGGCTCCATGGGGTCCCCAAA
Organism: Viscum album; assembly: GCA_963277665.1. Taxonomy (NCBI): domain Eukaryota; kingdom Viridiplantae; phylum Streptophyta; class Magnoliopsida; order Santalales; family Viscaceae; genus Viscum; species Viscum album. Next base: position 445,861,519 of record OY728137.1, on the reverse strand, counting down.
TCGACACAAGGATTCATGTGGTCATAAATGTATCATCCAATAGGATTAGTAACATGTTAAGGTAATTTCACATTAGAATAATAATATTTTATTACCCTTCTTTACCAGATTTTTCCTTTAACCATGGTAAATAAAAGTTTTTCTGATGTAAATATTAATATTGTCTAAAAATAAAAGTTACATATTTACATAATTTGGACCTCCTGATTATTAATATGGATTCTATTTTTCTAAATTCAAAACCCATCAGTTCCATTAATTAATTTAATATTAATTCCCGCTGTTAAAATAGAAATTGTATTTTTAAGAAATAATAACTATCAAAAGATTGACACTAATTTATGTCGAATTTCAAAGTGAAATTACTTCCAATGAACAACATTGAATTAAATTGTAAAAATAAAATCTATTTATACTTTAAACCCATTTATAACAGTAATATAACCATATATATAAATTATATTAAAAGGTAGTTTTGAATTAAAATAAAGTATTTTTCACTATTGATAAAAAATTAACATGATCAGAATAATACCAAAATTTTATCCAAATTAAATTTTTATTTCCTAATTCTTAATAAGAATATTATTTTGTCAAATATAACATATAAAAGTGACCAAAAATATATTTAATGTGGGTTCTCCATCAAAAGGTTTTAAATTGACATTTTAATGAATATTAGAGTATTTATACTTAAAATCAGATTCTTTCTTATTTTAAGCCTCTAAAATTTATTGGATAAATGAAAAAACATTTTACAAACATTTATATTCTTATTTTAGTTAGTTCTATCCATTATTTCTAGTACAATGACATGATGTTATCTTCCATTTAAAATAATATTATACTATTATTTTTTTAGTATGACTCAGCATTGTGTGCAATATAAATTTTCAAAGAAACCCGGTGTTGCGTATCAGGAAAGCCATGGAAAATGGAATCCCCTTTAATGTAAAATTAATATTTAATTCAAAAATTTTAAAAATATGAAAATGTTGTATTCTTTATTTTATTGGTATCTAAGAGATATATAATATAAAGATAATTGCAACACTCCCAGAAAACTGCTTATAAACCCATGGCTCACATTTTTATTTATAAATACATATTATTTTACAAATTCATAGAAGTGAATGTTTCGAGATATATATTCTTTCCAAAATCCTTAAATAAATATATTCAACTTTAATATAATTTTTTTCTCTTATTGTGCTCAAAAACCCTTTATATTTTTTTTATCAATATATCATTAAAAATGTTCTTGTTAAAAAATATGTTTTAATTTATATCTACAATTTTTTTTAGTAATTATAAGATTCTATAAAGAGAAAAATTATGAAAATTTTAATGATAAAAAAATAGAATTGGTTTCATCACTGTTAATTCATTAACATAGATTTAACCTTTTATCATCTTGTCATTATTTATATGTATTTAATTTATCTACAATGTCATGTGTCTATTGAATACCGATTTACCCAATAAAAAATTTACATTAAATGTATAATTAACTAGAACCGAAACTTGTTCCTGACATATGGAATCTATCTTAGTATGCATGGATATTTAAAATATTTTCACTTCAAATATTTATAATTTCTATTCAGAAGAGATAGGTTTATTATGTTCCACCTATAAAAATTCAAAAATATTCAGTAACTATAAAAAAAATATTTCAGATTCCCATACCAATCTATTTTTCTTACACAATACTTAAATTTCATGAATACGTTTTCCCATGGGGACCTATAGAATATGTTATTGAAACAAATCTTTTGTATCATTCCCGTTAACTTTTTTTAAGTCAATATTTATCCTATTACCTTCATTGAGAATGCAATCCATCCCATAAACGATGGAATGTATTGAGATTTTATATTTTTTTTCTAAGAGATATTATAGATTATATACCTTTGTTTCCATGTGATACCCTATAAATATACACATCAAGCCTCAATTCATTAGTTTGTTGAATGATATTGCTTTTAAAAAATCCTTTACACTCTTACATGAGTTTCAGATAAAATATATTTAATTCCTTCATTAAAACTTATAGAGTTCATTTTCCCACCATAATTAATAGTTAGTATAGTGTGCATGTCATAGTTTTTAATGAATATCCCAAAAAGGATAATGGATTATCTGCATGAATTGTTATTACCCTTTTCTTTCCAATAAGTTACAATTACACCATTCAGTTACACCAATTCATTGAGGTGTATAAGGTTGAGTTTTTTAGATAAAATCCCTGAAATTTTAAAAAAGTTGATAAAATCATTGTTATGATAATCGTAGCCTTGATCCGGTCAAACCGTCTTTATCAACATTCGAACATGATTCTTTAATTCAGTCATGAATTGTTTGATTTTCTTATAGGAATCAATCTTATAACTCATCAATCTAACATATAGATATCTACTAAACTCACAACTAATTGTTATTTACTAAGAATATCCACCAAAAACCTATAATAAAAATCTTCCAAAAAACAAAGTGTGTATTAATCCTAGTTGCTCTATGGATCATTCACCCTATTAAAATAATGGTGGTTTGATCATTTTTCTTTTGAAACAAGCATGATATATTTTATTTGGTCAAACCATAATGGTTTATAAACAATTATATTTATAGAGATTTATCTTACCATGCTAGTTATTCTGTAACTATGTGTTATATGTGTTATAGAAACGTGATTAATAATATATTTTAGATTCTAGTTTTTCATAATTTATTACATATAGTTAATTTTTTTTTCATACCATAACAAATGAAGACTATATGAAAGTGGAATTATTTATATCCAAATTTATAAATAAATCTGTTCATGTTAGGTGAAGACACATAGATGATGATATTAGTTATACATGGTGAAAAAGATTAGTTCTTTAATGAAAAAATTATTCTAATTGGCAATGGATGGTTGTGATTTCCTATAGAAAAAGCAGTAAGTCATGCTACATTAGATGGTTGAAGATCAACCATGACTCTAGTAATATAATGATAAATTATCTATTTCTTTTTTTAGATATAAATGTGAGAACTACCAAATCTATCTAAGAACCAATGTGTAGGTTTAAAAAGATTATAGTAGATAAAAAACTCATTTTTAGCTTCTCCTTTCTTCAAGGTCTAGATCTTCTTCTTGTGGACATGCTTTAATTATGTAAGACATATTGTATATTTCTCCTCCATAATCCATTGGATCGTTTTATTCTTGAAATTATGGTGTAAGAGATATTTAGCCTTTCTTGTATTCTTGGGAATATTTTCCTTACTATCAATTTTATTATTTCAATATAAGGAGTATGTGTTTTTCATCCCCATGTCCTCAACAACTTTGTGAATGAGAATAATAAGTTTTGAAAAATTATTCTTTTTTAAATATCATATTTTAATTCATAAATAAATTGGAGAATGATTTAGTTATTCATTAAAATTTGACATTTGTGCCTATATAATTACAAAATTTATTTTAAAATATATCTATGTGATTTATGTGGACATTCATTTGGATAACATGTGTACAAAAAATAAATGAAAATCCATGGTTTCATGTAAACAGTTCATTTATAATATCATATTTTTATTATCTCATTGTATCTTGATGGAGATATGAATGTGATACATAATTCTCTATTCATCCATATCCTCAAGATGATTTATAATCTCATTATACATGGGTGATAATATAAAAAATTATACATATGTGGAATAATCCAAATTTACATTGAATATAGATAATTATTATTTACTATCCTATTGATTAGGTTCTTCATAAGGGGGTTTTATAAAACATAAAATTTCAATTGATGTATTTGAATAACATGAAATATCCATTTTGTTTCTTATGTATTATTTCTATTTATAATGATATCCTTATCATGAATTGAGCAATGTGATATGCTTGAATTTGTTTTATAATTTATTTTTCTACAATTAAAAGGAGTGGATTTCTATTACTTTATATTATAATTTTTTTTAATAAATTTTAAAATTATTAATCTCATATAAGTTAACTATAAAACAATATTCCTCACCATTGGTCCCAGAACATCCCATTATGTAAAAAATTTATTGTTAATAAACAACATTCCTCTTACCATAATCGTGATATTTTAATTGCATTTTATTTGAATGATTTTTGGATAGAATAATTTTTGCTACTTCATTGACTCACTATTCCTTCATCTATTGGGTGGAAACCTTAATCCAGATATCCTTGAATTGGATTTCCTCAACCATATCTGCTCACTTATGAAAATTACAACTTTGGTAGTCAACCATTGATGTGAAATTATTAAATCAAACAAAAACATATGTTTTAATTCTTCAATAATTGAAAGAACATTGACTTTGGAAGGTCAACCCATTTGAACTATGGTTTAATTTTTAAATAAAGTAGTAAAGAATAAACCAACACAACATATAAAATTGAGATATTTTTATCATTATATATATATAGTTCATTTTATCATTATTAAGATATTGTTATTATTTAGTATATTTACGTAAGTAATTAACCACTTTTTAAGTAAGATTAAATATAATAAAATTTACTTCAGTTCTATCTTTCATGCCTACAGTTTCATTATTTAATGTGATTTCCACAATGCATCCATAATAAAATTATCATTAATCTTGATTAAAATTAAATAATATTAATAGAATGATAATAATATTTTTCAAACGTTTATTTTGTATTGAGGATGATTAAATGATTGTAAAAATAATGGAAATCACATTCAAACATTAATTGGATCTTGTTACCACATTCCACCTACCAATCCATGTATCGATTTGATTGGTTTCACCATGGATCCAAACTTGAACAACCTACACTATCATTATAACTCCATAAATTTAATAATCATTTAATCGAATAATGTTGAGGAGAACTAAATTATTGTTTTTGTGGGTTTACATAAAGTGATTTTTTCTTGCATACCCATACATAATGAGAGGAGTGATCACCCACATGACATATTTTTTATTTAATAAAAAATAAAATGTAATCCAATGACACAAAATAGTCTATTCAATTAACTTGATAATCCAAATGCATTAAATGAATAATGAATTTAATAAATAACATTCAATCCAAATATATATTCTTTAGGATAAATCTTCATGGAATTAATTAACTATATACTTTATTTAAGAAAATTTTAAACATAATTATATTCTAAAAATTCAAGATTTTCTCATCCAACATTATTTTTAAAAATAATTATTTAAAATTAACTATATACAAAAATGTACCTTAGGAGAAACATGAGGAGTGGTGTCTAAATTACCCATAAAGTGTTATATTTATACACTGTTTTCTAATGTGGCATGTGCCATAAACATCATATCACATAATTTTATGGTGTCTACAATAAAATAAATGACACATGGAACCCATGATATTTACATAGCATGTCATGTCATATTGTACACAAATTAATCATTGTATTATGAATTGTACATGATATGAAATTATGTATATTATAAAAAAGAATTTACAAATTTAATAGATATATAACACATCACATGGATTGTATGACTCAAATTAATGAAACAAATATCAAATGATTATAGGGTTTTATTACATTATAAATAAATTTTAAATTATTTTCAGAAAAGAAAATATACATAGTGCGTATTATATAGATACACCTCACATAAAAATATTTACCTTATATCTATGGAACATGAATATGGAAGAGGTGTGCGGTCAAATAATGAAAATTAATGGAGTACATGGAATGCAACCAGGATACACTTCATGGGGTCTCTGATTGACATGGTTAACTATCACATGTTACACATTAAAACACATGAGCAATATTTAACTAATGACCTATATGTCATGTATTTAAGTTACATTCCATGTATCGTAGGTAACAATTTTCATGGATGGCCTAGTCAATACCTGGTGTATTAACTACACACCAACTCTAATAAAGTTACAAAAAATTGAATTAACTCATGAGTTTTATGGTGCATTAAACATAGGTACACAATGTGTGACTATGGATATATTACTTTTATACTTTAGTAATCCATCCAAAATAATTGGAACCCCATGATGAGTAACCTAAATGTCCTTCATTTATAATTAATTCACTTATTTACTATATATATTAGAATGACGAATAAGAAATATTGGATATATTGATTATGATTAAAACATGGCTTAACTAAATTAAAAAAAATAAATTCATAAATCAATCAATGGTTGTTGAATAATTATAAATTATTATATGACAACTCTAACACAACTTAATGGTTTTGGGTGTAGCATAAGTACTAGTGGAACATGCCAGAGTTCCCTTTTTTCACAATTGATGATTAATCATAGATGTACATAAAACAATTTCCTAACAAACTACACTGAATCATATATTAATTGACATTAGAACACTATACCTAACATTTTTTAGTTTAATATTTATTTATAATTAATTTATGTCGTTAGAGTATTACATTTCACTAAATACTTCCTTCATTAAAGAATTTGACAATGTTTCTATTTCTTACCATCATTTTGTCACTATAATAATGGGTATATAATTCTTGTTCATATCAACTTGTGTACCACATAACATTGAGCATCATTGTAGGAATATTAATGTGTTTGGGTAAAGGATCATAACACATGCATCATTTGAACTTCTTCATCAATAAAGTCACTTCCATGAAGGATTTTACTTCAATCCTCCAGAATTTAGAGGGGTCGTAGAGGAGGAAAACTCTCTATTCTAGAGGTAATTCATGTAGAAGGGTACTCTATATCTTGATAAAATTCTCCTTGTAATTTTTCATAACCACAATGGCTCAGCATAGGGTTGTAAATTATAAAATTTTGTTTAAATTTTGTTAGGGGTACAAATAATAACTACCCATGCACCCTTTTTATTTTTAGAATCCTCAAAATAACCCATTTATATAATTATAAATATAATATTATTTCATAACATGTAGAAACCCATTGAATTAATGAAATATTATTTCATAAATATTATTTTTTAAAATTAATCATATATTTTTTTGATATATATTATTTATCAATGGAATTTAAATTCACTCTAAAAATCATCCAAAATATTTATTGGGCCCTAAATAAAGACAACTAATTTTATATATAAATATGACTGTATTATTCTCAAAATTTATAAAAAAATTTATTTACTAATTAAAAAAAATAATTAAATTTTCTTCTAACATAATATTCTATCGACTAACAAGTGACAGAATATATGTGATCATGCTAATCATAAATAATTATTAAAATACATATGAAAATAATATTTATTCAACATGTTATAAGTTAAATAATATTTAATGTTTAACTAACTTTCTAGATACACATATTTTGTGACCCTCTAGTACTCTTTCTCACTGGAATTAGGCAGAGTCAGCCAAGGAACATGGTTATTATCTAGCAACACAACGAAGAACCAATAGAAAGAGTAGTTAATATCACAATGAATTACTTCTCCATATGATTTTTTTTAATATAACTACATTATCATGATATATCTAATAAAAGATGTTTAATGCCGGTTTCATCAACCTATGTAATCAATGTCACCCTCTTTGACTTATTATAAATCACCCTACCCATAGAACTCAATGTAGAAGGATTTATTTAGGTTTTTCAATTCCCATAAAATAGAATATGATATCAAATTTTGTTAATAAATAGATGGGAAAAATCCTTTCTCAGATTATTCATCACTACAATCTTACTCATGATACACCCAATGAATCCTACATAACCATAAAGATATGATGACCTTATTTTCATATTTATATTAATGTAATTAACTAATATTTTCTATTAAAATTAATATTACTATATTAGGGTCAATAAAAATGCCTATAAATGATAAAATCAAATGACATATATTAATGTGTATTTTTTACTAGTAGGTCATGTTATCACACTATTTTTCATAAGAAATTACCAATGGCATACTCCATGATAATTTTCCTCAAATTGTTTTGAATATCTACAAGTGAGAGCCTGTATTAATTTTTTCTCACCAAATGATAGCATTAAACTATCAAAAATATTTTTCAGAATACATTCATGGAACTTATTGCTTCACATGATAGTAGAGAATTGGAATGACCTTTTACTATGGAAGATACTAAATTAAATTATCACATAATATGTCACATTGAAGAGAATTCATGATGAGTGTATATATTTATTAATTTTAAAAAATGAGTGTATGAAATCATAATGTACAAAGAAGATGATTATATGGAACCAAATACTGTAATATTCAATGACATAAATGTCTCCAATTATAGTAAATGGATAACTATTTTAATCTTTACCAGATTTAATTTCAATTATTCCCCAAAAGGTAAATAATTATATTTAATTTCATTTTAAAAATTTCCAAATCACCTGACGAAGAAGTAAATTATTGAAAAAATAACTTATTCTTAATCTTATACAACTAAATATTCAATTATATCAAATTAATTTGATTTAAAAGATAAAGATGGATAGATATAGGTGTTGTTTAAAACCAGAAATCTATAGTGATCTCTCTCCCCACTAGTGTGGTAGTCCGAAAACATAATTTGATAATAAATTACTATAAAAATACCAAACCCATGTCCATGTATTCCAATAAATATTGTAAAGAACTATAGGGAAATATATCCATTCTATATTGATTAATTTCACTTTCCTCAGTTCAATATCTATTTTACTCTCCTAAAATTCAAATTATCAACATATAATATATCAAAAATATGTTTTTTCATGAGAATTTTACTCTTTGATAATAGAAATGAATATATTATAAAGATAAGTTTATGATTTCCATATTTAGAAAAATTCCAAAGAAGTTGATATTTAAGAACATATGATCCCGATTATTTCTATATAATATAACTATAAAAGATTAGAAAAAAAATACTTGTTGGATATAATATTTTCATCAGATATGTAACATGACTTGTATAAATTGGTGATACCTTGAAATCAAATTCATTAAATAAAACTAAATACCCAAAATTAATAGAATTTTATGAAGTTTTATCAAGTAAATCACTTAACAATGTTATAGATACCAAAATAATTGTTCTAATTGTAGAAGATCCCTCTTTATTCTTTATAGTTGACTAAACAAAAGAATAATTCAAGACTAAATCCTATAGTTGGACTTGAGTTAGATATCCTATGATAATGGTTTGGACCACATCCAATTTTCCATTATCACTATTTCAGCTTTCTAAACAAAATATAACATAGGGTAGTTGAAAAACCATGATAGAATGTGTAGTTTACTAAACCGTTGATACAAGAGTCTGAAAGGTTTTCTTCTTGAAGATATTTGATGAACATTTGTTAGAGTTTCATTGAAGATGAAAAAACTAACTCTGTGAAAGGAAATGATTCAAGATAATTGAAAAAAATCCTATTTTTATATTCCCTATAAACATACACTAAAATAATATAACATGATTGTTTACCAAACTGAGAAACAATAGAAATAATATTTCCAAGATTTTATAGTGAGGGGAACCCCTTCTAACCCATTACTCTCATTGATACTAGTTATCAAATGAATAATAAGCTAAACCCAACCTATTAACCATCCACCTACCCCAACACCTCTTTATTATTCTATCTCATTGAAGACTGTATTCTTTATTACAAAAAATTATGTATTCATGTTTATGAAAATAATTTGAGAATATAATTTCAATATCAAAACAACATAAATATAACTCACCCTTGATTCCTCATATCCACATATATACAATGAAAAAAATAGGTCATGAAACTTTGGATCATATTCTATAACAAAAATTTATCCTTATAAAAGATTCATACTCTCTTTATCATTTACCAAATGTATTGCATCAATAGAAAATTACTCAAGGAATGGATATTGGATATTCTTCCATCTTGGGATTAGGTGATTCTTTATAACATACATGACATCCAACCACAAGAAAACAATTGTTTCCATCATAAAGGTGGATAACCAAACATTGTGATTCATAGGTGTCTCAATGCTCTGAAATGTATTTTGGATATGAAAAAAACCACTCTATAGATTAATTTTGATATTCTTCACAATAGTAATATAGAGGATTATTAAATATTTAATACACCATGTTATCTGATATCATTTTTTCTTTTCATGTAAGTCCTTTACAAATAATCTTTAATAATATAAAAAGTTCCTTGAAGAATATTAGTTCAAGCACCATTTTTCCATGTAGAAAATTATCTTATGATTCTTCTCTTATAGAATAAAGTGAAGATATATGACTAATATGATATAATAGAGTTGATAATAATATCAAAATCTTCCCCATATATTGATACTCAAAATATAATACTACATTAAAAAGAACAATTCCTACCCAATTTTCTCACTCAATTACATTATTCTATTTTAATAAAAACATTCATTCCTTATAAGACACAATCAAACAATATTTTAAAATTGTGTTATATTCTTCAAACATAATTTAGTGACATAAAATACATGATTTAAATATAATATAGAATATATAAATATCAATATATACTTACAAATCAATCTATTAAAAATAAGGAATTAATTATCAATTTATATTATTCTAATCTTTAGAAAATAATTTTAAGGAATAACATATTCATTAATTGTAAATTATTATATTTATTCCAACATTCAGTTAATTATATTTATAATATATGATTAAAATGAAAGATACTAGTGATTAAATAAAATTATACATGTTTTAACAAATTACCATCTATCATTATATATGGGACTCATGAATTTAAGATGGACTCGTGAAAGAAGAGAGCTAAAATAGATGCACTACTACTAATGGTAACTAAAACATCCATAATAATTATTTCATCTATCAAAATTTTTGTGTTACTTGAAGTTTACTAATAGTCCTCGCTATATAATTATCAATATTATCAAAACACATAATCCCTAAATGAGGTACCTAAAACTAATTTGTAAAAATAATGACCAAATTTAATGAAATGAATCATGTTAGGTAACCATAATACATCAAGAACACCTCTCTGTCATTGTATGTTTCCACGTATTCTTATATGTGAAGAAAAACTATGTGGAATATAGTTTACCACTATAATAGCATATATTAAATTAACTAAGATCCACGCCCTTAACAAGAAGTACCTATAATGATGTTGATGGATGACATAGGAAAAAAATTTATTAGATGAGATATATGTAGGGAAATCATTATAGCCTAAAACATGTTTGGAGGGAATCTAATATTTATTAAAAGTAAGTTAAATAGTTATAAAAATAATAATTATTCCAAACACACATTTAAGACTCAATGTAGGAAGACTTATAATTTTAACCACTAATGGACAATTCCAATGATAACAACTGTTTGATTTCTCTAAATCAACTATTAGTTAACCAAAAGAGACTTATTGAACTCTCTATGTAATAATACCCTCCTTTAATGGATTCCTTACCATACCTTGATCATGTAAAAATGTATATTTATACATCCCATGTGGGTACATCTATTGTGTAAGTAAGATATGAATTTTAGTTAATCAACTAATCAACCATATAAAGCATTCATAAAATCAAGCGTATGTAAAACAATCCAACCATAGAGTGAATTCCGTGTAGAAAAATACATAATATCATTTTTTTCAAATAAAAACCAGAAAAACTATACCATGTTACACCCTTTACAATGATGATCCATATATGTGCTCACCTTGTTCAGGTCTAGACCAGTATTGATATCAATGCTAGAGGTAGGGAAATATTATAGCTTGTCCGAACTAGATGGATATATATACTAGTACTAGGGTGTGGTCATATATTGTTTAATAGAAATGATATAATCTATAATTAGATAATTCCTTTAAAAATACCATGGGATTGGGTGAATGGATATATAAATGGTTGGAATGAATACTTATCTCAACCAACAAATTATGAACCATATAGTTCCTATTTAATAGTGTATATAGTAATTATATATACATTTTACCATACTAAATAGCTATCATAAATCATATATAAAATTAACCATAACAAGAAAAATTTATATAACTTCATGCTCTAGAATATTTCTAGATAAATCAAATAAAAATTTATATTTATATTTCTACTATAAATAGGACAATAGAAAATATAACATATGAATAATATTGGGAATTATCTGGTTTAAGAGAATAATAGTATAATGATTATTAAGACCAACATGGTAATGTAATTATATAAATGTAAAATTACATGTTTATAAGTTAAATTAAAATTTATTGAATCCAAAAAATTCATTGCATTTTATGATGTTTGGTTTATGAATTTTTTTGGTATGAGAATCATATAATTTTACCACCTCCACTCAGTACTATATCATTTTCATTTGTACCATAAAGAGTATAAATTAAATGTATGGTTTCTTATTGTGAATAAATTTATATACTAGTTCAATATAGATAGGATAAAGAGTATATCACTAACAACACAGTTCGAAAAACTTATCCAATGTGTTTTTAGGTATTTAGGTTATTTTAATCAATTAAAAGGGAACCGGGAATGGGGAATGTCAATATTACCATTGATTCCCAAGGTCTAATCTACCATTTTATCTAGATCATGAGGAATCCCAAGGATTATTAAGAGTAAAAATATTATAGATTTATTATAAATGAGATTATTTCCACTTACAATGTGAATAAAAAATATGAATATCATAAGAGGTTCACAGTCTCAGATTTCAAAAAAAAATTCCCCTAATAAATGATGGTATTCTCAAACCAATATTGATAAGGGATACAATAATGATGATTTAGAGGTAATGGGGATCTATAGGGGCTTGAAAACCAATGAATATGGGAGTAAAATATAGATATCATTAAATATTTTGAATAAAAATGATGTTAAAATTTTAAATATCACGAAAATTATAAAACAGATCAGTTCCTCTATGTATATAATCCCATAATTTTCATACAATGATATTAGATATTATTAGAAAGATATACATTACATAACATAATAATTAATGCTAGAATCTTATAGGTCCTACATCTTTGGAAACACATAGAAGTTTGTGTTATATTCAAACAATATCTACATTTTATCCCACTATGTTGTGAATAAAAACATTTTTTATAAATATCATATTTAATAACATTCTTCATAACCAAGATAATTTAAAAAATTTAACGGTTGATCTCATATGCTCATTAAGGGTAAAAGGGAGATATCACAGATCACTAAAACCTTATATAATCAAAATAGTATGAGAACAAGAAACTAATATTTGAAAACCAAAAAATATATAACATAGTTTATAATTATAACATAGTGTATAAATTTTAGTATTTCATATTATATTAATCATAAAGTAGTAAAATAACATAAGATATAACAGAACAAAAATTGAAAATGGCATAGATTTGAGGCATATAAACAAGCATAGAGAATCATTTACTTTATAGTCATGGAACATTTCCAATTATATCATAGTGGATTGTGTTCACTGATGAAACCATTTAATTTTTCACCGTTCTCTCCAAATATTACCATAGTGTACAAATACCCTTATTGATCTGGGTTCACTCGCCGTTCACTTCATAATTATCTCATGAGATGCAATTATTTACCTATATCATTGGAGGCTATATAATTATGGGACCACTCATCACATAATTAATCCTATGAATATGTGGACAATATAATCATAAATAAATCATCATATAATATCCCATGAAAAAGGAAATGTGTTTTATAAACATTTATTCATAGCATTGCCTATAGAAAAGAAATATAGTTCGTAAACTTTTCATCCAGCAATAATGCATGGAAAGGAAAGGGGTTCCATAAAAAATGTCGTCAAAATAATAAAATATACAATGATAGAATAAGGATGGTATAATTGTTCATTATCCTTCGTAAAATTTATATAACCTCAAAGGATGGAATCATATATGAATAATTACCTTAAAATTTTACATGGAACATTCCCTGAGTAAAATATCATTTTCCATTTGAAATCACTAAATGTAAATCTAAAATTTCCAAAATTTTAAGGAAAATACATTCACTGAAAATAATATTGAAAACATTAAAAATAGACCATAATAAATTTAATTATCATGATGTATGGAAATTATTTTCATGTTGGGTACATTAACATAATGATTCCTTTCACATTTTCAGTAAAAAATTCAATTTTTTTTAGGAAACAACATGAATATTCCATTCAAAATGTATTTTTTTTATAATAAAAAATAAATAAAAATGACATTACTCAATAATAGTATTATATATAAAAAATACAATTATTTTTTTTAGAAAACAAGGATGTGGAAGAAAATTGAGTTTTCATCAAAGGGATAAATAAAACCGATTTTCCTTACAACTAATTATGTACCATGAGTTCTTTAGTTAAGGAAATTAAAAAAATGTGTATTATAAATATATTAAAAAAAGAGAATAAAATTCATGGTAACTATTTGGGGTTATATTATGAAAATTATTCATCATAAATATAGTGATAGGCAACCTCGGTATTCAACTTAATTGTAACATAAATCCCCAACCTCAAATAAGACATCATTTGTATGTTCTTTAACCTCCTATGAATTCAATAATTATTAATTATACATATATTCAAGAAATAGAATATTATATATCATATCATATATGATTTACTTGCAACCCATTATTTACCTATTTAATAACAATTAAATATTAAAATCCATGTTCTTGGTGATAACGACTTCATTTTTCAAGTATGTTTTAGTTTGATAGTATTGTTCTTGAAACATATTTCATGGTTACAACACATATATAATTTTAGTAATTATTAAAATACCATTTAAATTTATGATATACACATTCATAGGCATATAAAAAATTTATAGGTTTAAAATTGAATTACTCCATTCATGGGGATGGTAGGCCGTACGTACGCATGCTTTTTATTTTTATTTTTAAATGGATTGAATTAAATAATGGTAATTAATAATTCAACCTTAAAGAATTATTATTATATCATATAAATTATATATATATTCTAAATTTATAAATTTATTAATATGAATGTAAAACAGAAACATAAAATGATTCACATCTATTTGTGGAGGTGTTAGTGCACACATACACATGAGGAGGATTTCCATTCTCTAATGGATTGGAATGAAAAATGGTAGAAGTGATATTATAATTCATTAATTAAAAATAATTTTTTAATATATATATATATATATTAAAGACATAAATATATCCATCCAGGGGATGTGGCAATTGAAATCAAATTACCTATGTTCTTGAGATGATTGGTAGACATACAAACTAATGACATTTTTGTTCCACATTTTTTGGGAATATGTGGTGGATAAAAGTTATCTAATTCACATAATAACATCTTATTATATATAAGATATTTTTTTAATTTTTTCATCATGGTTGAAGAATAATTTACATAGGTAGAATAAGTAATAAATTTAGAACATGTGGTTAAAAACAATTCATATTTTTCTAGTGACCACTTATATTTTATTCATAAATAAATCCTAGTATGGTATTATGATAAAACCAGCGAATCAAGGTAATAATTTCATATCTAACGATGGGATTTTGGTAGGTATTATTTAAAAAATATTTCTGTTCCAGTTTAAATAAGAGAGGGGTGGATATTACCTTTTTTATTTAAGGTGAGTGGCTCATTGTTTTTTTAAATGTTTTAAAATAACGTCATGTCAATTTTTGAGAAAAATCAATAGGAAATGGTTCCTAATACATGGTTAGAAAGTTAGGGTTGAAATAAAACCAACCAATGGTATTTAATAATGTTTATATATAATGTTAACCCATTTCATTTTAGGTTAACCCCTGATAAACCTATGTTAACCTTATAATTAATAATTAATATTTACTAGTTTTATTATTAATCATGATAAAAAATTATATTACAATATTTGATAATATTAATTATGCGTATTAAAATTATGTAATCTATTTTATCAATTTCAATTAATAAAATCGGTATAATTTAATTGAAAATTAAACCTATAAATGCTATGAAATTTTCATTCCGGATAAATGCGTTCATAAGTATATATCGGTTTATATAAAAATTTTAGATAAAAATAATTTTATGACCTAAATTGGATGGATCAAAATATAATTTAAGTGATGTTACGTTTTGAAAAATCATAATAAAAAACATATGATTGTAAATTATTTAAATGAAAATAATTTCTTTAATAAAATTCAATATTTTACACCATTAATCAAAAAATAAATATTTTAAGAATCATCTCAAAAAATCTGTCAATGATAATATTAAAATTATTATTTAAAAAATTATTTGTATTTTTCATCATATATTAATTGAATGAGGAGAAATAATTTTTACATGACCATACCAAAAGAGATGTTTTCACTTTTTAGGTAAATATAGTTCTTAAGCATAAATACAGATTTATTCTTATCTCATATATAAGTGAAAAAGTTTTAAATAAATATTAATCCATTTAATGGATTTTATAATATATATATTTCATTAATAAAATTCAAAAAAAATTATGAATTTAATTTATCAAGAAAAAATCATTGCGCTCATAAAATCTCTGGGTGATAAATTCTAACTAACTAGGAAATTAATTTCACCTCCATAGTTCTGTTACATTGATACAAACACATGAGGATATCTCTGCCTCATCGCATCCTTGAAACCCTGTATAGCCTCTTCAAATTTTTTATTTCCCCAAATATCATTACACATGATTATAATATTATTTCAAAGAATGTTATAATGAAGATCCAAGATTTATACCGGGTTTTTCTTCATATAAAATGTCATTCTACAGTGATATGAACTATGAAAATAAGATATCTGATTGATTTGGTATGTACTTACTCAAGTGATATAGATGGAATAGATTGTGAACGTGAGATATGTTCGGTGGAAATTTTATGTGTTACATGACCATATACATTTAATCAAGAATCTAAAATGGTCCAATATACAAAGAACTCAACATCCACTTTTTCTCCATTAACATTACCTTATTCTTTGGGGATTTTTATTAGAATAACATCTCACTAACATAAAATTCTAGATCACACTTATTACTATCATAATAAAATTTATATCCACTCTACGATGCCTTGATTTCTAATTGGATGTCTCTTACATTTTCTTCAATTTTCTCATCTAGCATTGAACCTAATAAATTACTTTATAAAACTTCTTGAAGACGCATTGGGGTTTTACAAGTCTTTCCATAGAGAGTATAACACCCCTAGCTTCCATGGTATGCTTCTCTTTGAATAATACAATAGCTTGTGTGGTACACAATTTCTAGTTCTAGCACACCAATACCAATCAATGAATCCATTTAAAAATCATTTATGAATTGTAATACGCACCTTTGAAAATTTTATTAATTTTACTTTTCAAAATGTACTTCATTTTGGGGTTTGGAATTTCAAAATTAGATTAGGGGGAATTTTTTGTTTTTTTTCTGAAAACATTCAATTTTGGATGAATAATGAAAAATATTGTGTTGTTGTTTAAAACCAACTTCTTATTTAAATGATTATTTTTAAATTTAAATTTATTTTAATGTAAAAATAGATACATAATACCTATATTATTACAATGTAATTCATTGGAGTAATTTAATAATATTATTAAATATATAAAATTTAATTGAACTTTTTAACGTCTTCTATCCACCTTCTAGGAACATTTAAAAATCTACATAAAATGTAATTTTAATGCTTTTATGAATTGAATTTAAAAAATCTGATAGACACTGTTTATATTTGTAAGTAAAATCTAGTTTAAAAGGATGAAAATAATTTTTGTAGAATAGAAACATATTTAATTTTATTTACCACGATTAAAATTAAATTAGGTAATTAAAGGTAAAAATTATATTATAATTACCCCAAAAAATGACCTATTTCTTTTGGATAAGAGTATTTAGACCAAAATCAACCTTAAGAATAAAATAAAATCCTTTTGAACCACTTGGATTAGATTAGTAAATTTATTATATTTTATTTAATGAAGTGTTAAATGTGTTAAATTCAACATTTAATAAATAAACCATTTTTAATATAGGATTACACATGCTATTTTTTCGACTATACATATTCAGTAGAAATATAAAAATATATTCTACATCAACGTATTTTATTTATAAATTTTAGACGTTAAATAATTAAATGTATTTATGACCCAATGATGATGTAGTAATTACCTTATTAATGAAAGATTAAAATAATTGATGTTATACATATTAAAATAAATTTAAATTGAAACATTTGATGCCATCCACGAATTTTATAGTATAATATGACATGTTAGAGTTGATTAAATGTATTTTTTTTGATTTAATAATGTTGTTTTAAATTTCCAAAAAACAAAATAGTAAATAGTGTCAAAATTGTCATAAATGAGTTTAAAAAAAATATCATATTTTATTAAATGATGTAATACATATAAAAAATAATATACAGCCATATGACATAGATATGGTTAGATATGTCATTAATTAACCACTTGAGGTTCTCTTGGAATTTTATAGTAAGTTTATTAACAATTTAATATAAAAATACAAGGATATATGGTAAATGTTAAACTATTTAACCAATAATTAAATCAAAAATATAATGTTAATATGGTGACATAAACAGGTATAAATCCTATTGGTTGAGAGTATTTTTTTCCATACCTACCTTATCCTTGAAATAAACCTATTTGGAGCAATTATAAACAGAAAATGATTTTGTAATAAATTTATATTTCAGGTTTTTCCTAAAGTACCCCTCACCTCTCTTATAAAAGGGTACTTCCCCTTCTCTAAAATTCACACCCCAAATCCATTTTTATGTGCCAAACACTACTCAAACTTCCTCCCAACTAACCCCACCTCATCTTAGAGTCCCTAAATTTATTAGAAATCCATCCTATGGAGTTGGTTATTTCAAATCAAAAGGAAGAACCTGAAGAAGAGGTAATTTCTTCATCACCTCTTTCAATGTTCTTTTCTTCTTCCACATCCTATTTCCTTTTTCGTTTCAATAATTAAATAATAAATCCAATAACTTATACATACTGTGATTTTATTATAAATATTGTACAATCATATTCATTATACTATCTATCCTATTAAGAATAAAGTCACCATATGTGCGTACGTACGGCTTACCGTCTTCCCACCGTGGAGTAGTTTATTATTCAAAACATCATTATTTGGATGGGTATAGTAATTAGTATAACTGATTTAAATAATAAATATTACACATTAATGAATTTTTATATATAATTAACCATCCAAATGCATATTATTTCCCCATGAATAGAATGATATTGTCACGCGTGCGTACATACAACTTTCTATCTCCACGACGCATTAATATTTCATTCCCCATCGTAGCCATTAAAGAATAAATTTTATTTGAGGATTAAAAATAATTTTTAATAACATAATATACTTCAAGATACGAATCAAATACATCCAATCCGTAATAAACATTACTTACATAACAAATCATATACAGGAAAATGAATCAGTAAATACAAGAAAGAATGATACGACTGAAATATTATTTACAATGCAACATTAGAGGATCATATATGATATCATATTTTTGTATGTGGTTATTTTATAATTTTATAACATTGATTTCAACATTTTACAGGATTTTAAAGTACCCTTTACAAAGTAAAAGTACAAGGTAAGGGTTAATTTTACAATCTCATTATTATCCAAGGTTGTTTTTACGAATGTGTCTACTGGGACTTATTTATCATTAACACCCGTGTTTCTTAAAAAAGTATTTCAAATTTTTCTTACGATTTTTTAAAAAATGGGTTAAATTCATTTATACCTTTGTTTGACAATTCATAATGTTTTTTAATGGAATATTTCCTTCATTTTTAAAACAGTTTACTTTTTGACCTTTTTGACAAATTAAGGAAAGAATGCTTTTTAACTTATATGGTGGGTGCAGCTATTTTAAACTATTATAATACCTTAGAAGCATACCATAAGTGTTTATAAGAATATTTTCAAAATAACATTTTCTCTAATTTTATATGTTTTCAAAATAGAAAGATATATTTCACTCAAATAGTTTTTGGATTGATTTCATCAATGTCAACATCCTTCTTTGGATTTTACGTTTGTTTGATGTTTATTTTTTATGATACAATCATCTAAATTGTATTGAAGGTGTAGTGATATGATTGACTATGGATGTGATATTTTAATATCATTCATGTTTTATGGATAATTTATTGACATTTCGTATGTTATCTTCAATTAGAATGTTTTTATTGTGTTTCAACTATTTTATATGAGGAACGCATTGGACATAGTAAGTGACGGGCGAGGCCTGCTATAGCCCCTTGACGCATCGGTAGGTCTCATGAGTCAATCTAGTGTCTTGGAACAACTCCTTAATAGAATCTTATTTGTAGTAATGACATGTGTACTTAACTTTGTGGTTATGATGTCCGACATTATGCATTCCATTATTATGAAATTAGCTATTGATATTTTATGTGATTATTCGACTAGTAGAATCTCTATTAGAAAATGTAAATGGGATTATTTATTTTATATTTACCATATTATAATAAATTATATGTTTAAAAGTATTATATTATAGTATTATGCATTTCATTAAATTTTTATGATTATTTATGAATGTTTCTGCTATATTGTTATCCTTATTGAGCATTTGAGCTCACCCTTTCTATGTTTTATTATTCCAAGGATAAGAAGAAATATATTATGACTAACTTCCAGGGATAATATAAGGGATATGATGTGTGTTCAATGGAGACCTAATGTAGTTGTTTTTTATTTCATAATGCAATTTAGAACTTATGTATGTATCTCATACTTCCAAAGAAACTAAACTGATCGGTCTTTCAGGATTTTTTCCCTTGAGATCAGGCCAAAGTTATGTAACAATGAACCAAATCTAGGTAACTAGGGTCCAGCCATTACTATTGGTATTAGAGTATGTTTAGTAGGAACCTCAGAAATAATATTTATAAAAACTATGATTAGATAACATTACCCTAAGATAATCTTTGAAAATTACTATATATAAACATCCAATAATTTTGGTAATGTAGAGATTTTGTGAATTTTCCAAGAGATACAACATTTCTTGGATATGAGAATAAAGAGGAAGCTCTGGAACATATGTATCTAGGGGTAAACCTTGAAAACACTGCTTTGATCTAGACATGAACATGAACTAGTGCACGACAACGAGCCTTGCAGCACTCTTGGTTTCGACACTCCTGGGAAATATTCTTAGGATAATTCAAATTTTTATTACAGACCATTATAAATGATTTATTAGTAAATAAATCCTAAAATAAAAAATGTTTTTTATGATTATGGATTATATTCATAAACTTGTCACAATATTTTAGGTATTTTAAATGTTTGGAATTATGTATTGCGATACACAAACTAATCTATTGTATTCCATTGTTTAGAAATGGTGCATAGTGGAATGAATGGAAACTGTATCAATGCATGTAATCCATGTAGAGATTTCCCTCATACTCAAGATAATTATAGTGTAGTTGGTGATTAATCTGGTGATGATCATCTTATAACCATATTGGGATGACTCACTACGGTTATGAGTAATAACTTTACCCGTATGGAGCCCCATGATCCACAACGTGGAAGATCGATGTTAGACCACTTCATGAGGAAACAACCACCAATATTCAAAGGGAATATGAATTAATTTTTAGCTAAATAATGGATTAGTTCCTTAGAGAAAATATTTCATGCTTTGGGGAGTATCAAAATGGAAAAAGTTTCCAGGGAAGTTTATCGTTCGCTGGAGATGCAGATCCATGGTGTTCATTAATTCAAAAAAAATGAGGATAAAAAAGTATCAAATATAGAATTAAGAGAGTTTAATGACCAATTATTATAAAAATACTTTCCTCGTGAACATCAAGTGAATATGTAAAGGCAATTTCTCGGTCTGAGGAAAAAAGAGTATAAGAATGTCACAAATTATGTGGCTAACTTTACAAGGCTAGCAAGTTATGTTCTATATTATATATGTAGCCCAAGGAGTAAGATTGATCGATTCGTTAATGGGTTAATAATATTTCTCTGCTGAGTATTATTCTCACAATCCTTTTCATCATGTGATGATATAGTCTCGTGTGATGTCAATATAGAAAAATAATTCTCTTATCTCTTTTGAAATTAAAGCAATGAAAGAGATGAAAAGATTTGATGAACACTCTCGAAATGGAAATAAGGAGTATAAGGGATAAGTTGAATTTCTATCGTACAGTAAATGTGGGATGAAATACCCCAGTACTTGCCTGAAGGGAATGAGAGACTATTACAATTATAGAGAAAAAGGCCACCATGCTCGTGATTGCATGTGGAAGAAAGAGGCTATTATTGTTGAATTCTACAGTTGAAATTAAATGGGTAATTATGTAAATTATTGTCCTTAGAATAAAAAAACTTACCTTAGAAACTACCAAGGGAGCAAGGCCATGCATATGCAATCACAACTGTAGAGGTTAATGTTCTGAATAACCAGGTGGCAGGTACATTAATTATTTCCTCAAATTTAGCCAATGCATTATTGGATTCTGGATCATCACATTCTTTCAGATCTTCCTAGTTTTCTAAAAAATTAGATATTTCCAATTTGATTTAACAATGGAGTTGTCAGTCAAAACTCCTAAGGGAAGTATCAATGCAACAAAGTTTTGTGAATCAGTTACCATTATGGAATATCACTATGATATATCTGTTGATATCATCATTATACCAACAATTTAATTTGATATAATACTTGGTTTGGATTGGAATTTGGACCATGATTCGAAAAGTTACTATATGTTGAATGAGGTTGAAATTTTTGAGGATGATAAGGACTCCCTTATCTTTACAGTAGAATCATCACCATCTGATTCTAAACTAGATCCACCCCCAGTAGCTCTACTAAATTCAATTATTGGGAATGAAGATAGTTAAATAACTAATGGTGAGGAATATAATGTTAAAATAGTTTATTTACCTATTTTTCAAGAATATTTTTATGTGTTTCTAGAAGATTTATCAAGGCATCCTCTAGAACCTGAAATTTAGTTTTCCATTAACATAATTTATGGTTCAAGGCCCATATCGAAGACCACTTACAGAATGGACTTTATGGAATCGGTGGAACTAAATAAACAACTAGAGGAATTGAGTAATAAAGGATTTATTCACCCTTGTTTTTCTCCATGGGGAGCACCTATTCTTTTTGTTAAGAAGAAAGATGGATATATGAGGTTGTGTATTGACTATAGGGAGACCAATGATATAACAATAAAGAAAAAGTATCTCATACATTGTATAGATTATTTATCTGATCAAATTCATTAAGCTCAATATTTTTCAAAGATTGACTTTAAATCTAGATATCATCAGTTATGTGTAAAGAAGGAATACATTCCAAGTATAGCATTCCATACCAGGTATAGGAATTATGAGTTTACAGAAATATTTTTTAGACTAACTAATACACCATCTGCCTTCATGGGTCTAATGAATAAGTTTTTCAAGGAATATCATGACGAATTTCTATTACTATTTATTGAATATAACTTGGTATACTCCAAAATCTATGAATATCTTGAAAATCACTTGCGCACTATTCTAATGACTCGATGAATAACTGAATTATATGTGTTGTTTAGCAAGTGGAGATTCTTAAATCATGAGATATATTTTCTAGGCCTTATTTTCTCTAAGGATAGAATCTAAATTGATTCTTCTAAAACTGGAGAAAGACAAGAATGGTCAGAACCAATGAGTATAACCCAGGTACCCAATTTTATTGGTTTCACAAGTTATTATCAGTTTTTTTTCAAAAAGTTTCTTGATTGGCTAACCCATTAACCATGTTCACTCGTAAAGGGGATAATTTGGTTTGGAAAAAAGAGTGTGAAGAATATTTTGAATAACTAAAGTGAAGATTAGTCAATCCTCCTATATTGACTCTACCATCTGGGAATGATGTGTTTGTTATTTATAGTGATGATTCAACGAAAGGACATAGTATTGTCTTTATGTAGAATGGTAGATTTATTTCATATTAGTCACAGATGCTTAAAATTCAAGAATAAAAATATCCCACTCATGATATTTAGTTAATAGGTGTAATCATATCTCTGAAAATATGGAGACACTATCTCTATTGTAAAAAATGTTAGATATTTAATGATCACAATATTTGGAAATATATTTTACCACAGAAAAAACTCAACATGAGACAAAGGGGATGGATCAAACTACTCAATGATTATGATTTCACAATACACTACCACTTGGTGAAGGAAAATAAGGTTGCAGATTTTCTGATTATAAAGCATCATGGAGTTCTAAAGAAGATGAGAGTCGAGAGGGAACCTATGTTTATAATTCTATTAAAGATGGATATGGGAATAATTCTAGAAGGTGAAACATCATTACTTTTTCAAATGGTTTCAAACCTATCTTTACTAGAAATGATAAAAAGTTTCAAAAGAATGTTAAAGTTTTCAATGATAGTAGATTGATTGACTTTGTATATGAAGATGGAATTTTGAAATTTGGGAAAATGCTTTGTGGTCCCGATATACCAAAACTGAAAAGGGAACTGTGGGATGATTCTCAAAGCTCTAATTTCTCTATACAACATGGTACCAGTAAGATGTATAGATATTTGACGAAACATTTTTTTGGGACAACATGAAGAGGGAGAATGCTGATTATGTATCAAGATGTATGGTTTGTCAACAACTTAAGGCAGGAGAACAAAATCCTAGAGAAGTAATGCAAACTCATCCCATACCTGATTGGTAATGAGATTATATTACGATGGACTTTGTCATGGGGATACCAAAGAATCCTAGAAGGAATGATGTAATATGGTTCATTATTGATCATCTTACCAATTCTGCACATTTTCTTGTTATAAGAGAAGATGTACATATTGAACATTTAGAAAGACTATATATAAATGAATTTTCAAGACTTCATGGTGTACCCCTATCAGTAGTTTCAGGTCATGATCCCCATTTAACATCATGATTCCAGAGATGTTTTCATAAATACCAAGATACCAAACATCGTTTAAGCACTTCCTACCACCCTCAAACTGCTGGACAATCAAAGTCGACTAATAAAACCATAGATCACAAGTTGACATCTTTCTCAAATTACTTTCAGGGCATGTGGGATCAGTATTTACCTCTGGTATAATTTTCTTATAATAATTTCTACCATTCAAGTATTCAGATGGAACTATATGAAGCTTTATATGGAAAGAGATGTCGCACACCAACTTGTTGGATTGATTTTGGTGAAAGAAAACTAGTAATCCTTGGACATGTTGAGGAAACAATAGAAGATGTGAAGAATATCCAAACAAACATTAAAGCATATCAACATAGGAAAAAGAGGAATGCTAAAAACTGAATGAAAGATTTGGAATTTCAAGTAGGCGATCATTCATTCTTCAAGGTATCTCCAAGGAAGGGTGTTTCATGATTCGGTAAGAAGGGTAAATTGAGTCTTAGGTACATCAGAAATTTCAAAATCAAGAATGAATTAGAGTTTTAGGTTATCATTTGGATATTCCGCCAAGTCTCTCAAAGTTCATGATGTGTTCCACATATCATTGTTGAGAAAATACATGCCTGACCCAACACATGTACTAACCAATGATGAAATAGAACTGGAACCTAATCTTTCTTATTGTGAAGAGTCTATCAGGAATCATGATACCGGAGAACAAGTGTTGAGAAACCGTATGAATCATCAGGTAAATGTTCTTTGGAGAAACCATAAAATGGAAGAGGTAATGTGGGAACTTTAAGAACTTATGATGAAGAACCACACGAATATTTTTATGCATTAATATTATCTAACTTTTTATGAAAAAAATAATTTGATGTTTGAAAAATTGTAACACCCCAAGATTCTATTGTATGGTTCTTGTAGAATAATACAATAACTTACATGATATGCATCTTCGAGTTCTAGCACACCACGACCAATCAAACTAACTATTTAAAAATTTTATGAATAGTAATACCAAGTTTTTGAAATTTTATTAATTTTATTTTTCAAAATAGAGTTCATTTTTTGGTTTCAAATTTCAAAATTAGCTTTGGTTAAATTTTTTGTAATTTTCATGGAGGCATTCAATTATTGATGAAAAGTGAAAAACACTGTGTTATTATTTAAGACCAACTTTTTGTTTAAATATTTTATTTTTAAATTTAAATTTATTTTAATGTCAAAATAGATACATAATGAAAATATTAATCCAATTTAATTCGTGGGAGTCATTTTAGAATAATATTATATATATAATTTTATCGATATTTTTAGCGTCTTTTACCCATCTTCTAGGTACATTTGCAAATCTAAATAAAACATAATTTTACCTCTTCTTTGAATTGAATTTAAAAACTCTAAGAGACAAGGTTAACATCTGAATGTAAATTGTGGTTCAATAGGATGAAAATATGTTTTCATGAATACTAACTTTGGAATTTTATTTACCACGGTTGAAAGTTAATTGGGTAATTAATGGTAGAAATAATATTATAATTACCCCACACATGACGAAATTCTATTGGATACGTGTATTTAGACCATAATTAAACCTAGAGAAAAAAATATGATCCTTTTGATCCACTCTGATTAGATTAAG
Source organism: Viscum album (assembly GCA_963277665.1). Lineage (NCBI taxonomy): Eukaryota > Viridiplantae > Streptophyta > Magnoliopsida > Santalales > Viscaceae > Viscum > Viscum album. Next base: position 445,834,775 of record OY728137.1, on the reverse strand, counting down.
AGATTTATTAAATTTTATTTAAAGAAGAGTTAAAAGTGTTAAATTCAATGTTTAATAACTGAATAAATTTTAATACGGGGATAAACGTAAGATAAATTTGACTATAAATATTAAATAGAAATATAAATTTTTTTCACACATCTTCGTATTTTATTTATAATATATAGATAATAAATAGTTGAATTTTTTTATGACACAATGATGATGCATTAATCACCTTATTAATGAATGATTAAAATAATTGATGATATAAATATTAAAAGAAATGTAATTTGAAACTTTTAAAGAAATCCACTAATCTTATAGTTTAAAATGACATGTTAGGGTTGATTAGATGTATTTTTTTTCTAAGAATAACTTTTTTATGACAATCACAGAAACCAAATACTAAATAGTGTCAAAATTAACGTAAATGAGATTTTAAAATAAATACTATTTTATTAAATGATATAATACTCCTAAAAATATAATATTTGTCAAAAGGACATATATAAGGGAAGATATGTCATTAATGAACCACATGAGGTTCTATTGGCATTTTATTGTATGTTTATTAACCATGTAATATTTTAATACAAGGAGACATGGTTTAAGTTAAACTATTTAACCAAGAATTAAATCTAAAATATAATGTTAATAAGGTGACCTAAAATTGTCTAAAACTTATTTTTTGAGATTATTTCAACCTATACCCAGCTCAGTCTCAATCTAAATCCATTTGGAGCCATTATAATACGAAAATGATTTTATAATAAATTAATATTTCAAGCCTTTCCTAAATTACCCCTCACCTCTCTTATAAAATGGTAGTTCCCCTTATATAAAATTCACAACACTAAATCCATTTGCCTCAGCCAAACCCTGCTCAAATATCCTCCACATTAACCTAAATTCAACCTAGAGTCTTTACATTGATCATAAAGCAAACACAAGGATTCTTTTTATTCATATCAAAAGGAAAAACCCAAAAAAGTGGTAATTACTTCATCCCCAATTTCAAAGTTCTTTTCTTATTCCACTTGCTCTTCCTTTATTGTTTCCATAAAAAAATAATAAATCTTTTACCTTATACATTCTCTTATGTTATTACAAATATGGTCCAACCATATTCATTATTTTACCCTTCCCATGAATGATAAAGTCACCATACGTGCATCGGTACAACTTACCGTCTCCACATCGTGGTGTTGTTTTCTATTCAAAACATTATTATTTGGATGAGTATAATAATGTGAATAATTGATGTAAATAATAAATATAACATGTTATTGATTCTTTATATAAGATATATCATCCAACTAAAAATTATTTCTCCATCAATATAATGATATTGTCACTCGTGCGTACGTACGACTTACCGTCTCCATGTCGCGATATGATTTCATTCCCCATCATAATAATTAATGAATAATATTCATTTTATGATTAAAAATAATTTTTAAGAACTTAATATCATTCTGGTTATTAATAAAATACATCCTATCCATAACAATCATGAGTACATAATAAAAATATAAAGGAAAACGAAACAGTTAACACCTGAAACAACGATACTACTAAAATATTATTAGCAAAGTAATATAAGAGAACCATATATGATATCATATGTATGTATGTAGTTCATGAATAATTAAATTACAATATATTCACCATTTTATAGGAGGTTAACATACCCTCAAAGAAGGAATATTACAATGTAAGGTTTAATTTTACAATCTTTTTATTATCCGAGGTTGTTTGTATGAAATTATCTACTAGAAATTCTTTATCATCCACATCCATGTTTCATAAAAATGTATTTCAAAACATTTTTACTATTCCTAAAACATGAATTAAAGTCATTTATACCTTTATCTACCTTTTTATGAATTTTTCTGAATGGAATATTCCCTTCATTTTTAAAACAAGGTACATTATGACCATTTTGACAAATTATTGAAAGAATGATTTTAACTTATATGATGGGTGCAGCTATTTTCCGCCATTATAACACCATTGAAGCTTTATTTATAAACATATAATAATATTTTCAGAATAGTTTTTTCGTCACATTTAAATGATTTCAAAATAGAATGATAAATTTCAGTCAAATACTTTTTGGATTGATTTCTTCTATGTCAACTTACTTCATTGGATTTTACATTAGTTTGAAATTGATTAATTTTGATACAATATTCCCTATTGTATGGAAGGTTTTGTGACATGTTTGACTATGGGTGTGCTATTATTATACCAGTCATGATATATGGTTAAAGTATTGACATTTCATATGGTATTTTAAATATGAATGTTTATATTATGTTTCATACTTTTCATATGATGATTGAATTGGACATAGTACATAATGGGTGGGGCCCACTATCTCCCATCGAGGCCTTAGTTGGTCTCATGAATCAAACTAGTTTCTTGGCACAAGACCTTGACAAATCTTATTTGTAGTCATGGCATGAGTACTTTACTATGTTATGATGTCCGACATTTTGCATTAAATTATTAGGAAGTTAGATATTGATATTACATGTGATTATTCGACTAGTACAATTTCCAAGTGAATAAGTAAATGGAATTATTTGATATATATTTTCCATCCTACACTGTTTTTTATGATTAAAAGGCTTCTATTATATTATTATAAATTGCCTTAAATTTTTAGGTATATTCATGAATGTTTCCGCTATGTTGTTATCCTTACTAAGCATCTGAGCTCACCGATTTCAATGTTTTATTTTTCACAATATAAAATGAATTATATTATGACTGACTTGTAGGGATAAGTTAAGGGATATGAGTGTGCTCAAAGGAGACACAATTTTGTTGTTTTTATTTCATAATGTAATATAAGACATTCGAATGTATCTATTACATCCATGTCTACTAAATTGATCGATCTTTCAGGATTTTATCCGCTGTGATCATGGCAATGTTATGTAATAATGTATCAACTCTAGGTAACTTGGGTAAGGGAATTACATAGATAATTATGAGGAACATTCTGATTTCCCATATGAAAGTTATTTTTGTAAGAAAACATGAGGAGTTTTTTTTGATCCCGACCACCATTTGAATCCATATAAAACGTTCTACACATATAATATATTGTTTGAATCGTTCAATTAGATTGACTATCTATCTATGGATGGTATAATGTACTAATGACTAATTCTATAAATAGATCCTCATGATGGCTTCTCTATAACATTGAGGTGGACCATGTCTCCCAATCATATGCATCATAATTCACTAATCTATGCAATATTACCACATCCATAGTATAAATTATCAAAACCTAATACAAAGAGAGGTTTTATCTGATATAAATAGAGTGTGAAGGCACCATAATGAGATAAGTTATAACCCAAATAGAAGTATATCACATATACATTTTGGAGAGTCTAATGAAAAAATATATATATTTTTAATTTCAATTCTATTCTATTTTGAATTATGGTCATAACATCCCATTATAATCTGGTTTTTCACCCTTAACAAGATGACATACCATGCACTGAGATACATACTAAGAAATATCTCTCTTTATGTTATGTCTTGATAAAAACTCCTTCAAATCTTAATACATCTGTGTACTATCCGGTTGAATAGAAAATGATGATCTATGACTCTAATAAAACATATCATTCCTTAAATATGGTATGGTTGGAACAAATTAACGGGTTTTAATCCTTATCACTCCATATCAGTCCAACATTAAATTAGGAAAATTTCTCACATTCTTCTGTTGCACTACATATTCCATTTTTTCCTCTTTAATCATTACATAGATAGATGGTTGAAAACTAATTTGTAAATGATATGATTTATCCCCTTCCCTAAACATTTCATGATCTATATTTTTCATATCCATATATATTGTCTAGTTTTTTATTCATGTCATTCATAATATGGGATGATCATTTCGACATATATCATATTCTGTCATCTTCTATTTTCATAGGGTTGTAATGTATTGAGTATTAATTATATATAATCATCTCCAACCATCTTCTCTAGTTCTTATTCAACTCATTCCATGTGAAACTAAACATTAAAATATTATGATCTATTTATATGTCACATATTTTTCTATAATGATAATTCATCCATATCATTAATGAAAAAATTACAATAACAAACTCAATATCATTATTTGGTTAATTTTGATAAGGAACCTTCAATTTTCACAAGGCATGAGCTATGATTTCTTCATTAAATATTAAAATACATATAATTAACCAATTAAATGCATCAATAAATATTTATAAACAATTATTCACTATTGGTAATTGTATACAGTGATGTGGGTACTAACCATTAATTTGTTCCAAGAAATATTCATCCCATTTATATGTCAAATGGAACCTGACTTCATTGAGAGTTAACATGGTGATTGGACTATATAGCGATTGATAAATATCAAAAAATCACTGAAAATATATATCCAAAATATTAAAATATCTGATCTCAATTAAAATTGTCTATCTAGCACAACATTCAATAACTTCCATCTATTAAGGATCTATTAATAAACCCTTGATTGAAATTATATGTCCAAAAAATTAAATTTTTTGTTGCCAAAAGTCACACATTATATATTTTCCCAAAAGATTCTATTTACATTAGGTCATCATTAGAATCCTCAAATGATCTCTAGGTTATTTTTTCCCATGTAATATACAAGAGTATCATCTATAAAGTCTACAAAAAACTGATGAAGGTAATATATAATGAAATTATTTACTTAATAAATGATGTTAGATAGAGAATTAGTATGATCAAATTGTATCAATATATAATCTTAGTGTCCATTTATTTAATATAATGATTTCGTTAATATGTCATTTTTATTGACCCATGATTAATGACATTTGGAATCATTTTTTGTCATGTAAATGTATATTTATCGTCACATTTGATTAAGAAAGTAATCAATACGAGGTAGATGACACTTGTTCTTGATTTTGATCTTATTCAGTTCCTAATAATCAAGAGATAGTTAAATCGATCCATCCAAATTCTTAACAAAAAGAACAAGTGAATGCTAAGTTTACAGAAATGAAAAAAATATATTTTTATGATTCCCATAGTTTTCTTTCATCAATATTGGTAACTCAAAGGGGTGAATTCTATAAGGGTTCATTGAAATAGGTGTATAACTAGGATTTTGTTATTTTGATAAGTAAAAATAAAAATAATTGGGAATACTAGGACACTATTTAAGGAATACCTGAAAAAATCTCACACAATAGACATATAATCATTTTTGAGTTTCTTTCCAACCATCATAGATGAAATATAATTTTGAATATGAATCAAGAGACATACAATGGGTGTTATTTCCATTCAATGATCATATTTATCGTCACTATAATAGAATATCTTATGTTGGTTCGTAATATTGAACCTAACATACCTTCCTTATATATTGATATGGGATTTAGGTTGTGAAATCCAATATATTCATATGTTGACAAAAAATTCATCTATGTTTGGAAAAAATCTCTCAAGGCATCATTGAATCATTTTTGTGGTGATTGTGTTTGTTGAAAAATTGGGCCTCCATGTTCTATTTGTTGAAAAAGCATACCATGATGTTTGACTGTGTTGAAAAATGGGGATTACCTTGTGATTTTTTGGGTTCAAGGATGATTTCAAGAATCCATGAATGATTGAAGAACCTCGACAAAGGAATGGATGATCTGGAGCCAGTTCAAAAAGGGCAGATACAAAGAGGTGTTGTATTCCAGTGTTTTCCAATTTTTTGGGCCTAAAAATTAGAAAATGGAGAGATGTGTTTTCGGTAAAGGGATGTCTGTGAAAAAGTAAATAGGTGTGAAAAAAATTATGTTTGGTGAGAAATATCAGTGTGGTGTGAAAAAAATTAAGTGTGGTGCGAAATATTGGCGCAGTGCCCGAAAAAGGAAGGTGGTGCGTGAAATATTTGCACGGCTCGAGAAATAGGAAAGTGTTGCGCGAAATATTTGCAGGATGCACTAAATTGAGGGATGATGTTTTTTGCGCAAGAGGTTTTTCATGATCTGAACTTGATAATTGGAAAAGCCATGATGTGCGTGAAATCTTGGAGCCGTGAGCGAAAAACAGCATTGCGCAGAAGATATGTTTTTCGCGCTCGAAGTGTATTACGCGCTCAAGGAGGGTTTTTCGAAAAGGGTCAATTTTACCTATAAATACGAAGTGACCCCCCTCTTTATAGTGGATCTCAATCCATAGAGACTATCCGAGCTCTAGTGTGCGAAATTGGAGTGCACAAGGGTGTTGCGTGAAAGGAAGACTATTGCGCGAAAAGTGAATTTCGCACAAAAGCCGAGAATTACATGAAAGGAAGTGTAGAGGTTGCACGTAAAATATGTTGCATGGAAAATAATTTGTTGCACGTAAATGAGGTGTTTCACAAAAAAGGGGTGTTTCACGAAAAGTGAATTTCACGCAAAAGCAGAGAAGTTCGCGTAAGGTGCAGTAAGGGCTGCGTGAAAAAATTGAAGTCTACAGATACCCTAGGTTAAAAGTGAGATTCATCTACGAGTGAATGTTAGATGTAAACATATCATCTATCAATAGTTAATGATACAGATATCATTAGAGATAATAATGATACCTATAGGTATATAAACTGTGAGTGGATCTTCTGAAGAAGGAGTGAGGACCCTTCAATTGATAAAGCAGTGAGCTTTTATATTGTGAGTGGTTGTAAACCAGGAGAGACAATGAGTCCACTCCGAACATGTAAATAGTAGTGCGCTTATAGTGTAATGGGTTCATCAGCACACTACCGGTGTATGCTCCTTGGGCGTATCCCAGTGAGGTTGAACCAAGTAAAAATCGCGGAGTCCCATGCATGCTTTATGGTTTATTCATACTCAGCATCAGGAAGGCAAGAGAAGATGATTTTGTCTAATGGAAAAACAAGATAAAAAAGGGGTAGTTGTTTTAATCTATCATAGCTTGATCCACCCCCCTATGGGTATCTATCCTTGTGGACCTAAAAAATTTTATTAGAGGGAAAGGTTGATATCAGTGCTTCTCTCTCAACTGGAGGTCACTAATCATATAGTGATTTTGATCTTTGACATGAACAATTTTCAACTGTGGAAGAATCAGATGAAACACCACTTCCGGTCTTTGAGAACAGATCTATTTACTACAGCAATGCAACATATCACAGTAGATATAAATAGTGGTGAATTATTAGAAGCTGAGTGAAGATAATTGGATTATGATGCAAAGGGAATAAATGATTTTGGGGGAGCCCTATCCAATGGTAATTATACAAAGGTGATTTAATGAAAAACATCACATTCCATGTGGGGAAAGTTATTGAATATTTATGAAGGAGATACAATGTTTAGAGAGGAAAAGATGCAAGTGTGGTGGAACAAGTATGATGATGTGAGAATGAACCTGAATAAGTCTATTGATGCATTCTTTGACATGGTAAATATTGTAGTGGAAGACATGAGAGGTATTGGAGAAGTTATTGAAGACATAAAGATTGTGAAGAACATAATGAGGAAACTTCCACCTCAGTTCAATCTGAATGTTTTGGTTTTGGAAGATAAAGACCCGAAAGAGATGACATTGGATAACCTACACAACACCCTTGTGGCATATGAAATGAGAAATGATGATAAAAATGCTGTGGAAAAGGGGAAATCTAAAGTGGTGGCATTCAAGGCCATAAAGAAGATCACCATTAAAGATTATCAGGAAGAAGAAGGTACAGATGATGTGATGTCCTTCCCCTCCTCAAACCTTCTAAGAGGAAAAGGAAAGTTTAAAGGTAAGCCTCCACTTTCTTGTTTTCAATGTGGAAAAGTTGGAAATCTAGCGGCAAGGTGCCCCAAAAAGTTCCAAGAGGATGATGATGTTGGTGAAATTGAAATTCCCAAGAAGAAATCTCTAACCTATGTGAATGAAATGAAAATGTTCAAGAGAAACTTCTTTATGAAGAATAACCTTCATTAAAATGAATATGACTGTACACAAGTCTGAGGTAGAGGAGGCTGAAGAGATAGAAAATTGCGGAGATCATGGAGAAAATTATATGGTGGTAGTTGTCAGTAGTTCTCAGAATAAAAATGAGGCTAAATCTAATTAATATTTAGAAGAATTTGAGGGAATATTTGATATGCAAGCTGAGTTAAAGGATGCTCTTGAGGAGATAGATATTTGGAGATCCAAAACAATGAAAACCAACAAAGTTGTTTGTGACGCCAAACTCTATATGAATCAGCAGGAAGAAGAGAAGTCTGAGTTGATGGATGAAATTGAGAGACTTAGGTCATCAACACCAGAGAACTCAAAATCATTTAGTGAGTATAAAATAAAAATTGAAGAACAGAAAAGGGATATAGATAGCTTGAAGAACACAAGGAAAGATCAAATCAAGCGTATTGAAGAACTTGATGGATAATTTTTTGGTTTGCGAAAACAAGTTAAGGATCAAGAAAAACTCTTGACTCATAATGGGACATCAGGAGAGAATATCACTCAAAAAACCGTGAAGCTGAACATGTATAATAGTGGTTTCGAAGAAAGGAAGCGTCAATTAGGAACAAATGCTAAGGCCAATGGGGGGCTTGATCCAAAATTTAAAGATGCCAAGGATGAAGTCAGACCACAAGCACCCGTTTTGAAGTTGAAGGTTTATTTGGGCACAAAGAAGAATCAGAATATTCAGAGATCCCAAAGGTAAACTCGCAGTGATAAAGTGACACGTAGGAATGCACATTATGTCAGGTTTTATTGTTGTGGAAAGATGGTACATTCACAGTATGTGTGTTCCATATCCAAGAGATATCGACGGGCACCGGAACAGAGGTGGCATCCAAACAGAGAACATTTATCCAGAACATATTTCGAAGGACACTATTTTTGGTGTGGAGGATTTGGTCACGTGGCTAGGTACTACACTTCGACCATACAGAGGAATGTGCCAAAGAAAAATCTAAATGTTCGCAAGCAACATATCAATGAACCAACAGGTTAGTTGAAAATGCAAAATAGATTTGCAGCATTGCAAGATGAAGTTGGTCCATCATACTCTGAGAAAGATCAAAAGTCTCAATCCATGCCAAGTGTGAAGGAAAAATTATGTACCAAGAATAAAAAGGATGAGAAGGTGGTGGTGGCATAAATTTCCTTTAAAGCATCAGATCACCCTGTTAGGTGAATCCTTGACTACGGTTTCACATCTCACATGACAGGTAATAAGGATCTTGTTACAGGCATAAAATATGACAAAGAAGGAGTTTTCAAGTTAGTAAATGATGAAATCCTTAAGATAATTGGCTTTGGATAGGACAAGTTTGGTGGAAAAGAGATGAGACGTGATGATGTCTTGGTAGTAGAAGGCCTCAGTCACAATTTTCTTAGCATCAGTCAACTATGTGACTTTGGAAATTCTATATGGTTTAATAAGAAGGTGTGTATCGTCAAAGGAAGAGAGGGAGCAGTGGGTATATAGGTAAGAAGAAAAAATGGGAATCTCTACCTACTATGTGGAGAAGATGATATGTGCTTTCTATCTAGAGTGGATGAAAATAAGTTGTGTCATAAACGACTTAGTCATCTATGCCAACCATCCCTAGAAGATCTGGTAAAATGTGATGCAGCAAGAGACCTCCAAAAGCTATCACATGATCGTACTCACATGGAAGATGCATGTTAACAAGAGAAGCTAATCAGAAAGACATATAAGGCAATGTAAAAGAATTCAACAAGAGATCTCGAATTGGTGCATGCTAATGTATGTGGGCCTATCACACCAAGATAAATTGATGAAAAGAGGTAATATGTTCTTTTAATTGATGACTATAGGAGAATGGAATGGGTATTTGTTATTTCCAATAAGTCTGATGTTTTCAGATACTTCATACAGTACTAGAGGGAGTGCAAAAGGATGATTGGACATAAAATTATGAAGTTTCGTATTGATAATTGTACGGAATTCATGAATAGTCAATTGGAAGACTACCTCGAGAAACAAGGGATAAGGCATCAAGTTTTCTTAGTGAAAACTCCACAACAGAATGGAGTGGTTCAAAGGAGAAATCAGATCATAAATAACATGGCAGAATGATGCTCATAGAAAAAGATCTATAAGAGAAATTTCGGAAGGAAGTAGTTTTGACATCTGTCTACATTTCTAATAGGGCTCTGTTGTGTCCGAAGGAAGGAAAGACTCCATATGAGATGTGGTATGGAAGGAAGCCTATAGTTAAATACATTCAAATATTTTGAATTAAGTGCTTCATCTTCAACAAAGAGTTTCATAGGAAATTTCAGTTTCATGGAGATGAGAGGATATTCCTTGGAAATTCAGGAAAAATCTAAGCATACAATTTCTTTAACAAAAGGTTGGGAAAATTATTTGAGAGTATTGATGTCACTATTATAGAAAATGAAAAGATTATTCAACAACACATTGAACAATTTCTAGTTGAATGCGATGAGGAGGAAAGTAACACATGAGGAGTAGAAGTGGATGATGCTGATTCAGAAGAAGATACTGATGATGAGCATGAATAAGAAAAATCTATATCTTCACATAATCTATGAAGTTGAGCTGAAATAGACAGGAAAAATATCATTGGCAATGAATCAGCTCCAGTTAAGACAAGAAGAATGAAGTCACTGCAGTAGATATATTTCTTATCTTAGGTAGAGCCAAAATGCATTGGTGATGCAGCTGATGATGAAAACTGGGTTCAGGACATGAATGAAAAGCTAGACTAGATTTAGAAGAATTAGACGTGGGAGATTGTTTCAAGGCTAGCAGATAATAATGTCATCGGGACTAAATGGGTCTATCGCAACAAGATTAATGAATATGGCACAGTGATTCGGAATAAATAATGACTAGTATGCAAGGGATAATCCCAAATAGAAGGAATAGATGTTGATGAGACATTTTCACCAGTTGCGATACTAGATAAAATCATATTATTTCTATCCATTGCAGTGCAATGGAAGTTCAATGTTTTCCAGATGGACGTCAAATCTGCATTTCAAAATTGGGTTCTAGAGGAAGTGGTGTATATTGATTAGCAAGATGGTATTCTCATTCATGAGGATGAGAACAAGGTTTGCAGACTGATGAAGGTACTATATGGACTCAAACAAGCACCAAGAGCATGGTACTCAAGGCTTGATTATTACATGAAGAATCTTGGTTTCCAGCGTGGTGGAGTTGATTAAAATCTCTATTTCAATAACATCAAAAATCAAAGGATGATGGTCCTGGTTTATGTTAATCACATTATATTTAGCGGATCATATAAATCTCAGCGCAGATAGTTCCACGAATTCATTAAAAGTGAGTTTGAAATGTCAATGATTAGAGAGATAATGTTTTTCATTGGCCTATATGTGATACAAGGAAGGAAAAGAACATTCATTTCTCAATCTAAATACACCAAAGATGTTTTGAAAAGGTTTGGAATGGAAAATTCCAAAGAGATGATGAATTAGGGTGCTACCTGGATGAAGCTATCCAAAGATGAGGATGGTAAGGCAGTTAATATCACATAATACAGAAAAATCATTGAATGTTTGTCGTACCTGGCAGCGACGAGACCTGATATTGTTTTCGCTACTATCCAAGCATCACGATATCGAAGAAATCCAAAGGAACGACACAATATTGAAGTGAAAAGAATACTTAGATATATAAAGGGAATGATGAAATACGGATTGATGTATAATGGAAAATCAAAAACAAAGTTATTGGGATATACTAATGCAAATTGGGCCGGTTCAGTGGATGACATGAAAACAACGTCAGGAGGTGCATTCTATCTTGGTTGACTATATATTTCTTGGCTAAGAAAGAAGTAAGATTGAATTTCATTAAGCACTGTAAAATCTGTGTATATTGTGGCCACTCAAGAATGCACACAGTTATTATGGATGAACCAGCAGCTTGAGGATATGGTAGTTGAAGTGATATCTCTGATCGGAATCCAGTGCGATAACTCTAGTGCTATCAATCTCAGAAAAAATCCAGTCCATCACTCAAGGATAAAAACATTGAGAAAAAGTATCATTTTATCCAAGAGAAGGATGAGAATGGAATAATGAAGATGGAGTATGTGGCTACATAACTACAGATTATAGACATTACGATGATGGCCTTACCCAAGGAAGCTTATGAGAGGCATCGATTGGCTCTGGGAGTCCAGTCGACTCCCCTCAATTGAAAAAGTGTTGATGTGGGACCGCCTCTCTCCGAGGTATGGTATTTTTTTCTCTAATGTTCTAATATGTGTTTTTTCAAATTTCTCTGTAACACCCCATGCTTCCATGGTACACTTCTCTTTGAATAAAATAATAGTGTGTGTTGTACGCAACTTTGAGTTCTAACACACCACAACCAATCAAACTTGACGTTATGAATAGTAATACCCACTTTTTGAAATTTTATAAATTAAATATTTCAAAATGGACTTAATTTTTTGATTCGGAGTATCAAAATTAGATTAGAATTAATTTATGGTATTTTTCTGAAAATAATCAGTTTTTGATGAATTGTGAATAATACTAAATTTTAATTAAAAATAACTTTTTTTAATCAAAATAATTTATAGTGTTAATTATAATTTTTAGTGGTTTTAATGTATAAATGGATTATATTTTTACCATTTAATCCAATGTTGGTCATTGGACGTAATTTCAAATTTAAACTGGACATAAGAAAGTGTCATTCTTTGGATAGTTATTATTTCTTAAAAACACGCTTTTTGATTTGACAACGAGAATTAATTATAAATTATTTTACGCCACTTCTATGTTTTGAATTTAGAAAAATGTAATCCATATTTAGAATCAGGAGATCAAAATTGTTTAAATAGGTAACTATTATTTATAGATATTTTGAATAATTACATCGGTAAATATTTAATTTATCATGGTTAAAGGGTAAATCCAGTAATGAAGGGTAAAAAATAATATTATAATAATATTAAATTACCATAAAATGTGTCCTAACCCTATTAGATGATACATTTCTGACCATGGAAATCTATGGGTTGATTTTGGCTTCCCATGGAGCCACTTGTAAGTGATAATGACACTTTATATTAATTAAGTTAAAGTAAATACAAAAATGACAAAAGCATATATCATTTTGTAAAACAATTTTTACATAGGGTTATATAAGTTCTATATTCTAATATAAATATTAAATTTAAATATAAAAATATTTCATAAATAATTGTATTTTATTTATAATTTTTAGAAATTGAATAAGTAAATTTATTTAAGACACAATGATGATGCAATATTTTCTTTATTAATGAATGAATCAAATAAAAGGTATTATAAATGTTAAAATAAATATAATTTGAAAATTTTTATGACATTGGGGAACATTATAGGTTAATATGACATATTAGGATTGATTAAATTAATTTATTTCGAATTAATAAAGTTGTTAGTAATTTAACAAAAATTATTTATTAAATAGTGTCAAAATTGATATGAAAGAGTTTTTAAGAAAAATATCATATTACTAATTCATATTCTCTTACTAAAAATCTAAGGTTTAGAAAAAGGACATATATAATTATAGTTGTATAATTAATTAACCACATTGGGTTCTCTTGGAATTATATAGTATGTTTATTAACCATATAATATAAAAATACAAAGAGACATGGTGAATGTCAAACTATTTAACTAAGAGTTAAATCTAAAAGATAAATTTAATATAGTGACTCTAACCTATATAAAACAGATTCTATGGGTGGTTTATGACCCATCCCCACATCATACTTTAAATAAAACATTTTTTATCCATTAGAAACCTAAAATGTGTATATTATAAAATATTATTTCTAGCTTTTCCTAAGGTTCCCCTCACCCCTCTTATAAAAGGGCACTCCCGCATCTCTCTATTTCGCACCTTCATAGCCATTTGGCTCGGCCAATATATTCCCAAATACCCTCTCAACTATCCTCCATTCATCCTAGATGCATTACTTTAGTCATAAATTCAACATAAGGAGCCCTTTTGATCAAATGAAAAGGAAGAACCCAAAGAAGAGGTAAATATTTCATCACCTCTTTCAAGTTCTTTTCTTTTCCCACATTGTTTTCTTTGTTGTTTCCATTCTAAAAGAATAAATCCAGTATCTTCTATATAATTTTATGTTATTATAAATATGGGACAAACAAATTCATTTTTTATCCTTGCTTTTGATGACATGTCAACATAGGTGTGTACGTACTACTTACCGTCTCCACATCATGGTGTAATTGTGATTCAATACATTATAATTTGGATAGTTATAACAATGATGGGTAATTGATGTAAATAATATTTATAACATGATAATTATTCTTTATATATTATATAACATATAATTATATATTATTTTAATATCAAAACAATGATATTGTTGCTCGAGCGTATGTACGGATTACCATCTCCACGAAAGCGATTAGATTCATTTCCCATCATATCCATACAAGACTAATTTTCATTTGATGATTGAAAATAATGTTTAAAGACTATATATCATTATGTATATGAATAAAACAATCCAATAAATGAAAAATATAACTCACATAACAAATAATAAAAAGTAATAGGAATCTATTAACACCCGAAACGACGATAATACTAAGATATTATTAACAAAGAAATGTTTAAAGATCATATATGATATCACATTAATGTATAGGATTTTTTTATAATTTAATAACAATTATTTCACCATTATACAGGAGGTTAACCAACCCTAGACCAAAGAAAAGTTCAAGTTAAGGGATAATTCTACAATCTCTTCATTATCCGAGGTAGTTTATAAGAAATTATCTACTGAGACCTCTTTGACATCCCCATCCATGTTTCTTAAAAATGTATTTTAAAAAATTACTAATATTTTATAGAATATAGGTTAAAGCCATTTATACCCTTGATTTAATTTTTATATGATGGTTATAAAGGAATCTTTCTTTTGTTTTCCTAACAAGGTCCTTTTTAACCTTTTCGACAAAATTAAGGTAAGAATGTCATTTTTAACTTATATGGTGGGTGCAGATATTTTCTACTGTTAATAAAATCATCAAAGCATCCCTTACAATCTAATAAGAATATTTTCAAAGTAAATGATTTATTTTATAATAATGTGAATTTTAAATGATTTCAAAAAAAGATATATTTCTCTCAAATAGTTTTGATTTCATCTATGTCAACATCCTTTGATGGATTTTAAGCTTATTTTAAGTTGATTTATTATGATACAAAACGTCCATATAGTATTGAAGGTTATGTGATATGTTTGAATGTGGATGTGTTATTGTTATACCATTCATGGTTTATGGATAATGCATTGACATTTCATATGCTAGTTTTAATATGAATGGTTATGTTATGTTTAAACATGTTCATATAAGGAATGCATTGGAATTAGTAAGTGACGGGTGGAGCCTGCTATAACTACTCGATGCATCGGTAGGTCTCATGAGAAAAACTAATGTCTTGGAACAAGGCCTTGAAAAAATCTTATTTTTAGTCTTGGCACAAGGCCTTGACTATGTGGTTATGATAATCTAGCATTATGCATTCCATCATTATGAAAGTGGTTATTGATTTTTAATTAGATTATTAGACTAGTAGAATATCTATGTGAATAAGTAAATGGCATTATTTTATTTTATTTATTCCATATTATGCTGAAGTTTAGGTTTAAAAGTATTTTGTTTTAGTTATATATTGCCTTAAATGTTTATGCTTATTTATGAAAGTTTCTGTTATATTGTTATCCTTACTGAGCATCTGATCTAATCCCTTTCCATGTTTTAATTTTCCCAGGATGCGAAAAATTATATTACGACTGAACTGTAGGGATAGTCTATGGGATCTCATTTTTTTCATTGGAACCAATGTTGTTGTATTTTCCATTTTATGATGTTATGAAAATCTTATAAATGTATCGAGTGTTTTTATGGATACTAAACTAATCCGTCTTTCCATATTTGATCTTTTGTGATCATGCCAATGTTATGTAATCATGCACCAACTCTAGGTAAATGGGGCGAGGCGTTATAGTTGGTATCAGAATAAGTTCAGTACAAACCTAGGAAGCAAGATTTAGATAAAATCTGATTAGAGAACATTGCCCTAAGATAGACTTTTAGGAATAGTATAGAAGAACTTACTGGAATTTTGGTATTGTAGAGATTTTGTGAGTTTTCCCAGGAATACATCCCTGTTTGGATATAAGAAGGTAGAGGCTGCTATGGCATAGATGTACCTAGGGGTAAAACCCGAAAACACCACTTTGAGCTAAACTCGAATGGGAACTGGTGCACGAAAATGGGCCTTTCTTCACTCTTGGTTATGACACTCCCTAGGGATATACTTAAGATAATCATCATTTTCTTTACAAACCACTATGAAGTGTTTATGAGTATTTACTTCCTAAAAAAAACATTTTTATTATTATGTATTATATCCAGAAACTTTTCAATTAATGTCCAGTATTTTACATGTTTGGAAATTATGTAGTTCAATTCATAAACTAATCTACTTTATGACATTGTTTAGAAATGGTTCCTAGTGGAAGGAATGGAAACTGTATCAATGCACACACTTCATGTTGGGATTTCCCTCCTGCTCAAGATAATTATAGTGGAGTTGGTGATACAACTGGTGCTGATCATCTTATCACCATATAGGGACAACTCACTCAAGTTATGAATAATAACCTTACCCATATGAAGCACCCTAATCCACTGCGTGGAGGATCAATGTTATATAGCTTCATGAGGCAACAACCACCCACATTAAATTGGGGGAAAAAATACATAAGTAGTTGAGAAATGGATAAATTCCTTAGAGAAAATATCTCATGCCTTGGGAAGTAGTGAAAGGGAAAAAGTTTTCAGGGCAGTTTACCGCCTCACTGGAGATGATGATCAATGGTGGTCATTGATTCAAAACATAAAGGAAGATGATGAAGTATCAAATATGAAATAGAGTTAGTTTAAAGATCTTTTCATAGAAAAATACTTTCCTCGTGACCATTGAGCAGATATGGAAAGACAATATTTGAGTATAAGGAAAAAGGAGGATGAGAATGTCAAAAAGTATGAAACTGACTTTACAAAATTAGAAAGGCATGCTGTAGATTATATTCGTAACTCAAGAAGTAATATTGATCATTTCTTTGATGGGTTAAAACAGTTTCTCCAACGAGAATTAGTCTCACAATCCTTCTCGTTGTACAAAGATATTATCTCATGCGATATCAAGACAGAAAAATAATTCTCTAAGTCTTAGGACTTTAAATCAAAGTAAGAGAAGAAGAGATATGTTGATCACTCTGGAAATGGAAATAAGGGGAATAAGGGAAAAGATGAATATTTTCACTATCATAAATGTGGGAAGAAACACCCTGGTACTTACTTGAAAGGAATGAGAGTCTATTACAAGTGTGGTGAAAAATTCAACCAAGCTCATGATTGCAAGAGGAAGAAAGAAGCTAACAATGTTTAATGCTACAATTTAAGGAAGATGGGATATCATGAAAATTAATATCCTAAGCGTCAGGGGAACTTACCTCAGAAAAGGCCATGGGATCAAGGCCAAGTTTATGATATCACTACTGCTATGGTAGAAGCTCCGAAAGATGTGGCGGAAGGTAATTTAATGGTTTCCTCAAGTTTAGAAAATGCGTTATTTGATTCTAGATCATCGCATTGTTTTATATCTTCCCAGTATTCGGAGAATATTAGATATTTCCAATTTGATTTAACAAGGGTGTTGTCAGTTAAAACTCCAAAGGGAAGTATCATCGCACAGTACTTTTATTAATCCATTCCCATTAGAGCATATAAATGTTCTTTATCTGATGATCTCATCGTCATACCCATGATTGAATTTGATATAATCTTTGGTATGGATTGGATTTTGCACCATGATGTGATGATTTATTGTAAGAATAAGGAGGTTATGAATTTTGATGATGATGATAATGGACACCTTATCTTTAGAGCAGAACCGTCACCACCTGATTCTCATCGAGATTCACCCCCAGTAGCTCAACTAAATTAAATTATTGGAGAGGAAGAGAATGAAATAACTGTGGGTGAGGAAAGGAATGTTCAAATAGATGATGTACCAATTTTTAAAGAATATGTTGATGTGTTTCCAGAAAATTTACCTAGATATCCTCTAGAATGAGAAATTGAGTTTTCTATTGATTTAATTCCTGGTTCAAGGCCCATATCGAAGACCCCTTATAGAATAGACACTTTTGAATTAGTGGAACTAAAGAAAAAACTACTGGAATTGAGTAATAAGGGATTTATTCTCCCTAGTGTTTTGCCATGGGGAGCCCCTGTCCTTTTTCTTAAGAAGGAAGATGGATTTATGTGGTTGTGCATTTGATTACAGGGAGATCAGTGCTATACAATAAATAAAAAGTATCCCCTACCTTGAATTAATGATTTATTCGACCAACATCATGCAACTCAATAATTTTCAATGATTGACCTTCGATCTAGATATCATCAGTTGTGTGTAAAGAAAGAAGACATTCCAACAACAACATTTTGAACTAGGTATGGGCATTACGAGTTTATAGTAATGCCTTTTGGATTGACTAATGAACCCTCTATCTTCATTGATCTAATGAATAGAGTTTTCAAGGAATATCTCGATGAATTTGTAGTGGTATTTATTGATGATATCTTGGTATACTCCAAAATATACGAAGATCATGAAAATCACTTGCGCATTATACTAAAGACTCTTATAAAGCATGAATTATATGGGAAGTTTATCCAGTGTGAATTCTGGTTTCAGGAGATTTTTTTTCTTGGCCATATTGTCTCTAAGGATAGAATTTCCGTTGATCCTTCAATGAAAAAGGAAATTCTAGAATGTCCAACACTGACAAGTATAAGTGAGGTATGCATATTTATTAGTTTAGCAGGTTATTTTCGATGTTTCGTCCATAATTATTCCCAGTTGGATAACCCATTAACAAATCTCACAAGAAAAGATGTTAAATTTATTTGGAAAAAAGAATTTGAATAATGTTTTGATGAACTAAATAGAAGATTAGTCAATGCTCATATATTGACTGTACTATCAGGGAATGATGGGTTCATTATTTATAGTGATGTATCGTAGAAAGGGACTTGGTTGTGTCCTTATGTAGAATGATAGGGTTATTTCCTATGCATCACAACAACTAAAAATTCGTGAGAAAAACTATCCTACTCATGATCTTGAGTTAGCTGATGTAATCTTTTCTTTGAAGATATGGAGACATTATCTCTATTGTGAAAAATGTGAGATATATACCAATCACAAGAGTTTGAAGTATATTTTATCACAGAAAGAACACAACATGAGGCAAAGGAGATGACCTGGATTACTAAAGGATTATTATTGCATGATACACTACCACCCGGGGAAGGAAAATAAGGTGGAATATGCTTTGAGCAGAAGGAATCAGGGAGTTTTGAACTAGATGAGAGTTGAAAAGGATCCTATATATATGGATCTAGTAATGACGGATATAGGAATCACCATGTAAGGTGAAACATCAATACTTTTTCAAATGGTTTCCAAACCATCTTTACTAGAAAGGATAAAGAGTTCTCAGACTGGTGATGAAGAGTTTCAAAAGAATATTAAAGCTGTGAATGATGGGGGATTGATTGACTGTGTATATAAAGATGGAATTTTGAAATTTGGGAAGAGACATTGTGTTCCCGATATACCTGATCTAAAAAGATAATTGTTGGATGATTCTCATAGTTCCAATTTCTATATACACCCTATTAGCACTAAGATGTATAGTGATTTGAAGGGAAATTTTTGATGGGACAACATTAAGAGGGAGATTGATGATTTTGTGTCAATATATATGGATTTTTAGTATGTGATAGGTGGATGGAAACAACCTGGAGGATTTATGCAACATCTTCCCATACTAGAGTGGAAATGGGATAACATCACGATTGACTTTGTCATGGGACAACCAAAGACACCTAGAAGGAACGATGCAATATGGGTCATTATTGATCTTCTTACCATGTAAACACATTTTCATGCTATTAGAGAAGATTTACCACTTTAATGTCTAGAAATACTATATATTAATTAAGTAGTTAGACTTAATGGAGTACCCCTATCGATTGTTTCTAATCATGATCCACATTTTACATCAAGATTCTGGAAAATTCTTCAGAAATACCTTGATACAAATCTTCGTTTGAGCACTTCTTACCACCCCCAAACCAATGGACAATCAGAACAGAATATTCAAACCTTAGAAGACATGTTGAGATCAAGATCACATGACTTTCATGGTATGTGGGATCAATATTTACCTCTGGTAGAATTTTACTATAAAAATATCTTCCATTCAAGTATTCAAATGGAACCATATGACACATTATATGGAAAGATATGTCGCACACCAACCTGTTGAGATGATGTCGGTGAAAGAAAACTCATAGGCCCAGAACTTGTGGAGGAAATGATGGAAAAGGTGAAGGTAATCCAAACCCACATCAAAGCAGATCAAAGTAGGCAGAAGAGGCATGCCGATAACCGAAGAAAGGATTTGGAACTTCAGGAAGGAGATCTTGTTTTCGTGATGGTATCCTCATGGAAGGGTGTTATACGTTTCGGTAAGAAGGGTAAATTGAGTCCCATGTACATAGGACCTTTCGAAAATCTAGAACTAATTTGGGTTGTAGCTTACCATTCGGTAATGTCTCCAAGTCTCTCCAAAGTTCATGATGTATTCCACATATCTCTGTTGAGAAAATACATGCCTGCCCCAACACATGTAATAACCTATGAGAAATTAGAGCTGGAACCCAATCTGTCTTATTGCGAAGATCCTTTCAAGGTTCTTGATACAAGAGAACAAGTGCTGGGAAACTGGACGACTCGTCTGGTAAAAGTTCTACGGAGAAACCATAAGATGGAAGAGGAAATGTGGGAACCCGATGAACTTACGAAGAAGAACCACTTGAGTCTTTTCATGCAGTAGTATTCTAGAAATTTTGAGGATGAATGTATTTTAATGATGGAATAATGTAACACCCCAAGCTTCCATGGTATACTTCTCTTTGAATAATACAATAGTGTGTGTTGTACGTAACTTCGAGTTCTAACAGACCACAACCAATCAATCTAGCGGTTAGGAATAGTAATACCCACTTTTTGAAATATTATAAATTTTATCTTTCAAAATGAACTAAATTTTTGGATTTGGAGTATATACAGTAGCTTAGAATGAATTTTGTTTTGTATTTTTCTGAAAACATTCAGTTTTTGATGAATAGTGAAAAATTGTAAATTTTAATTAAAAATAACTTTTTTAATCAAAATAATTTTTAGTGATAAATTATAATATTGAGTTGTTTTAAAGTATAATTAGATTATATTTTTTCAATTTAATCCAATTTCTGTCATTGGACATAATTTTACATTTAAACTGGTAATAAGCAAGTGTCAATCTTTTGATAGTTATTATTTCATAAAAACACACTTTTTGTCTTGACAATGAGAATTAATTTTAAATTAATTTCAGCCACTTCTGTGTTTTGAATTTACAAAAATGGATTACATATTTAGAATCATAAGGTCTAAATTTTTTAAATAGGTAACTTTTATTTTTAGACATTTTTAATAATTACATCCGTAAATATTTTATTTATCATGCTTAAAGGGTAAATCCAGTAAATAAGGGTAAAAAATAATATTATAATAATATTAAATAACCCTAACACGTGTCCTAACCCTATTGGATGATACATGTTCAACCATGGGCATCATTTGGTCGATTTTTTGACCCCATGGAACCACTTGTAAGTGATAATGTCACTTTATATTAATTAAGTTAAAGTAAATACAAAAATGACATAAACATATATCTTTCAGTTAAAAATTTTTTATATAGGGTTATACATGTTATATCTTCGATTATAAATATTAATTAAAAATATAAAAAGATTTCCTACATAATGATATTTTATTTATAATTTTTAGAAATTTAATAACTAAATTTATTTATGACACAATGGTTATACAATATTTTCCTTATTAATGAAAGAATCAAATAAAATGTATTATAAATGTCAAAAATAAATAAAATTTGAATGTTTTCATGATATCCACGAATTTTATTGGTTAATAAGACATGTTATTATTTATTAAAGGAATTTATTTCGAATTAATAAAGATGTTAGGACTTTAAAAAATCAATTATTAAATAGTATAAAAATTGACATAAAAGAGTTTTTAAAACAAATATTATATTCTTAATTGATATTCTATAACTAAAAATATAAGGTTCAAAAAAATGACTTATATAATGATCGTTGTATCATTAATAAACCACTTGGGGTTCTATTGGAATTATATAGTATGTTTATTAACCATATAATATAAAAATAAAAAGAGACAAGGTAAATGTCAAACTATTTATCTAACAGTTAAATATAAAAGATAAAGTTAATATAGTGACCTTAACCCATATAAAACATATTGGTTGACTGTTTTTCGAACCATCCCCACCTTTCCATTAAATAATCCATTTTGTATCCATTATAAACCGAAAATGAGTTTTTTATAAAATAATATTAATAGATTTTCCTAAGGTGCCCCCACCCCTCTTATAAAAGGGCACTCCACCTTCTCTCTAATTGATACCTTCAAAGCCATTTGGCTCAGAAAAACTCTGACAATTTACCCTCTCAACTATCCTAACATCATCATAGAGGCCTTCCTTTAGTCAGAAAGCCGACCTATGTATCCCTTTTGACCAAATCAAAAGGAAGAACCCGAAGAAGAGGTAAATATTTCATCACCTCTTTCAAATTACATTTTATTCCACATATTTTTAGTTGTTGTTTCCATTCTAAAAAATATATATTGTATATTCTATATAATTTGATGTTATTATAAAAATTGTACAACCTAATTTATTTTTCTATCCATCATTTGAATGACATGTCACCATACGTGTATACGTACGGCTTACCGTTTCCATGTCGTGGTGTAATTTTTATTCAATACGTAATTATTTGTATGGGTATAATAGTGATGTTTAATTGATGTAAATAATAAATATAAAAGGATAATGATTCTGTATATAAGATATACCATCCAATTATATATTATTTTAATATCAAAATAATGAAATTGTCGCTCGTGTGTACGTACGGATTACCGTCTCCACGAACGCGATGAGATTCATTCCCCATCGTATACATTCAAGACTAATTTTCATTTGATGATTAAAAAAATGTTTAAAGACTTAATATAATTATGGATGTTAATAATATAAATCCCATCCATAAAAAATATTACTCACATAACAAATAATATAAAGGAAAAAAAATCTGTTAACACCCGAAATGATGATAATAATAAGATAATATTAACAAAGAAATGTTAAAAGATCATATATGATATCATATTAATGTATATTATTCATGTATAATTTAATAACAATTATTTCACCATTATACAGGAGGTTAACCAACCCTAGACTAAAGAAAAGTACAAGGTAAGGGTTAATTCTATAATCTCTTCATTATCCGAGGTTGTTTATACGTAATTATCTACTGGGACTTCTTTATCATCCACATACATGTTTCTTAAAAATGTATTTTCAAACATTCATACTATTTTGTAAAAAATGGTTTAAAGTCATTTATACCCTTTTTTTACTTTTTATAATATTTTTATAATGGAATCATTCTGTTGTTTTCCAAACAAGGTTCTTTCTAACCTTTTCGACAAAATGAAGGTAAGAATGACTTTTTAATATATACAGCGGGTGTGGATATTTTCCGCCGTTATAAAATCTTCAAATCTTCCTTTACAAGATTATAAGAATATTTTCAAAGTAAATGTTTTATTTTATAATTATGTGACATTGAAATGATTTAAAAAAAAAGAGATATTTCTCTCAAATAGTTTTGATTTCATCTATGTCAACATCTTTTGATATATTTTATGATTATTTGAAGTTGATTTATTATTATACAAAACATCCATATAGTCTTGAAGGTTTTTTGATATGTTTGACTATAGATGTGTTATTTTTACACCATTCATGGTTTATGGATAAAATATTGACATTTCGTATGGTAGTTTTGATATGGATGTTAATGTTATGTTTAAACCTGTTAATATTAGGAATGCATTGGACTTAGTAGTGATGGGTGACGCCCGATATAGCTCCTCAATGCATCGATAATTATCAATAGACAAACTAGTGTCTTGGAAAAATGCCTTGACAAAATCTTATATGCAGTTTTTCCAGAAGGCCTTGACTATGTGGTTATGATAGTCTGCCATTATGCATTCCATCATTATGAAAGTGGTTATTGATATTGCATGTGATTATTTGACTAGTAGAATATCAATGTGAATTAGTAAATGAAATGAAATTATTTTATTTTTTCTATATTATTCTAATGTTCATGTTTAAATGTCTTTGGTATTAGTTATACATTGCATTAAATGTTTATGATTTTTTATGAATGTTTCTGCTATATTGTTATCCTTACTGAGCATCTGAGCTCATCCCGTTCTATGTTTTATTTTTCCCATGATGCAAAGAAGTATATTTTGACCGACCTACATGGATAATCTATGGGATCTAAGTGTTTTATTTGGAAACAATGTTGTTGTTTCTTTCCATTTAATAATATAGTGAAAACCTTATGAATGTATCTAGTGTTTCCAAGGCTACTAAACTAATTGGTCATTCGAGACATGATCTATTGTGATCGTGCCACTGTTATGTAATAATGCACCGACTCTGGGTAATTGTGGTCGTGTCATTACAGTCTCAGCCACAGAGGAGTGGCCTTTGAGTTCATTGACAAAGGGGTAGAAATAGTGACTCCTCAAGTGGGAGAAACTGTGGCTAAGGACATGAGAAAATGTCTTAGTCAAAGACACGGGGAGAGGCTTACTAGTGGAGCCGCGAGATAGGGGATATCAATGAGACAGGTGTAGTTGAAAGGATAAAGATGAGTTATAGCTCTAAGCAGACAGTGGGGTTTTAAATCTGACAATGCTAGAAGTGATCGATCAAAGAATAGATATCATGACAGCTATAGATTGTGATAAAAGCATAAGAGTGATAGTGAGAGAAAGTTTCCAGTGATCAACAATTGGTATCAGTTTAGCAATTGGTATCAGTTTTGTATCAACAGTTGGTGTTATAAATAAATTGTTTCATTGATGAACTTCTCATTTACTATTGTTTCTCATGCCGAGCATTGCTCATGTGGGCTTAGAGTACGTGTTAAGTGCATCCTTGAAAGCTATCAAAATCGCAATAGTCGAATGGTGGTAGTGGCTAGAAGGAGACTTAATGAGATATCAAAGTGTAGATAATTTTTATAATAAGAGTTTGCCACAAACCCAAAGGGGGAGATTGTTGGGAAAAAAAATCTCAAGGCATTGTTGATGAATTTTTAAGGTGATTGTGTTTGTTGACAAAGCAGACCATGAAGTATGAGTGTGTTGACTAAGGGGGTTTACATGGTGTTTTTTTGGGTTCACGGGATGCTTTCAACATTCCCTGATTGATTGAGGAACCTTGATAATGGAATGGATGGTATGGAGGCGGTACACCAAGGGAAAATACAAGGTGTTGTTGTTTTCCATTGTTTTCCAAATTTTTTGGCCTAAAAATGGAAAATGGAGAGATGTGTTTTTATTAAAGAGAGGTGCGTGAAAAAGGAAAGTGGGGTGAAAATAATTAATTCTGGCTCAAAATATCAGCGTGGTGTGCGGAAAATTAAGTGAGGCGTGAAATATTTTCGCGGTGCGTGAAAAAGGAAGGTGGTGCGTGAAATATTTATGCGGTGCACAAAATACAAAAGTGGTGCATGAAATATTAGAAGGATGCGTGGAATTGAGGGATGAAGTTTTTTCTCAATATTTTTCCCGATAATCGAAGCTCAAAAATTGGAAAAGGCATGATGTGCGTGAAATCATGGAGCCGTGTGTGGAAAACGACATTGCACGGAAGACTTGTTTTTCACACTCGAAGTGTATTACGCGCTCAAGGGGGTTTTTTCACACGTGGTCGATTTTGCCAATAAATATGAATTGAACCACCTCCATTTAGGGGATATCAAGCCATAGAGAGTATCCGAGCTCTGTACAAATAAATTGGAGTGCACGAGTGAGTTACGCGAAAGGAAGACTGTTGCGTGAAAAGTGAATTTCGTGCAAAAGATGAGAATTACGCACAAGGTAGTGAAGAGGTAGCGCGTAAAAGCTGTTGCATGGAAAATAATTTGATGCGCATAAAATTGGTGTTGTGCATAAAAGGGGTGTTGCGCGAAATGTGAATTTCACGCAAAAGTAGGGAAGTTCGTACAAGGTGCAGTAAGAGCTGCGCGTTAAAATTGCAGTTTCCCAGTACACCCCGTGCATAGTGATATTCATCTGCGGGTGAAATTTGGACATCGACAGAGCATCTATCAATAGTTAAGGATACTGATTTAATTACAGATAATGTAGTGACCTACTGGTCTATAAATAATGAGTGGATCTTCAGAAAAGTAGTGATCACACTTCAGTTGAGAGAGTAGAGAGCTTTCATATTGTGAGTGGTTGTAAACCAGGAGGGATAGTGAGCCCGCTCCGAACTTGTAAACAGCAGTGCACTTATATTGGAATTGGTACATCGATACAGAACTAGTGTATGCTCCTTGTACATATCTCAGTGAGGGTGAACCACGTAAAAATTGATGTGTCATGTGCATGCTTTATGGTTTATTCATACTCTGCATCGAGAAGGAGAGAGAAGAGGTTTCATTCTAACTAGAAAACAAGATAAAGCGTGGTAGTTGTTTTAATCTGTCATATCCTGATTCACCCCCTCTCTCCAGGTATCTATCCTAGTGGACCTAATAATCTATAAAGAGAATAAAATGTAATGTACGAAAGAAATTCCCGTAAACATCAACTGAAGAAGAATAATAGACTTGAGATATGATCATCATAAAAATAGGGGGTATCACTCTTAATTAAAAATGTTATTTTTAGGGAGGCATTTTGATACTCATAGTATATTTATTTGATATAAATTAATATTTAGTTCCTATGTCAAATATATATTTTGTATTTGTATAGTTTATGGAATGTGCAAATTTCCCAACATTTTTATCACTCCCCTCATCATAAATAGTGGTCACATTAGATTTACCTTTGTATCATTCAAAAAGGTCACTAACATAGACTATCTTCATTGAACATCACAATTGTGTTCATTTTATCATAATTCCTATACTCCTTACATTCAAAACACTGTAGAATGGGTGGTTCATTCTAAAGAGATTTTATTGATTTTCAATTTTTCCTTATTTCTTCCCATCACTTGGGTATTTTTAGTACCCCCGGTTTCTGGTATGTAACCCTTTCAAGATGATTTTAATGGTAATAAAGTTACGGGTGTTGAATGGGAGAGTCAGGGGAACATGGAATGATGTTTTGAGGCCAAGAGGAAGTTGAATGGGAGGTGCACGGTTTGTCTAAACCGTGTTGCCAAACTGTGCACAGTGGGTCTTGGAAGCAGTGGCTTCCGCACGATCGGCATACAGTTTTCCTAACTGTGTGGAAAAAACGTTCAGTAATGGTGGTAGAGGCAGTAGCTAATGCACTGTTAGCGCACGGTTTGTCAAACCGTGTAAACTAACTGGGGTGCCACTTAAATGAGATCCTATAAAAGTGGGTCTCACTCATTTATACCTCTAGGGGGCTCATTTCTCCTCCTACGCAGCCCTAACTAGGGATTTTGGTTCTCCTAAGGTCAAGGAGGGTTCTCCCATTGTTTTGAAGGCGATCTGAAGGCTTCTCTTGGAGAATCGAAGCTTGTTTCTTGAGGTATGTGATCGTTCTTGAATTTTTTCTTAGAGCTACTTAGATCTACTTCTCCTCTT
Source organism: Viscum album (assembly GCA_963277665.1). NCBI lineage: Eukaryota > Viridiplantae > Streptophyta > Magnoliopsida > Santalales > Viscaceae > Viscum > Viscum album. Next base: position 445,806,812 of record OY728137.1, on the reverse strand, counting down.
CTCCCGGTTTCATAGATCTATGCCTGGTTTGGGTAGATCTAAGTGCGTGGATAACAAATATGACAAAATTTGGTCTTGGTTTTGTTAGGAGAATAAATCTAAGGAGGATTCTTGGAGAATCAACCCGGTTTTCTCGTGCGTTCTTCGTTTTTTAGGGTTTTCGTCAAAACCTTTTAGGTAGGTGTCTTCACTCTTGATTCCTCTTTCATATAACATGAAGGATTAGTTAAATTTGATTTAATTGGTTGGTTTTGATTGTGAAATTGTAGTGAAAATCATGTTATAAATCTTCTTTAGTGATGGTTTATGTTTTCTGAAGGAATTATGGAAAATGAGAGAATGGTTTGTGCAAAGTGTTTTTGTTTCTTGATTTTAAAATGGTGATTTTAAAATATGGATTTGCTGGATTTGGAAAATGGATTGCGGGAAAAAGTTATTCAATAAAAGGTCTATTTTATTGAAATGTTTTTGGCATGGTTGGAATGGTGTGGTTTTTGGGAATACTGGGTGTGTGCATTCATACTGCATTTACGATTCTTGGTTGGAAAAGGACATTGTGCTCGGTTCCAAAAGTTTAATGGCACATGGGGAATAATTACCTTGTGATGACATGGTAGATCGACGAGAAACCACTCATGAGTATGGAAATGTCATAACGATGCATGAATGGTGGATTTAATGGGTTGTGAAATGGTTGGTTGTGTGGATTTGTGAAATGGAATGGTTATGCCAAAGTGGAAATATAGATTTGATTAGAAACTTTTCCTGGTTACTTTTCTTGAGAAAGATGGTTTTTGTTGGAAAATAGTTTGACGTGGAACATGTTATATTGTGAACTATTTTTCAAATTGTTTTATATAAATTTTTTAATATAAATGTGCTGACATGTTTTATCCTAGAGGCATGGGTTGGGAAGTCATCTGGGAAAACCTGCTGAGTTTCATTACTCACCCCCTGATTTGGTACGTTGATGCTTTTGAAGATTTCATATACTGGGATGTTGGCAAAGGTAATGTGTCAAATGGTTATAGCACCACTTCCTGATACTTGGGCTGGTTCGTGATGTTGGAGCATGGAGCCTGTGGAGCCTTGGAGTCATTATTGACTTTGAGTCTTTCCAGTTGTCTTTCTGCTGTTTACTCTGATTTAGTTTTGGTTTCCACTGTTTCACATTGGTTGGCTTATTATGAAATGAATGGATTAACTATCTTAGTTTTAAATCATGCATCATATAGTGGTTTCTTGGATATTTTTATCTAGTTTTATTTGTTGTTTGTTTTCTTCTTTTAAAGGGTAAATCTTCACCCATTTGTTTTGGAACACTTCGGCATTTATTTCCAGCCTTTGGTGCCTTGGGGATGTCACTTAAGGCCTAGTAATGACTTGTTGTATTCTTAATCCAATAATGGTATGCGGGTCATTAAAAATGGTATCATCTTGTTCGGTCCTTGCCTAACAAGTGGTCATTGATGTTCTTGGTCTTGGAGTTGAAATTCCTTTTTGTCTATTCCTTGGGTGGTCATCTTAGATAGGAGTAAGATTTTTGGAACATGAAATGTATATCATAAAAGGATGTAACTAACCAGTTTATGCTGAACATCAGGTTACTAGGGTGTTGGGTACATAAGTGTTTTGGATACACTTCTAGAATGTTGGAAATCTCATTGTCATTGGTTTAGACAATAAGATGAGAATGACATGCATTAGAGGAATGAATTCCCACTAGGATGGAATATCTCATTGAAAATAATGATTTATGATTTTGGTCAAGGTGAATTTTTTGAAAAATGCAGAGATTGATTTTCAAATGAATGATTTTGAAAAGTGCATATTTGGTATATTTTGAAAACGGGTGGATTTTCTAAAATTATGTGGGATGTTTTCAAAAATGGTAGAACATGTGGAAATGCTTGGTGGCTGAAAAACAATCATGTGATAGTTGATGTGATAGAAATTGAAATGATAAGACTTTAGTTGCTAGGAACTGAGACTAACGACATGCCTTCTTTATATAGAAAATGGAACCTATTAGGCGTTGTAGAAACCAACCTGAAGAAGCTGCGGAGAATGTGGTCACACGTGAGCCACATGTGAACCAGCAGCTAGTCCAAAGTATAGTTCAAGCATTTCAGGCTGTGGACACGGGGAATCAGAGGGATGAGTCAAGGCATGTAGACCATTCCATCCAGTTCTAGAAGCAGAATCCACCCATATTTCGGGGTGATTATGAACCAGAAAGGGTGGAGGTGTGGCTGAGTAGGATGAATCGTATCTTTGACTTCATCCGCCCCCCTAGTAGAACTGAAAGTAATGTTGGCGATGTATATGGTAGAGGATCTTGCACGAAAGTGGTGGGAGCTAGTGGTGCAGGCTAAGGTGGATCAAGGCCTGGGCTGGGAAGAATTTCAGGAATTTTTTAACAAAAAATTCTATCCTCACAAGATCAAAATCTAGAGGAAAACTGACTTTTTCAGCCGGAAGCAGGAGAATCTCTCTGTCACGGAGTATGCGGCTAAATTCTTGAATTTAGTGCACTTTTCACCAGAAGTTTCCGAAACTAAGTCCCTGAAAGCACACATCTTTGAATCAGGGTTGCGATATGAGATTCGTTTGAAAATAGTTGTGCTATGTATTACAGATTATACGTAGATGGTAAACAGGGCAACAGTAGTTGAAAGAGACATATCAGGAGTTATGGGAGGAGGAAGTATGATGATACCCACAGGAATGGGTGGGAACTCTAATGCTGGGAACAAGGGGAAGAGGGACACCTACTTCCAAGGTGGTAATATAAATAAGAATTAGACGGTTGGATCGGTGAATCTTTTTCCACGACCCAGGATTAAAGATGGGTGTTTTCAATGTGGAGCGATTGATCATATGAAACAAGAATGTAAAACACCACCAAGAGCATGCCACAATTGCAACAAGACAGGACTTCTTCAGTGATATTGTCGTAGTGCTCCACGGTCGGGTGTTCCTGACACTTCCCAGGCGTCGCAAGCATCGTAAGCTTCGACAGGACGAGGATAGTAGAGTCAGTCTTGTCAGCATAACAAAGCATTCCATGGTTGTTCTCGAAATACCACGACTCCTCAACCAGGGAAATCTCCACAAGGCCACAAGGAGCAATGTGCAGCAACAAAGCAATTGTATGGAGCAGAACATGTGATTGTGGATGACCAGTCTGGACCATCTATAATGAGAGGTAATATTCTTCTGATTTCCACCCTCATGAAACTATTGTTCGATACTGGTGCAACACATTATTTTCTTGCTTCTCATATTGCTGATTTGATGAAATTAAAACTAGAAATGATTCCTTTTGTGATAAAACATAAAACTCCTCTCGGTGAAAGAGAATGTAGACCCTTCGTGTGTAGATCATGTTATATAATTGTGGATGGAGCTGAACTGAAATGGGATTTATCTGTTTTAAAGATGGATGTCTATGATATAATCCTGGGTATAGATTGGTTGATAGATTTTAGGGCTCACATCGACTGTTATAGCATAATAATCAGTTTCTTGACTGAGAATGGCGTCAAGCGTCTCTTTAGAGTAGAAATAATGGTGAAGGCAGGTGAAATGGGCCTGTTGACCCCAGTTGTGGGAACAATCTCTTACCAGTTGGATGCGTTAAACTTGGAATCGATGGATGAGATCGTGGAAAATAGTTTTCCATCTATGGTGGATCAATTTCCTGATGTTTTTCCTGAAAATTTCTCTGGGTTAACACCTGTAAGAGAAGTGGAGTTTAAGATTGATCTCCTTCCGAGGACCAGTATTATCTCACTTCCATCTTATAGGATAGCACCAACAGAGTTACTAGAATTGAAAGTGTAGTTGGAGGATCTGGAAAGCAAGGGTTTCATTCATCCAAGCGTGTCTCCATGGCCAACACCAGTTTTTTTTGTAAAGAAAGAAGATGGAACATTGTGGCTATATGTGGATTATCATATTCTTATCCAAGTTATGATAAAGAATAGATATCCACTTTGACGCATTGGTGACCTGTTTGATCAATTTAAGGGAGCTCGGTGGTTCTCTAAGATTGACTTGTGGTCAGGATATCACCAGTTGCGAGTTCAAAAGGAGGATATTCCAAATATAGCCTTTAGAAGCTGATATGGACACTACAAATATGTATTCATGCCTTTTGGTCTTATGAATTCACTAGCGGTCTTACTGGATTTTATGTATCAGATATTTCATCCATATATGGGTTCTTTTGTTGTGGTGTTTGTGGATGACATATTGGTGTATTCAAGAACAAGGGTTGAGCATGAGAAACACTTGGAGATAGTGTTGGAAATATTGAGAGACCATCAGTTGTATTCCAAATTATCAAATTAAAATTTTTGGATACAATAGGTACTCTTTCTAGGCCATGTTGTTTCTGATAAAGGTGTTTCAGTGGATCTAGAAAATATAGAAGCTGTTATTTCTTGGAAACCTCCAAATAACGTCTTTGAAATACGATGTTTTCTTGGTCTAGCTGGTTATTACCTATGCTTTGTGTGTGAATTCTCACTTCTAGCTTCTCCTATGACAATATTGACAAATAATAACACTGAATTTCAATGTACTGAGGAATGTCAGAGATCTTTTCCAGAGTTGAAACTTCGCCTTACATCCACACCCATCTTGATCTTGCCCGAATCAGGAAAAGGGTATGTGGTGTATTGTGATGCTTTAGGAACAGGGTTGGGATATGTTCTCATGAAATGAGACCATGTTTTGGCTTATTGTTCAAGGCAGTTGAGGGTTCATGAGAAGAATTACCCAAAACACAATTTGGAGTTAGCTGTAGTTGTCCATGCCTTGAAGACTTGGCGCCATTATCACTTTGGTGAGAAATTTACTATGTTTACAGATCAGAAAAGCATGAAACACATTTTCTCATAACAATATTTGAATCTGAGGCAGAGCAGATAGATAGAGTATCTTCAAATGTTTGACTTTGACTTGATGTATACTCCGGGTAAGGGAAATTTGGTGGCCGATTCATTAAGCAGAAAGTTATATACTCAGTTGGAGAATAAAGCATCAAACGAAAGGCAATTGATGTCACTCTTAGCCGACATGAATGTGGAATGCAAAGACCGAGGTGATGTTGGGGTTTTATTTCCATTTGTTCTTGTTCATGATTTGGTGGAGATTGTAAAGGAGGCACATGCATTCGTTGTAGACTGTGTTGCAATGAGTTCAAAAATCAATGGTGGAGAGACAATTGAGGGATGGAAGCTGGATGGGAGTTCAGTTTTGTGGTTTCGAGATCAAATGGTTGTACCTTTAACTTCTTAAGAAAATACTCCTTCATTCTTACCACCATTCAATATGGGATGTACACCCAGGTACACAGAAGATGTATAAGGCATTGAAGGCACAATTCTGGTGGAGCGACATCAAATAGAAGGTAGCTGAATTTGATTCAAGGTGTTTAACTTGTCTACAAGTTGACACAGAAAATCAGTGGCCAATAGGTATATTGTAGTCTCTACAAATTCCAGTGTGGAAATGGGATCAGATAGCAATGGATTTTGTTACAGTTCTTCCAAGATTGGTCTGGAAACACGATTCCATTTGGGTGATAGTGGATCGTCTAACCACGTCGGCTCATTTCATCCCTATTCGTGAAACTCATACAGTGGATGATATTTCAAAAATATATATATGAGAAGTGGTAAAGAGACATGGAATATGAGTTTCAATAGTGTCAGATAGAGATCTGAGTATTACATCTCGTTTCTAGCAATCCTTACGAAAAGCCCTGGGAACTCAGTTGAATATGAGTATGGTGTATCATCCTCAAACAGATGGACAATTCGAAAGGATGATACAGATGATGGAAGAAATCTTGCGGGCTTGTGTAATGGATTTTGGGGGCTCATGGGAGGAGCATATACCCTTAGTGGAGTTCTCATACAATAACATCTATCATGCCTCGATATGTGTGGCTCCGTTTAAAGCATTGTATGGGCATCCTTGTCGTTCTCCACTATGCTGTGTGGAAATAGGTGAGACTTCACTAGTTGGGCCAAGACTTTTCTAAGATACAACGAAGAAGATTCAGTTGATAAAAAAGAGGTTGGAGATGGAAAACAGTCTTCAGAAATCTTATGCGGATCATCACCGAAGTCCGTTGTCTTTTTCGGTGAGTGATCATGTCTTTTTTAGAATCTCTCAAAGGCTTGGAAATAGTCATTTTGGGAAAAATTGAAATTTATATCCTCAATATAGAGGCCCTTTTCAGATACTGGAATGGTTTGGAGAGGTGGCGTATCAGTTAGCATTACCACCACAGTTTAGTTCTATAAGAACCCAGATCATTGTTTCAGGTATGTTTTTCCATTTCTGGTCGTTTTTTAGAAAAAGGTGAAAATCTGGAAATTTTCTAAGTACACGACTTGTACTTTATGAGTACACGTCATGAACATTTCTTCTGCATGAGGACGTGTGCTGGCCGTGTCTGGGCCACACACATGGTGTGTTGCGGTGATGTGGAGGCCGCTTAATGTGGTGTACGGAATGGGAGATTACACGCCGTGTACTCTTGAAGTACATGATGTGTACTTTTCTTTTTATTTCATTAATCAGATTGGGGTCCTGAATTAACCCTGTTTTTGTCTTCCTCTTTGCCACATTCCTCCCAGAGAATCCGAGGAAGCTGAATCTTCTCCGAGCCACCGATCCGTCACCGGCTATTGGAATCGAACACCATCGGTTGCAATACAATCGCAGCGGTGAGTTCTTGGTTCTTCTTTGGCCTCAATTCATGATTCATCCTCTCACGTGAGTTATATGGGGTTGAACGTTTTAGACATTTTGGTAGATATACTCTGTTATAGGCCGATTCAGAGGTCGGGGTTCAAGTATATCAATCTACGAGGATCAAGGTAGGTGGTTTGTTGCCCTACGTTGAATGTCTTTGAGTTTATGATGCAAAAGTGTCGGGTATCCATGTATCAGGTATCTCGTGTTAGGGTTTTGATCCTGTTTTGTTATCTGCCTTATATTGCATATATGATTGAGGTTATTAGATGATTAATAATTGGTTGTTAGCATGTTTGAGGATCACCCCATGGGTGTTTCCCTTATTTGGGTTGTTTATCGCCATTTGGCATAGGTTACATATGAGGCAGACCTTGTTGCTTTTCTTGCTAGACGTGATATAGTTTATTACATATAGTGCCTACCATTTATATGCTTTTGATGCATTGTATCTATTAGCCAAATAGTTTGTTGAACATACATAGGGCTGCTACAAATCGTTTACGTACGATTGCTTTTACTCAGGGTTGCGGGAACCTGGTGTAGTTAGACCATAGGGGGAATTGACGTTGAGTTCTTCCTTAGAGGGCCTGTTTAATTATTACCATTACGATACCATAAGGGGGATTGACTTTGTGCTATCTCAGAGGGTCTGATAATTATCAAATCGAGACTAAAGGGGGAATTAGATGTAAGTGCTTCCTCATAGAGTCTGTAGTATCGTTGCAAGACTATAGGGGGAATGGACGTTGAGTGCTTCCTTAGTGTGTCTTTTCCTTTGTTCGAATTCTTGGCCATAACAGCCTTCCCACATGAGCTACCCAGAGGGTTAGAGTAATAATTTTTGTTGGTTGGTTGTGACGAGTCCACCAAGCCAAAGAACAAGCTTGGGTTTGTACTGCTTGTAGTTTAGGTAGTCTGTTGAGATACCTGTTGTGTTACTTGCTATGCCTTTTGGCTATAGATCTATTTGCTAGATTCTGGGTTGATGATTAAATGATTGAATTAAATTAATAGATAAATGTGACTGGAGAATTGTAGGATTGTTACTTTAGTGTACCCCTGTTTTGTCTGCTGCATTTATTTCCATTACTTTTTCTATATTGATCACTGACAGTAGGGAACAAATCATTGGTGGTTTCCTACTAGGATTAGTCTCACACCCTGTTTGGGTCCTACTTTTCAGCCAAAATAGGTTATATGGTTGCTGATGTGGATAGGGATTGTGGCCCTTCTACCTTAGGTGCCTGATTACTGGTTAGAGATAGAGAGAATGTGACCGAGCATAGGCTTGCGATGATGTTGGAGTTTACCGTTTACTTTTTCTACTTTGGTTTCAGTTGTATTTCAGCACGTTGTTTTGTTTACTTCTTTCCATAGAAACATATGTCATGTTGCATAATTATTATATTATAGATTGCATCCGCTGCTCAGTTTTAGTTGTCGTGTGCGGTTTACTGGTTTCGCTACTATTTATGTTATTTTCATTCCACTACATACTTTACCAAATGAGGGAATAGTTTCCAAAATGTCTCACCAAGGCCCTCGATGCAAGTCGAAAGCCTCTGGTGTTTGTGGAAATGCGCTTGAGGTCATGCGGCGAACCGGGTACAGGGTGACAGTTGAGTGGCTTTAGATTCGGGTCGTTACAAAGTGGTATTAGAGGGGTTTTCTTTCTTTTCTATTTACATACTATTTGGTGAAAATAGACATGGATAAGAAGAGATGGGTAGTTGGTACTTAACTATTCCCAGGAGTAATTTACCCGTGTATAGGGAAAATCTATATTACCCCATAATTGCAATATTTAGTTCTTGCAAGTGTTACAGTTGATTATATTTCACCGTTGGGTGATGCACTTGTTTTGTGCTATTATAGTTTATATGATTATGGTTCTATTTTGTTGCAACCCGATGAGATGAGGGTATGCCATCTCATGCATCATATAGGCACTGGATAGAAAAATCAAATGTCATTCATTTTACCATGCCATCTAGGGTTCATTATAAATTTCATTGTGTTATGATAGATGTTGTGATAGATTATGCATGCTATTGTGATAGTTGTTTTGATAGAAATACCTGCTATGTTGATAGGGTTTTGTTTATCTTACAAATTATTTAGCATGGACACCATGCTTTGAACGTAGAGGTGTTAAGGGCCCTCGAGGGTCAGAATTTGGAGGATCATGGAATTTTTAATACTTTTTTACTTGTTATATGCATTGTTATGATGTCAAGATTTGATTCATGTGGAGTATGGGCCCCCACAGATCAGAATTTGGAACATAGATGCTAGTTTTTAGTGTTTTCAGTGGTTTTGGGGGGTTATGTATGCCTACAAACTAGAAACCTTGAAAAAACGACATGTGGCCTTATGAACACACGCCAGGTGTTCTTCTGTTCGGGAATAACTACTTTTCATGGTTACACACCATGTACATTGAAGTACATGATTTGTAATCTTCTTCCGTGTGATCCAGCTATGTAATTGAATTCATGGGATGAAAAATCTTAGGAAAAGCATGTCTTGTACTATGTTGACACGCCATATAGTTTTAGTCTGTGTACCAGTCTGTGTGACTAACAAATCGATCATGGGAAAAACCTTAATGACACCCCGTTTAGTGGATAAACATGTCGTGTAGTCCTCGGCTGGGAAAGCCGTGTGACTTAGTCGTGTAGGAGTAACCAGTAGGAGGAAAAAGAATGGTACATGTCATGTATTTTAAAATAACAGGCCCTGTAGTTTGGGTTTACACAACCAGGTTGCCCAGTGTACACACCTAAGTAAAATCGTTCTGGAACACACCGTGTACCTATGTTTTCTAGTTTGAAATGTTTTCCTCTTCTGTTCTGTTTTCACTCATTTGCGTTTGAAATTATGCTCGTTGTTAATAAAGGTGTGCTTTTGACCTTGCAAAGTCATGCTGCCAAAACGTCATCCCTTTGCACATCAGGGATCTGAAGATGACCGTACTCCCGATATGGCTCAGGACGTTATCTCGGATACTGCTGCAGATGCACAGTTCTGTGAGGGATTCAAGAGGCTCATACAGACCTTTCAGGGAGGTCACCAACCTGCCCAGTCTATGGAAGAGCTTATGCGAGTCTTCCAGCAGTAGTATCCTCCCACATTTTCAGGAGATGGAGGACCTCAGGCTGCTGAATCTTGGTTTGAAGTGATGGTTTCTATCTTTGATCATCTCGAGACTCCCCCAGACAGAAGGGTAAAGCTCGCAACTTATATGCTACGAGATTCCGCCAAGAGATGGTGGGATGTAGTTTCTCTGGCAGGGCGCAAAAAAATAGTTTCTCGGGATGAGTTCCAGCGTATGTTCTATGATTACTTCTACCCAGAAACACTGAGGACTGACAGAGTCAGAGAGTTGATGATCCATTAGTAGGGTAATCTATCAGTTATAGAGTATTCCTCCCATGTTACTGAGTTGCAGCGTTTCACTCCCGTTCTGGGAAATGATGAGCAGTTCTTATCAGGGTAGTTTGAGGGGGGCCTCAGACCAGAGATCAGATCATAGGTAAATGTATTCCAGTTGAATTATATTTCTTTTATAATCAATAAGGCATTGATCATGGAGAGGAATCTGAGGGTTACTAGAGAAATGAGCCAGGATGGTTCAACATCCAACGTTAGTACCCTTCCTTCTGACAGTAGGAAGCACCACTGGGAGTCTACACGAGGTGACTTGAGGAAGCGAGATGATTCTTTAGGCAGCAATTTTTTGTTCTACCAGTGTGGGAAGGATAGGCATAATAATCCACAATGCTTGAGGTACCCAGTGGAGTGCCGAGCTTGCGGAAAGATGGGTCACCTGCAGCGGTTTTGCAAGGTTCTTCTTCCAGCAGCTTTTGAAAGAGGATCAGTTTCGACTTGGCATACAGGATCAGTTTTACCAGTTCCGTAGTAGACTGGGGTTTGGAGTTCTACAAGTCATTCCGGCTAGGGTAGAGGCTGTGGACATTGTGGACAAGCTCAGGGAGGATCAGCTCAGGGATCTCAGGCTGCTACACCGGGCCATGGTACTGGCCAGATGTTTGAGTAGAGAAGATTGATCAGTAGCAGGATCCTAGACCTACCACAGTGGGAGGTATGATCTTAGTGGCCTCAGTTTAATCTTCTTTACTTTTTAATATAGGATCTTCTAATAGCATTATTTCTATGCACACTGTGGATAGCCTTAAACATACTATATTTACTTCTGAGGATATGAGGACACCAGAAACTCCCTTGGGACTTAGAACTGCTAGTGTGTGTCAGTGCACTGAGTGCCCCCTTGATGTTGGTGGGTGTCACTTCTTGTGGGATCTTAATGTACTAGAAATGATAGGTTATGATTTCATTCTCAGAATGGACTGGCTCATTCCTTTTTAGGACCTTGTCGATGGTTATCACCTCAGGGTGAGTTTCACGTCACCAGAGGGCAGGACATTTCTTCATAAGGGCAAATGTGATGTCTAGGAAAGTAGAGCTGGAACAGAGCATCATGGGCTGGGCAGTGTCACAGCCTATATTGGTAGTTTATATCTGGACGATCAGGGGACTTCTCAGATAGATGATCCACTAGTGGTTGATCGTTTTTCGGATGTCTTTCTAGAAGACTTTTCACGGTTTCCTCTAGAGCGTGAGGTAGAATTCTCTATTGATCTTGTGCCAGGAGAAGCAACGATATCCATACCCCCTTATAGGATAGATATGCCTGAGTTGTAAGAGCTCAAGATGTAGTTGGAGGAGTTGTAGGCAAATTGTTTTATCTGACCCAATACTTCTCCTCAGGGTTGACCTGTTTTGATTGCGAAGAAGGCATATGGTACTTTACGGATTTGTGTGGATTATCGGAAACTGAATCAATTAACGGTCAAGAACCAATATCCCTTGCTAAGGATTTATGATATTTTTGATCAGGTTCGAGGAGCCAGGGTGTTCTCGAAGAACAACTGGAGATCCAACTATCATCAGTTGCGTGTCACACCATCAGATATACCTCTTACAGCTTTCCGGAGCAGGTATGGTCTGTACGAGTATTCAGTTATGTTTTTCGGTCTCACGAACACGCCAACAGTCTCCATGGAACTGATGAAAAAAGTTTTCCATCCTTACATGGATTCCGTCGTGGTGGTTTTTGTGGATGATATCTTGGTGTACTCTCATACTCAACATGACCATGCTATCCATCTTGAGATCATATTGAGTACATAGATAGAGCATCAGTTAAATTCTTTGCTCTCTAAGTGCAACTTCTGGATGGACGAGATTCACTTCCTGGGTCATGTCATCTCAGAGACAAAAGTATCAGTAGACCCAGAGAAGGTGAGAGTAGTAGTTACCTGGGATCAAGTTAATAATGTCTTCGAGGTACGAAGTCTCTTGGGACTGGCCAGTTACTACAGGCAGTTTATTCATGACTTCTCATGCTTGGAAGCACCATTCATAGGCTTGATTAAGAAAGGTGTGAAGTACGTTTGGTCAGAAGCCTGCGATTCAGCCTTTCTAGATCGGAAGGGGAAATTGACTTTAGCACCGATTCAAGTTATACCAGATCCGGGCAAGATTTATACAGTTATCTGTCATGCATCTGGCATAGGGCTTGGAGTAGTGATTATGCAGAAGGAGAATGTTGTTGATTATGGATCTCAGTAGTTGAGGCCACATTAGAAGAACTATCCTACGCATGACCCGGAGTTGGTTGATGTTGTTCATTCTTTTCATTGTTGGGGAAACTATCTTCTGGGAGGGAATTTTGTGGTATATACTGACCAAAATATCCCCAAGTATATCTTCATGCAATGTGACTTAAATCTAAGATAGTGTAGGTGGGTCGAGTACCTACAACATTTCAACATTGAGATTTATTATACGCCTGGGAAAAGAAATATTGTGAAAGACGCACTGAGCAGGAGAACACAATTACAGACAGTTCCAGAGGCCAACAACGAGTGGCAGCTTATGGATCTGTTCACTGAGATGCATTTGGAGGTGCACGACAGACAGGGTCAGGCAGTTTATTCTTCTATAGCTGGCACCTCCAATCTTTTGGATCGAGTTCGAATGAGGCAGTTATCAAACCCAGAAGGACTAGTACTACAGGAGGGTGTGTCAAAGATAGACCCTTCTCCGGGGTGGATAGTAGGCGATGATGAGGTGTTACGTTTTCACCACCATGTATGGGTTTCAGCAGACATACGTGAGGAGCTGATGCAGGAGTTTCATGATTTAGCTTGGGCAGTTCATCCTAGTGTCGGAAAGATGTATCATGACTTACGTCGTCAGTATTGGTTGTCAGGTACGAAGAAGGATTTTTCTGGTTATGTTATGCGGTGATCCACCTGTCAGCAGGTGAAGGCAGAGCATCAGCGACCAGCAGAGCTTCTGCAGCAGTTACCCATTCCTGAGTGTAAATGGAATGATTTCATGATGGACTTCGAGACAGGGTTACCCAGATCGCCTCAAGGGAATGATGCAGTTTGGGTTGTAGTGGATAGGCTCACGAAGGTTGCACATTTGTTATCAATCAAGGAGACCTTCGGTATGTATGAGCTTGAGAGGTTGTACATCCGAGAGATCGTACGCTTGGATGGGATTCTGAGTTATATCATTTCTACTAGGTATGCTTGATTTACTTCACATTTCTAGTAGGGGCTATAGAGGGCTTTGGGTACACAGGTAATTCTGAGTATAGCTTACAATCTCCAGACAGATGGCCAGTCGGAGCGCACGATTCAGGTGCAGGAGGAAAAGCTACGAGCATGCATCCTTGATTTTGTAGGTTCATGGAAAAAACATATACCTCTAGTGGAGTTCTCCTATAATAATGGTTTTCAATCAACTATTTAGATGGCACTTTATGGGGCTTTGTATGGTAGGCCGTGACGATCACCCTTGTGTTGGATGGAGGCGGGAGAGGCAACTGCACTAGGACCTTGTCTTTTTCAGAAGACCACGGTTCAGGTGGAGCTGATTCGGAAGAGGATGGATACTAGGCAGCCTCGATATAAATCTTATGATAATCAACAGAGACGACCTTTGAATTTCGAGGTCGGAGATCAGGTTTTCCTACGTGTTACCCTGCGGATGGGACACAAGAGGATTAGGAGACGGGGAAAGCTATCATCGAGATACGTCAGACCGTTTGAGGTTTTGGAGAGAGACATGATGGTGGCATAAAAGTACCAGTTACCTCAGAGGTACCAAGCTATGCATGACGTCTTCCATGTTTCTCAACATCAACGCTATTTCTCAGACCTGTCTAATGATTTTCAACAAGAGGATGTTGAGCTGGAGCGGGTTTCATCATTTAAGGAGCATCATATTAGGATTTTTGATCGTAGTGTAAAGGTACATTGTGGTCGGTCTGTTCCTTTGATATGGGTGCTATGGCAGCATGGCCATGTACAGGACGAGACTTGGGAAAGGGAGGCCGACATGCGATCATAGTGGCTGGAGTTGTTCGACGATTCTTCTTCTATGCCTTGTTAGGGAAATTCGGGGATGAATTTCTTTAAGGGGGGAATTTTTTAAGAACCCAAATCTTTGTTTTATGTATGTTTTTTTTTTCTGGTCATTTTTTAGAAAAAGGGGAAAATCTGGAAATTTTCTAATTACATTCCATGTACTTTATGAGTACACACAATGTACTTTTCTTCCGCGCGAGGCCGTGTGCTATCCATGTTCGGGCCACACACATGTTGTGTAGCAGTGATGTGGAGGCCGCTTAATGCGGTGTATGGAAAGGGTGAGTGCACGCCATGTACTCATGAGGTATACGCTGTGTACTTTTCTTTTTTATTTCATTAATCAGACCGGGGTTTCGACATGACCCTGTTTTCATCTTCCTCTCCTCCTAATTCTTCCCAGAGCATTCGAGGAAGACGAATCTTCTCTGAGCCACTGATCTGTCACCATCAATCTGAATTGAACATTGTCGGTAGCAATAGAATCACAGCGGTGAGTTCTTGGTTCTTCTTTGACCTCGTTTCCTGATTCTTCCTCTCGCGTGAGTTATATGAGGATAAACGTTTTATATGTTTTTGAAGATCTAATATATTCTAGGTTGATTCACAGGACGGGGTTCATGTATATCAATCTATGAGGATTGAGGTTGGTGGTTTGTTGCCCTAAGTTGAATGTCTTTGAGTTTTTTGTGAAAACATTCGGGTATCTATGTATCAGGTATCTCGGGTTAGGTTTATGATGATGTTTTGTTATCTTACATAGATTTCATGTATGATTGGGGTTATTAGATGATTAATAATTACTTTTTAGCATGTTTGAGGATTACTCCATGGGTGTTTCCCTTGTTTTTGTTGTTTATTGCTGTTTGGATTAAGTTGCCTAGGAGGCAGACCTTGTTACTTTTCTTGCTTGCCTTGATATAGTTGATTGCATGTAGTGACTACCGTTTATATGCTTTTGATGCATTGTATCTATTATCCAAGTAGTTTTTTGAACGTACTTAGGGATGCTATGAATCGTTTACGTACGATTGATTTTACTCAGGGCTATGGGAACCTGATGTAGTTAGACCATAGGGGGAACTGACGTTGAGTGCCTCCTCAGAGGGCCTGTTTAATTATTACTGTTATGATATAATAAGGGGGATTCACTTTGTGCTCTCTCATAGGGTCTGATAATTATCGAATCGAAACTAAAGGGGGAATTAAACGTAAGTGCTTCCTTAGAGTGTTTGTAGTATCGTTGCAAGACTATAGGAAGAATTGACATTGAGTGCTTCCTCAGAGTGTCTTTTCCTTTGTTTGAATGCTTGACCATAAGGGCCTGCCCACATGAGCCACCTAGAGGGTCAGAGTAATAATTTTTTTTGGTTGGTTGTGAAGAGTCCACCAAGACAAAGAACCAGCTTGGGTTTGTACTTCTTGTAGTTTAGGTAGTCTTATGAGATACCTGTTGTGTTACTTGCTATGCCTTTTGGCTATAGAGATATTTTCTAGATTCTTGGTTGATGAATAAATGATTAAATTAAATTAATAAATAAATGTGAATGGAGAATTGTAGGATTGGTACTTTAGTGTACCTCTATTTTCTCTACTGCATTTATTTCCATTACTTTTTCTATATTGCTCACTGACAGTAGGGCACAGATCTTTGGTGGTTGCGTACTGGGATTAGTCTCACACCCTATTTGGGTCCTTCTTTTCAGCCAAAATAGGCTATATAGTTGTAGGTGTGGATAGGGATTGTGGACCTTCTACATCAGGTGCTTGATTTCTGGTTAGAGTTGAAGAGCATGGGACCAAGCTTAGGCTTGCGATGCTTCTGGAGTTTACCGTTTACTTTTTCTAATTGGGTTTCAGTTGTATTTCTGCACGTTGTTTTTTACTGCTTTCCATAGAAACATATTCCATGCTGCATCATTATTATATTATACATTGCTTCCGCTGCTCAGTTTCAGTTGTCGTGTGTTGTTTACAACTTCTGTTATTGTTTATGATATTTCCTTCCACAACATACTTTACCAAATGAGGGCATAGTTTCCCCACTGACTCACCAAGGCCATCGCTGCTAGTCTACAACCTTTGGAATTTGGGGAAAAGCGCTTGAGGTCAGGTGGCGAACCGGCTATGAGGCACTAGTTGAGTGGCTCTGGATTCAGGTCGTTACACGTGCAGTGCATAACGTGTTCCATGTATCTTAGCTGAAGAAGTATCAGCCTGATCCTGACCATGTGATCAAATGGGATCATATTGACCTAGAGCTGGATGCTTCATTGGTACATATCCTAGTGCAGATTGTGGATAGGTAGGATAAAGTCTTTCTAGGAAAAAGCATCGGTCTAGTGCGGGTTTTGTGGCAACATGGTCAGATTCAGGAAGAGACTTGGGAATGCGAGAAAGAAAAGAAAGAGCAGTGGCCAGAACTCTTTCAAACACGCAATGGTTTTTTACATTCTAGGGATAGAAAGGTCAATTGTGGGGAGAATTTAGTACCCCCAGTTTCTGTTATGTAACCCTTTCATGATAATTTTAGTGTTTATAAAGATAAGGGTGTTGAATGGGAGAGTCGGGGGAACATGGAATGATGTTTTGAGCCAAAGAGGTAGTCGCACGAAAGGCGCATGGTTTGTCTAAACCGTGCGGCCAAAATGTTCTAGAAGGGTGGTTGAGGTAATAGCTAACACACTATTAGCACACAGTTTTCAAACCGTGCAAACTAACCAGGCGGACACATAAACAAGATCCGATAAAAGTGGATCTCACACGTTTTTGCCTCTAAGTGGTTCATTTCTCCTCTTAAGCAGCCGTAACTCAGGATTTTGGTTCTCCTAAGGTCAAAGAGGGTTCTCCCATCATCCCGGAGGCGATCCGAAGGCTTCTATTGGCGAATCGAAGCTGGTTTCTTGAGGTATGGGATCTTTCTTGAATGGTTTCATAGATCTACTTAGATATACTTCTCCTCTTCTCTTAGTTTCTTAGATATACGCCTGGTTTGGGTATATCTAAGTGTGTGGATTCCAAATATGAAAAACATTGGTCTTGGTTTTGTTAGGAGAAGAAATATAAGGAGGATTCATAGAGAATCAACCCGGTTTTCTCCTGCATTATTCGTTTGTTAGGGTTTTTATCAAAACATTTGAGGTAGGTGGCTACACTCTCGATTCCAATTTCTTAGAACTTGAAGGCTTAGTTTAAATTGATTTAATTTCTTGGTTTTGATTGTGAAATTGTGGTTCAAATCATGTTATAAATTTTTTTAGTGATGATTTATGGGTTCTAATGGAACTATAGAAAATTAATGAATGGTTTGGGAGAAGTGTTTTGGTTTCTTGATTTTAAAATGGTGATTTTAAAATATGGATTTGCTGGATGTGGAAAATGTTTTGTGGGAAAATGTTTTTCAATAAAAGGGATGCTTTATTGAAATGGCTTTGGCATGGTTGGAATGGTGTGGTTTTTGGGCGTACTGGGTGTGTGCATTCATATTGAATTTATGAGGCTTGGTTGAAATAGGAACTTGTGCTCAGTGCCAAAATGTAGTGGAACATAGGGAATAATTACCATGTGACGTCTTGGTAGATCGAAGAGAAACCGCTCATCAGTATGGAATTGTCATATCGATGCATGCATGGTGGATTTTATGGGTTGTGAAATGGTTTGTTGTGTGGATTTTTGAAATGGAATGGTTATGCCAAAGTGAAAATGTGAATTTGATTGGAATCTTTTCCGGGTTTCTTTTCTTTAGAAATATATTTTTTGGTGGAAAATAGTTTGACGTGGATATTGTTATATTGTGAACTATTTTTGGAATTGTTTTATATAAATTGTTTTATATAAATGTGCTAACATGTTTCATCCTAGAGGCATGGGTTGAGAAGTCATCGGGGAAAACCTACTGAGTATCATTACTCACCCCCTGCTTTTGCACATTGGTGCTTTTGTAGATGTCATATACCGGGATGTTGGAAAAGGTAAAGTGTTACATGTTTATAGAACCACTTCGTGATACTTGGGCTGGTTCGTGATGTTGGAGCACAGAGTTTGTGGAGCCTCAGAGTCATTGTAGTCTTTGAGTCTTGACATTTGTCTTTCCACTGTTTACTCTAATTTAGTTTTTGTTTCCACTGTTTCACTTTTCTTGGTTTATTATGAAATAAATGGTTGAACTATCTTGGTTTTAAATCATGCATCATATAGTGGTTTCTTAGAGATGTTTATCTAGTTTTTTTGTTGTTGGTTGTATTATTTTAAAGGGTAAATCACCCCCATTTTTTTTTGAAACCCTTAGGCATTTATTGCCAACCTTTGGCGCCATAGGAATGTTGCTTAAGGACTAGTAATGAATTGTTGTATTCTTAAGATAATAAGGGTAAGCGGTTCATTACAATATTCAATTTCCTAGAGGACATTTATTTCTATGCATAAATAATCTTCCATTACCTTAAGGATAATTTACGACATGATTAATTATACACATATGGAATAATGTAAGGATAATTTTCTTCACACTATGGTTTTCATATTTTTCATTGAATTCAATCATTATTTTTTTAGAAAACCCACGATATTGATTGATATCTGTAATCAATATTTTAACATTGATAACACACTAAATTATTTTATCATAGATTCCAAAGTATCTTATTTATAATTCTATTTAGAAAGCTTGTTTTAAACCATTAACCAATCAACCATCCATACATTCTAGATAAATGATAATACCAAAAGGGTACATGGAATGTCTTGTAATATTCACCTAATTAGTGACAAAATAATCATCATATTTCTTCTTCAGATCAAGTATTTCTTTCTCTATTTTCATAAAATGAATAGGATGAACGTTCTTATAGAAAAATATGATTCTAAACATATCTCAATCCATACAGTCCATTTAATCATGTTTCCTGATATTCATAATAATATACCACCATTGATATGCTTATCCTTCAAATGATGGAAAAAAATAAATCATGTCATAAACACTGGAGAATGGAAAATTAAATTTTAGTGGTATAGATCCACTTTTTTACTACTTGTGGATTAGTTAACTAACTAAAAATATAGGGAAATTCTCTCCTTTAGGAATAAAAAATGGGTTTTCCATATTTTTATACTTTTGAAACATAGTAATATTCATATATTGAGGAAGTTATATAATTATATAAATGATATTTTACATTCTAGTTATAAAAACATTGGGTTCCTCAAGAAGAAAATAATTTCATTTTCCATCACATTAATCATTATGATGTTTACATTAGGATCCAACCATTAACTAAAATAAACAATAATATTTTGATAAACACTAATCATCGTGGGAAATCACAAAATAATGAAAATAATTTTTTAGATTTCTAAATCCTGATAAAATTTTCTCAATCTATGAAATCTTATGTTTAAACTTACGTTTTTATGATAATCATATATTTAGATCCTTCTTGATATTTCATAAAAAAATTTGAAATTACCTATGAATGTCCACAATGAGTGTCCAAAAGAGTGTGCAGTAAGTGACATTCACCATGAACCAAAATAATTTAAGATATATTATCGAAAAATTATTTTCTGAGTTATTATGCCTAGATGTGTCTTTACCAAATCCATATCAACATATTTTATCTCGATACAGATTTTCTGGGAAAAAATAATCCTTTCTATTTCCATAACATAGGCATTACTCATTTACGTAGGATTATTAGAAGGGATATTAACTAACAATTTATTATCATATTTTTCAATGGTCACTAAACCATTTGCTGATAACGACTGTACTAGGAATTTTCTTAAATACAATGATATTATGTCTTATTAGATGAATATTATATAAATAACAAAACGATCTGTACCAAAATCGTATATGTATTGTACATTTAAAAACTTCGAAAGATCAAATACATGAGAATAAAACTTCTATATCAACACCCAATACATTTTTCATAACATTAACCCATCTTATACATACCATTCTTAATAAAATTATTCATAATATGGGGAAATGAAACATATGAAGGATTGAGTTGAGATAATTAGTAAGTGTAAAAAAGGGAGATATCAATGAAGAATTAAATATAATATTATCATTTGTGTATTACCATTCCAGGCAAACATTGAAAATAAACACCCTTTATATGATATATCAAAATTATGAGTTTGGTCATAAATATTGGCAGTTAATAAGACATGAATCATAATAGAATTAAAAAATATAAGGTATCATTTAATAACATAGGAGAAATGAAATATATTTTAGGTGTTCACATTGGCATATAATGTCATTAACACATTACTAAATCTCATTTATACGAATATAATAGTCAATGGGGTTCACTCCTCTATGCATTATAGTTGTCATGGTTCATACCCATTACAATAATAGTGGACAATGTCTTTTATTAAAATGGGTTCAGTCCCCATTCTAGTATTATTTATTTCCTAAGATAAATTTAATTACCGAATGTAATAGTTGGATAAATGTCTTTAAGACCAGTTATAACATAATAAAAACAAACCACATGAGTGAAAAAAGTTAATAATACATTCATCATATCATAACCTATAAAGATTAAATATGTTTCACAATCATTTCGTCGTAGAATAACCTAAGGAAAAGAAATGATTTTCATAAATATTTTCATATCATAGTAATAATCCATCTAGATAAATTATAAGAATGATATTGTTGGATTATATCACCAAAAAACATATGTAACATAAAAGGATTTCCTAATTAATTAAAAATTACATTAAAATGTATTTTGATACATTTCATGAGGAAAATAACCTTTTATCTTTGAAATCTCTTATATAGAAAAAATATTTTTCCAAATATTATGGAAAAAAATATCATTTTAGCGAATCTTAATGGCATGTAACATAAGCTAAAATTTATATGATTGGTCATGATATCATGATATTCTGTTCATGTCATGTGCATTAAAAAAATAGTTATTTTATTCTTTTCAACAAGAAGTATAAATTACTACCTTTTGAAAATAGAAAGTAGATTATATAAAATAATTTGTTTGAAATAATTAAATCATTTGTAAAAATTACTAAAAAATATGAAAGAATAATCATAAAAACATTATTTTGATAATTATAATAAAAAATCTATAGAGATGAAAAGTGTTTTTTGACTATAGGGAGATATAAAGTTCATTTTCCGTAATTTTTTTTGTTATATTGATTACTCAATGTGAAAAAAATGAAATTAAAATATTTAGTATCAAAAAAATAAAATATGTAGAATAATTTTGATGGTAATTCATGTGAGGATTATCATGAAATTTCATTATCAATAATTTAATCAAAGATAATCCTAATAAACAATGAAAATTTAAGATAAAACCATTAAATTAGTTCTGAATTCCTTCATACATGTTCAAACATTATTTATATTAAATATATATTTATTCTAAATATATTATGAGATTTTAATCATATATATCTTTCCATATTTTATTTACATAGTACCTTTTACCAAATTTATTATTAAAAGATCTCTTTTTAAAATAAATTTTTATGATGATGAATTCTTCATTTTTGATGTATTTTTTGATTTAATAGTTTTAGTCCTTAGACAATGTTCATGGTTACATCATATAAATATTTTTTTAAAAGGTATAAATATATTATATATTAATTAAATTCATATACTTATTCATCCATAGAAGTTAGAAATAGAAAAATGAATTAAACAATTCATGGAGATGATAGACCATACAAACCTATGAATGATGATTAATATTTTCGATGGATGGAAGTAAAGAATGTGAAGAATAATTCACCATTCTATAATTATTATAATAGTATATAAATATTATAATTTAATCAAATCTTTCCTTATTACCATCCATTTAAAATTGAAATGAAAAATGAATCGCATTGCGTTGTGGACATGGTATTCTACACATACGCACAACCGAAATTATCATTTTCCAACAGATTGTAAGTTAAGAATGTATAAGTAATATTGAAATTAAATAATTACAATTATTTCATAAAAATAATATATATAAATTATATTCATCTTTAATATGTTGTAATGGAAAAGTAATTACATCTGTTAATGAGGCAGTAGTCCATCATACCCATGATCGACTTGTTCATTTCCCATTTTAGTGTAACTTGATATATTTAAGATTCTTCCAAAAAACATAATAAAATATTAGTATATAAAAGATTGTGGTTTTATTATTTAATAATATTGTAAGATAGTTGGAAATCCTTAGAAGAAGAAATAAAATGAAAATTAATGATTAAGAACTACCACTCTTCTTCCAACAACCTCTTTATGTATATTCATAAATCCTTTATAGGATGGTATTATGTTCAATCAATAGAAAATACATTATGGGTAGAGATATAGATAACGTTTTGGGGAAGGTATAAGAAAAACCAAATTACTAATTATGTGTGATTAAGTGAGGAGAGAAGGCTCCCTTTTATAATGAAGTGAGTGGAACCTGAGTCAATTTTGAATGTTTTAAAATAATGTAAAGTAAAATTAGTAAAAAAGTGTATCCAAATGAATCATATTATAATATGAAAATTATAGTTATAGATAAAACAATATGATTTTATTTATAATTTTTTTAGTTAATTATAACCCCAATCATTTTATGTAAACTCCCCCTCCCCTATAAAATCATTTTAACTTACACATATTAATTAACTTTTAATGTTTTTATTATTAATTGTGACCCAAATTTATAATGAACTTGATAAATGATATTTATTATTATAATTAATAACATGCAGTCAATTTTATTTAAATTATATTTATATATGTAGCATAATATAATTTAATATTAATCTCATAAAGGATATGAATAGTATTTTTCCTAGGTAAACATTTTTATTCTGTGTAAAAAGTTTTTTCAATCAATATTAAAATTAAGAATGATTATAAATACATAAATATAATTAACTATAATTTAATTTAATTAATTATACCTTTAAAAACATTTTAAAACATAATGATGATTTTTAAATTCATTAAATGAAATAAGATTTCTTAAAAAATTATTATTCTTCACTATTCATTGAAAAATTAAAATTATGAATATTCAAAAAAATATGTAGTAAAATAATTTTTAAATTTTGAAATAAAATAATAATTTCATTTCATCAAAAAAATATAGAGAGAAAAAATAATTTTAAAATAATCACCTAAAATGTGACGACGATGTTTTCTAGAATATATCTTTTTTAAGCATAAAACATGATGTATTCTTATCACATACCTGGAAAATAAAATCAATTTATTGATAAATATATTGATTGAATATATAATAAGAATCTTAATTCAAATCATTAAATAATTCTGATAAATTAAATTTATTAAAAATAACGCATCCTGCATATAAAAACATATTTTTTTCTTCAAAGTGCATTTCTAAAACTCTAAAAAAAATTTATTTTCATTTCTAATAAATTTATGAAAATTTAATTTATTTTACACTTTATAAAACCATATAATTATAATATCTCTTTTAACCTATTTATACCATTCAAATTAATTGCATGGTTATCATGGTATACTAAATTATATTTCATTTAATCTCATTGTTTAATATATCGAAAAAAGTTAAAGAGAATAAATTATATAAAAAAAGAATATATCATAATAAAGAGATAGGTTAGAAAAAGTACCTAGTTGTGATTTTAGTTGACCTTCTTCCACTAGGTAAAAACTAGTTACCTTGTTCTACACCAATAGGTACCTAGTAAAGTCATCATTTGGGTATTGTCCCTAATCTTCAGACCATCTTCCATCAATTATCATCCAAATTTAATTGACTCCCTTTAAAAATAAATTTCATCCTCCGAAGTGACATATGAACAAAATTAAAGAGTTAAATAACAATGAAAATAATGATCATTAAAAAATAGTGTTTGATTTATTTATAATTTTAGTTTTAAAATATTTACTTTTATTTATTTTCAATGTAGAAGATAATGAGAGGGAGTCCCACATTTAAAACTTATATGTGAGAGGGAAAACCTATATAAGGGATCATATCTTCATTATTTAAATATATAAATTATTAACAAGAACCCTACAGTGGAATGGTGCACCATAAAAATCACATAGGTGTGTTCACTATCACATAATGTATTACTATAATGGAATAATTTTCACATCACATGTTTTATCAGTCTAGGTCATGTATGGTACTTTAATTTTTCATAATGTATATTTAGATGAATTTTAAATTATGATTTGTTACACCATGGTAGTCCAAAAATCATCTCATTATACTTAATAATTTTTTAGGCTCAAGATAAAATCATTCAACTATAAAGAGATCCATCTAAAATGGGTTGAATTTGATAATTTAAAAAAATTCACAAAGCTGGTATGGCTTAAAATATAGATCTAATCAAGTTAAATATAATAAAGAAATTTATTTTTTGTGGTTGATTTGAAGACTATTAAATTTATATGAATTAATCTAAAATAAAATATTATATATAAATAAATTAAATCCTCCTTGGAATGAACCAATCAAAAAATAAAAGGTGTTATATATAATCTTATACAATATCACAATGAATATATAGTTAAGGATCAATGAGAAGGGAAATTAAATTTCATTATCAATATCCAAACTCTTTTTTTATATCTTATGGAATAATATTTGAGTGTTTATTATAAAATATCCACAAAACATTTTTAAATCACATCATTTTTTCCATATTTTCTTCATGAACCATCATTTCTTAAGTACCTATTTAAATTGAATATCCAATTTTTTTTCCTAATGAGGATTCCCTTATAAATCACAATACTACCAAAATTGTGTAGTTGAATCTACTATTAAAAAGACTGACATTGAAATATCCAGTAGCGGTCACTCTCTAAAATCTTCCACTCTATGAAATCACGAGTTTCTCTCTTTATTCCAACATAATATATATTTATACTTTTAAAAATTATATGAATAACACATTTGGAGAAGGTATAGTGAAAAATAAAATTTTTATAATTTTTAATCTAATAAATAAATTTTGAAAAATCAATATTTTTATATTATTAACCACAATATTTAATTAAAATTTAATAAAAATATGAATGACATGTTATAATATATTTTCATATTTAATGAAAAAATAAGTCAATGTGGATAGAGAATGTATGTTTTATTAGTCAAATTTTATATTTTATTAATTTCATTAATAATTTGTATTCAAATATGTTAACTATTTAAAAAATGTGACAATATTATCTATTTATCAGATATCATATGTTATTTCTTTAAATAATATTTTACATGTTATCAAAATATATTAAACCAATACTATATAATATTAAACAAATCAATTGAAAAAAATTACAAAAAATTCATAATAAAAATGTATCCTAGAAATCAAATATCATGAATGAAACAATATTATATTACACATAACCTTTAAATATTTTATAAAACATTTAAAAATGAGTTATTTGAAACATTTATAAATGAGATGTTTGGGACAACTATATAAAATATATAAGAATTATTATCTATTCCTGTAAATATTTGAAAAGAAAAGCCTAAAATAGCATCAAAGTGTAGAAAATATTGAGCATACATATTAAGATAATAAGTAATTCATATTTACTATATAAGTAGATATATAAAAAATTTATCTAGGTAAAAACATGGACTATGAATCATTATTTAATTTTCTTCATAAGAACTTTTAAACATATTATTTCATAATATATTTGAGAGTAAAATTACACATGAAATACATAAACTTGAATAAAAAAATTGATCGTGAAATAATAGGTGAAAATAATCTTTTTCGAATAGAATATTTGATAGAAAAATTAAATAGAAATAACATATGTAATATATATTCACATTAATATTAACATTAATATTTTTAATATTTATAAAAACGAATTAAAAAAATTACAAATGATTGTAAAATTTGTTATGATTATATTATATTTATAATTACATATCATTATTTATAATTATATATCAATTTTTGTTCTATTTTAATAATAAATTGAAAAAAATTCCTTCGATGATGAACAATTAGTTGTCATAAACCAAAAACATATGGAAATAAATGGTAAAAATATATAAAATATTTGTAAGAACATACTGAAATGTGGGGATAAATAACATTGAAACATTTGAAAATGTGGAGAAAAACTTGTAATAATATTATTATAACACATGGAAATTGAGAACATATATAGTACATGAATACCATAAGTGCATAGAATATTTGTAAAACATAAAATATAAGGTAGATAACAACAATATAACATGTTAGGTATACAAGAATACAACATTCTGGGTCAAAATGAACATTAAATAATATATATAATTTAAATATTAATAATAATTATATAACATGCATAATGTTATAATATACATAGAGCTAAAAACATTAAATGATTTGGCAACATGGTGATAAAAAATGCAATAATCCCATAATTCATAATTTGATTTGTATTATATCATGCCATGTAATATATATGTGTTTTGTGATGTACTATATATCATTTTTTGATATGTTAATTGAATACTAGAATTAATATGTCTATTTCATGACAACTAGTTCCACACGAGTAATCATCCATTATGATTTGATGTTATTAAATGGTGTTTAATGTGGTGTTCAAACAAGATGCATTAATTTATAATAGTTTAATATGTATTTAAGATTTATTTTTTGAGTCTTTATAAATTATCTTATGTAAATTTTTTGTCATTCCCGAGTTAACTTTGAATTAATTAAATTATCAGACGTGATACGTTTTGGTTTCATATTTTTTTTGAATTGCATATTCTAGAACTGCAATGAATAATTTATTTGTAATTAAATTATTCTATAGGTTCTCGATCTATAATTATGATTATTTATTAATAATATATTTTATTTCGGGTCTCAAAATGAAGATATATTAATGATGTTTTATTTTTCATAAAAGAGGCTTCCCATAGAAAAAATGATAATATTCTTAAAACTCAACATCATATTTGGAATGCATCATTATAATATTCCTATTGAAAATGTATTTCATTTAATGGTGAGTTTATATTTTCTTGTCTTTCATAACATTATATGATAAATATATTTAAAAATATAGGATTCAATCCATTTTTCTATCAGATGAAATGTTTTCCAATGAGGTAGATTTAGTGGAGGGGTGGGATAAGTTGATGTGGCCACCCACTCAGGTCAGGAATCCACTTTCATTAAAAATATATATGTATTTGAGAAAATTTAATTTATATTTTAATTTATTTTTATAATTCTATTTTTATAATATATTTAATAATATATATTAAATTTGGTAATTGGTGAGGTATTGACCACCTGTGATGTGTGAAATCTTGAAGGGTCGTGGATGAACTCATTGATGTTAAAAAATTTAAATTAAATACACCATCAGACCATAGACTAAGTTTTCACCACTAGTGGTGAAAGGATATATTAGGAATTATTGTGCAGAAATGTTTGGATCAAACATATATGGGTGTCTGAAACAATATAATTGGGATGCTTCTAATAAAAACTAATAATGGATCTACACAAAATGTGAGGAATGGATTTTAATGGTACTACCATCAATAAATAGTTAATATTAAATATTCTATTTTACCACCATTATCAGCTATTTTGGTGATGAATATTCTAGATTTTGACTACTCATAAAGAAATGTTCCATTATATTATAAAATAAGTATAAATTTTTTACTAATTATTAAAATATTTGGAAAGATACATACTATAGATATACAATTTATTAATATATATATATATATAATAAAGGAAAAGTTATATATTATAGAATTTGGGAGGAATTCCATATAATCAATAAATCTATACATGGATGTGAATACATGAAACCCACCTTAGGAAGTTTTGGTTGACACAGTTGTATGGGTTATGTAACAATATCTTATGGTGTCTTAGAAAAGTGAGAATTTGTATAGTCTGGGAATGTGGGTGGTTTTAGAACATACACAATCATGGAATGTAGGTTAGGGATAATTTGTACTTGAATATTAATACATGTCATGACAACATACCACCATCACTTTTCACAAAGAATTGTTCTTCAGGTGGGAGTCAATTTTCACACAAAAAATCCATGAAACCTTCTCCCATCATGACATGGGATGTTATTTTAACCAACTATATTGATCATTATTCGCTTACTATTAATTACACCATAAATTAAATTTCAACTGTCCTTTTGTGGCTCAATTTGTTTTTTGAATTTTTATCATTTTTCTGCAAAAATCTAAATGTATATATTTTCAAATTCAATTGAGATCGAGTAAAGGTTTCTCTAGAAAATTTATTCATTTTGGACACATTGATGATACCTTAGAATAAAAAAATAAAAATGGTAAAATTATTTATATTTCATTGTATAATAAAATTTATTTGAGAATCCTAATTTTTTAATAAAAATATCATTTAAATGTAGATATGTATGATTATTGAGTGATGATGGATTTCAATGAAAATGTTTAATTAAGGATATTATGATATGATCCTTGAGGTTATAACAATATATGAATATACTTAGAGGTTTATGAGTATATATTATGTAACAATTCATCTTTAACACCAAAACAGTTTATAAAATATTTTTATTTAAATATATTTTAAGCGTTCAATAACATTCTCATCACATGATATCGAGCGAAAAATGTACCATGATATATTATAGCATAACTATAATATTAAGGGGTACAAATAATATTAACCAAAATATGATATATATATATATACACATATAAATATATATAAGTAAAAAAAATGAATCCATAAATTCATAAGAAATAACCACTTAGTTTTTAGAAAATTCATTGTATGAATTAAAGAAATTTTTTTTATTCAAAAATAGTATTTATTTAATTTTCTGTGAACAAGTATAAAAAATATTCAACATATATAATTTTTTAGAGAAATTATTATAGTTTTTGAAATTATTTTTTCATTGTTATCTTAGGATTACAATTTATTGTTTTTATAAAAAAAACATTTTTACATAAATTGAAAAATATAATGATTTTTCGAAACTATAATATAACAATTAAATTAAATAATAAATAGTTTCATCATGTTTTTTCATTTTTTTCAAATTAAGGGAAGTTTCCATTAAATAGAAAAATTATAAATAATTATATATTAGTCATTATTATACCTGATTTTGTTATAATTTACTTATATAGGTTTAGAACACATTTTTCTTAAAATTTTTTTTCATTTTGTTTTATGAATCTATATTTAAATTGATTTCTAGGAATTATAAAAAATGATTCTTCAAAGATACCGAATTTTAAATGAGGAAGTTAAAATTTAGTAAATTATTTTGCATTTTTTGACATAATGAACTGTAAACACGGTAACTAATTGTTACATAATCAATAGTGAAATACATAAAAATGGTTAAAATTATGGGTTATGTATTAGAAATCTATAAAAAGAATACATGAATTTATTTCATCCGAAAGGTCACTATAAAATTTATTCATATTCTGTTGTATGTTTTTTTCTATTTAATTCCACATTAATTTTTGAATTATCAAAATATTATTTTATGTAATGAATAAATATAGAATGTCTCTCTATATTTTATATATCTCGAATACATTTTTCTGTGGGCACAAATATTTTTCTGTCGTAAATTTTTAATATAAATATTATGAATTTTTATTATCATGGTAATATATTTTTTATTTTTGTGAGGTAATAATTTCCTTAAAAATGTGAAACACTGCCATAGTTGTTGTTAATTTAATTGAAAAATATAATAAATGACTTAAAAAATGAATATATATATATTAAAATTCATGAAATTATCATCATTGATAGTTTTCCACAACTTTTTTAGATAAATTCAACATATTAGTATGTGTTAATTGTTTATATTTTAATTTCCATTCAATCATGATTTTATTAAAGTTAAACATTGTAAATAATCATGAAAAATACATTAATTGTATCTTATATTGATTAAAAATTTATTCAATGATTTAAAATTCATAAAAATTTATATTTGGGCAATTTAATGTGATAAGATTTAAAATATCAACAATTATCAACTTATACGTCACTTTTCCATTCATTGTATCTTTTTGACTTATAAAGAGTAAAACAAAATTGATATCGCTGTAATTTCCAAAGGGGTAAACATGATGTTAAATATAAAGACCCATAAATTTCATGGATTTTTTTATAAATTCTTTTTGATTTTACGAGTACGTAGTTTCTGACGGCACTTGATTCCGAGGCCCGGTGTGCCCGGAATCAATTTCATATGTTTAGCTAGGGTACGTTCAGTGAACGAACGAGTGGGTTTTTCTATCTTTTGAACCGTTGCTCGGAATTGAAATCTACGGGCACCAATAGAACAGCAGTGCTGGTAATTTCTTAAGAGAAAATTTACCGAAGATGCGTTTACTATGGAGGAGTTGTTAAAAAATGTGGTTTAAATAAAAATTGAATAAAATTGTGTACAATTTTATTTATTTCTCTAAGGTGGTTTTATCCTACATGTGTAAGTTAGGGTGGGACCCACTAGCATCCTAACTACCCATGTGAGGATAAATGTGGGGTGGGGCCCGCATGAGCCCCAACCCTTCACATTCCCTTAAACCCCCATTTAAACCCCTGTATTTAATTAATTGACTCCTCCTCTCCCCACCTCCCATATTAGGGCTTTGCAACTTATCACATAATTAATTAGACAACTCATTGTTTAATTAATTAAATGATTTGTATTTGAATTTTGTAGTTTTTTTGAATGCATGACATGAATTAATAAAATAAGGAGGAGCCTTATTTTATATTGTGGGATTGCTTGTTGTGTTGAGACTTTGGGAGAAGAGCTATAGTTTCAACTTAAAGAACATCATCTTCAACGAAGGATGCCAACACTCCTATGAAGAACGTTGATTCGGCAGCCCCAATTTCTTTACCCTCTTCTTCCTCCGCGACAAGGGAGGAGACAACGATGATGACATAATCAACGCCATCGTCTGCGGCACTTGACAACCATGAACTTCTTTCGAGGTAGGGGTGTGTTTATGAATGAGCAGCGTTGTATTTCCTTCCAAGTTATTGGTTCTCTCTAAACCATTTGCTATTGAACTAATGCGAAAGGAACCAGACCAAACTAACACGGTTCAATTCCTCCGCCATTATTGTTGTATGGTGTTGTCCTACTGTTCTTGAGAGGTGAATCATGGAATGTTTTTGGAGTCGATCGGAGGCCCGAAAACATCGGAAACAGCCTCAGAACATCGGGATGAACTAGGAGAGAAAGATTTTTAGCAATAGGATCATTGGAATGAAGGACGGATGCCTCAGGAGGCGTGCTGGCCAGAGGTGTCATTTCTGGAAAATTCCAGAATACACGGCTTGTCCTTCCAAAGAACACGATGTGTAGTACAAGCGTTCGATGGCAGAAGTAACAGACATCAACAGAAGTGAAACATGGCATGTGACATAAGTCACACGACATGTATTGTTCACACAGTTTGCAGAGGAGACTTTGATGGACATGGCATGAATTTAAGGAAAATACATGGACACAGACAGAAATACACGACCATAAGGCACGATGTGTATTATCTTCATAAAATGGTGGAAGCAGCTTCGCGAGGCTCGGTGTGTAATCCGGGAGATACACAGACACAGTTAGAACCACACGGCCACGGGGCATGGTGTGTACTACCACCACTATGGCAGAAGCAGCTATGTGAGGCTCGAAGTGTAATTTGGGTGATACAAGGACAGGAGCAGAACCACACATCCAAGAGGCACGGCGTGTATTCCAGAAATTCACGAACACGGGGTGGAGTACACGGGCATGTACTCCACCACACTTCCAGACATGTCCAGCACACATGGAACCGACCTTAGAGGTTTGGACACGGCATGTAACCATACTACACGCCGTGTATTTACTTATCTACACGACCAGGCCTGCGACACGTGCCGTATCACACAGGAAGTACCCGATGTATGATGACACGACATGTTTCGCTTACCTACACACAGTGTACATTGGGAAAATGGATTGGTCATCCCGTTCTCCGTGACATGGGCATGATTTTCTTGGTTTTTCCCCTATAACGTGGGATAGAACTATGGGATACATCAACTCTGGTCTTCTTGACAATTGATGTATCAACCCCTTGGCTCATGGAGCGGACCCTCCCGGAATCGAGTGTGCTGTGTGCGGGAACCCTAGAGATGGCTGTGACTGCGACGATGATGATGACTGTACTTGGATCCTACATGGGTTCGGCAGCGAGGACGACTGTACTTGGATCCTACATGGGTTTAGTAGCGAGGACGACTGTACATGAATCCTATGTGGGTTCGGCATGAGAGATGATTCAGAGGCTACATCTATCATATCCACCCTTCTTTGTGAGTAGTATACCTGTGTGAGATGAGTCTTGACTTTCAATCATTATCCTCGAAATGGTCGACTTGCTTTCCTGTGTGGATTGGGATGTTCTTTCCTGTGTGGATTGGGTTGTACTTTCCTGTGTGGACTGGGTTGAACATGGGCTCGGAAGTTGGAGCCGAACTGGAATTGTTGACTTAGGTATATGTATGGGGTTATACCTAAGTAGTGTTGGTTGATACTTCGTATTTGTATCTTTCCTTTGTGGATTATCCTTTTTGGATTCTGGTAGGCCTTCGGTGGTCTCGGTGTCCCTACTGAGTATCGTATACTCACCCCTGCATGGGATATGCCCGCACTACGTTGTGTTGGTTTCAGATGACAGAAAATGCTGATCATGGTTGAGGCCAGATGAGTGGGACGATATGTGGAGGTGGACTATTAGGTGGGACATACACGGAGTAGACGACCAGACCGAGGATCCGACAAGACTATCTGTACTCACCCTTCAGGTGGGAGTTCCGGAGGACGTCTTGGTGGATGCTGCTTTACTTGTCAGTTGTTGTACTTTCTGATCTCAGTTTTACAGTCCTTTCAGTTGGGTTTGTATACTGTCCCTTTTACATTCCATTACTTACTTTTGTACTCAGTTTACTTAGTGTTTACTTCATCTTTCATACTCTGTGGTGTTTGTTTTTTTATATAAATGCAATGCCTTCCCTTTTATCGGGATTTATTTCTTTGGTGCTAGTTTCCAGCCCCTGGCCTATGGAAGGAGGTCTTGGGATAGTCACGACATGGGCCCTGAGGATGGGTCGTGACAAATTGGTATCAGAGGAGTCAGTTCTATCGCATAACTTAGGACTCTTATAATTACTTCTATTTGAAGCAATAATGTTAAGGGTATTGAGTATGGTTATCAGTCCAGGGAGTCCAGTGTTGGTACAGCGGCCGAAGTATCCATACACCAGGACCCCGACTTCTTATTTCTGACTCAGTGCATCAAAACATTGATTACATGTGTGTTTCAAAGTTTTCATTGTGATTACTTTGTGTGAGCTCACTAGGTATACTGTATTAACTATGGAACACTTGTTTTTTTTCAGTATGGCCCCATGATGGAATCCAGCTAGGGTTCCGGGCTTTTTCTGAGATGGAAGCCCACAGAGCGACAAGGCCTCGGTGCAGGGTCTGATTACAGCGGAGGCATCGACGGTACATATACCCACCAAGCCACCGATGCCACCAGCCCTAGAAGCTGAGAGTGCGTGTCACCTGAGTGCACGACACATGTTTCAGCGTCAGAAGTCGCCCAGGTTCCACGGGGAGATGGACCATCAGGCAGCCGAGGATTGGCTGGAGGCTGTTGTTCGAGTCTTCAGATTGGTAGGGACACTAGCAGATCGTATGGTGATCCTTATGGCGAGTCACCTACACGTGGCAACAGGTAGATGGGGGAGCCTCATGCTCCAGGTGCACGAAGATGCATCTCTTATTTGGATGGATTTCAGGAGCCTCTTCCACTTGGAGTTCGTTACAGCCACTCTCCGTGCGGTGCACATTCAGGAGTTACTACAGCTGCGACATGGCAGCATGACAGTAGCCGAGTACTCGGCGAGTTTACCGACCTCTCGTGTTATTCCATTGACATGGTATAGGACCCATTATTCCGGGGTCGGACCTTTGAGCAGGGACAGAGGCATGAGATCAAGGATTCTATGATCTCCCTCAGCATTCTGACACAGGCAGGAGTACTAGAGCAAGCCCTTCTTGTAGATAGCTTTCTTGATGAGCCTACACAAACAGCGAGACCTACTGTAGGGCTGCACGTAGTGGAGTCTTCTGCAGCTGGCAGTCGGCAGTTGTAACAGGGGTCCAAGCAGACTAGACCATCAAGTGGGCGACCTCAGGATACTGGTTCGGAGGTGCGGGGCACACGCAGCAGAGCCAGTCATACGAGAGGCAGACAATGTTGTGCATGTGGTGGGCCGGGCCAGATGGCTCGTGACTGCCCGACCCGCCATGTAGAGGAGCAGTAGACGGTTGAGGGACCACCCAGGAATAGGCAGAAGTTTGACTGTGGCAGTCTATAGGGAGCAGGTGGACGAGGTAGTGGAGCTGGATGAGTAGCAGGTGGTGGACGACGCTTCGGGGCTCTAAAACCACCACCACGAGGAGGGCTACCCCGACCACAGGGAGCTGGTGGGCAGAGGCAGGCTCAGCTTCAGGAAGTGGAGGACTACAACCACGGCGCAACTAAGATGATTCTAGGTACTATCTGTGTCTACTCCACCCTTTCTGTAGTTCTTATAGACACAGCAGTGAGTCATTCTTTCATTGCCACTGCCCTTGTTCGGAGTTCGGAGATTCTGACAGAGCCGTTGGCTCGATCCTTATGGCTAGAGACTCTTACGGGAGAAGACTCGAGGATTATGCACTGATGCCGAAAGTGTGAGATTACTCTAGGAGGTGAGAGCTTCAGTTGGGATCTTCTTTTAGTGGCATAAAGGCCTTATGATGTCATCTTGGGCATGGATCAGTTATCTATGGTACATGCTCAGATCGACTGTATTAGGCGCAAGGTGCGGTGTGTCCGCACAGATGGGAGCAGGTTCACCTTCACCGACGAGAAGGGAGCCTTTGCAGTGTAGGAAGGACACATACAGAGGAGAGGACAGCCGATCACCCATCAGTTGGCTAGTATCATCCTAAGAGAGTTGATGTACAGAGTCCGATTTTTCCTGTTGTGGTGGATTAGTATGCAAACGTTTTTCCCAACGACGTTCCAGGACTACCTCCTCGAAGATAGGTAGACTTATATATTAACTTGTAACCCAGGAGAGCCCCGATATCTACTCCAGCATATCAGATGGCTTCTACTGACCTTCGAGAGCTACAGGTACAACTGGAGGAATTGTAGGGCAAGGGATTCATCCGACCTAGTGTTTCACCCTGAGATTCCCCAATTTTGTTCGCCAAGAAGGCGGACGGGAGCTTGCGACTGTGTGTCAACTATCGTCGCCTGAGTCAGGTGACCGTAAAGAACAAGTATCCACTTTCGAGGATTGATTAACTCTTCGATAAGCTCAAGGGAGCACGATGGTTCTCGAAGATAGACCTCAGGTCAGGATATCATCAGCTCAGAGTTTGAGACAAGGATGTGCAGAAGGCGGCCTTCATGTGTCGGTATGGACACTATGTGTTCTTGGTTATGCCTTTCGTCATAACCAACACTCCAAAAGTGTTCATGAGTCTCATGAACTAGATCTTCCAGCATTACCTTGATCGATTTGTTGTAGTCTTCATCGAAGACATTTTGATTTATTCGACTACTGAGGAGGAGCACGCCTACCACTTGTGGGTTTTACTAGATACACTCCGAGAGCACTAGCTTTATGATTATCTCTTGATGTTCTAGTTCTGGATTCATGAGGTCCACTTATTGGGGCACGTCATCTCTGAGGCGGGATTTGTGGTGGATCCTTTGAAGATCGAGCTAGTGCTAGCTTGGGATCCACCCAGGAGCGTGAATGAGGTGAGGAGTTTCCTAGGTCTAGCTGGGTACTATCAAAGATTTGTGCCAAAATTCTCAAGAGTTGCAACACCACTTTTAGCTTTGACGAAGAAGGGGAATCCCTTCGTGTGGTCAGATAGATGTCAGCAGAGCTTCCAGAATCTGAGGAAGAGGTTGAACAGTGCACCCATCTTGATGCTATTAGAGGATGTAGTAGGGTATGTAGTTTACTGCAATGCATCAGGGACCAGACTTGGGTGTGTCCTGATACAGGAGCGAGTACTGATCGCATACGGTTCACGATAGTGGAGGCAGTACGAGCAGAACCATGCTACCCATGACCTGGAGTTAGCAGCAGTGGTCTTTGCCATAAATATGTGGTGACACTATCAGATGGGAGAGCGCTTTAAAGTCTACTCTAACCACCAGAGACAGTCGAGGCCATGATAGAGAAGGTATAGATCATCTAGGATTGGATGAGGACTGCTCAGAGCTGACAGAAGTCCTATGCTGATAGGAGGTGGAGACCATTAGAGTTCGAGGATGGAGACCACATTTTCGTACGAGTCTCACCTCGATGTGGATTACAGATATTTGGTCGGGGCGGAAAGTTATCTCCGCGCTTCATCAGACCATTCCAGGTTCTCAGCAGGATAGGCGAGGTGGCTTATTGCCTGGCTCTTCCACCTCAGTTGCACCGAGTGCACTACGTCTTCCACGTATCACAGCTGAGAAGATACGTGCATGGCCCGATGCATATCATTGATCATGGGGATCTGGACATCGATGACAGGGTGACATTTGCGGAGGTCCAGGTGGAGATCAGTGATCGACAGGAGTGAGTCCTACGTGGATGGTCGATTCCTCTAGTGCGTATCAGGGGGCATCACGGGAACCTCCAGGAGAGCGCATGGGAGCGGGAGGATCAGATGCATTCTCAGTACCCTCATTTTTTCCCCTAGTTTATGATGTATCTTTGCAGGGACGTCAAGCCATGAGGTTGGAGTAATGTAAAGTCCCATAAATTTCAAGGAAATTTTTTTTCTTAAATTCTTTGGGATTTTACGAGTACATAGTTTTTGACGGAACTTGATTCCAAGGCCCGGTGTGCCGGGAATCAATTTCAAAATTTTAGCTCCGATACATTCAGTGAACGAACGAGCGGATTTTTCTGTCTTTTGATCCGGTGCTCAGAATTGAAATCGAAGGGCACTGATGGAACCGCAATGCCAGTAATTTCTTAAGAGGATCTTTAATGAAGATTATTTTCTATGGAGGAGTTGTTAAAAAATGTGGCTTAAATAAAAAGTGAATAAGATCGTGTACAATTTTATTTATTTCTCTAAGGTGGTTTTATCCTACATGAGTCAGTTAGAGTGAGACCCACTAGCATCCTAACTACCCATGTGAGGATAAATGTGGGGTGAGCCCACACGAGCCCCAACCCTTCACATTCCCTTAAATACCCCATTTAAACCCTTTTATTTAACTAAGTGACTCCTTCTCTCCCCACCTCCCACATTAAGGATTGCCAACTTATCACATAATTAATTAGACAACTCATTGTTTAATTAATTAAGGGATTTGGATTTGAATTTTGTAATTTTTTTGAATGCATGGCATGAATTAATAAAATAAGGAGGAGCCTTATTTTATTTTGTGGGTTGGATTTTTGTGTTGAGACTCTGGGATAGGAGATATTGTTTCATCTTGAAGAACATCATCTTCAATGAAGAACAGAGACTCTCTGATGAAGAACATTGATTCAGCGGCCCTAGTTTCTTTACCATCTTCTTCCTGCACGACAAGGTAGGAGACACCGACGACGACGGAATCGATGTCATCATCCGTGGAGCTTGACAACCATGAACTTCCTTCGAGGTAGGGGTGTGTTTATGAATGAGCAACGTTGTTTTTCCATCCATGTTATTGGTTCTCTCTAAACCATTTTCTATCGAACTAATGCGGAAGGAACCAGACCAAACTAACACGGTCTGATTCCTCCGCCGTTCTTGTTGTATGGTGTTCTCCTACCATTCTTGAGCGGTGAATCAAGGAATGTTTTCGGAGCCGATTGGAGGCCCGAAAACATCAGAAATGGCCTCGGAACATCAGGATGACCAATGAGGAAAGGTTTTGTACCAATCGAATCATCAGAACAAAGGACAGATGCCTCGGGAGGCGTGCTAGCCAGAGGCGTCATTTCTGGAATATTCCAGAATACACAGCGTGTGCTTCCAAATCACACATCTTGTAGTACATGCGTTCCGCGGCAGAAGTAACAGACATCAAAAGAAGTGACAGATGACGTGTGACACTGGTCACATGGCATGTACTGTCCACACAGTTTGACAGAGGAGAATTCAATTGACATGGCGTGTATTTAAGAAAAATACACAGACACGGATATAAATACAAGGACACGAGTCACGATGTGTATTATCTTCATAGAATGGCGAAAGCGGCTTCACGAGGCTGGGCGTGTAATCTGGGAGATGCACGGACACTGGTAGAACTACACAGCCATGGGGCACAACGTGTTCTACCACCACCATGACAGAAGTGGATACGCGAGGCTCGACGTGTAATCTGGGTGATACACGGACAGGGGAATAACCACACAACCAAGAGGAACGACGTGTATTCTGGAAATACATGGACACGTGGTGGAGTACACGGGCATGTACTCCACCACATGGCCAGGCATGGCCACCTCCCATGGAACCGACCCTAGAGGTTTGGACACGGCGTGTAACCATACAACATGCCATGTATTTACTTATCTACATGAATAGCCCTGTGACACGGGCTGTATCACACTGGCTATACCCGGTGTCTGATGACACAACATGTATCGCTTACCTACACGCCGTGTACTTTTGGAAAATGTCTTGGTCATCTTGTTTTCTGTGACTTGGGCATGTTTTTCTTGGTTTTTTCCCTATGAAGTGGGACAAAACTATGGGATACATCAACTGTGGTCTTCGTGACAGTTGATGTATCGACCCCTTGGCTCGTGGAGCGGACCCTCCCCAAATTGAGTGTGCTGTGTGCAGGAACCGTAGAGATGGTTGCGACTTCGATGACGATGATGATTGTACTTGGATCCTACGTGGGTTCGGAAGTGAGGATGACTATACATGGATCCTACATGGGTTCGGCAGTGAGGATGATTGTACTTGGATCATATGTGGGTTCAGAAGTGATGGTTACTATATTAGGATCCTACGTGGGTTCGGCAGCGACAACTTCGGTACTTGGATCCTACGTGGGTTCGGTAGGGGAGATGATTCAAAGGATGCATCTATCATCTCCACACCTCTTTGTGAGTAGTA
The DNA here is from genome assembly GCA_963277665.1 of Viscum album. NCBI lineage: Eukaryota > Viridiplantae > Streptophyta > Magnoliopsida > Santalales > Viscaceae > Viscum > Viscum album. The sequence continues at coordinate 445,767,335 of OY728137.1, read as the reverse complement.
TATCTGTGTGAGATGAGTCTTGATTTTCAATCATTATCTTCGATATGATTGACTTTCTTTCCTGTGTGGATTGGGATGTTCTTTCCTGTGTGGATTGGGTTATACTTTCCTATGTGGACTGGGTTGAACATGGGCTCGGAAGTTGGATCCAAATTGGAATTGTTGAATTAGGTATATGTATGGGCATATACCTAAGTAGTGTTGGTTGATACTTCATATTTGTATCTTTCCTTTGTTGTTTATCCTTTCTGGATTCTGGGAGGCCTTCAAGGGTCTCGGGGTCCCTACTAAGTATCATAAACTCACCCCTACACGGGCTATACCTGCACTACATTGTGTTGGTTGCAGAAGACAAACAGTGCTTATCGTGGTTGAAGCCTGAGGAGTGGGATGATATACTGTGGTGGACTATCAGGTGGGATGTACACGGAGTGGACGACCAGACCGAGGAGCCGATGAGACTATCTGTACTCACCCTTCAGGTGGGAGTTCCGGAGGACGTCTTGGTGGTTGCTGCTTTACTTTTCAGCTGTTGTACTTTTTTATCTCAGTTGTACTGTACTTTCAGTTGGGTTTATATACTGGCCCGTTTACTTTCTAGAACATACTTTGTAATCAGTTTACTTAGTGTTTAAATCAGTTTGCATACTCAATTGTGTTTGTTTTCTTATATAAAGGCAATGCCATCCCTTTTGTTGGGATTTACTCCTTTGGTTCTAGTCGCCAGCCCCTGGCCTATGGAATCCAGGCTTGGGGTAGTCACGACACGGGCCCCGAGGACAAGTAGTGACATTAAAACTATGAAATAATGGTAAAAATCACCTAACATAGATATATATTATTCCATTACATTATTTAAACCCATTCACATACTATATTCAATATATTTCATCTTTGTTCTACATTCACATGAAAAAATATTTATTATAATTAAATTTTAAAGGAACTCCTCGCATGTCCCTTCTAAAACTATACAATGGCACCTCAACTCCTATTTTACTCACACCTCCTTGAGCTACATAGATTTACCAACCAATAAAAAAACATATTATAAAAACAATTAGTAATGTATTCAAGGAAATTTTCTTTAAAATATAGTCCCTATAATCCGTATGAATTAATGAAAAGGTTGTCTCTCAAAGTGGGGGTAATTGTTTTAATCGATATAATTCATTTAACATCATATTTTAAATCTTTCATTTGTATCCTAAAAACTATAATATAATTAAATTAATATAAAACATATAACAAAATGTTATGATATTGATGTAACAAGCATTATCTATTTACTTTCCGATCAAATTGGAAATCAAAGTATCACTCGTGAATATGTTTGAACTACTTCCTCAACAAATCCAAATGATTCATCTACAATGACTATGATTAAATGTTTTAAATTATAATTTATATTATTTTTACTAATAATATATATGAAATAATTATTCTTATTTAATTATAATATATTTTTTCCATCTCACTTTTCCATTTGTTGGAAAATGATATGGTTTATCCTTCGTATGTGTAGACTATAACCTCCTCAAAGTGATGAAATTTGTTTCTCATTTCCACTCTACATGGCTATAAAAGAAGATAGATTTAATAAATATATAAAATATTTTTACGATATAATACTAATTCTATAAATGTAACTTATTATTAACATTTACATCATTCAATACATCAAAAAGTTGAAGCATCACTCGTTTGTATGTATGGACTACTGTCTCTATCAAGTGATGCAAATCATCATTCTTAAAATATTTATATAAATTTTTAAAAAAATTAATATTATGAATAAATATGATAATTATATAAATAATATTATTATATAAATTATGAAACCATGGCTAATGTGCAATTACAAAAATCATAAAATTGAATCATGTTTCAAAATTTGAAGTGTTTACCTGAGAATGGTCATTTTAAAGTACATAACATTAAAACAAATTATACTTTTAATTAATAAATCGTGTTACATATTAATTTATATACTAATTTGGTTCATTCATAAATTGTATTTTTAAATATATATTTATTATAGGGCATATTTTATGTTTACAAAGGTGGACGATACTTGAGGATAGGGCTATTAAGCTCAATATTACATCATTGGGGCACATTTGATGTTGTGCACATATTTATTCTTATGAGTTATATTAAAATATGTCTATAAATATTACATTATTTAACCTTACTAATTCATGAAATTTAAATTTACAATTAAAAATACTTCATCCATGGGGTTTTAATTTCAACTTTTCCAATGTCCTAAGGGTTTCTCATCTCACATTTTTTTCTGGAATACCTCTACCATATTCACAACATGTTTCATTAATGTTATGTATATAATACCCCTTTGATATGTTATGCAACGAATTTATTTATATTACTAGTATTTTATGTAAAAATTTATTTTATCTATTTCATGGTGTTTTGATTCATGTGTTATAAAAGTAATATGGATTTATGTTATAATCACATTTGTTTTCCTAATTTCCAACATTGTGTTTCCATTGAGAAAATATATATTCATATTTACCTTTAAATCCATTAAATTTTTTATTAATTTTTTTAACTAATATTTGTATATTTACCCCATTTTCCTTTATTGGGTTATAATATAATTGTTAATATGTTTTTAAATAAAAGTCGATTATATTTTTACATTGGATAAAAACCATTATCTTCTATTCTTATGCTATTAAAAATTGTTTTATGGTTGTTTTTTACCTATATATTAAATGTTATAAAATTAAATTTTCCATTACCATTTACTTTGTTTATAAATTATAAAATTATTTCTTAAATATTTTTTGAAAAACAAGTTGTTTTTTGAATTTTTTTAAAAATTGTTAAAAGTGGTTTCTCTTTTAATGCGAAATGTTTAAACCGATTTTCATGATATCATGAAAATTAATTTATTTAATGATTAACCAATAAGATTCTTTGGTTGATATCAAATAAAATCAATTTTCAATATTTTTTACTTTTCATATAATTTTTTATCAATACAATAGGATATATTTCATGAATTTTTTATAAATCATTTGATTTATATTTTAGAGGTATTTTTAATCCCTGTCAGCATACATTAATATTTTTATGTTCTACAGGTGATTTGAACTTTTGATACAGTATAATTTATTTCTATATTTTTATAATGATGACAATTATTTTTGGTTGATTCTATGAAACCCACGTATTTCCCATGTGTTAATTAAGATATGATGAACCCCCTTGAAATTTATTTCCTTTCCATAGGTTATGGTATGATAAAATGATGACATTTCTATCAAAACCAAACAATTTCTGTGTGATTTGTTATGATGATATGATGAATGTTCTATTGTCTTTTGGATCACATATATATGGTTTTAATTATTTACATTGATGACTTGGAATTATATATCCCTCTAATGAATTGGTTATAAATGGATATCTAATGGATAATGTGTAGTTTAATGGGGAGTAAACCCATTTAATTATAGGACACTATCCACTGTAATATTCTTGGGATTGAACATTAACTCTGGAAATGTTAAATGGGGAGTTAAACCCATCGAATATGATATTTTTAGTACTGAACCTTATTTATGGAAATTATTTTCCATTATTATTTAAATACCAAAAACCTATGGATTCTAATAATTAAATGTATTCATGTTTTATAATTGAAAATCATTTTCAAAACATATATAAGAAGAATGATCTCATAATGGGGCATAATAAAGTAAATAAACAAGATAATCCAATTAAAAACATGGAATTATAACATATAGTTTTCTTTTGATGTAATAAATATTGATATGAAATAATAATATACAAACACATGAAATCATGGTCACTTCAAAATGTTTTTTATAAAACACACTATAATGAAACATAAAAGAAGAATAATAGTTATGAGGATTTATTATAAAAAATGATAACGATGATTTTTTTATTTTCTTAATATCTAAACCTTTTACGCTAATGGGGAATAATTTTTTCATTTAAAATAAATTCTATTAACTTAACACTTGAAATAAAAATATTTACATGATTTTTTAAGAAATAATATAAATATAATTTTCTATATGTGATCATAACACAAATATCATGATATCTTAATATCATAGAATTATAACAAATGAGAAAGCACCTCAAAAAATTAAATTAAAATAATCAATGGATAACACCAATTACAAAATCATATGGTTGACAGAGTTACATGATGTCTCTGGTTTACCCCTTAATTCCAACCATAATGTGTTATTGGTTAGAAACCATTACTCTATGCATTGGAGAACTATATAGTCACACCCATAATAACATGTTTATAAGAACTCAGTTCTTATTGTTGAGTTACGAGTTTCTTCGTTTACTTTTTCTTTAAGTGTTTTTGAGAAAATACAGAAAATGGGGGGAAAATCCCAAGTTTTGTGGGTACATGCCATGTACTTTTCCACACGCCGTGTACTTTGGCCTGGTGGGATGAGTACACAGGGCCTGTAGCCTTATTAGTGATGGAAGGTGTAAAAACCGATTACACACCGTGTAGTGGGTATTTACACGCCGTGTAGTCAGTCGGCAGGTGAATAGTGAGGTGGTGGGAGTAGCCACCAGCTGAGTGACAGTACATGCCGTGTATTTGGAAATACACACCGTGTACTCATTTCGACAGATGAACAGTACGACGGTGAAAAAAGTAGCCTTTAGAGGAATAGTTAAATGAGAAAAGTACACGCCGTGTACTTGAGAGTACACGCAGTGTAGTTTTTTTCCCTTAAAATGTGCAGTAGCCTCCTCTATTCATAGAGGAAGCTTAGAACGTCATTGGAGCTCGGTAGAACTGCTGGAGATTCGGAGATCAGTTGACCACGCACCGAGAATCCGTTTCTGCTTCTGCTGATCACGCTGGAACCGCACGGGTGAGTTCTCCCTTCTCCTTTCATTGTTCTTACTAATTATTCTTATAAGGGAAGTTATTTTAGTTTGAGCGGGAATTTTTTATGCTGGATCTACAACGTTCTTGGATGATTTGGGAGGCATCGTTCAAGTATACCGATCAGAGATGATCGAGGTACGTGGTCTGGTGTTTAAATTCAAACTGCTCTTTGTTTTGTGTACTGTTGTGCTATGAACCCATGATGGGGTGTCGTGTGGCTGAGGCCTTGGCTGTTTAAATACCTAGAATTTTATAGGTTATTAAATGTAATTATAAACTGCTGTTTGGGATCACTGCTTTGATCGAGAACCACCCCGGTGGTGCGTTCCTCTGTTTAGACATTTGGCCTGGATACCCGACGCTATTCCATTAATATAATGTGTATTTAATTTTTTTGAGAGAAATATTATATAAATTTCATGTTTATGCTTTGGGCTCGGCCGTGTTACTTTCTTAGCCTGCGGGTAGTGTTTCCTTTAGCCTGAGGGCAGTGGTTCTTTTAGCCTGAGGGAAATATTCACTATGCCTATGGACAGTAGATCCGTAGCCTGTTGGTGACTCATCGTATGCCTGAGAGCAATATTCGTTTTTTTTGTGGGCAATTACCTGCGGGTTGTGACATGATTACCCGAGGGTAAGGTTTGTATGTTTGAGGACAGTGTTATCATGAATGTTCACCATGGTGATTTTCATATGTTATACTGGCCAAGTTAAAGAACAGTCTTGGAATTGTTAAATGATCATTAAAATGGAAATATTATATATAGAGTTAGTTACTTTTGAGTACTTCTTAGTTTATCGCATTTACTATTGCACACTGTTGTTGCATGTTTTCACTGACAGTTGGGCCCGGGCCTTTGGTGGTTGCCTACTGGATTTATTTCTCACACCTTGTTTGGGTCATGTCATTAGCCCAAACAGACTATATTTTTGCAGGTGTCGATAGGGGAAAGTGTCCCTATACAGGTACATGATTGTAGCATAGGAGATAGAGAGCATGGTACCAAGCATAGGCTTGCGATGATGCTGTATTCTGTTTACTCAGCTTTGTTTTGTTTGGTTGTACCCTGTATTTTGAGTTATGTTGTATTGTTTTACAATGTATCCTGTTCTGACTGCTTCTATAGAATTAGTGACATGCTGCATCTTTATATATATGACTGTCGATTATCTTCTCCTTCAGTTGTTCATTTCAGTTGTATATTGTTTACACCTTCTGCTGTTGTATGCTTATATATTTTATTCCACTGCGCTACAATTTGACAAATGAGGGAATAGTTTCCCCACTATCATTATTTGGCCCTCACTTCTAGTTGGCAGCCTTAGGCATTTAGGTAAATGCGTTTGAGGTCTTGTGACCAACAGGGTTCGGGGCACCCATTGAGTGGAAATCGGATCTGGGACATTACAATGTTCACGATTATGTGATCCACTAAAGGAAAAACTATTTTTATTTGAAAATAATATGATATCATTTATTAGAATCCCCACAAAAAATAATAGTTATGATGAAATAAAAACACATTGACACTATATACATTAGAAAAGATTATTCCTTTTGTCTTTTGTGAAGAAATTCAATACATTATGTATACAAAATTATAATTGTTATTTTTGAATTCATTTGGAAGAAATATTAAATTGATATAAAATATCATTTAAATCCATATAAATTCACCCATTAATTAACTTTATGAATATGTATAAGTAAAAAAATTAGAAATTTTGATCGTCAATATATTTTGAAACATGGTTTGAAACTAAAGTGTATCTTTTCTTGGGTATTAATCAACAAGTATGTTCATTAAATTTTATAATAATAAAAAAATATAGTTTTTTAAATTATTAAGTAATATTATAAATTCTAATATTCATTTTATTTTATTTATTATCACACTATATACAATTATTTAGTTTCTAATTGGATGTTTGGATGATATTTTAATCATATATCCAAAATTACATTGGTGGGTTGACAATGGTCAAATAGGTCATTATTACACCATCTTCTAAATAAAAATAATAAAATAATTAATATTTTTTACATACCAATTTTTTTTAAAAACAAACTATGATATACGGATACGAGAAATGAACTACATAGCAATCATTCAGACTGTAAGTCATACCTAGGCATGAGTATCATTTCAATTTTTCAATGGTAATGATGGAAAGAAAGAAATTATTATTTTATCATTATAAATAATAATTATCATATTCTGTATATTAATACACTTTTATATGCTATCCATGTGACGTGGTGATAGAAAATGAATTACTATAGTATGTAAACTGGTAGTCCTCCATACACCCAAACAACATTTCATATCTTTTTTGAGGGAAGAGGATATAGAGATATGCTATTAAATTAACACAATAAAATAAAATTATATATAATATATACATTTAATAATTTAATCATGTTTTATGAATACTTTGATGTGGTATCAAATGAAATAAAATGAAAACATCTGGTGAAAAGATAGAACTCTTATTTAAAAAACCTCGTTTGATTTTCACCATAAGCACACTATGGTCTGTATTTTTCAAAAATTAAAAAATCAAGACTATGAAAATAGATTTAATTTAATTTATTTTGGAATGTATTCTCCCATAAATAGTCTATTTGTATTTGGAAAAGTGGAAAGTAGGTTCCCTTTTATTAGTGAGCGGAGGGGAATTCTTGGAATTACAACAAATATTAAATTAATTCAAATTAAAATTCAATGATAAATTTAAAAAATTGATATACATAAAATATAATATGTTTATAATCATAAATCCTATAATATGGAAAAATTAAAAATATTTTTATGTGAGTTTTTCAACATTATATTTTTATTTTAACCACCCATTAACGCTTTTGAGGAATACCATGATAACAATGTTCATTACTCTTTATGAGTAAAGATATATACTATATAAGAAATATTTTCCCATATGTGGTCTATTTTTGATAATAGAAACCATATTGTATTTAGTTTGTTTATTAAGTATTTTTATGATGTTTAAATAAATTAATAAATTATTATTTGTTCTAATCAAAACCCTTTGGACCACAAATGACTTGTCCTAGAAATAAATACTATGTTTGTCTTGTGTAAGAATTTAGGATAATTAATTTATCACTAATACTTAAAATAAATTGTTATTGTAAATAATTATCTTAAAAATATTTATTTATAACCAAACATAAGTTTTTATCTCTCACAAAATATTATAGAAATTAAAATGAAGAAAGTTTCCTTCTTGAAATTATCTTTTACATAAATATTATAAGGTTACAAAACAAATAAATTTGGAAAAATGTTTCAATGTTTTCAAAAAATTAAATTATATTTATAATCTAAACTCATTTTATAGGATTATATTAAATGTTATGGTCGTTTCATAGTCCTTATTTTATGATTTTTAACATATTCTTTTCAATTTACCCTTACCATGGGTATAATTATTAGCTATGGTTTTTATTCATAATTCTTAAAAATATAAGGGAAAAATTAACCCAATTTTTACCTCCAGTTTCAAAATTTGGAATATATTTTTTTTATTCAAAATTTAGATGTGGAAGAAATAATGTTAATTTTAAAATAAAAAATGAAACTAAGGAATATTTTATGGAAAAATCATATTTTTGAATAAAATTGTTTTTGTAGGAAATTAAATCATTAAATTATTTCCCATGAAATTAATTTTATTATTAATAATAAATTATAACTTAGTTTACTTTTAAATCATTTCAGATCTCAATTTTTACATTTAAATTCTTATATCAAAAACATGTTTTTTCAATGAAAATAAATTTTTTACTATTCACTCGAAAACCTTTATTTTCAATAAAATCCCAAAACTGATCTCTAAAATATTTTTGGAATTTGAATTTTATAAATGGTATCCATTTTATTAATAAAACTAAAACAATTCCCAAATTTAATTATATTATTTTCTTAAAATGTAATATTTTTTTAAAAGGATTTCGTTTTTCAGGTATGAAATGATAATAATAAAAACTATGTGAATATTTCCTAAGATATGTCAATGAATATTAATTTACAATGAAATTTATATATATTTAATAATTTGGATATTCTTATTTAGAATCTCTAATTCAATGGAAATATTGTAATAATCATATTTAATTAATAATATTTCATGGTTCTTCTATGTTTTGTGTCACATATCATATACGTTATCGAACATAGTATATTCTTTAAAATATAAAGATGCTAAATTATACACCACCCCTTTAAAAACTGTTTCCCCCTAATTAGAACACATTATCAGTAAATATTTTTTTCAAATTTTAAAATACCTTTTTGAAATACCACATTGTAAATGGTTAATAATAAATCATTATGAAAATAGGGGAAGGTAAATATTAAAGCCATTAAGAATAGAAAAACTAGGTTTACAATTAGGAAAAAATTATTGGAAATGAAAATATCGAAATTTAAGAAAATACCACCTTCAAAATAATAATGGAGAGGGAATGAGATCATTTATCACAACAACAATAATCATCATTAGATTGCTAACGACCACAAAACCATAAAACAAAGAGACGTGAAAATGATCACTGGTTCATCCAAAATTAATGTAATAGTATAACTTTTTGTTGTGTGAACCTTTACTTGGGTTGAATAATTCATTTTTAAATATATTAATAATATAATGAAATATACTTTAATGAAATTTATAATTTCATATTTTAAATAATGGACACCAAAACCTAATCACTTCCTCCAATAAAAGAGTACCCATGATGAATTTTTCATTCCTAAATAATTAAAATAAACTTATAACAAATCAAATAATCCATAAAAGGACTAAAATATATTCCTCATAACCATTGTCATTAACCAAAATGAGAAATAGTTAGCATATGTTTGGATAACTCCCTAAAAGAACAAACTTTCATATGAAGAAATAAGACATTAATATCAAAAGACCCATAAATAACACCCTTAGTTAAAATTAGATCATTTGACAAATAAGTAGCCAAAAATTTATCAAAAAATTTCTAATAATGTTTGAGACCCAAAAATTAGATATATTTGGTCACATATTCTTCTATAATTAATTTATTATTTATCTCCAATCAACAGGTCTCACTCATAATGTCATATACCCAACACACTAATCATATAATACCTAAATTATTCTAATTGATTCTACATATAATACATATCACCATAAATCCACATTAAAATCATATATTCTTATAAATTACAATTATATTATTATTGATGAAAAAATACCACAATATTTGATGTCCATTTATAATATAATGATTACAAAAATTATAGTGAACCTATTCTAAAATAACAATAATAACATAGTAACTACATTACATTCCAATCCATTTGGTATTTATATGATAAAACATATTTTCTATAAATAAAATTAAACATTATTCTTTATATCATTTTATAATAAAAAACATTCATAGTAGCCAGGACATAATATAGGCTTGTAGTGGGTGTTGCGCCATTATCGCCCTTTGTTTGTGGGTTCTTACACATCTACCTTTCCTAGTGTGATAAGATATCATCCAACAAATGGGATTCCATTTTAGTAAAACTATATTAATATAATTCTTATAATGTTCAAAAAAATATGATAAAAATACTAAAATATAAATGTAAAACTCCATAATTAAATCAAAATTCTAACCATAATGGTTATAGAATAACATTAATATCATATCCCTATAAGTATAGCATCATTCGTCAGAAATAATCCTTCATGTTATACATAAGCGTTATGCATACCTCAACCCAATAAAACATCACCAAAAATATCATTAATCACCTTAAAATCCCAATAATTGAAACTTTTAAAGGGATGCATATATGATTTTTAAACATATTATCAATTATAAAATTATAAACCAATGATTGAATTAGTAACTCACAATTCAACGACTATTTAAAACATCATAATACACAAATTTGTCGATCCAATCCTATGATACCAACAACACAGAACCAGTGATCAAAATTATATAATTTTATGTTTTAATTCCCTAATTTATTATTTTATATTTTAGGATATTTATGATTTATAGTTTTTGAGAGTTAGGTTATAATCCTTTCATATAAAAATATTAAATCCCAAATTTGAACCTTAAACTTATAATCAATTTATCAAAAAAAATTATGATATATTTTTTTAGGAAATATCTTCAGATTTTTTTGCTTTACCTCATCATTATCCATAAAATCAATTAAACACTATTAATTTTTTTTAAAAATAGGATTGAAAAAACAACCAGTAAGGGAGGTAAAAAATTTAGAAAACCAAAATACAATTTAAAAAACCTGAAATCATAAAAGTTCTTTTTTATTTTTTTAATATACCTTGATGCCAAATAATTTTCCACTAACATAAGACAATACCTTCATTTACCGTTTTTTTTCATAAAACACTTTATTAGTAAACAAAAAGAAAAAATCATAGTAATGAGGATTTATAAGAAAAAATGGGAACAGATGAAAAGATATATGTTAAAAAAACTTTTTACCCTAAAAGGTCATAATAATTTGATTAAAACAAATTTCTTTTATATTACCTCTTGAAATAAAAAAATTCTATGAGAACATATTAGTATGGATATAAAATTCATATAGGTAATTTGGTAGTATAACATAAAGAACCCAGTATCATAATATCATAGAAAGAAAGAAAATGTGGTAGAAAAAAATGACATAATTAAAAGTAAAGGACCCCATCAAAGAAAACATCACATTGCAGTCATAGTCTTATAATAGTTTAGTTTTACACCCTAATTCCATTCCAAACATCTTAGGGGGAAAACATTATCCAATGCATTGGAATACTATTCCAGTGAAACCATCATGAATCGTTAATGATTATCTGTTCCAAAAAAACAATATATGGTTTTTCATTGAAGTCAAAATGAAATATTATACTATTATACCAACATAAAATAATTGATAAGGTGGTGGAAAACCCATTTACACCATGTATACTAAAAAAAATTCCTTTTATCTTTTTTATGGATAGTCATAATGTTTCCAATAAATCATGTTCAATGAATAATTTTAAAAATAATTTAAATAAAGTCCAATGTGACATATAATATAGTAAATAATTAATTTATATCCACCTAAATAGATCAATAATATAATTTAATGAATATGGTAATGGTAGGAATTCATTTAATTTTTTTTCCTAAAAGCATTTTAAAACAAGGCTTTAAATTAATATTTCCCTTACCCTGAGTCTGAATCGTCATGCATGTTATTTATCCTCATGAATAAAAACCTTATAAAAATTATATACTTTCTCAATAACATTGTTCATATTTATTAATCTTGTTTTATATACATATTTCCATGTTATATACAATTACTTTTGGTCGTGATTGACATTTTGATGATATTTGATTCATATGTAAAAAATGAATTTAGTTGTTTTACAATGGTCAAAGTGGTAATTATTTCACTATCTCTTGGTGAATAATTATGAAATAATTATAATTTTTCATGTATTTAAAATACTCTTAAAATTAAAAATGAAATATGGTTATAAAAAATTAAATATGTAACAATCATAGAGATGAAAAACCATACATATGTATATGTAATGCTTCAATTTTTGAGTGACCATGACAGAAAGAAGGGAAATATTATTTGATTATTATATAATTATATTTGTTATCACTAATATCATATTTTATCATTAAATGAACTTATATATACCATCCATGTTATATGGTTATAAAAAATTAATTACATCGCATCATGGAGGTGGTAATCCAAACCCACACATGAAAAATGTTATCATTCCTCAATGGATGTAATAATTAGATAGAATATGACATATTACAATTTAATAATGAAGAATATTTTAGTTATATAACATAAATATAAATTAATCACATAATTATAACGATTTATGATAGGTGGTGATGCAAAATGAATTATTTTTTTTCTGTGATGTAGTATCCCACTATACACAAAAATGATGGATTCATTTCTTATCTCATTGATGAGGAGACATATATAGTTTATTTCATTAAAAAAGAAACCTCTCATAATGGATTTATTACTTCATCATGGTGAAATATTATATTTTAAATAGGTTGGAGAATAAAAAAAATATAACATTATGTTAAAAGTTATATATCTTCATCACACAACCTCATTTTCATTACACCATATGCACTATAAAGATAATATTCTTATAAAAAATACATCTGTAATTTGAAGAGGGATGTTATGAATGGATTTTATTCAGGTATTTCACAAACAAAAAGGATTTTTAATTGATAATAGTAAATGATATTATGTTTCATTGTATATGTGAGGGGAGAGACAGTTCTATAATTTCATAATATATTAAATTCATATAAAATAATTTTCACAGAAAAATGGTCCAAATTGATACGATTTGTACATACAATCATAATGAGCCTAAGTATTATCTTATAATTTAATTTTTATAAGTTTATATGAATTTTTCTCCCTTATATTTTTTTCTTAGATCTCTCTTAACCATTTTAATGATTTCCACATTAAAGATGTTATTTAATATTTAGGGGTCTTTGTAGTTTCTAAAAATTTGAAACTGGCCAATTGAATGACCATATTTTATATTTTCAACCATTTTCAAATCACTTATCCTAGGATAATATTTTTATAAATTTGAAAAAATATAATAAAATATGATTCAATGTAAAATACCCTTAATGTTATTATTGAAAATATTTATTTAATTTGACATTGAAAACAATTTAATTGAAAAATAATTAGTACATAATCCATTAAAATGTAAAAAAACAATTTTTATAAAAAACCCCATGTATTAAAATAAATATTTCTTACTATATTACATATTTCATGTTTCATATCATTTAATTTATTTCTCTACTAATATAATATATATTTTCTATTAAATAAATAAGAAATTAAGATAATTATATAATCTATAACAATTTCTTCAAAAAAATTACGTGATATAGAAAAATCAGTTACATTTCAAATATGAAATTATAACTAAACAGAAGTATTATTTATCCTTGTTACTAAATATTATAAAAATTAAAAGTAATATAGTGTAATTTTCAACCTTATCTTTTACTTAAATATTATATAGGACAAAATTACTTAAATATGGAACCACATGTCTATAAAATCTCATATTTGATTCCATGAACTGGTTCCCTGAGCCGGTTCACTACATGAACCTAACACTACCTTGCCATATGCTAGAGGATGTCACATAACATTGAGGGTCTATTATCGATCATGGAGAGACTATACCATCTTTTTTTTATTTTATCATAGTAACAATCCTATAGAAATAAATATAAAATAGGAAAAGAATATATTAACTAAAGAAATACGAACATCTTATAGTAATCAATTTAAGAAATACATCATCTAACTAATACAGAAAATAGGTCATGCTAGTGTACTCGTCATGCTTCTAAAAATAAAATCAAAAGTAATGTCACTAACAAGTCCCAAGAGGGTCCCAAACCACATATGATGCCCTCAGACAAGTTCCATCACAACTCAACCATGTATTTTTGGGCATTATTCCTCAACGTGTCTAGAAAACACATTATATATTTGGTTACCGATTAGGCATCTCATGTAGGGTGTGAGTATAACTCAGTAAGAAGCCACCAATGGTTTCTAAAACAAATCCAATCAATAAATTATAGTTGTAGTTGTACAAAGGAATAATTATAATAATAAATAAAGAGATATAACATTAAAAATTAATCTTTATTTATCCACATTTACTCCAAGGTTCCCAAGGACAAACAAACCTCAATACTAGATTTGGATCATACCATAGCCCGAAGTGTTCCCTGGTAATATCATATCTTAATATCTTCTTCAACTCATGTTAGAGGGTGAAGTATTCAATGGTGATATCATATCTCAATAACTTATCTTGATCACACTAGATTCTAAAGTATTCAAAGGTGATATTATATCCCAATATCTTCTTCAGATCATGCTGGAGTGTGAAGTTATGAAAGGTGATATTATTTCTTTATACATTATCCATATCATATGGGAGTGTAATGTATTATCAAGTGAGACCATGTTTTGGATTACCCTTGTTACAATTCTCTAATTTCATACATGAATTAAATGTTACCATTCATACTATCACATAATAGAATGATTGTGTTGCCATTCATTAATTTTATACTTTATTTATCAGATTTCCAAAATTAAACTCATATGCAATATGACTATGTTATTATACTTACTTCTCAATTGAATGACCATGTAACAATTCCATTACTAACATGTATAATGACCATGATACAATTTATATTTCTAAACTGAATGACCATGATAACATTACTTTACTCATAATTACAGTGATCATGTTACCATTTTCACTTCTCAACTAAATGAACATGTAACCATTCGAATAATCATAAGTAAAATAACCATGTTACCATTTGTAATTCTCAATTTAGAGTGACCATGTTCCCATTATTTCAAACATAAATAATTATTATTATGAAATCACTTTTGAAGAAAAAGTGAGAAACCATACAGGACCACACCACATCACCAATTCACGAGTTCACAAAAAACAAACAAAAGCATAGTGGATGAAATCCATTCAAGCATAAAAACAAAAAAACCATCAAATCTAGAGTAGAAGTCACCAAGAAAGGGTCGACGTACCATGAACCAGGGAAAACAAACATCAGGAAAGCTTGAAAAACCTTAGAACCAGTCTCCTCAAACACCCACCGATGTGACCATCGACACTAGTCCAAATCCACAATCTAACCGGTGGACTCCAGTTGGAATCCACCCAGCCCTCCAGCGAAGTGAGATGGACTCTGAAAACCACACATCCACAAAGGGTGATGAAGAGACCAGAGCGATAAAGACCAGGGCATTTGGATGCTTCACCCTACTCCATCGGCAACTGCCATACATCCTCGGACCAAAATCCTCTCCGCTTCCCCCTTTTCAGCATCTTCGAAGCAGTGAAAACCCAAATTCAAGAGATACCAGCAAATCAAAATCATCCCAAAAAAACCTCGAACCATCCACCATCGTTCCCGAACCAGAATAATTGAACTGAACCACAAAACACATCACCCGACACCACCATCATACCTGCCTGAGGAGCACACACATTCCCTCCCAGGCCTCGCAGCAGGCTTCAACCGCTGGACCTTCACCTTGTTGCCAAGGTTCCTAAGAACATGAACCCATGATGAACCACAACCTTACCATCGTATGAAGAACACACCCTGTAAGAATCATAAGAAAAAATATCAAACATATTCCACCGCCACCGCTGAAACAAGTCGTCGCCGTAATGCCGGAGAGATCCACCACAAAGCACGAAGTCAAATAAAAAATAGGAACCAGAGCACCTCTAGACCACACAAAAAAACATAAAAAGCATAAAAACACACCACCAAAAATAGTCACCCGAACACCAAACCAAAATGGAAGAAGAGCAGAAATCTCGTCGTGGCCTTCAAGCACATATGGCGAGCAGATCCACCCAACGCACCCATAGCCAACACAACACCATGAAGGAAACCTTCACCGCAGCAGCTTGAGACTCGAACATTGGTCCCTCACCACACCTCCATAGGAGGCCCTATCCAAATCAAAGGGGAGGGCTTGAAAAAGGCCAACAAACAGAAAGCTTCACCGAAATGTTCAATCCCATATAGTTAGGTCGCCACTACGGGAGAAACACTGCATGGCACAAGATCGTCGGGCTGATGCGTCAGGAAGAAGCTAATCTGTAGTGGGTGAAGAAGGCGGCGGCGGGTGGTGGAAACCCTAATGTGGAGCCCCTTATGGATGCATCAATCCAACCATTCAAACATAAATAATTAATAAATTAATTATTAATTATAAATTTAATTCCCAAATCATTAATAAATTTATGACATAAATACCCTAAATTGATTTCCTAATTAATTTAGAATGTCAAGATATTAATTAATTCAATATGTCATGGAAACTATTTCAATATTACAAAATTAGTTCTAATATCAATTTCTCAGTGACAACTATTTCAATATCATATAATTAATTCTATAATTTATTATCTTAATGAAACCCCTTCAATAACGCATAATTAATTCTCAAATTAATTGTCTCAAATAAATAAATCAATATCACATAATTAATTCTACACTTAATTAACTACAATCAGTATATGAATATCCCAATTATTAATTATAAAATTATTTATCTCAAATAAACAGGTCAATATACAATAATTAATTATACAATTAATTATCTCATATCTATTTAATATCCCAAAACACAACTTTATTAATTAATTAAAAAAATTAAATAATCATATTCATGTTATGGAATCCTCACAAAAATCAGCATTAATTAATTCACCACCTAAATAATCAAACTCAATATATTCCATTAAAATAAAAATCATCATTAATTAATTCTCAAAATAATTATTTTAACTCATGTCAATAAATTAATTCCACCATTAGTTATTACATGAAACCCCTTCAATCAATTCACCACGTAATTGTGTATCTCAATCCACTAATAAATTCACTATTAATTAATCACATTACTTACATAAATTATTTCATCAATTAATTAATCTCCCCCCTTCAACAACTTATATATAATTATATATTTAATTTCAACAATCTCAATATACCAATAACTAATCCGCCAATTAATTATCCAAAATTAAAATTTCTTATTGCCTACCGGTATCGATAATTTATCATAATATTAATTAATGATGTTAAAAAATCTCAAGAACTCCATAATTAGTTCAAATATTTAATATCAAAATCACTATTTTACAATATCATTATTAATTCAGTAAATAATTATTCAATTCATATCATCAATATCCCATTATTAATTCCAAAATAAATAATATGAAATAAAAAATATCAGTATCTCATGTTTAAAATAACAATTAACTATTGATGATCTAAAATACCAATATCCCAATTTCACATTTTCCATAAATAATTAATTCAGTAAATTAATTAATTAATTCTAGAACACAATTGATAAAATTATAATTTCAATTCTACAATTACATACCCATAATTGTAATTGAGACCATGTGACTTGATGTATGATTACAATCATCTTGAACTTTGATGACCATTCACCAAAAGATAATCCAAATTTTATGAGGATCAATCAAGAATGTGATGATGAACACAATCTTGATCTGAGAGAAAAATACATAGTTATGTGATACTAGATATCTTAAATCTAGATCTAAATACAACTACCTTATATCATTAATCAAAAAATCAATATCTAGATCCAACAAGAGTTAAACATATTTCTTTTATCTTGGAAGAGGAGAGAAAGAGATAGATAGACCAAAATGAGAAGAAGACACATGCTGGAAGGTGAAAATCATCAATCCACCCCTTGATTCTCCAATAACAAAGGTCGGAAGGGTTTGGAATTCATAAAGGGCCCTAAAATCATGAAAAGAACTATTCTATCAAATTGGGGTCAATTTGGGCATAATATAGGGGGTTTTGGAATTAAAATATAATTTGAGGGCTAAATTAAAACTCATTCAGGGTTTCTTGTAATGTGAAAAATAGTTTTTCCCAACCGTGCTCCCTAATCTTGTACCTCGCCTAGGGGTATCACATGGTCTCTCATAGGAGGGCGTATGGTTAGGAAAAAAAAATTTAGCTGTGAAAATCCCCTCTACCTGTGTTCCCACAGTAATCTAGGATGGGTGCATGGTTTGGGAAAACCATTTTCCCACCATGAATTAGCTATTTGCTCCCCAAATTATAAAATATTCACCCAAACATACTCATGTTGAGAACCAAAAAAGTTATAATCCAAGCAAGGAAAGGGAATGCCTTTTACTAATGTCGAGCCATCTCCAAAAAAGTTAGGGATCTTAAAATCTCCCCACATAATAACAGGTCATACTCAAGATATACTAATATACATCTGTATGATTTTGAGTCAAATGGATAAGGCCATTGAGCCCTCACCTACGTTTTTATCACCCATGATCCTTCATACTCATATATATATATAATCAGAATACATGAAATAATAACATACTCTTTCCCCACAAAACCATATCAATATGAACCAACAAATGTATCATAAGATCCTCAGAGGAATAATTAGTCTCATGATCAACTTAGAAAAAATACCCGATGCATTTCCCAAACCACTGTTACCAAAAACTTTAAGAAACCATCCAACATTTTAATATTTCATTTCCATCAAAACAACATAGAATGGATGTACATTCACCACCTTCAAGGATGACATGTCCTTTATACAATGATTTCAAACATGTACATTACAAGTTTTTCATTTGAATTCAGATGCAACTACTTCTAGCCCATGGTCATTCCTTATAAAGATGCTATTGAAACTTCACTCCCCACCATTGGAAAATTTTTAACACTACTTTTCAAGAAACTCATCCACCACGGAACATATACCTTAATATTCTATCAACATCTAATCTATATTGAGAGTCTCATATGTATATTTTGATGGTGTACCTTGAACCATCCAAATCCACATATACACTACTTCATAAGAACAACCTCTAAGGGACCCCACATCCAACCTAAACACATTTAGACAATTATGTGTAACACAAGGGATTTTTGACAATACCCACGATGATGTCAAGGTAGGGGCCATAATCTTAAATAATTTCATGTACAAAATGAATTCATCGATGTGTACCCCCACAGTTCCTCCATCACTGATGTTACCTCCCAATATTGAAGAATATTAATTTATCAAATCCCTTATTTTTCCTTTCCCACCAACATCTCACCACATTGATCCCAAACCAGATAGTCCCTCAACCAACTCACAATTGAGTTCTCTAACTTGATAATTATCACTACCAAAAATACCCATATCAAGGAAAAAATAAACAAAACAATGTATTATTACTTCACAACATTAACACAATTAACAAGAAGAAATTACAAAAAAATCATAACAACTCCTTTTCCCCTTTTCACAACAGATAGTCAAAATAAAGGCATTATCGCTACCTTTAACAATACTACACCTAGGTCATGGTAAACCAAATGGGATTATCATTCTCATTATTCAAATTTCATATTTTTACATGAATTTAATCCCATAATTCACCATTTTAAAATCATTCTCATTATAATTAGGTGTAATTTAATTTCAATTTCACAAAAATAGAAAAATTAGTTCATGTTTAATAACGTACCTATTACCCGTTTTCTCTTGCATGCCTCAAATGATGCCTGTCAAAAACAACCCTGAGTGTCTAGAATGATGTTTGGAAACTCACCACTTATTCCAACCGAGAAAGAGAGTAAAATATTAGCGAAATTCAGCATCAACAATCAGAACAAACAACAAGTTCACCAACCAAGGTGAAATAACATTCAACTGTAACAAAATATAGTAGTAATAAAAATTCCACCCAAGACACATGGATTGTTTCCCTTATATGGGGTAGATACTTACATGAATGAACTCAAAAAAAGGATTGGATCTTCCTAGTATCATGTATAACATTCCCAAACTCATTGAAAAAATAGTAAGCAATAAAAACTAGACTAATGATACCACTTTGTAATGCCTCGACTTGGTTGCCACGCACCAGTGCCCTCATCTAGTTCAATACGTTACCTCAAGCATGCCACCCAATATTCCAGATGCCAATGACTTTTATTGATGGTATATTATCGATCATGGGGAGATTATACCCTCTTTTTTATTTAACAGAGTAGTACACCAGTAGAAATAATTAAAAAATATTGGAAGCATAAATTACCATAAAATATAATAGAAATTTCTAATAATCCATGAAAGAAATATATTACCAAACTATATCAGGAAGTATGTCCTGCTAATGTATATGTAAAGTGTCTAAAATGAAACTTCATGGTAAATCCACTACCAACTCCAAGGTGGGTTCCGAACCACATCTGATTCCCTCATAAAAACTCCATCCTAACTCATCCATCTAACATTGGTCTATTTCCCTTAACGTATCCATAAAACACAATGTCTATTTGTGTACTGATTAAGAAGACCATTTAGGGTCTGAGTACAAATCAGAATGGACCCCAAATAGTTTCAAAAACAAATCCAGTCAAAAAATAGTATATGCATTTGTATAATGAAATAATTACAATTCAAAAATAAATAGTTATCACATTATCAAATTAATATTTATTAAACCATACTAAATATATGATTTTTATATATTCCAATACCTTAGTACTATAATAGGCTCATACTAGAGCCTGATGTGTTTCCTAGTAATATCATATCATAATTCCTACTTCCAATCATGTCGGAGCCTGATGTATTCAAAGGTGATATCATATCACATTTCATGTTATGTCTCATGCAATTGTGCAAATAATTATAATGTGAAGCCATATCTCAGATTACCATTATTTACAATCATTTATACCACACATGAATTACATGTTACCATTCAGAAAGTCACACAATATTTTGAACCTTTTCCCATTAATTATTTTTATACATGATTTCTGATGTTACCAATATTAAATTCAAATATAAGATTACCATGTTACCATACTTAAATCTCAATAAAATGATCAAGTTACCATTCCTTTACTCACAAGAATAATGATAATGCTACCATTAATTCTTTTCATTTGAATAACCCTGTTACTATGACTTTACTAATGTATAGAATGACCATGATGCCATTTTCACTTCTTAATTGAATGATCATGATTCCATTCATTTACTCATGTATACAACAAACATATTACCATTTTACTTATCAATTTAGAATAACCATTTTAACAATTATTTAACACATAATTAATTCATAATTTCATTATTTATTATAAATTTCATTCCCAAAACAACAACTACTCAATCACAAAAATACCCTTAATTAATTAAACAATTAATGAAGTATTTCATGCCACTAATTAATTAATAAATTAATTGTCTCAAGGAAACAATTTCAGTATCACATAATTAATTCTACAATTAATTATCCCATTGAAACTACTTCAATATCACATAACTTATTCTACAATTAATTATCTCAAAGAAACCACTTTAAAAACACATAGTTAATTCTACAACTAATTATATTAAATAAAAAGTTCATTATCACATAATTAACCCTAAAATAAATTAAATCTACTCAAAATCTTGATATCACATAATATATTCCATTATTAATTATCTCATATAAATTCAATATACCAATGATCCACAATAATTAATTTACACATTATTTAAAACAATTTATTTGATTGCATCATCACAATAATATCCATTAATTAGCTCACCAATTTATTAATCTAACTCCTTTAACTGAACTAACATTATAATTCCCATTATGTAGTTCTCAAATTAATTAATTTAATTTGTGTCCATCAATTAGTTCCGCTATAAATTAATGCATTTAAAACCTTCATTTGGTTTCCAAATTAATGTTATATGTCAATCCATCAATTGATTCACCATTCGTTAATCATGTTACTAATATTAATTAATTCATCACTTAATTAATCCCATCAATCCCATTATTTAATTAACTAATCAAATAATCACATTACACACGTTAATTATTTCACAAATTAATTATTCCCTTTATTTAATTCAGTAATTAAATAAACTTACAAATCACATTAATTAATTCTTCAATTAATTAATCCATTAATTTATTTTAGAATTTAATAATATCTTTACTCACATTAATTTATTCAAAAACTTATTAATCCCCATATTTAATTCAATAACTAAATAATCTCATTATTTATATTAATAAAATTTTCAATTAATTATTACCTTTATTAAATTCAAACACTAAACCTTCATTTACTCAAATTAATTAATTTTTCATTTATTAATCACCCTATTTAATTCAACAATGAAATAATATATTTCCTCCCATTAAATATTTCATCAATTAATTAATCCCAATTTTTAATTCAACAATTAAATGATCACGTTATACCTATTAGTGAATTAATAAATTATTTAATTCCATCTAAAAAAATTCAATACCCCTAATTGAATAATCAATTAATTGTCCTATATTAATTAATTCAATGACTCTAATTTTTTCATCAATTTTTTGTTCTTCCTTAATAAAATAAGTTAATTCACCAATTAATTATTTCATGTAAATCAATTTAATAATCATAATAATATCTAATAATATACTATATAATTAATTATCCCCCATAAACTACTTTAATATAATAATAATTAATTCTTCAATTAATTATTTTGTTTCAAAAATATATATCTCTCAATAATTAATTCCTTAATTAATTATCCAAGATCAAAATTTCATATTTAAAACATTCTTATTAATTAATTATAGAGTAAATTAATCATGTTCAATAATCCCAACATCTCTATAATTAATTCAATAATTAATTTTCCAAATAAAAATTTAATAACAAGTTAATTAATAAAACAATTGATATTTTCAACTCATAACATACATATCACATAATTAATTGCACAATCAATTATCTGAGATCAACAATCATCGTATCTCATGATTAAATTAATAATTAATTATTCATGATATAAAATCAAAATATCCCAATTTCACATTTCCCTTAATAAATTTATTCATCAAATTTATTAATTTATTCTAGAACATAATTTCTAAACATTTAATATTAATTATAAAATTACATACAAATAGTTCTAATTGAGACTATGAGATTTGAATTTTAGACCAACTTCCTTAATACATTTGAAGAACACTCAACAATGGATAATCCCAATTTGAAGTGGATCAATCAAGAATGAAATGCTGAATGCAGTCTAGATCCAGATCCAAAATACACATTTAATCAAAACAAGATGTCTCAAATGTAGATCTAAATCCAAAAATATTGGATCTATATTATAAAAATTCAATATCTAGATCTGACATAGGTTAAATTTTTTTCTTTTATCTGGGATGTGGAGTAGAGGTGATAGATTGGTATAAAAAAGAAAAACTAACATACCAGAATGATGAAAATGTTCAATCCACCCTTCGATTCTCTAAGAACGGATGTTGAGAGTGTTTGGATTTCATCCGGGTGCCTCCAAAAACAAGAAATAATGTAATTGGTTATATATACAAGAGATATAATGTTAAAATATACCTTATATATTTGTCTCTTATACAAGAGTGGGTCTTGTTCTTATTCATATTATGAGAATGGTGGTTGGGTCCTTGGTGAAGTTCTGAGAAATAATTATGTGTCCCATGATGGGAATGCGAAATATATATAGTTATTTTAAAGGGTTATTCCTTTGTTATATATTACATATATTCACAAAATTATGGAATTTATATTCTAATTAATTGGATTACTACATATCAAATACATCGACGAGTATATATCTATCATGTAGGGATGTAATTGACTATGGTGAATAAGATGTTCTCTAAAGTTTAAATTTATATAGGGAGAAATTACAATTCATGTTTGGGTGTAACCTGATTAGGATATGTGATTAGTTTAAAATGGGTCCGACCACATTTGAATTGCAATATCCATGATTCCATGAGAAGTAAAAGAAATACCCATCATCAATGAGTTATTATTCAACCATCAAGATAATGTGGTGGCACATTTAAATATATTTAGAATGGGGAAAAATAATCATTTTCAGAATTTTTGGTTGGTCCTAGAGTAAATTATATTGGTTTTACTATGTATCTTGAAAGAATGAGACAAAATACACATGTATTGTTTCACATAAATCATCCCTGTATTGATCGAGGTCAAATATAGGGGATTTATTTACTATATAAAGGTGATAAAAGGACACGGAAGTGGATCCATACTGATGGAGGATGCTGATAGGACATGGAAGAGGATTCATATGTCAATAGAAATTCCATATATAAGGAAGTCAAGATTTCATTTTATTTAAGTAAAATACCCCTATATTGATCTAATTCATATTAGAGGGTCATTTTTGTCATTTCTTGAGTGGACCACGAAATTAATTTTATCGTAAGTGTATCCTTTGAAGATCAATCTTTTACATTGAGTGAGGTCATTTCGTAGCTATATGTTGAAATATGGATTAATATTCAACCATTCAGGGTATTGAATATGGGTATACACCTCAAACCAATGCATGAAACATGATATTTTATTGTAAATGTATAAAATGATACGACATAAGATAAGAATTATACAGTATTTCATGATGGACTATATGTCAAGTAGTATAAAATTATGGAGCAAGGAAAATTTCATGTAGTTTAACATCATGCGGCTAAGGAATATGTGTCTTTTAGTATATTCACATGAGATGGGGGAAATGGGTTTTATGTTGTTGAAAGTATTACCTCCATGAATTAGGTGTATTTATATCATGGAAAATTATTTCATGAGAGTCTTCTCATTAGTTTGGGTCTGTATGTGTTCTATGTATATCATAGATAAAAAGTATCATCTATGGGAAGATGCATTTTGTATTATATAAACACATTGCTAATTGGGTTATGGATTCATAGGATTATTCTCTAATATTATTTGGGTTAGGAGAGACAACATTGATTCCTTTTTCATGATCTAGTGGATGTATACCATCCTATTAAAGGATCACCGATTTTTATTCTAATGGTGTTCGAAATTATAAAACATACGAAACCTCTTCTCGTTGATTCCTCCCAAATCATAATTTTTTCTATGTTTTTTCATCTTTTGAGTTTTGACCATATATG
Source organism: Viscum album (assembly GCA_963277665.1). NCBI lineage: Eukaryota > Viridiplantae > Streptophyta > Magnoliopsida > Santalales > Viscaceae > Viscum > Viscum album. Next base: position 445,741,684 of record OY728137.1, on the reverse strand, counting down.
AAGTGCTTGGGTGAGGTAAAGTAGACCTTAATGGGTAGCTATACCTCTGTTTTATAAATAGGGGAATATGGGATCCCTTGTATGGTAGTGAAAAATTTTGTATGATAGGCCCACATGGAATGTTTGAGAATTTCTATCCAGGAATTCATTTCTTTTCACACAAATTTCTAATATATATATGAAAAATCCTTATTTAAATACTATATCTTCCAGTTAGTTGTTTCATAATTGTGTGATAAAGGTTTTGAATTGATTTAGTACTCTGAATATATCTTGATCATCTACGAAGAAAAAAAATCAGTGTCATTATACATCAAAATTATATGACAGACTTTTAATGTAGTGATGACATTAGACATCATAAAGATTATGATACTCATCAACCATGACCTCAATCAGTGCTTTTCCCTTGTCCCATTTTGAGAATAACTATTTAACAAAAAAATACACATAAACTTCTTAGTTATAGTTGGGGGATAGGACCCCAACACATTCATTACAGATATGGTTAATTGAAGGAATTACATGCTAATGTTAAACAATTATAAAACAATATGGAGGATTTTTTTAGTTTCTTAAAGGATGTGAAATCTTAGTGTACTCCACATAGTCATGAATATTTTCATTTTATAAATAACCAAGAATCTTAATTAGGTGTGAGATAAGGGTTCCTGAAAAATGAGCAATATAAGAGACTACATGTAATTCCAACATAATAGTGAGGGTTTCTCATTATGTTCTAAATCTATGTAGGGCTACACTAGAGACTTGTTTATTGAGTATGTTTTATTCATTTAGACAATCTCGAAGCCTAATTGTTCCCACCAAATGCGAGGTCTCTTCTATTCTGGATTGGCCCATCTATAGGGTCCCATTATAATATTGTGATGTTTAGATATCATATTGACCTAGTGAATCGCTAATCTGTTTGATTTCCTCTATTTCACAGAAAATGAATGGAGAGACCACACTTTGGTGTGAATTACATAAGATTTCTTCATTTTGGTGATTATTTTCTAGGACTATGGCTTTGTAAGATATTTTAGTATAATTTTAATTCTTTAAACACATAATGTGATGATGTGTTGGGTAGAAAAGAAATTCGACAATCATTCTATTCAATTTTTTATGAGGGGGTTCAATTCATCCATATTGATTTAATAATCATCATTGATCTATTTGATCACTATATCTAAATCACCGTGAAATTTTAAGTTGGATATCCATAGTTTTACGAAGTGAAAAAGTAAATTAATAAGGGTATGATATTCTACATCATTATTGGTGTATCCTTATAATAATAAGTGGGGGTAATATAGAACAACCTTGTATGGGGAAAAAATGACAAACCTTAATCAAACCTAATTTAACTTCAGTCATCCATTATCATCACAGTCATACATCAAAAGGACCCATCAAAATACACCACCCATGAATGAGGAAATTTATGAGCCTAAAAAACATATTTTCTTGGGTCTTAGTGTTTTATTGTGTGTTTTCTAGGTTTGGATTTGTTGTGAGGTAATAGTCTAGTTCATAATAAATTATTTCCTTCTTTTAAATGAATTAAATATCACATTACTACAGGATGATGAACTATTGGTCCAAAAACCTTGTTATCATAGGGAGAATGATATTATTCTTGATCTGGTTTAAAAAAAATAAAATTTTTCTTTTCGGTTCTATATATTGTTCCTTCATTCCATCACCATGAAGATGAGTTAAAGGTAGTTCATCTCAACATCAGAATATTAGTTCTTGATTTCTAGCATTATGTGATCGAGAAAATAGATTTCTTATTGGTTCGTACATTGTTTTTCTATGATATAAGGGCTCTATGAAATTTATCTATTGTATCCATATATATAGAATGAGTGGGTTCCCTTCTATTAGAGGATTTAATCTTTGTGTGTAAAATAGATGTTGGTCAAAATTCTCAAAGGATTCCATATAGTTTTTCTCCAATTGGAATGAAACCCCCTTATTTATTAAAATGATGAATGGGAAACATTTTACAATTATACATTATATTAAAATAATAATATAATAATGGAATTCACAAAATACTATGAACTATTTATGTTTTCAAGGATGCATAATTGTGAGAATAAAATTAGCCTATTATGGATCGACCTCAACGATGAAATGGCATACCACAAAGCCAAAAAATTTACCCTGAAGTTACACTAGTAGAACATTTTAGAGGATTCAACTCCAAAATATACTACTAAAAGATTCCAAATATTGTTTGAATATGAATTAGTTGATCATAATGATATTAAATGTAACCAATATTTAATCAAGGTATTATTCCTTGATTCGTCCAAAGTAGAGTATAATATTGTGACACATAACATTCTAATAGGAGGTACCATCATTATTTAAGGAAAAGGACATGGATTTGTCGTAGAATATCCCCCTAAAGGTGAGGGATACTTTAACATCAGGGTATATTTGGATATGATTTTACCCTATGTACATATTTAAAAGAAATGTATTTTATGTCTATTATGATGTTAATTAAAATATTCATTTTAAAAACTATTAAACCATCCTTTGGGAAATATCAATTGAGATCCCAATAATTGATGCAAAATTTAATCTTAAAATTGTTTTCTTTCATATATTTATGATTCAAATCCAGTTAGGATACATCACCTCTCTTATAAATTTGGATTTGATAAGTTTTTAAACTTTAGATTCCACCTTGAATAGACGAGAGGGCGGAATTATCTTCGATGTCCATTAGAAAACATAATGGTCATTTGAAAGGCCTATTTAATAAACACACTTATCTTAATCCATCCTATGAATATCTATATAATTATATGTTAACATTTATTCGATTCTATTTAAGAATGATATATACATATATTTCATCTCTATGGGCATGGTAGTACTAATCAATATAGGATGGAGATCTCATTCTATCCTCAAATTTACCTACATACAGTCACCACTGATAGTGGATAACACTTCCTCAAATAATTGAGGGGAGTTCTTGAGTCCATCTTATTCCTCTTCTATTTAGGCTTCGATGGATGTATCCTCCGATATGGTAGATAGTAAGGGAGAATATCCATCACCAATGAAGGATGAAAGTCCTCTAGAATAAATATTTATATAAGAAATTGTCGTGGTTTTCTATAGATTATTGCATTCCTATTTAAAATCAGGGGGTGGAATAAGTGTTGACATCCAATGTTATATTAAATATTTTTGGAGAAATTATTAAATTATATTGATATAGTATGAATATTTTAATAAATAGATAGAAAATTGGGTGGACATTATTTTAATGAGTTAAAGGAATAACCATTATCTAATGGACATGGTCATATTATTTTTATGCTTTGTGGTGGCTTTACAAAGCTAAATCATTCACTATGATACTGTTTATAGGTAAAAATAATCTTTTTTAAGAAATATACATGTGATTCAATGATCGGTTTGTATGATTTTGAGATTAGAAACCTGCATGTATCCCTCTTTCATTTTTCCCTTCGTACTTGTTGAAACCTATCTCATTATAAATGGATTCACACGTTTCATAGGGGGTACAATATCCACCAATGATGTTGAATTTTCCATTAATGGGAAATATTTATGATTAATGGAATATCGTTGGGACAACCATGTAGCTATGAATCCATGTTCCCCTGAGTATGTATTTTTATTCAACATCTAGATTTATAAGTATGAACTCGGTAATAGAAACTAGGAAAATGAATTGGGACATGAGATTGGTCTTTTAGATGGGTTTTTTATTTATCTTGTGAAACAATTTAGTGGTCAGCTTCGTTGAATCAAAATCAACCTTGTTGTATCCCAAAATTATAAGGGTTCAAGATAGAATGTGATTGAACCCAAATCCATTTTAAACCAATTCATATTGAATTTTAACACTATAATAATTTTTTTTAAAACATACAGAGGTCTAATATTTCATTAAATATATTCTTCAAAATATTTATCTATGACTGAAATGGTCGTAATAAATTACATTGATGTGAGTTTTTCTTGATTGACCTCATCCATAGAGACATATCTCTCAAAAATACAAGGGCCTCTCTAGAGATTTAATAAAAATCTCTATGAGATATTTTGGAAGGTGATGACTTTCCAGAATTAAGATATTAGTTGGGAGGGTTTCCAGTTTTATGATGATTTCATACTTTTTAACCAAAGGTATGTAATTCACAACATTGTATTTCTCCCCAATATGTGGCCTATGATTATTAGCGTGCGAGGAATGTTGACCTAATACCAAATAAAAAATTTTAAGTCAAATCTGTTTTAATTGGATTTTGTTGATCTCGTCTAACAATATATTTATCTTGATAAGATAGTCATACGCTAACTAGCTAGTCATCCAAAATAATTGTTCTTAGAAAAAACTTGGGGCATTCAAATCGGTCTTCATATTTCCATTGGCCTCATTTAAGTTATTTTACATGGATTCCCTATGCATATATGGACATAGTAAAAAATGACTAGGATGCGGGGCTTGACCATGGTTCCATCATCCCCAAGTATTTTAGTTTCTAAAAACTTTTTCTATGAGCATATGGTTTATTATTAGGACATAGGTTGAGATATTTAAGTATTATTGGTTAAGGTATTTCTATCTGAACAAAATTAACATGTCTACGCATTAGTTCTTTATATTATTATGAGGGTTCTCATTGGCTGGGTAATACACTTTCTCCAGAGGTTGATTCTATGAAATCTGGGTTTGTCATGTCTAGTTTGGGAGCTCGGTGAGACTCTTCTTATTGGACAATATTATGCTGATAATGACTAATTATACTTCTATTGGGTGATTCTAATAAAATACTCATGGATGATGAGGGGGTGCATGATCCAAAGTTGGATAATAATGTTCTGCTTTGAGAATATTGTGAGCTCTATCAATTATATTTTAGGAAATTTATTTATCAAACATTACATCACTCTTGGATGAAACTTCTTCCTATCACATTATGATTTTTATTGGATTGTAGACACATAGACCCCTTCTAATATGGTCATTCCTACTATCACCATTCCATAATCATATATATATGGGATAATTCATTTAAAGGCAATTTTGTCTTCTATTGTGTGGAAAAACATTTGATTAAAGGGGAAATAGTTTGTATATTCATTAATACTGACCATACTTGGTTCCCGGGCTTCAGAAATATTAGGATAATATTCTTTAGGGATGTGACAAATGAACTAGGAAACTATTAATTTAATAATATATAGAAAATATTATTTCATTCCTCAAATATTTGGTGGAAATTATCTATTTTTTCCCATTTATGGGTTGTTATTTTGTCATTTCTACTCGACCTAAGGTGATGGATGATGTAGATCTTACATGGGTGCTTCATATAGAATATGAATTGGTTCAAGAATTATAGTGGATTTTTATTCATTACCAGATCATTTTTCATATGTTTCAATCATGGGTTACGATTTTCCCTTGGATTATAGAATGGAGTCCACAAGATAGCAGGTTGTGTCTGAAAACTCCCAAAACCAACCCTTATATATTAGTCAGATAATAAATGCCTATAGTTCGTCAAAAATGTTTTCAAACAAAAATATATTAACTACTCTATCAGGATAACAATATTTAGAGAATACTTATTTCTCTTCAATCTGGTGATAAATTTAGTGACCCTTTCATTCTCATGCTATTTTCAATTTTTGTGATCGAAGATCATATTTATCCATAGAGTAGAGCTATATTAGTAGAAGAATAGATGATAAAGGTATTACCAAATTATGATGGACCCTTATAGGAGGCTATTCTACTATGAAAATTGTAACAAATTTATATTTTATGAAACATTTTCTTTAAATAAATTTAAATTCATCGCTAGATTTTGTTACACGCAAAAAAGTGTTTTTAAAAAACAGGGAATATTTTTTACAAAATATTATTTAATATGATATTTTTCACTAAAACATTGGATTAGTTGGTATGAATTGGATTAATTAAACTATGAAAATATATTATTTTAACAACTATAAATTTAATTCATTGGTAACTAATTAATATTTAAGGAAAATTTAAAAAACAATTAGAAAATAAATGGGTTTTTTGAAAACATACGTATGTGAAGATAAACAAGTTTCATATGAATAAAATTAATAAATAATCATTATTGAATTATTTTAACTAAATTTATTTGTGATATATTCAGATAAAATTATGTTATTTTTTTAATACAAGATAAGAGTAAATCCAAAGTTATGCTTAAAAAATATCTTTTTTATACACTTCAGTTATGTCTTCTTGCACAATAATATTAAAATTATATTTTTACAATATTTGAATATGTATTAGAAAAAAATAATTTAATTTTGGAAATAATAAATTACATATTATCATAGATTGAATGTTTTTTATATGATAAATGTTCCAATTTATAGTGGAAATATTGGTTTTTATTAAGAAATGTCTTTTCATTTAAAACTTTTAAAAACATACAAATTATATTAATATGGTTTAAAAAAGTAAAATTAGCTAAATTATATATTTATTAATCTAATTTATAACATTATAATCAATTTTATATTGTAATTTTATATTAAAAATATCTATAATAATGAGAGTTTTCTCTTCTGAAAACCACATTTTACGTCGTGTATTTAATATTAATTTTAACTTAAATTCTTCCATAATATTTACATGATATTGGAAAAATGTATTTCATATTTGGAATTGGAATTTTTAATATTATCTTATATGGTAAAATTAATTTTTTACCTTATTGAATAGTAAAAATAGTAAAAATTAATTACAATGGTAATAGTTAAAACATGTTTATTGGGGGCTACTCTATGTATATAAGGGGGGAAATGTCCTAGAAAAATCTATAAATATAATCTATATAAATATTTTTACCTTATATCATATAATGTTTTGTAAATATCGAATATTTATAATTTAAATATATATTTTATTGGGGGTACACAATTAACGTTTTAATAATTTCATATATGTCATCTCCCCCACATGTAAAAGGAAACTCCCAATCCTCTACTCTTCACACTTGAAAATACAATTTTTTTCTTCAAATAACCTCCAAACTCCCATACATAATGCAGTACACCAATACTAGAGTAATTTTTATCCTAAATCCATTTTACTAATCCTTTAGGTGTAAACCTAATAGAGTAATCCGAATAAGGGGTAAAATGTATAAGCATGTGTTTAAATATTATTTCTTCCTCTAACTCATTCAAAGGTTATTAAAAAATCCTAATATAATAAAATTAGTACCATTAATATAATATATTTTATTATGTTTTTGGGTAGGTACTACATCTACCTCTTCCTTACTCAAATTTGAAATGAATCTGACTATCATGTGTATAATGGACTTCTACCTCAAAAACCAATGTAATTCTTTTTCAATCACCACTAATCATATATTTTTATAATATTTTTTTATGTTTAAATATGATATTTTATACATAATTATACTTATTTAATTATTTTATAATATATAATTTTTTATATTCTATTTTGCGGGGTATATGATATTGTCGCTCTATTGTATATCGAACAACCACCAAACAAAACGTTGTCATTCATTTTTCACATACGCGTAACAATAAAAGATATACGAATAAATTTCAAAAATATATGAAAAATATATTAAATTATAATTAATATAAAATGTTTAATTATTATTTACTTATCTTTTGATCCATCCGTTGAAAAAATGAAAAAACGTCTGTGTGTGCATATGGCCTACAATATCCATGAATTGTGTTATCCATTTTTATATCTCTATTTTTATGGATGATTCTAAATGTGAATATTATGAATGTATATATATTTGATAATTATATAACTTTAAACATTTTAGAGGTTATTTAATTATGATAAATTTATAAGTACTAAAATGAACAATACAAAAAACATAAGAAAGAAAATGTTGTTATTACCCGAAATAGTTATTTTAATAAGTACTTTTTAATAAAAGGCTGATAAAAGGGATAAGTAGATCTTATATTGAATTATTTATTTTATTATGGTCATGTAATATATTTATAATAAAATTAAATTTGTTATATTGTAGTTTTGAATGTGTATTATTGATGTCAAGACTTATGGAATAAGATTTCTAGTGTCAAATTTATTTCCCAACGCCTTCTAGAATATTAACCACCAGTTTATTTTTTGTTTTGTATATAGTGAAAATTTGAAATGGCATATCATTAATATACTTTTATTTTATTTTATCAAATTTCTCTTTTGAGGTTATTATTTAATGGCGATTATGATTCAAAAGAAAACAAAGCAGTATATGATTTTCCCCAAATTTCCTTTGTTATGACATATGTTATTTATGAACATATCTTGTATTATTAAGTATATATACATACAGTGATTGTTTGTTATGTTTATTCCAAAAAACATATATGATATACATATCCATATATTTTTATTTCTTTCATGGGGATTACTATTAAAATTTTCTCAATGTGGTTATGATTTTACCTTAAAAAAACTAATTTATTATCTTGAAAATTTATGATTTTGTTTCAGATGATGATATATTATCATCTAACTATAAAAAAACACATTAATATTCTTATCATATACGTTTTTATTTATAATATATTTTTTCCTTTTATTTTCATCTATTTATATAACCTTGACGAGAAACATAATTTCTAAATTGACATAATTTCACTATTAAGTAGAAATTACATTTTCTTCCATTTCCATGATTTTTAAATATAATTTATGATTTTTTTAATATTATCCAATTTTTTATTAAATAAATGTATTCACATGTTTGAATATTTAAAAACAGTTTAAAAAGAATCTTATTTTATGAACAAGGAACTTCTGGATTTTTACTGAATATGTGGAAGGTATATTTATTTAATGTGAACATGAAAAGATGAGTTTTCCTCCTACTTGAATAATAATTTAATTGATGATTATAAAGTATATATTTAATATTATTTTCAAAAAAATTATTTTTAAAATCATCATTGAATTTTTATTTTTTAAAAAAATATATTCAAACAAGAAAGTCTATTTTATTAATGTGATAGTCTATGTGATCTTTAAAAATAACTTTCCATATTATATAACATTTATTGATGTTACATATTCATTAATGGGGATAGAAATCTCATAAAAATTTTTTCTCTCTAATTGTCTTATATTTCTGATGAAATTATTCTTATGAAACTCATTTCATTTTATGGGATATTGTATGATTTAGTGTTTATTAAACTCATTTACTAAGCATAGAAAATATTAAGATTATTATTTTAAAATCTTCATTCACATTAAATAATATATTATGTGGTGGGTGTGTATTAAATATCACATTAATGCATTTGGTAATGATTAATGTTCAATGTGATAATAGGGTAAACATGAAGTTATCATAAGACCAAAAAAGAAGGTACATAGGAGGTTATCCCCAAATAGAAAAATATGGAATATGGAATGATATCTAAAGCCTAAAAATTGATAAAATTAAGAAATCCAGATCCCTAAATAATTATAAAATTTTAGGTTATCTAAATCCAAAAATAGAAGGGACATTGTAGTTTATCCCAATCATGAATTCGGTACAAATGTGGTAAGTCTAATTCTGACATGTTAGGAATCTCTTTAGGGGTTGCATTGACATAAGATTTTCTAGGATTTGGGGTTCATAACAACTCTATGTATTATGAAAATTTCATATTTTCAAAGATCATTATCTTTTAATTTTTGGTGTTTTTGTATTTTTAATTTATGAGGAATATTCTAAAAATAACATTTATGATCTCTGACATGTAGGTCATAGTTTTAAAATTTTATTCTCAGGTTTACACACCCATTTCCTCATGTTATTTTGATGTCTCATTTTTTTACCCTTACTATGAATCTTATCTTCACCATTATTATGTTTCATTTCCATGTGTTATTTTGAGAGTTATTATGTATCACATTTATAACAAGGATGATATTTATGAAAAAATATTCGAGATGTGATTTAGTTAACTTATGAACTAGATTTTTATGTATCCATGTTTTAATTGGAACTATACCAATATTATTATGGAAAGGATCATTATGTTTTCCCTTAATATTAATTTCATATAATCTTATAAATATGTATGATATTTTTGGGTCTTTATATTTTATAGTAGAGTTTGGTTAATTTATCCTTTGAATACTAGAATGAGCAAACATTAGTGAAATATCATTAAATACGTGTAATTATCAGATAAAATTATAAGTTTATGGTAATGAAATGATAATGTAGTTTACCTAGAAATTCATCCTTGTATTGATATTGAAGGTGGATGTGGTTTTCTAAAATATGTTACTAGGGGTAATAACTCTAAAAATTCACAACAAAACATGACTTGAGAATTACCTATTACATGTGAATGTTCCTTATTGCACACCTAATTCGACACACTGGATGGATATGATTTGGTTAATTCACATTTCCTTTACAAAACATCTTGAAATAATTGAATACATGACCCTCATTAATGGATATTTTTTCGTATATTTGAAATAGGGTTTCATGACCGAGACATCTTATACATGATTTTTTTTATTAAATTGTGTTTTCTTACTAAGATTATTTTTTCTAAAATAATTTTTTATGATTTAGTGAATTGATCAATCCTAAAATAATCATGTTAATATTGAATTTAATTAATAATTAAGTGATTGTACTCATAATGAAAAAATTTAATGGGAGATAAAATACAGAAGAAAATTTATATTCTCACAGAACAGTTTCATGTTATGGATAATTCACAACAACAAAATGGGGAAAAGAGGGAAAATGATCTATTTAATCCGTAATGAGGTAATATCTACCTTTTTAGTGGTTTTACTAATCAAATGGCCACATAGTTGTGGATTTTAAGAACAATAACGATATTTCCCATCCTCTAATATTTGGTGCATGAAAAATTCAATTAGGATATTTATCATTTAGAATGGGAAGAGTATAAATAGTTAAACCTTATTAATAATATATGTCCACATGATGAAATTTATTCCATGGATAGGGATTATTTGAAAAGGATATTTTTTTGTATGTAAATCCCTTGTATTCTACATATAATTAAAGATAATTATATTATAATCCTAAAATATAAGGAGGATGAATTCATTGGTACACATATAGAAAATGTTTCATGAATAGTTTGATACACATATGTTTTATTCATTGCCCATAGAAAATAGTTGACCAATTATTTAGTGGACAAAAACCAAGTCATCAAAAGAAACTGGATTTAAGAGGCATTTTTATATATGATTAAGTTATTTGATGTGAACTCAGGGTTGAAGTGTAAATTGTAGATTCCCACCATTTCATTTGTTTTGATAAGTAATGAATGATTGAGTCTTATGTGATATAGAATGAATCACATATTTAAAAGATATTTCATCCACCTACTTGTTATAAATTTGGTAATAATCACTTCAGTTAATTCTTAAATGAAACATGAGGGTGTTTAAAGTATGATAATTATAGTCATTGAGAAAGGGAATGTATTTGTGATATGAATAGGTCATTCTATTAAATCAATATGGATATTTCTCAAAATAATGGACCACCCACAATTAAGTTTTTCAAATGAAAAGAGTTTGGGAATTATGAAAATTATTTCTCTAATCCATGGCCCAATGTCAATGATATTCAAAAACAACCTTTGAAGACAATGTATAAAGGGAAAGATTGTAAAATCACAATAACTAATTTAAATCCTGGTAATTGAGGCCATCCATAGTGGGAAATTTCATGTTGGTTTTTTATGAATGATCTATAAAAAAATATTATTATGGACCATTTAGTGAAATTTAATAATATTAAAAGAAATGATTATATCTCTATATATTTATCATGGAATAAGAAAATCATCTTTTATATTCTGAATGATCATATTATTTTATTTCAGTTAAAGGTTGAATCTAAACATACCACTTATATGTTTTTGTTTCAGATAAGACCTTATTAAAATAATAAATGGTGAATTATATGTTGGATGAATATAGTGTTTTATCTTGACATTTAGGATGTCATTCAGGTATATAAATTTTTGTATTATACATTATGAGTGATTAATGTAAGTGTTCATTTGATCATATAGGGATATGAGGTCAAATCATTCCAATATTTGGGATACAATTGTGGTCAGACATATTTTGGAGGATCCCTAAGGTATAATTTTTATATAATTAATTGATTTTATGTTTGGATGTTATAGGATAATAAGTTCTTTATATATTTGTTTTTTTTAATATTTAAAGGCTGGAGGAATGAATTATGAATCTTATGATGACTTTAGTGCTTAATAAAAAAAATCCATCATTAATATTCATTTCATTGAGTAATATATAAGGTTAGAATTGGTCAATGTTTAAAACAGAATGATATTGTGATTGTTATATAATGTAATGTGGAGTCAAATATATATTTTTCACTTTGAAATTACGGATTATAATAGGACAATACAATAATGTTTTGAGGTTCCACCAAACCTCTCTCTCATGCACATGATGCATTCCCTGTATCACTAATGAGTTAATACATAAATTATCACATACATGTATAGATATAAAATGATATAACAATTTTGTGGGGGATTTAGGAGAATCCTATAGACATTTTAAATCATAGATTAAAATTTCTATAAAATAATACCACTCTCCTGGTCAATTTTTTGTGGCAAAACCAACTGCCTGAGGAAGCTACCTGGGAAACAAAGGATATTATGTGGTAGATGTATCCTCAATTGTTTTTATCAATGTGAATTAATTTACTATCATATATTAATTTTTAGGGGGGGTTGAACCTAGAACCCATTGATTTTAAAAAATAATTTTTAAAAATAAATTTAAATTATTTGATATCTTTTATTACATGAAACATTATGGTTTAATGAAGCCCACCATTCTAATAAAATATTATTATTTAATATGAATGTTTTCACCCATACATTGGAATAGATGGTATCAACAGGAATAAATAAATTATATAAACATTTTTTAATAAAATATATAATTAAATCTATTGAAACTAATCAATTAGAAACAAAAATAATGAACCATAAAAAATTTAGGGAAATATTTTTTTGAAAAATTATTTTATGCACTACAACTCATTTTTTCAATAAATTAAGTTAATATACTTTGGTGAATTATTTTTATTTATTTTATATATAATATAATAATTTATATTCACCCATTATGTTTTCTATTTATGAGAGAAGAAAAAATTATATTTTATGCTTAAACCTGTTTTTTTCTAAAAAAATGTATTATCAGAATTGATGAACTTATTTTAAAATGAAATTTTTTTAATTACTAATAAGTACAGTTTAAAAAATTAATTTTTAAACTTTCATGCCAAAATTATCTTTGACATAGTTGTGGATAATTTTTTTAAATGATTAATTTTTCAGTGAATAGTGTAAATACTACTTTTTATTAAGGATTTTCTTTTCATTTAAAGAATTTAAAAATAACCATTTTATTTAATAATATTCGAAATGTAAAATATGAAAAAAATCATAATAAAATTTATATAACTACAATAAATTTCATATATAATTTTGATGTTAGAAAATTTTATACATTTGTAAATTTTTTCTTTGCAAAACTTTATTTTTATCGCATTTATTAGTTTGATTTTAAATTAAATTCTACCAAATTTCATAATGGAATTTATAAAAATGGATTCCATGTTTAGAATAATAATAATTAATATTATCTAATAATTCCAACTGTATTTTTTATAATAGTAAATATTAAAAACTATAATAATTATTTGCTTGTTTTAGGGTTAAATAGGTTTACCAGGTTTTAAACTAAAACAAAATGTGCTAAAATAACCTAAAGACATGCAAATGCCCTATTTTATTGCCATATTTAGACATTAAATCTTCTATTTGTCTATAATTATATATTTTCTTTTATCCTCTTTCATGTTTAAAAATATAATGCACGTTTTTTATTCAAAAAATCTCAAGTTTATCCTCTCCCCCACTTATAAAAGGGAACCCTATCTCCAATCCTCTTCACACATACAAAGAACAATGGACCAAAAAAGACCAAACCAGATCCATTACATAATTACATTCCCATGACCCATATCCAATTTTATTCATAAATCCATCCTATAAAATCTCTATTTGTAAACCTAATGGAGGTCTCAGAATAAGAGGTATAGTCATTAACCATGTGTTTTCAATTTATTTATTCCTATAACTCTATAAAATATTCCTAAAAAAGATAATATAAAAAATTTGGGTATTTCATATAAAATATTTTTATAATTCTATGATAATTACCTATATATCACTCCTATTCACTCAAATGGGAAATTAAAATCCCAATCTTGTGTATAGTAGACCACTACCTTGCAAACCGATGTAATTGATTTTCCTCACACACTTCTTTTGGATTGTAATAATGATGGAAAATAAATTTATAAATGATATTTATAAAATAATTATACTTATTTATCTATTATACCACATATAATTTTTTTACCTTCCATTCTATGGAGGATACAATAACGTTGCTTGTTTATATGTCAGACCACTACCTCATGAAGCGATATGATTTTTTTTACATATGATTTAAATAGAATGAAATAAGAATAATTTTAATGAATATATACAATATAAATGAAATTATTATTATTATTTAATTTTTAATTAATACAAAATTTTATTTCATTCTTTCCATTATAAAATGGAAACGATGTTCATGCATATGTATGACCAACCTTCTTGATGAATATTGTAAGCCATTTTTATATAAACTTTTATGGATGTCTTTAAATATGTATATACTTAATATATATATATATATGATATTTATATCATGTTAAAATTTTTATAGAATATATTATTTTGATAAAAATATATGTACAAAATAACCAAACCAAAACAAACATGAATAGAAAATCAGTTTTTACCCAAAATAGTGATTTTAATATGGAATTGCTAATAATAGGGCGATAAAAGGGTTTATGTATATCATATATGGTATTCTATATATATGAATTTTCCTATAATATATTTATAATAAATTTATATCTCTTATATAGTATGTTCTAATGTGTGTGAAGGATGTCAATACAAAAAGAAAATGGATTTCTAGTCTCACTATTATTCCATAGAGATTTATGCCTTATTAACCATTAATTTATATTTTGGGTGTATATAAAACTCCATTAACCTTTTATATAATGAATATCAATAATTTCATGACATTTAATGTTTCTTTGGATGCTATTCATTAATGGGTCTTACGAATTAAATGTTACCCTTATAGTAATCTATTATGGTATCAACTTCCAGTCTTTAGTAATATGATATGTTGTGAACTTATATTATTTTATGTTTTTTATATATGGGGAATGAATTTATTTCAAGATTGTTCTATAAAAAATAGGGGATATACATTTCAATATAAGGTTACTTATTTTGTGCTTCTTACAACTGAAATTTTACCAATGTGGTAATGATTTTATGTTACAATTTTGTTGTTTGTCATGATTGTGTATGATTGTGTTTTAGATGATGATATCTTATTATCTATCCCTCATAATAACTCATACATATTACAATACTATGGTTATTTCATGGGAATATATTTTTCCTATCATTTTCCTCAATTTCATAAATTATTAGATCAGAGATATGTTTTTAATTGACTTTATTTCTTTCTTCAGCCGAAAATAAATTTCCAGTCACGTGTATATTTTTTTTAAAAAATTCAAATAATGTTTTTAATCTTATAAATTGATTTCTAAAGAAATTACCCACGTGTGAGTTTTTAAGGAATGATTTAAAATGAATACTGTCATTGTTTCTCCAAATAAGGCATGAGTAGAATCATTATTTTACATATAGAAAAAGAACATATTTTTCTACCATCATAAAAAATAATAGCTTCGAAGCTTTTTTTATTAGAGTCCAAGGGTAATTCAAATGAATTTTTTTTAATTTTTTTATAAAATAAGTTTTAAAAAGTTATTTTCAATTTGAAAATGCTATTTTTTTATGAAATTGTTAATGTTATCTTCCAAAATCATTTTACATATAATATTTCATCAATTAATGTTACTTATGATTTACTAAAGATATGATATAAGGAATTTTTTTTATTATTTATCAAAATGGTTTTTGATAATAATTACAATCTTCATATCGATCAAATTTCATTCAAATAGTTATAATATAATGAAATTTTAGTGAAACATGTTTCCTTTTCATGGGTTATGATATGATGAATGTTTTATGAAATTATTGGAAAAAAATTATAGATAAAGTGATTTGTGAGACCAATATCTAACTCCAATGGTTTGGGTAATGATTAATCTTCTATATGCTCAGAGGATACATGTGAGGTTATCTTAATCTCAAAAAAGAGGGTACATGGGAGGTTACCAAATACTGAAAAAGATTGTACATGGAATGTCGTCACAATAATGAAAAAGATATTACGCTATAGAGTATTCAGATCCCAAAGAAGTTAGTACAATGGAGTTTATTGTAATCCTAGAAAATAGGATACATGTGAATTTATCACAATCCTGAAGTATATATACTGGTGGTTAGCACAATCCTATCTTGTTTTGAATGTCCTAATGTGTATCCTTGACATAATGTTTTATATGTTTATTTATTTTTTACATATCATTTTATTATTTTAATGTTATGTAGTCACTGATCATGTCATTGTATTTTATTATTATTCATGTCTAATATAATACCAACATATATGCCCTTACTCATTTTATAATCTATGATATATTGGATACAGTTTTCAAATGATATTATCATTTTATCAAACCCTTATGCTCATGTTATGTTGATATCTATCTTCTTTACCCTTTTAATAATATATTATATCCCATTCATATGTATTCTTTTTACAATTTAGGAAGAAATGTAATTTGTATGTTATATCTAATAAGGAAGATAGTTATGGGAAACTAAGTGAGATATGATGTAGTTCACTTATGAACTAGTTGTTTATGTATTCACATTTCTAAATAAAATAGAGCCATATGATTATAAAATTCATCATTATATTACTTAATAAATATTCATATATTAAAATATGATATCTATATATGAGAAGTGTTGTTTTTAACAGAAATGACGTCACTACCGCATTTTTCTCAAGAAAAACTCAACACCTTCATCATACTGGTCTTGTTGACCCATCATGAGGCCACATCAGGGCATGATGTTTCATATGTGTCGCTCCAAACCATCCATTCCATTGAATTCTTAAGAAATAGGATTCAAAAAATTATGTGGAAGTAAAGGGTCATCTACCCATTTGAGATATATATTCTTTTTTTTTGGTTTCATGGGGCCACATCATCTTTTAATGGCTACCATTCACATAGATAGTAACTTGATGGTGTTGGTATGTATTGTGGGTACCTCTACTTGAGATTTATTCTAATCATGCAAAATTGGTAAATCATGACATGGCCTTCCTATAATCATCTGCTATCAATTTGCAGTCCATGCAATGAGCAGCTTCTTTTTTGGATATAGGGGATGTTATTATCATAACAGAGGAACATATTTCTCTTCCTCAATTTCCATTTTCTGATGAAGAGGTTTAATTGATCTAGATCTATCAATTTGATCATATTTCATAATCTTAGGTTGTTTAACATCCTCTCGATATGTGGGAGGAGAGGAGTTCCCTTTGGCTTAGAGCTGATGATCAGTGGGAATATTTCCCGTAAAAAATACCTCATTAAATCATCTAGTATGGTAGTTATTGATGTCAAAATGTTCTAGTGTTTCTTATTTAGTGTGGATTTAAATGTTTCAAAAAGGAAAGTCTAATTTACATACATATTTCCCTTTATCCATGAATAAATAGTGTGGATAGGGTGGAAACCCCTTATTAAGAGGAATCATATTCTATATCTTCTTATATCTCTAGGTGCCTGCAGTCTGAGTTTGTGAAATAGTGAAAACCAACTATTATGGCACTACTTCAAAATTATTTCCCATATAATCCATAATAATATCTATATCTTCCTCTAAAATGATGGTAAAAATTATCAATATGTTATGTTGACTGGTAATAATCATCTCATAAATCTTTGAGATATTGGGTTACTCTCCACCACTCTCCTCCCCCTTAGGAGTGACATTGAGGTCATCCTTATGCCCCTTTCTCTCACTGTACCATTTCTTTTATTGAGGCCTTTATGGGGCTTTATTTCACTCTCATATTCCATAAAAAAATTTATATGAATTATGAACTTGGTGGAGCTTTCAATCAAGATTATTGAGTGCACCCAAAATGAACGTGGACTATTATATTTTGAGAGGAATGATTAAGATCGTAGAAAGTGTTACAAACTACACATTTAAGAGAATAATGATATCCTTGTAAGACATGGTAACACTTCCCCTATCCCATAGGGATGGTGTTGAAGAATTTCATTGAATAGTAATTTATTATCCTCTAGATAATTTGAGGACTCTAGAAATAGTAGTCATGATAAAAATTCTTGAATCCTAATAGACTTGGGTTTAATTGGATCCTATGTCGACTTCTTCTGGTCCATCCTTAGATGTGAAGACCATGGGTGAAATTTTGGTGGTAAAAAATTCCCGTATCAATGCATGTTGGTGTTAATACTGGATGGATTCCATTGGACCTCCAAACACGATATTATTTTTTTGTTTTATCTTCATATGTGTATAGTGTTGGTTTAGAACCTACTCCGGATGGGATGTACACTCCACTATGAGGTATTTAACAACCTAACATTTAAGAATTCTCAACTCATATGTGCTACTATCTAGTTGATGATCCAAGATGAGGATCCATTTATTTTCCCTCCTCTCTACTAATGGATATTTTTCTTCATTGAAATGGGTGAATTTCACATGTTTGACCAATTGAATCATTCATTTTATAGACCATTTTATCTCCCAAAATTATTTTACATTACATGAAATCATGTATGGAGGATTGTACTATCATGGATATGGGGTTAAGTGAAATTTTCTATATTGAAATCATATTTTAATACATACATATAATAATATTCAATGATTATTTTCCTATGTATACCTAGTGTATGGTTACAAGAATCTAATTCGATTTTGAAATGTTTTTATAACCAAAAATCATTATCTATATAGAAGGAAGCATGGTCTATCTAGAAGAAAATATTTCTCATATCCAAATGAAGATATTTTCAACTCTAATAAGGGATTTTATTATTTTTTACCTGTTTAGATGTTTCCCCAACGATATACTCTATATAAGGTATTCACTCCTCCTTCAGGTCATGTTATACATCATAACAAGAGATTTTTTGTGTCAAAACATTTTTGGTAGGTTTTTCTCAACTATCTATATTCATTTTTTCCATGAAACATTCTTCCTAATTAAATGAATATTTATATACCTAGTTAGACTATAGAGGTCGATGTTTTGGTACAACAACTCATTTCTTATTGATGGAAGGGTTGGAAACCACTACTATGTGTCACATACTAATCGATTTTGGGTGTTCCTATTAGTTGATGTGGCACTATATATGGTTAAACCAAATTATATAAGAACCTATATGAGTGATGGTTCTCTTTCAAGGGGATTATTTCCTTCTCTATGATATATATTACAAATGTGAGGTTTCCAACGATGGATGGTATGTTTATGATCCTCTCAAGCTAAATTTTAAATTTTGTGATATTGACTATCATCATAGGTAGAGCCTCTTCATTGGATGAAGAGTTGATATATACTAAGGACATCAATATATACACTATATGGTCTCAAGGATAATGGAATTGTTAATTGTAGAAATATGAGCATCTTCCCATGTCATGGATTGAATATGACAGACTACTACCCAGGATAATGAAGGAATAATAGCTTTCTATGTGGTGGAAACATGAGTATGACAAATACTATCTGATTCCATGGAAATAGAGGTATGATTATTCTAGTGTGATTGTTTATTATAGGTAGAAATATGTGCATGCCTTTGGATCGTTTATAGATTATTCCAATCAAACCATGTTGAAGGGGAAATATGGGACTGATTTATATATGTATTCCACATCATAATATGATAATGGACATAAAAATGGGGGAAAGAATATTGGTATCATCATGTAGGGCCTATGAAGAATTCTCATAGAGATATTCATTAGTTGGAGTGGGAGTATGTGTATAGATATTGTATGCTCCATGAATAATCTATGTTTTTTCATTGGAAAGGATATGATCTAGTGTTGAGGGGGCCAATGGAACATACTAACTATCCTATACTAGTGCTAGAATATTATCATGATCATTATATGTCAATATGATATTCCATCAACCATGTTCAAAATTAATATGAACCTAACCAATGTTGATATTGAATTTTTTTTTGAAAAACCCCCGTCAAAATAGAGATATGAGCATGGTCATGTGCCTCATCTATTTCTGAAATATGTTTATAATCCTCTCATAATAGCAAAAGAATATGTGATTTATCTGAAAAATCCATATTGTCATGTTAAAAATAAGTATATGATTCCTTAGTATCTATAATTTTAATATGTTTTTCAACTATATCATTGGTGGGATATTACAATGAATCTCCTCTTATACTAACAAAATATATTAGCATATCAAAAAGGGTATGTGTAGGAATACATGCAAGAACATTATCAGTTTGTGTAATGTTCCTGCAAACAAAATCGATTAGTGTGGGGATATATTCCCACTCATATCCATAATTTTTCATCACAATATGTTGAATGGAATCTTTTTTATGGGTTATAATATGTTCCTTTTCCCGTTTTTTGTGGAAATATGTGGTATAACATGGTATGTTTTCCATGGGATATGAGTATACAAGGTTGGTTTAATTCTAGTTTATTAAAATTCATGATATGGTCATGAAGGGATATAATACTGATAACTGGTTTCCACATGTCTATATAGTAAGATTCATTGGAAGAAGATTGAATATTAATTTTTCCATATGATCTATCACATTTTGTGCCTGACAAGATATGTTGGATGACTAGATCTAAGTCTATGAGTGTCTTTCCCACTGGGATCCCCCTCAGTAAGCGACTGAGGGAAAGTTATCACATGGCACTGAAGAAAGATGATGAAATCAATGTTGGAAAACAATAGATTAGGTATATATTTAAAGATGACTGATTGGCCCACCTTCCTAAGAAAAGGAAATTTATGGTTGTCCCTCTTTGTAGATATACTCCTAAGTTAGTTAGTAGTGGTTACTGATGTCATAGGAATTGTCAGGGACTTCCATAAATGAGGTGGACAATGAGATTTAGTTTCATAGGGTCCTAATGGGAATCCTTGTGGGTTGGTATTATACCACGTCATTTGTATTCCATGAACAATATGGTTTCCACCTGTTATTGGTGGTTTCAGGTAGTTGACGTTTTCTTATAGTTCATATAGACTATTTCTGTTACTGTTTTAGAAGACCTCTTATTCGATGATTCAATTTATTTAGGTCAATATAATATTTTGGAGAAGTATTTATATGGTCATAGGGATACTAAGAAACATGGGCATAGATCATTTTGATATCTTAATAAAGAGACATTTTAAATTACCCACACACATGAAACACAATTTATTATTATTATTATCAATCCCACCTTTTTAGTTTTCATATTAATCACAAAAAAAATTCCCATGATGTGTGGAATCATTGTTTTTCATTATTTAAATATTCACATAAGGTTTACTATTTATATTTTCAATGGAATCTCAATCCAAATGGAATGCCATGCAGTCAAACCACATTTTTATTATTAAAATATTCCCATTGCCTTCATCATTTCTATTTTTAATGGCCTCCTAATATGATTATTTAAGGAACTATAATGTAATAATGGATTCCACATCCATTATGTGTAATGGGAATACATTCCGAAGGTAGGTAGTCACTTGGGATCCTTACTAATTAAACATTTGAACTCACATTTTTCAGAAAGATGAGAGGTTCGACTAATCAAATCTAGTTGGGGGGGGATTGTTACATACTCCATGATTCTATCAATGATTTATGATTTTTTTCAAGAAAATATTCCAACACCCAATACCAAATAGGTTTCCCAGTTTATTTAGAACCAATATTTTACTATCTTTGTTTGAGTATTCCCATCCTAGAAGCACATAATTGTCATTACCATATATATATATATCTATATATGATGTTATCCAACTAGTTATACATTAATAAATTCTATAACTACTTGAAGATATTGTGTTTGAACCTAAGAGATGCATCAAACATAAATTTTTGAGTTTAGAATCAAATCCCACATAATTCAAATGACATAGTTAATGGTCATATTAGTAAAGCTTTTATGTAGTTTTACATCATGAATAAAATTTTCATTTGGGGGATATTTCAATTTAGGATATGCATGATCAATCCTTAGAGAGGTGTCCTGATTATAATTTTCGGGAAGGAATTAGAGTTCCCATAGTTCATACATCTTAGTAGAACTTATGAAAAAAATATTACCCTAAGGCATTTCATTTATAGTATATTCCTTAGAGAATGATGAGAATATAGTACGGACATTAACCTAAAGGATTGAACCATGTTAGATACATTTCAATCCAGATAACAACATGTTTATTTTAAATATCTATGATTATGTGGGCCATATCCATTGTGAAGAAAAAATGAAAGAAAAATATTATACACAATATGTGAGAGTAACAAATTGAATAAATATAGGGATTACATAGTAGTGATTCAATGAAATGATTCATCTGGGATATGTAAATTTGAATAATATGAACATATTGTTTTATATTACACATAAGGATAATGAACCTATTTGGGAAAGTTGAGTATGGTTCATACCCTAAAAATATTTCTAAAGATAGGTATGGTCATGAGTCTTGTAGAGGATATGGCTCAATGTGATTATATTTTTTTGAGCTTCAGTAGGAGAAATATATGGTGATATTATAATATGGATGTTAAAATTTTAATTTAATCTAATATATCGTCAAAACAACTATAATAAACACCATTATAGATCATTGGAGGGGTACCTATGTTTATAATGTCCTGAAACCATAGATTGGGATGGGAATTATGATTTTAAGGCTCCCTAAGCTTCATATATCATTATTCATATGTACCTTTGAAGGAAAATATGGTATCATTGGGGAATACATATAAGGATTATATCAATAAGGTGTTATTTTTATTATATTAAGGGAATGAACATTTCAATACTCAAATACAACCTGAATAATTCTTGATGTGAAAAAGAATAGATAAATGAATAACATATTCATTGTACATGGGCTTGGGGGTTAAACACTTAGGCATTCATAAGGTAAAATAATTATAAGCACCAAAAAGGATATATCTCCATGAATAAAGGAATAATATTTCAAAAGAAATATTTAAAAATTGGATTTCATAGGTAGAATTATGGTCTTTATGAGAAATATTCCCTTTTAGTAAGAAATATATGATGATATTCACTGAATATAGTGGAGCTGGACATAAAAAGGAATTCTATATATATTTTTTCGACAAGAATCAAATTTCTCATAATTATTATGGCCCCTTAACCATTTGTATGAAAGTTATGGTAGATGTGACTATAATCATAGAGATTAATACATCATAATTTATAGAATATTAGATGATATGTAAGGATTATATTCATCTTAGAGAAGAAGGACTTATGAAATAATGAGTAAAACCCTTCAGATTTTTGGATTTCACGTGAATATCATGGTTCATACACTAATTGTAAAAAATATATGACCATGTTCATAGAGTTAAGGGTATGATGTCGCGTGATCATGAAAGGAAATGAGTTCCATGGAATCGAGTTACTGATATTTGGTCGGGTGATTATATGGGCTTTCACATCACCGAGATTTGTTATCATGATGATATGACCATCTCATGACTAGATGTCCTATAATCCATTATGAAATTGTGTAAACACATGTCAGTATGAAACTATCTCATATACAAGGAAGACCAATTTTTCCTTAAATTTTACAATGTTTTTGAGAAAATTTTGTTAAGTGGTAGGCCTTGAGATCACTTTCCTAGTCAACTCTAGAAATTTACTTCTTATTTCCTCTCCCTTTGTAAAATTATGTGTTCTTAAAATGTCATAGGGGTTTATAGATATCCCTCAATGTCCAAAATGATTCACATTGTAGACATTATAAATAACTACACTAATTTTAGTGGAAGGATTTTCCGGAAATGTCATCTATTTCTCAAATACATTCTGTGAAAAAATCACATGTCATAGTGTCATATCACAGTAAATTGAAAGAAAAATATATATAATTAGAAGTTTTCATCATGAACTACATTTCCACGAAGTTAGTCACATTATTTAATTAGCATGGTGTCATCAAATGATTCTGATGGTAACACATAAATATAAGTGACTACTTCCATTCCACGTCAAGGAAAATATTTCATAACCATGTTTCAAATTCAGTTTTGTTTTTGGTTAATCACATAAATCCCTGGGCATCATGAATAAAATAGTGATTGTGTCAAGTCATATTTATGGAAAACTATGAATAACTATGGACTTTGGAATTCATTAACCATTAATCTCTGTGAAATTTCATTAGTAAGATTGATTCATTTTATTGCATGAGAACCTCATCTCGAACAACATCTCCACTTGACATCAATTAATAACCTATATTTGAGGTTTGTAAACTGATCATTTGTCTCTATAAGGGCTACAGGATCACGTAACCCACCCACAAAACCCTCAATAGGTCATGCACATTAAAACTTACTTTCATACCAAAATGATACATGTTTTTTGAAATTTTTCAGAACATACTTCTTCTAGTGTTTTTATTTTATGCATCCACAATATTGTTATCCTCATTTTTTCATATGCACTTTTTTGTTAACGAACTCATGTTTATGAAATTGCTTGATAAATTTTAGGAGATTATGATAGTTATCGAGTATGGAATGTAATTATATGTAGATGGTTTGGTTGAGATCATTAAATGTGTATTCACTAAAATTTGGCAGTCTCCAGTTTTTGTATTTATATTGGTTTTTCATTTTTCAAAATTTTTCATATATATTTTTCATAAATTTTTAATAGTTTTTTATATTTTTAAGATATTAAATTACATTTTTGTATGAATTTAAATTTATGTATATTATTTATCTCATTTTTTAAATTCTATATATTTTCTAGTGGAAAATTATGTAATGTTGGTAAAAAAACATATAGGAAAATTTCCCATATTTTTTAATATACTTTATAGTTATACTTACTAACTCTAGCCTATTAAAAATGGTATACACTATTTGATGAAATATGAAATTAATTCAACATAATGTTAAATTGTATTCCACTATTATATGATTTTTTTTTCATTTTTCATAACTAAATATTCAAATTCACTTTGTTATGGTGCTTATGAATGGCATTATCATGTAATTTGATAAGCTATTAGATTAATATTTATCTGATTAAAAGTGTTATAATAGGTATTTTTTTCATCATAAGATTATGGTTAAGTTGTTTTTTAATGTATAACATAAATATTTTGACATTAATCATTCATCAGTTGGGTTTATTCTAAATGTCAGAAAATGTGAAAAATTTATTCATTTTGGGAAATTACCACTCAATATGTGCTAAAAATATGTTTTAACTTTGTTTCAGCTAAAATTTGTTGGACCATATATCATGTTTTTTCTATTTTTAGTTATATGATAGGAATTCCTCACTGATGATATTATCAATCTATCATTTACATTCAATCCTTGAGAATTATTATTCTAAAAAACTATAGTTTATAGAGATATTTACCATCTATCAAGAGATTCATATGATCTACGAATTCCCTAAGAGTGAAAAACCATTTGGATTATCTATAATAGATTATATTAGGCTTGTAGGATCTAAATATAGATGTAAATTATAAAATACATGAGGGGTGAATTGTATGTTAATTTTTTTAACCTTAATAAAATCTATGTTTAATAAATTTAAACAAGATAAATTCACAAAAAATATTTGGTTATTTTATAAAAGGATAATTGAAAGGACCCACGTCCAATTATAATGTAACTAAAATCAAAATATTTAATTTTAAGGACACATAAGAAAGTTTATCTTAGGAAACTATTCTACCTTAAAGCTTATTGATTCTTAATTTATAAAAGTATACAAGTATAAGAAATTACAAGAATGTTATAAGTTCATTCGTTAATAAAATACAAAAGAATTAAAACATGTAACAATAAAAATTAAATAAGTAGAAAATATTTTTAACCCATGTATAAGGGCATCCAACAACCTTGGTTTAATGTTCCTCGATTTATATATCCTTGAAAGTTTATGTTACCCACACAAGGGTAATCCATTAATAAAAATATCAAAAAACATCATGATATCCTCGCAAGACCATGATCTTTAATGCTTTTAGCATCTCTATATTCATATCCCCAAAATCCCTCGATTGATCATCAAATTAGAGTTTCTCTAAGTAGGATGAACATTATGTTCATAGTTAAACAATATGTTCATAGATTACACAATGCATGACAAGATCTCTCTCTAGAAATCAATACATCCATCACTTCTCAATGTTTTTAGCAATATTCAAAATCATCAAATGGATGGGGTATTTAAAGGAAAAAATTGTAAAGACAATATCCTACTCCAACTATCATATTCTTCCTCAGAATTTAGAGGGACCTATTTCGGTGTAACATAAACCACATTTTGTTAGAAAGATATTATATGACATTGTTTCACTTAATAAATCATTCTTATGTTTATGAAACTTATGTGAACTCAGATCCAATAAATATGGACCAATATTTTAAGGAAAATAAGTAACCATAACAATTTTGAATATTTAGATTCTTAATATCATGGGAAATGGAGTCTGATTATGTATACTAATGATGTTTGGTAAAATAAAAATTCTTAATTTGAATTTGGAATGAAACAAAGTCAGATTTTGGATATAAATAAAATATTTTTTTGGATAGAAAGAGTGCCTGTTTTTTTATAGAAATAGAGTCAGATTTTGAATAGAAATAGAGTCTGATTTTGGATATAAATAGAGTCTAATTTTAGAATAGTAATGAGTAAGAATTTCTGAGAATTGGGAGTAAAGATATTTGAGAATTCATACACTAAATTTTTGAGAATTTAGAGTCTAAATTTATAAGAAATTGTAGTTATAATTTCATATAATTCAGAGTGTAAATTTTTGATAATTTGGAGTCTAAATTTCTGAGAATTCAGATTTAGACATTCTGAGAAATCGGAGTCTAAAATCTTATGGAATCATGGTCTAAAAACATATTGAACTGATGTATAAAAATAGTGTCACTCAAATTCTATTACACAATAAAGTTTCGAGTTTTAGATAAGGATTTGATTATTCATAAGTTAATTTGGTCTTAAGAAAAATATGATTATGTTTAGATAAGAAACATCAATCATAATATGTTAAATAATGTTACGGGTTATGAAAATAATATTTCTTAGAGAATGAAAATAATCTTTAAGGAAAAAGTGTCTTTGATTTTAAAAAAATAATGGAATAGATAAGTCATAATGTTAAGAACTCACATAACAATCTACACTCTTTTGGAAGTCGCAAACCACTTTTCAAAAAAGAATAATATGTTTAGAAATCATTAAATAAAAACATATCTCTATTATATTTACGGCTTAGTTAATACTACTAACCCCCCATAGGTGTTTTCGCCTTAGGATCATATTACTTGGTTACAAAAATGTCTAGAAGGCCTTCCATTTTCTTACAAAATTCATCTTTGGATTAATGTTTCCCTTTCATTATAATTTTATTCCTTTTAGTATACTTCCCTTAGATATGATTTTGTTTTTTAATCTTTTCTCCACATTTGTGATTTTCAAAAAAAATGAAGGGGAACAATATTTTTCTACATGGATGTTTAGAAAAAAAATCAGTATTAAACAAAGTATAAAAAAGTGATTTCATTAATATTGAATGAATGATTTTAGTACAATAAATGGTATGAGATTTAAAAAAATCAACGATCCTTATTCATATATGGTAGAATCTTTTTAAGGATGGCCTTCATATTATTTATCTCATTATGATCATCTTGATACTTATTTACCATGTCTTCTTACTCTTGAATCTTATTTATGCGAGATTGAATCATTTCTTTTCATGTCTTAACAACTTCTTATTTCAATTTTAATTTTTCTATACAAACTAAGATATGGTATTCATTTAATTATTTGGGTAAATAGAAATATAATTAAGATTTTTATAGACATCATTATCCTCTGTATTTTGAAAGGATAACCTTGATTCAGCCTTTCAGAAAGATTCTTGAACTTTTCATAAGACTTGTTGATGGAATCTATGTCTATATCCATATAATAAATAAAAATATTTAGATAGTCAACTAAATACTTTTTCTATGATGTAAATTTATTTCAATAAATTCTATGATCATCATATCAGATCATGGAAAATTTTAAATCCATTTCATGCCTGATTAAATGTTCTATAAAAACATTTATAGAATTTAGTTTCTTATTGAATGAATGCTGAGTAAAATAACACTGATAATAAATAATTAGGATGAATGGTATTGAATCAACAAGCTTTATTATATATTTCACAACAAATTCATGTCCCATGGATGATGATGAATCAGAATCTGAAGCATCTTTCACTGAAAGATTATCCTTCACTTCTTGAACAATCTATGAAATAGATGATCCATCTACATCTTACTGAGGTGTAACAAGAAAGTATAACATTATATTAGTAACATAATTTTCATCAAAATTTACAATTTCAAGTTTTTTTTCTCCAAAAATAACTTCCTCTTCATATTCCTAAATAATTTTGTCATTGTCCTCGCCCTCTTAAATGGAATAACTTTTATTAACTTCTTCCTGTTGAGAATTTTCATTCTATTTATCTGATACGATTTCTGTGGATGAAGCTTTAGAATTTATTTTTGAGATTTTATCAGAAGGATTACTCACTTCATGATACTCTTCCAATATTTTGATCACATTTTCATTTTCTGCATTATCATATTCTTATTGTTGTTGTTTAATTTTATCATCTTAAAAAATCATTTCTGGAACCGAAGGATCTTTCAGAAAGGATTATGATAACTAAACATGCTTGGATGCATTCTCAACATCTTTTAACAATGAATGAAAAAGAGGAGCCTCAGATTCATTTTCATTATTACTTTTATCATTTCCTTGTTCATTTGATATTTTCAGCTTCAATAATCGTCAATTCCATAGCCTCCATAGGGTCATGTCAAAAAACACGATAACCTTCCATTCTCTTCTTCTTATGCTCCATCCATTTAGAAAATAATTGATGAGAAAACATATTTTTATTCTTTATTTTAAGCGGTGATGATTGGGGTTGTAGAATATGTTCTATTGAATGAGCTTCTAGCTTCTTATATTTTCTTTTCATAGAAGATTCAGTAACCTTGTCATTATTAGAATTAGATAAATTATCCATACCATGAAGATCATAAAAATCTACAGATTCAACATTGAACACTATTTTCATTGTTCTAATTGTATCTCTATTGAGTAACATAATCATTTAATTCATATCCTTTGAGGTGCATAGGGTCGTGAAAGATTCTAAGTACAATACTATAATCATTGAAATGATCACCATACACAATATGACCTGAGACATTATGTTTCCATTCATGACGTTATTGATTGTGATATGGTTGCGTTTCACCAAATTTATCGTTCCTAGGTTCTCCAAGAAATATAAGAGAAAGATATCACCAATTATGATTGAATCCTAATCACCCAACAAGGGATAAAGAAACATTGCATTCACAAAGAAACCAACCTATTGTTTTTTGATAGATGAAAAATATTAGGTTTCTTGAAATTCATTAGAATAAATAATTATTAAGTTATATTCTTCACAAAATATCCGTCTTTGTTGTGTAACCGATGTTAGAATAGGATAGCTTCACCTTAATAAGGGATATCTAGGATGTTGGTGGACTTATTAAAGGAAAAAGAGTATGGTCTTCCAGAGCTTCTGAAGATAAACATATTTCCATAACGATGATCATAGAATGTATTGAATCATAGAATTACACTATAATATATGAGTAGAATAGATAATTATTTTTATCCTTATAAATAAAAACAATTTTCTATCAATTTAAATTTATAATATTTGATGTCAAATAATTAAACTTCAGAATTATTTTTTGAAACACTAAAATTTCTTAGATCATTAACCAATTCTTTGGTTCCTTACAATGATGAGACTACATCGGAGTGTGAGGAGAATCTTCTAGGGACATTTGTAATGTAAGTAATTTGAAGAATTGCAACAGATCACTTAAAGAGTGATAGATCCTCAACGAAAAAAACTGAGATAACCAATATGGGATGAGAAGATGATTTCCCTTTAAATCAGCTTCTCTGCGACGATTCAAAATCTCGAATAGATCCAATGGTTTAGATTAACCTGATCAGATCTAATTATTGATATAAATGATGAACTAGTATTTTGAAGGTTCAGAACTTTTGAGTTTTTTAAGGAAAAATAATATTTTAGGAAAGTGAGTTCGATGGATTTTTTATAAAACAAGATAGAAATGCATATAAGTAAAAATACAAGTAACAAGTTTTAGGTGAAGAAAAATTAAATCCATATTACATAGAAAGAACTTTTAGTATTGATAAGGTTATTCTTGAAGAACATAGGTTCTATAATGTTTTATTAGGAAACTAAATATTTTAGATATCAAATTTTTTTGGAAAATAAGTTTTTATGTTCAGGAAAAAAAATTAACGTATGTTCTCCCCCTATGAAAATGTGTAACATAATGTTAGGAGAAAGGTTTCAATAAAAGATAATATGTAATATTATCTTAAAGTTATCATTCTTAAATTTTATTTAATGTATTCAAATCTATCAGAGGTTAATTATATTGAAAATATGTCATCAAATTGTTCTTGTGTTCTGATAAATTGTAAAATAATATGTCCTTTTAGTGCGTGATCACTAAGAATGTGATGCTTAATGACTATGATATTTTCACAGGAGTGATGTGTAAGATTTTTTCTTAGGGAAATAGAACCAGTATTATCACACATTATCGGTGTTTTGATAAAACTCTTTCCATAGTATGTGAGTGTGTGTTGCATCCACAACACTTGAGCCCAATAACTTCCATATGCTACATATTCAATTTTATCAATGGAAAGTGCTACTGAGTGTTAGATATTTCATGTCCAGGGAACTGATGAATCACCTAAAAAAGGAAAATTTGTTTATGTACTTTTCTTATCATTAATAAATTCAACAAAAACTAAATCCAAAAAACTTTTTATGACAAAATCATTTCCAGAAGAATAGAAAAGTAAAAAATACATGGTTTTATTGAACACAGGGAAAAAATATTTTCACTATTTTCAAATGAGATTCATTTCGATTAAATTGATAAATTTCTCATAATCATACTGAATACATATGTTTGGATGACTAGTTGTTATGTATAATACTTCCATTAATACCCTTAAAGGATGTTTGATCTACCGTTTTCCCAACATCATCAAGATTAAAAGAATTTTATATACCAATTTGGCGTATTTATAATTTTAGTGTTTTCATATCTATACAATTTAAGAATAACATTAATATAGCTATTTTGAGATATATATGATTCTTATGGTATATGACTGATTTTAAAACTAAGAAAAAATGTCAACATACCCATCACACTCATTTAAAACTCATATTTCACGAGATTCAAAAATAAACTAATTAAAGATTAATGAGTCAATCTAAATATAATGTCATAAAAATAAAAATTAACATTAAAATCATTTTTATTATCATTTATTATAAATGGTTTGGTAAAAATTTCCCTTAAAGTAATTGTTTTGTTACAGAAATATTGTAAGTCTCTCATACGAGGCATTATGGGCTTGTTTATGACCATATAAGGCTTTCTAATTTTTGAAAACATGTTTAGGATGTTTTTTGTCTTCAAATATATGTGGTTGTAAAATAGAAACGTCCAATTTACCATATCCATTAAGGAAATCACACTTTAAGTCAATTTGAATTTTTTTGAAATTGAAATATTATTCAAAGGCTAGTTGCATTCGAATAGATTCATGTCCAGCTATAGGGGAGTTTTGTTCTTCATTATCTATGCCATCTTATTGATTATATCCTTTTTAACTAATATTACTTTACTTCTTACAATGATTCCTATTTCATCACATTTATTTCTGAAGAGTTATTTTACACCAATCATAGAAGTTTCGTTAGGTCTTCCAACCATGGACCAGACTTTGTTCATTTCGAATTAATTTAGTTCATCATGCATGGATTTAATCCAATAATCATCACCTAGAGCATAACTACTGCTTTTAAGTTCTAATTGGGAATGAAATGATCGATTCTCAACTTCATTTCATAAAAACATATGGTCCTTATAGGTTTATTTACATCACCAATGATACTATCACATGGATTATTTTTAGGAAACAACTAATTTATGTTATATAAATAATTTTCATCAACATATGGTAAAAATTATTCTATGGTAAATATTTCAGAAATATTTTCTTATGTATTTTACTTATTATAAGAATATTCCATCAAATGTTGATAATAAATTTTTTAAAACACATTTGATCTTGTTGTATGGGGTAGTTTAAAAACAATAAGATATGGTACATCAAATTTAACACGTAAAATTTATTCAAAAATACACGATTTTTTATTAGACTCTATAAGACAGATAATTAGTGGAATAGACTATGAAAATACCTTCATTGGAATTGGGTGTGAATTTATGTATGTTTTCTTTAGTATTCAATATGAAAATGTTTCATCAGAATACGCTGATGTAAGAAACATTAGGTTTTTGACCAGTCCACAGTTCATATGGTGTTTTATTAAGAAAATGCCTAATTAAACCTTTCTTAATAGTATAAAATGATGTACTTTAAACTTTAGACAAATTTTTTTAGCAATATAATATTCAGTCAACATGGTTTATTTAATCTCGTGATGAATTCCATTTCATCTTTTTACAACACCATTTTTTTGATGATTCTTAGAGGAGAGATGTTATGATTAATGACTTTCTTAATATAGAAATTTTCAGAATCTGAATTTTCAAATTCTCCCACATGATCATAATGAATAGATATCAATAAGAGGTTTTTCTCATTTTTAACTTTGGAAAAAAGAGCCATAAGATAAGAAAAGGCTTCATGTTTCTTTTCTAGGAAATATACATAAGAAAATCCAATGTAATCATCAAATAATACAAATAAATTTTATTTGCTTACAATGCTTCTAGTCTGTGATGGTTCAAAAAGACCCATATGAACTCGATTTAATTCATCAAATGATGAGACTTCAATAAATCATTTAAAACTTGACCTGATTATAATTACATATTAATAAGGATACAATAATTTTGAAGAATCAAATCTATGTTATAGTAGATCCTTAAAATGTATTTTCATTGAGAGTTTTCATAAGTTCCTAATATTATAGTGTCATAGTATTCTATTCCATAACCAAGATTAATCTTACATTACACTAAGGAATTGTAAGTCTTGGATCCTATGTTCTTCTATGTTATGTGTATAATCATTCTCATGCCTATTGGCAAAGAGAATGAACTATTACTTGGAATTGTGTACAAAGCATTATCATTCCTAAAATTTACAAGGAATCCTTTAAAACATAATTGGTTTATTCATATAGGGTTTTGATTAAGACTGTTAACAAATAATACATCTGATGTTAATTCTTCTCCAATAAGAACAACGTTACCTATACCAACAATTTCTCCATAAACAATATATTCAAAAGTTAATTTTCCTCCTTTTATATTGGTAATATTTTCAAATAAGTTTTTTATTCAAGTCATGTGTCGGGAACATTCACTATCCAATACAATGTGTTTTTGTTGGCACTTAAATTTTATTCTTGAATATAAAATAGTTAAACATTCCTAATGAAAATATTCTTGGATCCAGAATTTTTAGAAAGTAAAATATTTAGAATCCACATTTTCTTAGAAAAATAATATTTTTGTAAACATAAAGATTTTGTAATAATGAAAGAAATTTTTTCCTCCAAATGTCCACCATTTTGACACATTGTCCCAAAAAGAATACTTCTGTGATCAAAATAAGTGTGTCTAAAACATAATATTAATGAGTATAACCAAATACAGATTTATTCCTAAGAGGATGAAGTTGTGAATACATTTTATCAAATTCTTTCCTTCCCAATGTAAAATTTGATAAAACATTTTTTAAGGAAAAATTAATAGATTTTAGCCTAACGAATCAATTCAGATCCCCATAGTCTTCATTCTTGTAGATTATGTTATTATTGAAAACATTTTTCTTAGAAATAAATTTTTCTAAAACAACTGAATGTTTATCCTTCTAAGAATTAACTTCCTTATGATTTTTTAAATGATTTTCAAAATCAAGAGTTTTTTATCAAGATCATTAGAAAGATCTGATACTTCATTTATTAAAATTGAAATTCTTGAATTTTATCTTAGTAACTTATTTTTTATCTTATAGTTCTTATTCTTCAGTAATTTAGCATCTCCAGAAACTTATTAAAATGAAGGTAAGGTATTATCTTTTATTAATTATGATTCTTCATCTACAGATTCATAATATTTTTCCTCTTGAAAATTTCCAATTAATGAACTATTAGTAAAAGATTCGATATTGTGTACTTTAACCATAATACAATGATTTTAGTAGGTAATCTATAAATACGATCGATATTCTTCTGAGAAGAAGATTCATATTATAAAAATTCATCTGAAGAATCCCCACCATTGGAACTTCTAGTGTTATTAGCTTTGATGACTTTCTTAGAATTAGATTTGTATTAATTATTTTTGTTCTTTTCAGAATGATTTTCCTTTCTGTCTTTTCTCATGATCATAGGACAATAAAGTTAAATATGTCCAGCCATTTTTCAATCATAACATGATACATCAGAATCATTCATATTTTTTTATTCATTCTTTTTATATCTATACTTAAAATCATTCTTTCACAAAATCTTGTCATTCTTTTGAGAATGGTTAACTAGTACAATTTTTGACTATTCATTATCACTAGATTCAGATTGCACAACATATTTCGTATCATTATATCTAGTTAACGTTTCTAGATTCTTATAATTTGTTGTGTTAGTAAAATAAATTCTACCATTACTATTTTATTCTTATTTAAATATGTATCTCTTTTACTTCTGGATTCATGATGATGAAGAGTTCCAAATAACTCATCAAGAGTAATTTTAGATACATTTCTATTCTCATTAATATATTTCCTTTTATATTCCCACTCATTGGGAATGATATCAATTATCCTGTCCATTGCAACAACATCATCATGTTATTTTTCTCCCATAGAATGAATATTGTTGAAGACAATCATAAATATTTGTTTCACTTTACAAACTAGTTCTCCATAAAAAACATTAAACCATGATATTTAGATCATAACATAGTTCTTCTAGTTTCAATCACATTTGATGTTCCAAAGTCTGTAACTTCTTGTTACATCCATATACTATTTGATTCTTCACAATAATATATTTTTTGTTGTTATTTCTGGTCATGGAACATAAAAGTGTATTTTTTACCTTGTAGTTTAGTAGATATTATTGTTTTTCCTGATTTTTAAATGTTCTGATTTCCATGTCAGGACTTTTTTATTCACAAGTTGACATGAATAAAATATCCACTTTTGTGTTAATAACAAATGTACACACCCTATCACTCCAGTACACATAAAAATTACCATAAAAATTTTGTGGTATGGTTGGATTTAAATTTTCTATTGAACTAGTGATCATTCCTACCATTTTATAAGAAAATTACTTTTTGATAATTCTTATTAGTTGTAAAAGAAGAAACTTTATGAAAAACCTGAACAACCAAATTTAAGCAAGAAAAGTTCAGTAATAAAACATATATTTAAGTATAATTATTTCAAAAACCTACTTTGATTCCATTTTAGGATAAAATATATATATATATACATGCTCAAATACAATATGGGTGAATTTAATGCTTATAAAATTAAATTTTAAACATAAGAAAATATATGTTTAACAATGTTAACCATGGTAAATTCAAAATCCCTCTTTGGATCATAAACAACTTGATTATTGGAAAGGCCTAATTCCAATTATAATGAACTCAAACATAAAAATTTTTGTCTTAAAGAAACATAATCATATTAATCGTAGGAAATATTCTACATTAAAGTGTATAAAATCTTATTTATTAGAGTATACAAGTATAATATTGAATAATAATGTTATACATTTTTCTTTGACAAAATACATCAGAATTATAACATGTAAAAAAGTAAACAAGTAGGATATCTTTTTACCCAAAGATAAGGGTATCCAACAAACTTAGATAATGGTCCCTTGAATTATAATTTCAAGAATTTATATCATAATCACACCATGGTAATCCATTAATAAGAATATCAGAAACATTATTGTTATCCTTGAAAGGCCTTCATCATTATGGTTGTCATCACCTATATCTTCTTATCTCCAAAAAACCCTTGATTGATCATCCAATGGGAGTCACACTATGAAGGTTGAAAAAGATATTTTGGGAAGAGAAATATTTACATAGATCACACAAATCATGAGCGTCTCTATCTAGAATTTACTACATCCATCACATCTCAATGTTTTAATTTTTATTTGAAATCTTCAAATGGTTGGGGTATTTGTAGGTAAAAATCACAATGGTCATGTCCCCTTCATATGGTCATATTGTTCCTCGAATTTTAGAGGGACCTATACTTGGGACACTTAAACAAAAATTCATTAGAAACAGATTATGCGGCATTGTTTCATTTATGAAAACATTCTTAATTTTAAGAAACATACATATACTAGGATTCAATAATGTTGGAATGATATATTAAGGAAAATAAGTAACCTTAACAAGTATGAATAGTTGTATTCTAAATATATTTGGAAATAGAGTCTGATTATAGATACTAATAAAGTATTCTTAAAATTCAAATTAATAGTATGAAATTTAATAGAAATAGAGTCTGTTTTTGGATTGAAATAGAGTATGATTTTGAATAAAAATAGTCTGATTTTGGAAAGAAAAGAAGTCTGATTTTGGATAGAAATAGAGTTTGTTTTTGGATATAAATAGATTATCATTTTTGGATAAATTTAGAGTCCAAATTTCTATGAATTTGGAGTTTGATTTTTTGAGAATTCAGATATCGAATTTCTGAGAAATCAAAGTCCGAATTTATAAGAATTCGTGGTCAGAATTTTTGAGAATTTAGAATCTGAATTTCTGAGAAATCATAGCCTGATTTTTTTATAATTCAGATTAAGATCTTCTGAGAATTCAGAGTCTAAAATATGATGTAATTGGAGTCTAAAAATAGATGGAATCAAAGATTAAAATATCAAGACACGAGTTCATTGAAACTGTACGGTTCTAAGGTTTAGATAAGGATCTGATTATTTTTATGGTAATTTGGTCTTGAGATAAATACGATTAATCTTAGTTAAGAAACATTAAGAAAAACAAGTAAAAGCATGTTATTGTTTAATAAAATAAATCTATTTATAGAATGAAAATAATCATCAAGGAAAAAGTGATTTTGATTTTCAAAACATAAAGGAATGATTAAACCATAAGATATATTATTGACATAACAAAACTATTGTTTTATGGCCTTATTTTTAAGACACTTATTTATTTCTTCATTCTTTTATCCAATCATTACACATAGAATAACATATGGGTTCATGATTTGGGTTGATGTTTTTTTCATAACTATCATATAAGCGTTATACCCTTTTGAAACCCTCATTGGTATTAGATACTCTTCAATGAAATTTTAGTTGAATAATAAAAATATTAATGGAACATAAAGAATATATTATCTAGGTCAATGAAGCAATTTTTATTGAAATCAGAATATTGCATGAGTTTTTAAAATACTATATCATATTACACACTGAAATGTGCATTTATATTCATGATGTTACCAAGACCACCACCAATAATATTTTAAATAAAGGATACGTGGATGAATTTAAAAATGATGAAAAATACAGAATCATTGTATGTGTCCACTCAATCAAATATAGAAAGATTTAGGTCATAGACAATAGTTCAAAATTTATTAAACCACAATATGATTATTTCCATTAAATCAAGTATGGTACATATAATGTTTTATATTAAATTACTCATCTCTTTGAAACAACTTTTTTAATAAGGCCATTTAAAAATGACATTCTAACTAAAAAAGGACATTTGCAGTGCCTTTTTTAACATATATTTTGGGCCAAATTGCTGTGACTCCACCCAAAATAACATCCTAAAACAATGGTTGTTATTTTTTTAACTATAATACCGAGAAATAAAATCAATATGACCTTTTGAATTCTGTTTTGAGTAGAATTTATATGAAAATTACATTTTATGAAAATTAAAAAAACCACACTAGAACATTCTCACCCATAATCCAAATAGAAGGATATAAAAAGCTGAAAATGTTTTCTACTTTTGAGATAGATTTAATGATGATTTGAATGATATAGGTAAGGTAAAATTTAAATGTTTCCATATTAATTTACTATTAGATCATAAAAAACATAAAATTTTATTATAATAACCTTCTGTTAAAAATAATTTTTC
Organism: Viscum album; assembly: GCA_963277665.1. Taxonomy (NCBI): domain Eukaryota; kingdom Viridiplantae; phylum Streptophyta; class Magnoliopsida; order Santalales; family Viscaceae; genus Viscum; species Viscum album. Next base: position 445,702,859 of record OY728137.1, on the reverse strand, counting down.
CATTCACAAGATTTAATTTTCTGTTTGGTGTAATGAATACACCCGAAGTAGTTTCATTAGTATTTTACGAGTGTACTGATGTGTTGAATTTTGTTTAACAGGTTTTAGATAACCATTAAATATTTGGTTTACTGAAGGAACAAATCCTGTTTTGAGGAAAATTATCTAATCGTGAAGTCTTATACATAATCTATTATATAAAATATATATATAATAAAAAGTAACCTCAAGAAGTAGAATGATATTCCTATAATAAAGGAAATATAATGGTCATGTGTAGAAAAGATATTAGTTACTTGGATTAAAGGGGTAGAATATATAGATTCTCAATTTTTAAAAATGTTGTGTCAGTATTATGATTAATTGGCATTACTTCCACTCCATGAAGAAACATAGGTTTATTTAAGTGGTTGTTTCTATTTAAATGTTCTCACACTATTATGAAGCATTTCATTCCATAGTGTAAGAATTAAATTATTGGTGAAGTTGTGATCACTCCATAGAACATGGTTGTGGTAACAATAGGATAATTCATTCACATGAATAAATATTGATCAGGTCATGGTGAATATGATCACACTATAACATGTCATGAGATAAATAAGATCACACATAAACATAATAATTATTTCTTGTGAGGTGTGTTCTAGGTTTAATTACATGAGTAATATTTTTTTAGAATCATAAATTACCTCCACAACTTGAACGGACCTACCATAAATGGTTTGAGTCTTAATATGATCATAAAAAACCACAATGTATTTTTTTCAATAACATAAATGATTCTTATATCTATAAAATATTTATTTGATTGTGGATTTAGATTAATACACAGTGAATAAGATCATGTCAAAATTTGGGTGTTTCTATCATGGGTAACACTCTAATAATGGAGGTAAACCTATGAAGGTATCAAATCCGTGAATTTGAATCCATCATAGATTTCATGGAATTATATTTTACCTAGGTTACATAATTTATGGATAAATTTTGTTTAAGAGGAAAAATATTGAGTTAATAAATGAATTTTTTTTATTTATTAAGGGTGAAATAAATCATATATTTAATAGAAGGAATAAAAAGTAATATTACAAGGAACCTATGTTTTTATATAATGAAATCATCTACAAAATATGAAAAGTGGATTTTTTTAGGATAACCATTAAAAATATGAAGTAATGGAGGAATAATATCACATTAACATCACCATTTTTGGTATGTTGTTTATCATTTTTAAGGCTTATTTTTTAGAGATTATAATATAAATGTTTTTTTATTTTCATTATCTAAAAGTTGTTGATAGATTAATAACAAGTGGGAGTGTCCCTAGTATCACTACTGTATATGCACTACACTATATTATAAAATAGAATATATAATTTTATCCTTGGTATATTGGAACAACATTATAATATTCTCATTATATTATACTTTTATAATGATCTATGAAAAATCATTTTATCACTGTATTTAAATTTTGAATTTGGATGATTATTGGTGCATGTATATTTATAGGTTTGTGGATTTATTACAAACACAATAACAGATATAGTGGAATATAAATTAATGAAACACTTAAATACTCCACTTACCCTATTAGGGTATTTTGTTTCTTTGGATACAAAATGTGGTATTAAATAAAATTTTTTATTTCTTGATGAAAAAATTATTTGAAGATTTCTAATATAGATAATGTGTTTAATCAAAATTTATTTTTATTCTTTTACATTCAAAACATCCGTATATTTAAGAATATAATGAGGTCTTACTTATTATTGATTAGATTATACCTTTTCCAAACCATAAATATCAAATACAAATAAATGTTATTCATAAATTTAAATGACTAAAGATGAAAGAAGAGATCATAATGTTTATGAAAGGGAAAAAATCCCTATCTAGGGACATTTTTAATTCAATATAAATGAACTTCATATACTATAAATCATCTATTTCATGTTAGTGAATAATTTTATAATATTTACGATGAAGATATAATGGTAAAATAAACATTGTATCAATTACCAAAAAATCATGTTTCTTGATTTGATGATGAAGCTAAATGAAAATATTGATTGTTTCTTAAAAATAATCAGTGAAGATACGGGATGAATCTATAAGATTAATGAAAAAATGAAATATTTCTAAACCATGATTAATTTTTTTGATGAATACTTCCATTGATGAATTATAAGGATTCATCGAATGGATAGAATGTTCTCATAAAAACGTATCTTGAAGATATTTAAAAAATTTAGTTGATTATAAAATATATTTGAATTTTGAAATCATATGTATATAAATATCCAATGATATTTCTTTTCAATACATCTATAAACAAGGAATTACATAAAGTGACAAGAGTTACAGAATATTTTAGTGATGAAGTTTTGTCAAATTTTCTTAGAAAATTAACTAAATAGAAAAGAAGATATGAAGTAAATCTACTAATAGATTAAATTAATTATTTAGTATAAGGCCCTAGCCTTAAACCTGACATAATATTGAGTTATTACAAGATTACACATTGAGGATCTATTCAGGTTTAGAGTTTTAGAGAATTAGATCATGAAACTTGTATTACATTCCACATTTAAACAAAGTGGTTACATAAAAGATAGTATTCATTCTTCCCATAAACGAAAGCATATTTAAAATAAAACATGGATTATTTCTTGACACATCCATGACACTATCATCACATCATGTACCTTTCCCTTGACCTGTGAAAAACATTTCAAAAACTTGGGATGAGCATAAAAATCTCAGTAAGGTATACACAAAGAATGAAAACTGTTAGTTTTTCAAACATCAAGTAAACCATGTATACTTTATCAAAGTAAAACCTTCATCTTCATGAAGTAGTAAAAAACTCTTCACTGAATAAAATATCATTACTTACCTTTTTGTAACCAAAGGATTACCATAAAACACATATAAAGAACACATAACATATATAAAGGTAACTTGGGACATAAACATACTTAAGTGGAATAACTATACGGTCGACTTCCACACAAATCACTTAATGGAATAGCCATACGGCCAATTTCCATACATACTTAATGGAATATCCATATGGTCGACTTCCATACCCAATGCATTGGAGGTTATAACGTAACCACTCGTCCTGGTATTCACGGCACCACCCGTCATATGGTTTATCACGTAACCACCCTCAAATGTCCAAGTACCAATATAAAATCATAAAACCAATATAAAGGAATGATAACATTCCCACATTTCAATCACAATATATCATTTAAATATATTGACATAATAGGATCCTTTATCAAAACCATTTTCAATACCAAAATACATAAAAGAGTATATGGTATTTATTTTATTTTAAAAACATTACGGCTTGTTGAGGAAGCCAAAGACCAAATAATACTCACGGCAGCGAAAAAGGTCGTTGTCACCACGTACGTTAAAAGAAACATTCTTTTTTGTTGTTTTGTAAAACGCTTCGTAGAAAAATATTCCTCTTGTATAAAAGTAAAATTCAAAGGGGTTTATACACCGTATAAAATAAAGTTTTGTATAAAATGAAATATGCCTCAATGAAAGGAGATTGAGACGAAGTCCCTTACCTCACGTCCGACTTGACTCGATCGTTCTTTAACATCCTGAATAATAAACTTGAGTTAATTTCTACTTGATTAAGAACCTTTTTAAATTTCATTGTTCCTTTTATATCACTTATTTCCATGTTGTAAACATTATGTAACCATTTATGTTAACAATGTTTGTTTTGTCGATATTTGGTTCTTAAGTCGAAAATGGACTTCTTACAATTACATGTTGTTCGTGTGGTCAAAGTTTCTTTATATCCAAAATGACATTCCTGATTTGGATAGCATATATATCATATATATCCAGCATATACATGTATTTATAATATTACATAATCATTTAGAGGTAAGAAATGAAATGCACCGTTCATGGAGACGGTAAGCCGTACGTATGCATGAACGCTACTTTCATTTCTTTGTCATATTAATGGAATTAAAACTAAATGAGAGGTATGTATATTTTAATTCCAGAATTATATTCATCATTTAGATGTATCTTTAATTATATATATCCATTATATACATGTACTTTTAATAGTACATTACATTTGGGGATAAGAAATGAAATGCACCGTTCATGGAGACGGTAAACCGTACGTACGCATGAACACTACTTTCATTTCTATCTCATAATTTAATGGAAAGAAATAATAATTATATATAGGTATATTATAATTCCAGTATAAAATCATATATAATAACATTAAATCCATCATTTATACGTCCCACGTATGGCATTAATGAATCACATCACTTTGAGGGGGCGGTAGTCCGCACTTCCTAAAATGAAGATATTGCGTATACCCATAATGGAAGCCATAAAGGTAAGACACAAATGAAAAATACTGAAGCTTAAGTAAAACATAAACATATTATATATAATATATAAATATAGTTACATCTTTATGGCCACCTTTGAAGGTGTTATATGAGTGTTGAACAATCATCGTTTCGTGAGGCAGAAATTTGCCATCCACGGAAACAGTATGTTCTTTAACCATTAGATGTAGGTGTGTGTAATTGTATATCAAATAATTATTATAACAACATCCTAGTATATTTAAGATACTGGATTTTTTACAAAATAAATGAATAAAAAGAGTTTAGGGGGTTGGAGAGGCAAAATAAAACAAAAGGACTCAAGTGAACACATTACCTTAAAATCGGGTAACTCCCTTTGGTTTGACCTCAAAGGCTTCCTTGGGAAGACTTCTTCCCAAAGGGAGGCTTCAAGGATTAAGAGAGGGATGTTTAGAGACAAAATGGTCAGGGTTTGGTCGAGACAAAGGCTTTGGGAGTGTGGGTAAGGAGGTAGAGGTGGGGGCCTTTTATAAGAGAAGAGGAGGGGCACTCTTGTAATGTTACAAAATGTTACTTTATTTTCAAAAGAGTTTCGGATTTTAAAGGTCCAACATTGATGTATTTCGAGGATAAAGTGATAAGGGTTCTAAATCCACTCATCCAATAGGCTTTGGACGTGTGTAGGTCTTAGATATTACATTATCATTCCATTTTATTTAAATCATTAAATAATGTGGTCATCGCTGCATCATCATGATGTCATAAATAATTTAATTTATTTAATGTCAAAAAATTATATAAAAAAAACTATGATGTAGGAAATCGTTTTAGCTTTCTAATTAATATTTATAGTAAAAAATCTGACTTGTATAACCCCATGTAAATTTTTTTGTAGTAAAACATCTCATGTGTCTGTCATTTTTACTTTAACATTAAATAAAATGTTATTTATGTCATTTCCCAACCAAAGTTGCTCCATGGGTTCCCCAAGTTGACCCATGGCTTGTCTTGGTCCTCCATGACACATAAAATAATGGTAGGACATGTGTCAAGGTATTCTCATTTTATTATAATATCATTTTTTCCTTAAATTGCACTAATTACCTCTAATCGCGATTAAAAACTTAATAAGTTACTATTCACCGAAAAATTATTTTAATCTCATTGAACCAAATTTTACTTCTTAATTACAACCATGTATGTCGGATTTTTCAAATTCAAAACACACAAGTGGTAAAATTTCATTTAAACGAAAAATCAGTTTTTATAAGTACCACTTAGTGGTTTCACTATTCATCAAAAATTGAAGTTTTTCAGAAAAATACCAAAAATTCACCCTAAGCTATATTTGATATTCCGAATTCAAAAATGAATTCTATTTTACAAAATTCAAAACATATAAGTCTAATTAATTAATTTAATAATTAATTCCCACTGTCATAACAAATAGTGTGTTTTTATGAAACAATAAGTATCAAAAGATTGACACTAGTTTAAGTCCGATTTCAAAGTGAAATTAATTACAATGACCACTATTGGATTTAATGGTAAAAATATATTCAAATTTCACTTTAAAAACAATTCAAAAGATAATCTAATCATATAAATAAATTATATTAAAAAGAGCTTTTGAATTAAAATACAACATTTTACACTATTCATAAAAAAATAAACTTTATCAGAAAAATACCAAAAATTTACACAAAGTAAAATTTGATGTCCCGATTCTAAAGAAGAGTTTTATTTGGTCCAAAAGAATGTATAAGAGTGATCAAAACTATATTTAATGACAGTTCGCCCTCAAAAGGCGATAAGTGAACCTTTAGTGAAAATTAGGGTATAAAAGCCTAAAATTGAATTCTTTCTGTATTTTAAGCCTTTATCTTTTATTGGATAAATGTAGAAACATTTAAAAAACATATATAATCATATTTTAGTTATTTCTATCCATTCCCACAAATTCAACAGATACATGTTAACTACCATTTAAAATAATATTATTTTATTATTAGAGTGCAACGTAGGATTCCCAGGAAACTCGTTGTTGCGTGTTGGGTACGCCATCGAGCATAACATCCCCTTTAAAGTCATATTAATATTTTATTCACAAATATGGATAAATATGAAAATGTCATATTCTTTATTTACTTGGGGTGTTTCATCCTTCCCCCCTTTTGGGAATTGCATCCTCGCAATTTTTAAAATTGAGCTTGGAAACATCCTTGAAAGTCCTACACCAGAACAAGAGTCGGTAAAACAATCACTTTAAAATAAAGAAATATAAGTAAAAAGGTCACCCGAGTTAACCCATAATAGGATTCCAAGTATGAAAACATGTACATGGAGGAGAAAACATAGGGTCATGTTCTGATGGAGAGTGATAGAAAACATGTTTAGGAGAAAGTTAACCACAAGAAAATCACAAACTTGTGATGGGTTAAACGGTATTCGATTCCCCAGTAGGAAAAGATAATAGACAAAATTTTTGTTTTAAGTTACTTTTTATTGAGGAATTTATTCATAAGGAAACATAATCACTTATCATGTTGACTTTCAACTTTTACTAGATTCCTTAATCAAACTCATATTTGTTTTCCAAAAGATGAGTATTTAGGGAGATTTATTTGCATAAAGAGTACTATAATCAACTTCTAGAGAATCACCTAATCCACCAAAGAGAAATATATACATCCCATGTCTTTAGGCTTTAACCAAAACCAAAACCAAAAAGGTTAGTACAAGGTCAGATAATCCAGAAAAGGATAACCCATTAAAAAGAAAATCTATTCTTAATCTCCAAAATTTGTCCAATAAAACCCAAAGTTCAACGAGGACCATCCTATAAACAATTTGTCCATAAAATTCTTCAAAGTAATCCAATCTATGATTGAAACCCAAACATTTGAAGGATTTAGTCACATAGTCTTCCAAGTTAAATCGTAACATTTATCTCCAAACAACATCAGTTGCTCCTAAAGTCTCACATTGAAAAGTAATTAACCTAATCACATATCCTACATGATAGGTTAATTATTTTCATAAATAACCCAAAAACAACTTACTCTTAATTCAAAAAATCATATAACTAAAAAGAATCAGTCAAACTAACCAGGGACTTCACATAGTCCAGTGGTAGGCGATAAATACCAGTCGCACTTTGGTTGTGGGTTCGATTCCCGCAGCTTTGTCCGATGCGACGGGTTGTCACATGGTCTGCATGTTGTCCTTTTTCCAAAACTATATAATTCTTAAATCATTCCCCAAAAAGGGATAAAATCATCAAAAATAACCATAACATAATTTAACCTCAATTTTATCTCATGCCTTTCACTTCAATCATAACATATAGTAACCCATAATTACCTCAAAAGTAAGGATCATATAAACCCAAATGGTTCTTTATAACTATGTCCACAAAAAAATATTTAACTATTCCTTGAATAAAATTTGCCTATATTAAACATCAGGGTTACACATAATATAAAAAGTCTTCTAATGTAACCCCATCATCAAAAGAGACTTAATACTCTTAAGAATTTCACCATAACTCTTGAAGCCCTTATATGTTGACATCTTACTCATTCAACATTCTTCATGATCCATTAACCATTCCTTTCCAACTTATTCCGAAATACCTCTTTCCTACAAACAAAATCATGAATCATATCCTAAGATTACAAAATAGGAAAACAAGAGTCATGAAATAATACATACCTTTGATTGGTCATTGACAGTTTCTTCGTCATCAATCAGAATGGCATTAGGTATTGGTAAACGAACATTTGTACGATCTTGGTGACCCCATTCAAGAAACTTCTTCATAGGACATTTGTTTGCATAATGACCATGCACACCACATTTAAAACATTCAATTGAACCCTCAAAAAGAACTTCTTTCCCTTTCCTCGAGTCAACTGGATGCTTCCTTTTTCCACGATAGGTTCTTGCTTTATGACTTTCATTTCCACATCTATAGCATATTTCTGTCCCTTTGAAACATTTTCCTAGGTGTTTCTTTCCACATCTTTGACACATAGGTTTTTGAACACACTTACCTTTATGATTATTACCTGTACATCCATAGGGATTTGTTTCTCACATATATGATGCCTTAGAAAAATCACCAAGGTTTAGGTGGTCAATCATGAATCTAGATAGTTGGTTGAGGATAATCACAATAGTTCTCATTGCAGCTCCCATGTCATTCAGTTGCTTGCTCAAAAAACTATCACAGTTTCCTTCACATCCACTATTACTTTGGTGCCTGCTAGATCCATCCATTTACTAAAACCAAAAAGGTCAGTGTGAGTATATCAAAAAAACCATCATGTACTAATGAGGAAGATAAACACTAAGATATTCTTACTCATTCACTTTATCTAAAACTAGGACTCTTTCTGAAATCCTAACCATTATGGTAATGTCACTTATGCTTAAAGAATACCCTAACCTCTAAAGTTATCTAAACCGACCTCTGATACCAACTATAAGGCCCCAGACTTAAACCTTACATAATCTTGAGTTATTACAAGATTACACATTGAGGATCTTTTCAGGTTTAGAGTTTTAGAGAATTAGATCATGAAACTTGCATTACATTCCATATTTAAACAAAGTGGTTACATAAAAGACAGTATTCATTCTTCCCATCAATGGAAACATATTTAAAATAAAACATGGATTATTTCTTGACACATTTTTGACACTATCATCACATCATGTACCTTTCCCTTGACCTGTGAAAAACATTTCAAAAACTTGGGATGAGCATAAAAAGCTCAGTAAGGTATACACAAAGAATGAAAACTATTAGTTTTTCAAACATCAAGTAAACCATGTATACTTTATCAAAGTAATACCTTCATCTTCATGAAGTAGTAAAAAACTCTTCACTAAATAAAATATCATTACTTACCATTTTGTAATAAAAGGATTACCATAAAACCCATATAAAGAACACATAACATATATAAAGGTAACTTGGGACAAAAACATAATTAAGTGGAATAACTATACGGTCGACTTCCACACATATCACTTAATGGAATAGCCATACGGCCAATTTCCATATATACTTAATCGAATAGCCATACGGCCGACTTCCATACCCAATGCATTGGAGGTTATAACGTAACCACCCGTCCTGGTATTCACGGAACCACCCGTCATATGCTTTATCACGTAACCACCCGTCAAATGTTCGAGTACCAATATAAAATCATAAAACCAATATAAAGGAATGATAACATTCCCACATTTCGATCACAATATATCATTTAAATATATTGACATAATAGAATCCTTTATCAAAACCATTTTCAATACCAAAATACATAAAAGAGTATATGGTATTTATTTTATTTTAAAAACATTACGGCTTGTTGAGGAAGCCAAAGACCAAATAATACTCACGACGGCAGAAAAGGTCGTTGTCACCACGTACGTTAAAAGAAACATTCTTTTTTGTTGTTTTGTAAAACGCTTCGTAGAAAAATATTCCTTTTGTATAAAAGTAAAAGTAAAAGGGGTTTATACACCGTATAAAATAAAGTTGTGTATAAAATGAAATATTCCACAATGAAAGGAGATTGAGACGAAGTCCCTTACCTTGGGTCTGACTTGACTCGATCGTTCTTTAACGTCCTGAATAATAAACTTGAGTTATTTTATACTTGATTAAGAACCTTTTTAAAGTTCATTATTACTTTTATATAACTTATTTCCATGTTATAAACATTATGTAACCATTTAAGTTAATAATGTTTGTTTTGTTGATATTTGGTTCTTAAGTCGAAAATGGACTTCTTACAATTACATGTTGTTCGTGTGGTCAAAGTTTCATTATATCGAGAATGACATTCCTGATTTGGATAGAATATATATCATATATATCCATAATATACATGTATTTATAATATTACATAATCATTTAGAGGTAAGAAATGAAATGCACCGTTCATGGAGACAGTAAGCCGTACGTACGCATGAACGCTACTTTCATTTATTTGTCATATTAATGGAATTAAAACTAAATGATAGGTATGTATATTTTAATTCCATAATTATATTAATCATTTAGATGTATCATTCATTATATATATCCATTATATACATGTACTTTTAATAGTACATTACATTTGGGGATAAGAAATGAAATGCATCGTTCATGGAGACGGTAAGCCGTACGTATGCATGAACGCTACTTTCATTTCTATCTCATAATTTAATGGAAAGAAATAATAATGATATAGAGGTATATTATAATTCCAGTATAACATCATATATAATAACATTAAATCCATCCTTTATACGTCCCACGTATGGCATTAACGAATCACATCACTTTGAGGGGGCGGTAGTCCGCACTTCCTAAAATGAAGATATCGCGTATACCCATAATGGAAGCCATAAAGGTAAGCCCCAAATGAAAAATACAGAAGATTAAGTAAAACATAAACATATTATATATAATATATAAATATAGTGATATATTAATGGCCACCTTTGAAGGTGTTATATGAGTGTTGAACAATCATCGTTTCGTGAGGCAGAAATTTGCCATCCACAGAAACAGTATGTTCTTTAACCATTAGATGTAGGTGTGTGTAAGTGTAGCTCAAATACTTATTATACCAACATCCTAGTATATTTAAGATACTGTATTTGTTACAAAAGAAATTAATAAAAAGAGTTTAGGGGGTTGGAGAGGCAAAATAAAACAAAAGGACTCAAGTGAACACATTACCTTAAAATCGGGTAACTCCCTTTGGTTTGACCTCAAAGGCTACCTTGGGAAGACTTCTGCCCAAAGGGAGGCTTCAAGGATTAAGAGAGGGATGTGTAGAGACAAAATGGTCAGGGTTTGGCCGAGACAAAGGCTTTGGGAGTGTGGGTAAGGAGGTAGAGGTGGGGGCCTTTTATAAGAGAAGAGGAGGGGCACTCTTGTAAAGTTACAAAATGTTACTTTATTTTCAAAAGAGTTTCGGATTTTAAAGGTCCCACATTTATTTATTTCGAGTATAAGGTGATAAGGGTTCTAAATACACTCATCCAATAAGCTTTGGACATGTGTAGGTTATATATATTACATTATCTTTCCATTTTATTTAAATCGTTAAATAATGAGGTCAACGCTGCATCATCATGATGTCATAAATAATTTAATTTATTTAATGTCAAAAAATTATAAAAAACTTCTATGATGTAGGAAATCTTTTTAGATTTCTAATTAATATTTATAGTCAAAAATATGACTTGTTTAACCCCATGTAAAAATTGTTTTAGTAAAACATCTCATGTGTGTGTTATTTTTACTTTAACATTAAATAAAAAGTTATTTATGTCATTTCCCAAACAAAGTAGCTCCATGGGGTCCCCAAGTTGACACATGGCTTGTATTGGTCGGCCATGACACATCCAATAAGGGTAGGACATGTGTCAAGGTATTCTCATTTCATTATAATATCATTTTTTCCTTAAATTGCACTAATTACCTCTAATCGCGATTAAAAACTTAATAAGTTACTATTCACCAAAAAATTATTTTAATCTCATTGAACCACATTTTAATTCTTAATGACAACCATGTATGTCGGATTTTTGAAATTCAAAACACATAAGTGGTAAAATTTCATTTAAACGAAAAATTAGTTTTTATAAGTACCACTTAGTGGTTTCACTATTCATCAAAAATTGATGTTTTTCAGAAAAATACCAAAAGTTCACCCTAAGATATATTTGATATTCCGAATTAAAAAATGAAGTCTATTTTACAAAATTAAAAACATATAAGTCAAAATAATTAATTTAATAATTAATTCCCGCTGTCATAAAAAATAGCGTGTTTTTAGGAAACAATAAGTATCAAAAGATTGACACTAGTTTAAGTCTGATTTCAAAGTGAAATTAATTTCAATGACCACTATTGGATTTAATGGTAAAAATATATTAAAATTTCACTTTAAAACCCATTCAAAAGATAATCTAATCATATAAATAAATTATATTAAAAAGAGGATTTGAATTAAAATACAACATTTTACACTATTCATTAAAAAATGAACTTTATCGGAAAAATACCAAAAATTTACACAAAGTAAAATTTGATGACCCGATTCTAAAGAAGAGTTTTATTTGGTCCAAAACAATGTATAAGAGTGATCAAAACTTTATTTAATGACAGTTCTCCATCAAAAGGCGATAAGTGAACCTTTAGTGAAAATTAGGGTATAAAAGCCTAAAATTGAATTCTTTCTATATTTTAAGCCTTTATCTTTTATTGGATAAATGAAAAAACATTTAAAAAACATATATAATCATATTTTAGTTATTTATATCCATTCCCGCCAATTAAACAGCTACATGTTAACTACCATTTAAAATAATATTATTTTATTATTAGAGTGCAACGTAAGATTCCCAAGAAACTCGTTGTTGCGTGTTGGGTACGCCATTGAGCATAGCGTCCCCTTTAAAATCATATTAATATTTTATTCACAAATATGGATAAATATAAAAATGTCATATTCTTTATTTACCTGGGGTGTTACATGTAGTGATTGGGTAAATCAATCCATGATCCCAAATAATGGACAAAAATGTATTATAGGATGAATGTTTAATGAAGAAACCAAAAAATGTTTCCCCATGATGAATCATCAAATCAAAAAATATAACTAGAATGTGGTTCTTATGGAATTATCTTTATGAACTTAAGAAAAAGATGATGAATTATGGTTTGGAGATTATGGGTTTGAATTTTTTCATATATGGAATATGTTATGATGAAAAATGTAAACAAAAAAAATAATGAATAAAATTATCACTAAGTGTAAGTGATCTTGAAGAAAAAATCAAAGGAGAACAAGATTTATTTCTGATTTTTTGAATGATAAACCAAAATATTTATGACATACTAAATTAATAAAAATAATATATTAATAAAATCAATGTTATAATAATTAGATTAGAAAAGGTGATGAATTAACTTGAGGGCTCTCAATAATATTTCAATGATTTATTTATCACAAAGCAGGGATGAATTTTTATGAAAAAAATATAGATAAATTTAATATCTAGATGGAATAGATATGGATGTTTGTTGAACCTATTGAGTGATAATTTTTATCATTGTGAATAATGATTGAGGATAATGTAAATGTTGTTGGTGAACAAAATAAATTGAAATTCATAAAGTTATTTAATAAAGATATAATATAAATAGATGGAATAGGGGTAATAATTATTGAGAAAAAAATAAATGGGCATAAGCAGAAAACTATAGACAGAGTTGATCAGGGCTGTGAATATAAGATATCCATGGAAGAATATGATTCTTGAAGTTTAAATTTAATGGAAAAATTTAATACAAATATAAATTATAATGGACCATTATAACACCCCATGATTTCATAGTACATTATCTCTTTAAAGTAATTAAAAGGCTTGTGATAAATGCAACACCGAGTTCGAGCGCACCACAACATACCAAAATAGCCATTAAAAAATAATTTATGAATAATATTAACCACATTTTTAATTTTATATATATCCCATATAATTTTAACATTCAACTTTTTTGTTTCATAGAAATAATATAAGGAAAAATATAATTTTCTGATAAAAGAAGCTTTTTTCCAAAAATATAGTTTCTTCGCATTTTAATGGAGAACCATTTTTAAATCCAATATTTTACACTATTATAAATTAAATTTAGTGAAATTAAATTCCTTTTTAGAATTGGGACATAAAAATTTAGTTTATAGAAAATTTTGGAACTTTTTAGATAAGTTCTATATTTTGAGGAATAGTGAAACATAATAAATTTTAATTTTAAACATCTTTTTAATCAAAATAATTTATAGTGTTAAATTATTAATTTGAGTGGTTTTAAAGTATAATTAGATTATATTTTTATAATTTAATATAATTTTGGTCATTATGAGTAATTTTACATTTAAATTGGATATAAACACTTTTCAATCTTTATAGTTATCACTTATTAAAAACCCTCTTTTTGGTTTTGACAACATAAATTAATTTTAAATTAATTAATGAAACATATATGTTTTGAATTTGGTAAACTAGAATTAATTTTTTAATTTGGAATAATGAAATTTTCTTTGGCTGAATTTTTGGTATTTTTCAGTAAACATTCAATTTTTGATGAATAGTGAAAAACACGGTGTTATTCTTTAAAACCTACTTTTTATTTAAATAATTATTTATTTTATTTAAATATATTTTATGCCAAAATATATACATGGTACCTATATAGGTCCAATATAATTAATTGGTGTCATTTTATAATACAATTAAATATATAAAATTTCAATGGAATTTTTACCATTTGTAAACCACCTTCTAGGAACATTTGCATAAAACGTAATTTTACTGTTTCTGTGAATAGAATTTCAAAGATACAAGGAACATGGTTGATATCAGTTTGTAATATGTTCTTCAATAGGGAAAAAATAATATTCGATGAATTGTATCTTTTGAATTTTATTTACCATAGAATGAAGTAAATTGGGTAAATAAAGGTACAAATAATGTTACAATTTCCATAACACATGTACTATTTCTATTGGATAATTGATTTTAGACCAAAAATAAATCATAGGAATAAAATATGAACCTCTTTGACCTACTTGGAATAGAGTAAGATTTTTATTATTAATATATTTGAAGAAGAGTAAAAAGTGTAAATTTCAATGTTTAATAACTAAACCATTTTTAATATAGGGTTATGCATAATATAAATTTGACAATAAATATTAATTAAAAATATAATAATATTTCCTACATCATGTAATTTTATCTCTAATTTTTATAAATTAAATAATGAAAATTATTTATGAAACAATGATGATGCAACAATTAGATTATTAATGAGAGATTAAAATAATTGATATTAAAAATATAAAAATAAATATAAATTGATAATTTTGATTCATTTCAAGATTTTTAAATGATAATAATACATTTTAGGGTTGATTTAATGAATTTTTTTATATTTAATAACGTTTTTATGACTTTCACAATAATAAAATACTAAATAGTGTCAATATTGACATAAATGAGTTTTAAAAACATATAATATTTTATTAAATGATTAAATACTTCTAAAAATCTATGCTTTGGTCAAATGACTTATATTAGACGATATATGTCAATAATAAACCACTTGGGGTTCAATTGGATTTTTATAGTATATTTATTGACCATTTATTATTATAATACAACGAGACATGGTAATAATTTAACTATTTAACTAATTTTCAAATATAAATTATATGGTTAATATGGTTTCGTAAACTTGTCTAAAACTTATTAGTTGAGAATATTTAGACCCATCGCAACCTTATATTAAAAAAAATCAATTATTATCCATTATAATACAGAAAAATATTTTATAATAAAATATTTTTTCAAACATTTTATAAAGTGAGCCTCACCTCTCTTATAAATGGATACCACCACTTATCTCCAAATCACACCTCCAAAGACATTTGGAACGTCCAACCTCTTTCCAAATTACCTCCCAACTTCTCTCACTTCAACTGAGAGGCCTTCCCGTGAGCATAAATCCAATCTAAGGAGCCTTTCTGTTCAAATCACAAGGAAACACCCAATGAAGTGGTAATTATCTTATGACCACATTTAAGGTACATTTCTTCTTCCACTTTATTTTTATTTGTTTTTTATAAGCCAAAATAATATATATTGAAACTTATACATACTATTATGTTATTATAAATATTATACAACCATATTAACTATTTTATCCATCCTATGAATGGTAATGTCACCATGAATGTTTACATACAGCTCACCGTCTCCACACTGTGTTGTAATTTGTTATTCAACACTATGTAATTTAAATTGATATAATGATGAGTAATATGTATTTAAATAATAATAATAACATGATAATTTCTATTTAAAATTAATATACCATCCAATTACACATCTTTTAATCATTAAAGAAATGATATCATCACTCGTGTGTATGTACGACTAACTATCTCCATGACGGGATGAGATTTATTTCAACACTCACCATTCAATGATGATTATAAAAATATATATTATTAATAAGTATGTAATATATGACATAATAATGTTACTAGATATATATAAATATATTTACATACATATAACTTAATCACTTACCTCCGTTCTATACTATATGAAAACAGAAAGAACTTTTATGCGTAAGTATGACATACATCTCCATAAATGGTGTTTTCCATTTCATATATCTATCTATTATACATATTTATATTCTAATTATATATGATATATAAATCATTTTTATATTATGTAGGTATTTAAATCATTATCTAAATGTTACTATCAAGAATAAGAAGTTAAAACACATACGATAAGGAAAACGATTATTACCCGAAATGTTTATTTAACATAGAAATAATTATTAAATGTGTTGTATAAAGTCATAAATGAATCATGTATGATATAATAAATATGAATGTGGTTCTGTTATAATATAATAACATACTATGTGAATTATATAGGAGGATAAATGTACCCTTGACTAAAGGAATGTACAAGGTAAGGGTTAATTCCTCAATCTCATTATTATCCAAGATTGTTTAGGTGTAAGTATTTTCTGGGACATATTTATTATCAATGTCCTTGTTTCATGAAATAAATTTCAAAGTGATTATTTTAAGGTACCATTTAACTAAAACATCTTAATAAATGTTTTAAATATTTATTATTCTAAATATTTATCATTAATTTCCATGTTTTCAAAATGGTATTAAGGATTTATTTATATGAACATGATTTTTTTAAAATGTCAATTACCTTCTAAAGTTTCAAATTGGTATGGGAAAATTTGATTCAAAAATCTCTTTTAAATGATATCCTTTATAAATCTGTGATTTTTAATTGATTTTACAAAAAGAGATACTTCTCTTAAAAAGTTTTACTGATCATTTTCAACTATTTCAACATCATTTACTGGATATTATTCCAGATTAAGGTTGACTTATTATGATACAATATTTAATTTTTTATTTATCGATTTTTTATGTGTTTTAATTTAGAAGTGCTATTTTTAACCCTTAATTATTTATGGTTTATGTATTGAAATTTCTTATTCTTGTTTTAAAACGAATTTTTATGTTACAGTTTAACATTTTCATATGAGGATTGCAGTGGACTTAGTAAGTGACAGGTGGAGCCCACTATATCTCCTTGATGAATTAGTAGGTCTCATGAAGCAAATTAATATTTTGGCACAAGTCCTTTAAAAAAAATTTATTTGTAGTCTTAGTACGAGTCCTTGACTATGTGTTCATGATTTTTGGAGTTAGGCTTTCCCTCGTTATGAAATTTATTATTACATGTCATTATTCAACTAGTATAATATCAATGTGTGTGTTTATATGGTAATGTTTGATTTATTTTCTCTATATTATGTTCAATTTCATGTTTATAAGGCTGTTGTTTTCATTCCACATCCTTCCATAAATGTTTATAGCTTTCTCTAAATTATTTACCTTTTACCGAGTATCTGACCTCACCCATTTTTTATGTTTGGTTTTACTAGGATTCCAAGAAGTGTACTATGTTTTATATGCATGGTTAAATTAAGGGAATAATGGTTTTATCAATAGATTATTTATGTCATGTAAAATGTTTGAATGTGAAATGTAACATTCATGTATATAATCTATTTTCCAAGACTTCTAAACTGATATTTCCTTCGAGACTTTATTCTTTGTAATCAGGCCAATGTATTAAAATAATGCACCATCTCTGGGTAATTGGGGTTGGGGTGTTATAGTATGTATCAAAGGATGTTTAGAAACAACCTTGGAAATAGATTTAGATAAAATCTGATTTCGAATAATTTCCCTTTGATAGATATTGAGGATTATTATCGATGATATTTATAGAATTTTGTTAATGTGGGATTTTTTTGAATTTCCCATACAATACATTCGTGTATGGAAACAATCAATTAGAGGTTACTCTATCACAGATGTAACTGTGAGTGAAAACTCTGACAAGGAGTTTTTGACTAGACTTGATGTATCCTGGTATATGAAAATAGGCCTTGTTGTACTATTGGTTATGACACTCATGGGGGATATTCATAAGATAATTCATATTTTATTCACAACCCATTATGAAGGATTTAAGAGTAAATAATTCCTTGATAAAAACATTTTTATGATTAGGGATTATATATATAATCATTTCAATTTACATAAGCTATTTTACAATTTTGAAATTGTTCATTTTGATTCATAAACAAACACAGTGCATGCTATTATTTAGAAATGGTGTTTAGTAGAAGGAATTATAACTCCATCAACACACAAGATCCAAAGAGTAAGAAAGATCATATCTTTCATGGTCTTAAGACAATAATTAGAAGCGAAATATTCTCCCATGTATTGTCATCATATGAGGAAATAGTATCATGTGATTATATGATATGTAATTAATTATATAAGTCATATTTATTTAATGGGATTTCAGAGAAGAAAATGATTGTATAGAGAATGATGGATAAAGGGAAGAAGGGAATAAAGGATTTTCCCATATGTGATAACTGTGGAAAGAATCACCTTGGTAAATTCTGAAAGAGAAGTGGAGTTTGTTATAAGTGTGGATAAAAAGGACACCAAGTATGTGATTTCAAGGGTATGAAAACGTTTAAAATGTAAATTGATTCATCTACAAGGATTTGGGACACTACATGAATCAATATCCCAATCATCAAAGTATACCACAAATGATGTTATTAGATAATAATCAAGTTATGATAATGCAACATATGAAGAGGAATGTATGGTTTTATTATATTTTTATTAAAGATTTATGTCATTTAAGTTTTTTATCAATGATGTACTAGTTATAAGAATGATAGAGTATATAAAGATGGTACAAATGTTCTATTTCATTACAGATTTGACATTTTGTGGTACCATGATAAGTGAATCAATAGAAAGTTACATTTTTTGAAAAATACATGGATGAAGGAACGATAAAATTTAATATGGTCTAGATACTGAGTTATTGATTTTGTAATAAGAGATTATTGATTTGGATAAAATATTTTGGATATTATTGACATCCTTGGAATTGATTAAGGGTTTGTTTATTCCATCATTGTTGGAGTATTCTAAAACTGCAGATTCAAGGAGTATATCTAGTATTCTATAAATAAAATTGGAGCATGAATGTATTCAATAAGGTTTTATGGCAATTCATTGTGTTACCATGTGTGAAGATAATACATAAAGAAGGAATTTCACATGTTACTATGTGGAAAAGAGAGATTTTCATTTTGTTTACCATCCTTGTAAATTTTGGACTATGACTTCGGACATATGTATTTTGGATAAGTCCAAAGGCTGTAATGGATTATTTAGACATTGGATACAATTTTTTAAGGTTAAAACATTTCTTAAGGTTATTTTTGGATTGTTGTAAAAAGTACAAGATGAAGGTCGGGTGACAACTCGTTGCGTCTAGCAAGGCAACGAGACGTGAACCTACAACCGAAGGGCGACAAGGGTGCATCACCTACCACATGTCTACGCGATGTCCTAGTTAGTATAATGTAGTTTTCTTAAATGGCATGATATATGATTTATAAATTAATTTTTTAGAACCTTATAAGATTATGATAAATGGATTATTGTTCGAGTTCTATTATCTTTTGTACTAAAAGATGAGTTTGTTGTAGAAATTAGTCCAAATATGGAACTCTAATTGTTATTATTTTTCCACTTATTCAATGAAGAAATTAATTCTTAAGCTTTACTGAAGGGAATATAAAACAAAAAATGTTTTATCCTAATACCATATGTTTCATTGAACTAATGATATTTTAAATTATCATAGATTTATAGCTTTGAGGCCCTCAATATTTCATTAATTTTTCACTAGTTTATGATTGATGAACTCAATAACTCTATATGAATATTTATGTTATTCCTATAATAATGTGTATCTAATTTCAAATATTTTTCTCTTTTTCAAGATCATAATTCTTTGGTGACTTATTCTCTTTTATTTCACTCTTATGAAGAATAAATTTTATTAACTCTATTTCTGATGTGGGTTTTTCAAAAAGTTATTTTCTATTTTCAAACATTTTTTTGAAGATAAACTTCAAAATATGAGGATGCAATTTATTGTAGGAGGGTAGATTGTAACACCCCATGATTTCACAATACATTTTCACATTAATGTACTTTAATTGTTTGCACTACACGCAACACCGAGATCGTGCGCACCACGACTTACCAAAATAGTCGTTCAGAAAGCGGTTTTGAAAATTTATAAAATTTTGAATTTTATATGTACCATATATAATTTTAACATTCCACTTTTTTTCTTAGACATAATATAAATACAGATTCAATTTTTAGATAAAAGAAGTATTTTTCATCAAATGTTGTTCTCTTCCTTTTAACGAAAAACCCTTTTTAAATCCAATATTTGAAACTTTTATATCTTAAATTTTGTGAAATTAAATTATTATTTAAGAGTGGGACATAAAAATTTAGTTATGATAATTTTTTTGTTCTTTTCTAATAACTTTAATATTTAGATGAATAGTGAAAAATAATAAATTTTAATTGAAAAAAAATATTTAATTCGAAATAATTTTTAGTGTTAAATTTTTAAGTTGAGTAGTTTTAAAGAATAATTAGATTATATTTTTATAATTTAATATAATTTAGGTCATTATTTGTAATTTCTCATTTAAATTGGACATAAACACATGTCAATATTTTGATAGTTTTTACCTTTTAAAACCTCGTTATTGGATTGGACAATGGGAATTAATTTTAAACTAATTAATGAAACTTCAATGTTATGAATTTGGTAAGTAGAATTCATTTTTTTAATTCGTAATATCTAAATTATCATAGGTTGAATTATTGGTATTTTTCTGTAAACTTTCAATTTTTTATGAATAGTAAAAAAACACGGTGTTGTTATTAATAACCAACTTATTTTTTAAATAATTATTTATTTTAATTAAAAATATTTTCAAGAATAAGCGATACATAATACCTATATAATTCCAATGTAATTTATTGAGTAATTTTATAATAATATTAGATATATAAAACATTATTGAACTTCTTTTCGTCTTTTACCCATCTTCTAGGCACATTTGCAAATTTTCATTAAATGTAATTTTACCAATTATATGAATTGAATTTAAAAAATAAAAGAGACATGGTTGATATCAGTATGTAATATGTGGTTCAATAGGATGAATTGTTTTTTGTAATAGTAAAATTTGAATTTTATTTACAACGGTAAAAATAAATAGTGTAATTAAAGGTAAAAGTGATGTTATAATTACCCTAAAACATGTCTTAATTCTATTGAATAAGTGTTTTTATACCATATTGAAACTTTGGAATAAAATAAAAAATTCTTTGATCCAATTTTATTGGATTAATACATTTATTATTATTTTATTTAAAGAAGAGTTAAAAGTGTAAAATTCAACATTTAATAACTAAACTATTTTTAATATGGGGATATATATAATATAAATTTGACTATAAATATTCAGTAGAAGTCTAAAAATATTTCAAACATCATTTTATTTTGTTTATAAATTTTAGGCACTAAATAATTAAATTTACTTATGACACAATGACGATGCAGTAATTACATTATTAATTAATGATTAAAATAATTGACGTTAGAAATATCAAAATAAATGTAAATTGATACTTTTTATGCATTCCAAGAATTTTCAAGGTTATTAAGTCATGTTAGGGATGATTCAGTTAATATTTTCTAGTTAATAAGGTTTTTCTAACTTCCAAAAAAATCAATTACTAAATAGTGTCAATATTGACATAATTCAGTTTTTAAAAAATACTAATTTATTAAATGAAAAATTTCTCCTAAAAATCTAAGGATTGGACAAAAGAATAAGATAAGATTATATATGTTAATAATTAACCACGTTGGGTTCTATTTTATTTTATAGTATGTTTATTAACCATTTATTATAGTAATAAAAGAGGACATGGTAAAAGTTTGACTAATTAACCAAGATTTAAATCTAAATGATAGTGTTAATATGGTGACATAAACTTGTCTAAAACCTATTTTTTGCGAGTATTTCAACCCATACCCATATTATATTTTTAATAAAACAATTTATATCCAATAAAAACAATAAATTATTTTATAATAAAATAATATTTCAAACTTTTCCTTAAGTGACCCTCACCTCTCTTATAAAAGGGTACTTCACCTTATCCCAAAATCACACCTCTAATGCCATTTGGATCGGCAAAACCCAGCCCAAATATCCACCCAATATACCTCACATCAACCTAGTGGCCTTCCCTTGAGCATAAAGGCATCTTAAGGAGCCCTTTTGTTCCAATCAAAAGGAAACAACCAAAGAAGAGGTGATTATTTTATCACCTCTTTCAACGTTCTTTTCTTTATCCACTTTATTTTTATTTTTTTTATTTTATTTCAAAAATAACAACTTAAGTACCTTCTACATAGTGTAATGTTATTATAAATATGGCACAACCATTTTCATTATTCTATCTATCCTATGAATTACAATGTCACCATGCGTGTGTATGTACAACATTCTATCTCCACGCAGTGGTGTAATTTGTTATTCGTCAATATATTATTTGGATTGATAAAATGATGAGTAATTTTTATATAAATAATTAAAATAACATGATAATTTCTCTGTAAAATTAATATACCGTCAAATTTCACACCTTTTAATAATTAAGGAAATGATATCATCGGTCTTGTGTACATATGGCTTACCATCTCCACGACGCGATGAGATTCATTTCCACGCTCACTATTCAATGATGATTAGAAATATATATTATTAATAACAATGTAATTTATGAAATAATAATTCTACTAGATATATATATATGTGTGTGTGTGTGTGTGTACATATATATATCATTTTCACTTACTTCTGTTCAATACTATATGAAAATGGAAACGATGTTTATGCATATGTACTGCCTACATCTCCATAAATGGTGTTTTACATTTCATATATATATCTATTATACATATTTATATTCTAAATATATATGATACATAAATCATGTTTTTTATTCTTGGAGTATTAAAATCATGATCTAAATATTACGATCAAGAATAACAATTTAAAACACGTACGATATAGAAAGCGATTATTACCAGAAATGTTAATTTTATAAGGAAATAATCATTAAATGGTAGTATAAAGTTATAAATTAATAATGAATGGTATAATAAATAGTAATATGGTTCTGGTATAATTTGATAACATACTATGGTCATTATAAAAGATGTTAAAGGTACCCTCAATAAAAGGAAAGTACAAGGTAAGGGTTAATTCCTCAATATCATTATTATCTGAGATTGTTTATGTGTAAGTATTTTCTGGGACATATTTATTATCCATATCCATGTTTCATAAAATACATTGAAAAATTATTCTTTTATGTTTCTATTAACTAAAACATCATTTTAAATGTTTTAAATATTTATTCTTCTAAATATTTCTCATTAATTTCTATGTTTTGAAAATGGTTTTAAGGATTTATTTATATAGACATGATAGTTTTAAAATGATAATTCATTTAAAAAGATTCAAAGTGGTATGAGAAACTTTGATTCAACCATCTCTTTTAAATGAATTCCTTTATACAAGTGTGGCTTTTAAATGATTTCACAAAATAGGATATTTATCTCAAGAAAATTTATCCATCATTTTCAACTTTATCAACATCCTTTACAGGATATTATTTTCTATAAAGGTTGATTTACAATAATACAATCTTATATTTTATATTTAATGAGTTATGATATGATTGACTATGGATGCACTATTTTTATACCCTTAATGGTTTATTGTAGAAGTATTGACATTTCTTATGCAAGTTTTAATACAAATGTTTATGTTATATTTCAACATTTTCATATGAGGAATGTAGTGGACTTACTAAGTGATGGGTGGAGCCTCCTATAACTCCTCGATGCATTTCTAGGTCTCATGAGAGAAATTAGTATCCGGGAATAATGCCTTGAAAAATTTTATTTGTAGTCTTTGCATGATTCGTTGACTAAGCGGTAATGATGTTTGGTGTTAGGCATTCCATCATTATGAAATTGATTATTAAATGTGATTATATGACTAGTATAATATCCATGTGCCTATTTATATGGTAATGTTTGATTTATTTTATATATATTATATTCAGGTTCATCATTAAAATTTTGTGGAATTTATTACATATCATTCCTTAAATTTTTATAGATTCCGCTAAATTATATACCCTTACGGAGCATCTGACCTCACCCATTTCTTGTTATGTTTTCCCAGGATTACAAGAAGTATATGATGTTTGATATTCAGGGTTAAGTAAGGAGAATAATATAATTCTCAACATATTATTTATGTTGTGATTTATAATTCAATGTGTAATGTATCATTCATGTTTGTAATCTATTTTCCAAGACAGGTAAACTGACCTGTCTTTCAAGACATTATTCCTTGTAATCATGAAAATGTATTAAAATAATGCCCCGCCTTTGGGTAACTAGGGTTGGGGAATTACAACCATCATCTATCAAGTAGTTACTCAAAGTCTGTAAAATAGGGATATGTATTAATGAAAAATACATTCAATTTCTAAAATTACAATTTTGTGGATTTATTGGTCATACTATAATACTATACATAGTGAAGAAGAGCTATGTTAAATTTGAATCTCCTAGAAGTAAGTAATGGAATGTGAGATTATATCCTATAACATACGGAAAAAAATTTCTATTTATATTATTTTAACTACTCTATCATAAGTTACAATGATATAATTTCCATTCAATAGAGGAGTCAGGACTACTCCCATGGAATCAAATAGATGGTTGATTTAAAACCACAAAATAACAACCACTCAAAAAAATCTTCATTTTGGATGAATAATTATTCAATTTCATAGGCTCTACGAAAGAAAATGACGATATATCACTTATTTATCTCAACTCAATCAAGAATCACATAGAAAGTGAAGATAATAAGAGAGAATGTTGTATTGGATAAAATTAATATTTAGACAACTAAAAATGGAAACACTTTCATTCATCCTATTGGGTATTCATCTCAAATACCCAAAAAAATGAACCTATGGATAAATGTAAAGTTCCTAATTGATTAAAATGATATATTTATTAATGATTTGGAAATAAATGTCTAGGGACACGACAAAGAAT
Organism: Viscum album; assembly: GCA_963277665.1. Lineage (NCBI taxonomy): Eukaryota > Viridiplantae > Streptophyta > Magnoliopsida > Santalales > Viscaceae > Viscum > Viscum album. The sequence goes on along the minus strand of OY728137.1, from coordinate 445,677,207 downwards.
GGATAAAGGCTGATAAAAAACATAAAAATGTTTTTATGATGATGGCCTTTGAAATAACCTATTAAGCAGTAGTTAATTGTGATACTCTAGTTCGGTGGACACATTCAATCAAAGAAGATTTTATATCAATGGAAACACTTAAAATGACTTGATTAATGGATAATAGATGAATTGAAATATAAACTGAGTGTATATAATATAAAACACATGAATACTTTTAGTGGAAGAAGAAAAAATCATATTTCATTGAATACTTATACACATTATTAGAAAATCATCGAAAATATGTGAATATTAAATATTGTGACAATCATTAAAAATATATGATATACTTAGGGAAATACCTAATCATTTTTAAGCTATAAAATAGAAAAAAACCATACCATTCAATGAATAATAAGGCCTTAAATCATTTACATATGATCCAAAATGATGTGTATGAACACATGAAGGTTCAGTGGATATATGGTGGAAAATGAATAACATTTTTCATTTATTCTAATAGTATAATGGGAATTATTGGTTTCATACTATGAATTATTGAACTAATGGAATATATATAGTGGTTTTAGATAAGCGTGGTAATAAAACTAGAATAATAATAAAAAATATCTAATATAAAAATCTAGTGGAGTAAAAATATAATGATATAGAAAACTACATGGTGAAGTATTTTGTTACTCACAATGTATCACCCATAATAACACCCCAACAAACCAGTGCGGTAGAGAGGTAAAATTGGATGTAAAAATGTTTAAATGCATTCTTAAATGAGTTTTTCCATTCTTTAAAAAATTATATTGAATCCATTAGTATAAGTGTAAAAGAGAAATTGAGATTTTTTGGACCCAATGCGGAGAATACTTATTATATGATGTGTATTGACATAAATTTAAATTTGAATACATTTAAAGTGATCAATAAGAATTTCTTCATTAAGAAAAGGGAATGAAATCACGGTAAATATGGAGAGTGAAAAAAATGAATGGTTATTTTTTGGATACATACTTAATAGAATGTGATAAATGTTTTTAAAAAGTATGTTAAATAAGATTATATAATGAAATGATATTAATACTATTGATGAATTTTTTTAGTAGATTATAATTTCCAATCCTGAGTGAGGAATCTAATGAATAATTAAAATAATAATTATAAAAATAAATTGATAAAAACTATAGTGGTATAAATAGTCCAACATGTGAAAAAAAATTAAATAGAATCAGTGGATGAAGAAACTGAAGAAGGTATACAAACGTTGACATCACACATAAAGATTTGAATAGAAGATCATGAAACAAATATTATCATTATAATTTTAATCCAAATCACTTATTAAGGATGTGAAATATATTCTAGATACATATTTTTCATAAGTGTATGCAACCTCATTTTATGAAGTAGTAAAATATTAATCATGGGTTTAGGACATGATGGATGTGTTTGATACAAATAGAAAAAACTCATATTGGGTAGCTTGTTAAGAGTCTAACACATTTCAAAGTCATGGTGAAAATTTTTTTGTTTAAATATAAATATGATGATCATTGAAAATTATCCCAAAAAATAATGGTTAGTATGGATGATATATTTAAAAGTAGAAGGAATCTATGTGTAAGAATCTATTGCACTAGTGGTGAGACATGAGTCAATAAGAGTATTTATTTTTTGTGTATATTTTGATAAAATTCTGAACATACTAAATGGATTTCATGAATGAATTTTTAAAAAATATTCTAATAGATGATTTCTATATTCAATGACCATTGGTATTTCAAATTAATGATATTGAACCGAATATGTTTAAGATGAATAATTCCTTTGATAGTTTGCAACATGAAACTTGGTCCTGGTATATTCTATTGGAAAATTTCATCATAAGTATAGAATTTATAATAAGTGGACTATATTATAATAATTATATTCTATTGACCTTGGAATGGAAATTTTTTGTTAGCTTCAATATTGATGTCATTATATTTATAGTTTGTAAAAAAATCATAATGGAATTTAAATATTTTATGAGTTTTTAGTTTAAAATACCATTAATTAGAGAAATCACATTATTTCTAGGGATGAATGTTACATTAAAATATTAATATAAATTTGTATCTAATAAAAAATATGTAAAAAAGTTACTAACAAATTTTGAGTTGTGTGATAGACAACTAGTTTTAATAATTATTATGGTTAGATAAAATTTGGGAATTACAATAAGATAGAAGAATAGTTCATTCAAAAATTTATCCAATGATTATTGAAATATTATTTCATTTCATAAAAAAAACTAGATATTTTAAAATACATTTTACAACACATTTTATTTATGCAGTCCCAAGTAAGTGAACCCCAAGGCTTTGAAATAGATCATTTAGTGAATTCAAGAAACACCTGATTACATTGTGGTTTATTATGTAGAGAATGAAAAATATTTTTTTTGTGTACCGTGATGTTGATTAGGATATAAAAATTATGGAATGGAAAACCCATAATATAATTCCCCCTTTTCATTGGATGAATATGTATTATATTTACGTAAACTAAGAAAGATGTTATTTCAATCAATACAACAAAAAATATAGATTTTTTTAATAAAAGAATATAGACAACTATAATGGATGGAATATAAACCATATGATATTAGATAACATGCGAAGGTACATATTATATTCAACTATGAAAACCAATGTTTTATTATGTAATTTTTTTTTCACAATATTCCCTTGAAAATAATATTGATATCTAGTTCTATTATCTCATAGAAAAGGTTGAATAGAAACTTTCAAGCTAGAATATTTGTTATGTATTCAAAAACCTAAATACATCATTACAATTTTTTTTTTAAAACACAATTTTTGTGTAATTGATTGAACATTATTTATCAACCACCTTCATCTACATGAATAGGTTTATGTAATCCAATATCACTATTGTGAAAAATGATTTCATTATATATTGTATATATTTATAAGTTTTCACACATTGTAGGTAGTAACAAGATAGTGTAGAAAAAATCCATGGAAAATTATAAGTTATCAACCTTGTGTATTGAAAATATGTTTGACATTATTTAATTTTAAATTTCTATAGTGTTGTACATTGATATTTGAATATGGAAGATGCGATAAATTTATAATTTCGATTTTAATAGTATTAATTGTAGTGGATGAGGTCAGGTATAGTAAAGGATGAATCCTTTAAATTTTATAATCAATGAGATAAAATGAATATTAGAGGATTTTTATTAAAGGAAAAAATTAATATAATAGTTTTGTTAAATTTAATCAATTGTGGAAGAATATTAGAAGATCTAATCATTAGAGTAACTAATGAAGTGTTGAAATTTTTTTTAAAAAGTCGAAGAATATTGAAACTATCAGTTATAATGTTGTGTTATTTTTCATGAATTTCACTTTATGTTGTTTGAAGAGTAGTTAAATAGTCTGAATATGTTTCATGTTGGGTTTTCATAGTTGGAGAGAACATTTTCTGATTATGATATTTGAGGAGGGAAATATTTAATGAGGAGAAGGGCCACATTTTGAAACCATGGGAATAATATTTTATTAATGTTATGTAATAAAATTGAATGAAATGGGAATGTTGGAAATGAATCCAATTAGTGATATAAATAGGGTCATGTAGAGCGTATGTTTGTATATCTTGGCTAGATGTTAGAAAATGGATGGCTTTTTACTCTATAAAAAATCTAATGAACTGTTATCATTCCTAGACATATGTTCCATGATATGAAGAAAAAAATGAAATTTTGAAATTTTCTTCATATTTAGTGATTACCACCTCATGATGGGGTGTTTAATGAAAAAAATAGAATAATGAAATGATTTTTATTCAGGATCGCATTGAGGATTTTGTCCATGAGAATAGTTTATAGAATTATTTGTTGGATGATGTAAGGATCATCTGAATGTCCATATGTTCAGACAATAAACTATCAAGGGATAAATATCATGTCATGAAATTGTGGACTTTTCCTGATAGACGAATTATTGGTAGAATTATGCGAGGATTGATAAAAAAAATGAATTCATTCCATAAGCTTCATTGAGAAACCATAATTAAATTTGGACTTATGAAGAATTTAGAAAATTTTGTCCTGTAATTTCATAGACATAAATATGAGATTTGGGAAAAAAATGTCGATTTGTGTATTTTCATGGATCACACCATTGTGAAAAAAGTTAAATTTTAATAATGGTTTTTCTAATAAGGTTTATTACATGAAAAAGGGTTCCATGAATATAAGGTGGAAATCATAGGATTTCTATTCCATCTTATATTTCATGGTATTATATTTTACATAGTAAAATTAATGGGTTATTAAGGTGTGATTATAAGACCCAAATAAGATGGGATATATGATAAATTATTGAATAATGATTTACAGAGATTAATAATCTATTTAAATGTTGGATGAAAAATAGATATTAAGTGGAGAAAATGGTGGTTAGACTTGATTCATTTAGAAAATTTGAAAATTGTGCACTTTTCAAAGGAGAATAATTAAATATGAGGAAATTAAAGAAGAATGCATTCAAAAAGACATAAACCATTTTATTTTAACATTTATCAAAAATATAAAATAATTTTAATCAATCAACATATCATTATATTAATATTTTTTTTATCTCAAAGTATTGGTGAGAATGAAATGAAGTGAGAGGGTCCATAGGATCAATAATGAACCCTTATAATCTTTTGAAACATGTAAATTATGTATTGTCTTCCAAGATACAACTACACACTATCAACCAATGAACAATGGATTGTCTATTTTTAGTGAACATGTAAATCATTGTGTTATTGTATCTAGATTTTTTTCTGCCTTAATATTTATGGGTCTGATGAGTTCTTACTAACATGAGAACCTGATCAAGTGAATAGAAAAAAACAATCAGTAACCATAATCCCCCTATAACATCTTATTACCTATATTAGTGGAATTCCGTTAACCATGTCATTATTTTTTCAATTTTTTGACTAGGTTGGGTTGAGAATGAATAGAGAGGATACCTATAATTGTGAAGTCATAGAATTTTTGGTCCCCCTTATATATCTAGACTTTTCTATAGGCATTCAGAGGGTTACAAACCATGTAACCAGATTACATGACGTGTAATGGTCTCTAGGTGCATATCTGGATGGGTTCACACCATGAAAGTTACATGAGGTGATGATTCAATGCACATCATGAGTAAATTAATGATTAGTTTTTAATTTAAAGAAACATATTTTTGAACGATTAATGAAATAATCTATTTCATGATGTGTACTGGGATTACAAGATATGTAATACCCAAAATGTGGGTTTTAAACATGTGGTGTGGTAGAGATCCTCTTATATCATTGACACCAAATTATTTTCTCTCAAACTAAAGCCTTCCCAAGGATATCATGGACCCACCAACCCTTATAAGTCTATTCGTTCATTGTTCGATCATCGTTGTGTTGGCAGTGTGAATTCCAGAGTAAGTGTTTCCCCATTTTTTCTCATCTAATTCTTTTTCTCCTCCTTGGGGTTAAATATATCATCTTAATATTGATGGATATATATTCTGTATTTTCTAGACATAATTTATTTTTTGATTTTAGTTGTATTTTGTGCCATCATTTTCATTTATGGGTTTCGTTGTGAGTGTTGAGTTTAGAAAAAAGGGTAAGTGATTCTTTCACATTGTTCCAAACGTATTAAACTTGAATTGCTTGATTTATTTCAATTTTTTTATTAATATTCAATTTCTCAAACATTATTTAATTAGATATAATGAAACCCAATTCCAGAAAATCGGGTGATTTAAAATGGATATGGAATGAAAAACTATGAAAACACATAATTCTATTAAATTTGGGTGTGTTTTTAGGGAATTTGTTGGTTTAAATTGTTTAAATTAATTAATATATTTGATAGATAGTATTTCAATTAAATTGTTTAATTTAATTGTGTCATTAAATTTTGAAATTCATGGAATTGGATTTTATTTTATATCAAACTTTTGAAAATGGTTTATATTTTTTTTTATCAAAACCGATGGGTTTTATCTTGTTTAAAGTGAATTTATATATTAATAATTTTTATGGTTTTAAATGGAAAATTGGAATTTGAAATTGTGGGATGGGATTTTCATTTATTTTACAAGGTATTAAAATATATTCCCCATAATTAATTATATAAGGGAAAATAAAATATTTGGATAGTATTTGAGTAACATAGACACACTCTACGATTATACAGAGATAAAAAAAATAAATTCAAGAAGTCACATCCATAATGGGAAAGTGACGAGTTTCAATCGACCTATGTCATATGGACATGTGTATACACATATTTCTAATATCACTTAGAGAGTGTGGAGTCCTATATTCTGGGGAATTCAATCCTATTTTAATGATGACAATGTTTCAATCTTTTTTTTATATTTGAGATATAAATATATTCCAATGTTGTTAAATTACTTACATGAATTATATATTTTTATAAACTATTTTATATAAATTCTTAATTGATGAATTTTTTTTATAAATATTCCATCACTTATAATACATGTGCGTAAAGTATTTTCCGTTATTTGAACTGTATAACATGATTTGTTAAATTATGATTTAAAATACTAAACCTATTTATTTAATGAATTTAAAGCATTCATTTTGTTAGTCTATTATTAGAATATGTTATGGAATACTTTTTGATACCGTACTCGTCTTTTAGCTCATATAGTACAAGTTACTATGGGTATTTGTAAACTACATCCTTCTAGGTTCGAGTATGGGCAAATGATCTCTTAGAGGTGGATCCAGTGGTTGAACCATTGACATATTGTGTATCGTTTATAAGGACTTGGGTTATTTTCCCATATTTTTTAAATTCCGTTATATTACATTGGTATTGTTTATTCCTTGTTCTGTTCCGGTACATTACACACAGTGGGGTTTCCTTTGTATGTATAATTACATTATTTTATTTCTTCTTTGAGGTTTTGTGTAAAATATGTTCCCACATGCATCTTGTATGATGCCATGTTCTAGTCACTGACTCTTATGGATTTGGAACACCCTTCTAGTTATGTTAGGACTAGATCAGTTAAGAGGTTACCATGGAACCCAGGATGATTAATGGAAATGTTATATCAAAGGGAGGTTATTGAGATTTTTTCCTTGAAGTCAGTAGGTATTGTAAAATTATGTAAGGTCATAGAGGTCGTTTTTATTGAGTTCCTAGAATTCTCTTATTTTAATGAACCATAAGTCACCAGATTTGTTTAATGGAAGATGTATTCAGAAATAATTCGAATCCTCTTGTGGACTCGAATCAAGTTGATGTCATTGTTTTTATTATCCATGATTTTGGTCAACACCACCTCCAGTCTCCATTTTGGAAATAATTATTGAATCTCAGAGTGATTTTCTTTAGACTCATTCTTAGGAGTTCTTTCTCTAGAAGCCACTAGTTTCCAAAGACTCCACTAATCCTCATCATGTTTAGGAATGGTGGGGAAGGATTGAACATCTATTTGAGTTCATGTAAACACCATATGAGATCAAGGTGAAGTGCTCCACCACTGTGTGAGAGGAACCAAATAGAAGATGGTGGGATACAATGGTGAAAAAAAGAAACCCAAGGTCCTATAATTATAATACAGAATGGGTTATTTAAATGATCAGTTCTATCCATAGTAAATAGAGTGGTCCATGAATGTTCTGTTTTTAAAGAATGGGAATGCTAGCATTAAAATCTTTGAGTTTTTAAAACTATCTACTAAAAAGGTGCAGTTTGCACCAGCTATTTTATCAAATGAGATGATGAAGGCTGTATTTTTTGAATTGGGACTTCAATAAGATATTTTTTCTCATGTTTTCCTTCTAATGTTGTTCACTTATGTTGATTTGATTCATAGGGTGATGATGGTTGAGAGGCACCTGGATGGAATGTCGGGGTTGATTATAGTACCTTTTTAACCTAATGGGGGCATCTGTTCCATTAAGTTAAAGTGGTAGCATGATGAATCTCACATTTTTTTATCGATGATAGGGTCATTCCATACATCCTATAATTCCAGGAGGATGACCATTAATTTTCTGTAAGGGAGGAAATCAAAGAAATTCTAAGATGATTTCCACTGACAATCCCAATAACTATAACTTTTCCAGACATCTAGGACACATACAGAGAGGTTTCCATATATTTTCTACCACTTGTTGTGGAACAAGATTTCTTGGTCCTCCCAAAGTAATAAGAAAATGAGATTATTTATGTATAAAGGGTTACACCCACATAGATTATGAACAATGGTTTAATAAGTAGTGTCAGAGACTCTAGAGAAATTACATATGGGTCCAATTGAAATAAGTGGTATCATTATTGTAGCTTCATAATTAGTGAGTTCCCTATTTGATATTGTTGTATCTCATTCATTTTTTCAACATGTATTGTTAATATACTAAATCATTCTATGGATATTTTATGTTGTTGAATTGATATTATTACACCCCTTTGTACGAAGAGAGATCTGGGCCTATATAGTCCCTCTTTCATCTTCTCTCTATTATATATCTAGATGGCATGAAATTTTATAGTCATTGACATGAATCCTCAAGATGTCTTTTTTCAGAATGGATTGGCTCATCTTCTTTAAAGACTAGATTGATTGTTATATTTCAAGGGACTACCTTACCACACTCCATAGTGTAACTATTTTCATTAATGAATAATGGGACCCAAGTTCGAGAAGGGACATAACTTCTTATTTGGAGTTAAGAACGTTAATATCAGTGTTTGGTTTGGGTCTGTAGTGGGAATCCTTTTGTAGTGATCTCACAATAGTTGTCTTCATGTATCTCAATGTTTTTGCTTAAGATTTCACTAAAATCCCACTATTAAGGGAGATAATGTTTTTCGTTGACTTAATTCCTAGTAATCAACCGGTTTCTATTTCCTCATATCCTTTGGATATAAATGAAATGAAAGAGATGTAGTTCAACATGGATGATATTCTTGAGAAATTTTTTATATGCCCAATTGTATCAACATTTTTGGCACCATTTATCTTCTCTTAGAAATATGATTATTACCATTGCATATGTGCTGACTACAAAAAACACAATAATGTTCCGGTGAAAAAAGTATCTATTGAAAAAAATAATTGACATGTTTGATCAGTTTAATTGGGTGAAGATGTTTTCATATATCGACTATCGATCGAGTTACCATTAATTGAGGATTAAAGAATCTGACAGTCATAAAACAACTTTTGGATCAGGTATGACAATTATGTGTACCTTATTATTCACTTTGGTCTACAAAACGGTCTTGACATTTTCATGGAATTGATGAAAATAATTTTCCATGAGTATCTAGACACCTTTGTGGTAGTTTTTGTGGATGAAATTTATATTTTCTCCATGTCTGAGGAGGATCATATTCATCATTTAAGGAAAATTCCATGTTTGCTGAGAAATCTACGACTTGTTTCCATGCTTTCAAAGAGTGGTTTCTGGATTCGATATGTGAAATTATTTGTACACGTGGAGTCAGTACAAGGAATATGAGTTGATCCTGAGAATGTGAAGGCTATACTAAATACAGAACAACCAAGTAATGTATTTAATATTTAGATATTATTAGGCTAAGAGAAATATTATTGTCGATTCAAAATGGACTTATCAATGTTGGATTTTATGATGACTGCACTAACTTATAAGGGAGTGATGTTCTATTCGAATGATATATGTTAGAATTATTTTGCTGAGCTAAAATGACTTTTGACTATTACACCATTGTAGACTACTCAAGTGGACAGGTAAAGATATATGATATAATGTGATGTTTAGGGTTATTTCTTAGGGTGTGTTTTTATAGGGTGATCATCTAGTTGCTTATAAATCTCATCATCTTAGGCCACATGAGAAGAATTATCATACCCATAACCTTGAACTGGTAGCTATGAAGCATGAAATTATTTACTGACATTACTACATTTTTGGATATATATATATAATTTATTTACACAAAAAATTTGATGAGTTATGTATTCTATAAAAATATTTGAATCTCTTCCAAAGGCATTGCGTGGAGTAGCTACAATATTTATACATTAACCTTTCCTATATCCCGATGAAAGGAAACCTCATCATGGATTTTTTGGGTAGGAAAATTCTTACCCAATAAGTGAACATATCTGTAAAAGATTTTAATTTTGTGGCACTATATTCAATGTTTTAAATTAGATTCGAAGAATTAGGAGTTGAGGTTTCTTATGCTAGAATTCAGTTATTATATGCTCTTCTCTAGATGATTATTCAGAATCAATAACTTGATTTTTTTTCATTGCTTTAGACAATATATTTATATAGGAGAGATAGTTAAGCAGTGGTTGATCTCCAAATAGCTAATTATATGTTATCATAGTCATTATGTTGTGCCGTTAGTGGAAGCGAAGGCCGTGTTGGGGAACTATCATAATTCCTAGCTGGTCATTCACCCAAGAACCACTAAGATGTTATATGCTATGTGATGTTAGTTTGGGTTTCCAATTATGAGATGAAAGAAATGATTCAATTAATTCATTGGAGAATGTCTACATAACCTAGTTGATATAAGTCCTATAACGATTTTCACTATAGAACATTTGAGTTTTATGTTTGTGACTTTGTTTTCTAAAATTTTCACCACATTTGGGTAATCACTGGATTGGTAGTAAAGGGAAACATTATACTAATTTTGATGGACCATTTGAGGTTTTTGATAAGGTGGGGAATGTTTCATACCATTTAGCTCTTCCATCATGGATAAATTCGAAAAATAAAGTGTTCCATGCATCATAGTTATGAAATTATCTCTCAACTCAATCTCATGTTTTATGTTGGAGTGATATTGAGATAGAACCTAATTTATCATTGACTGAGCGGAGAGTCTGGATAGTTCATTACGAGACAAAGGTAATTTATGATAAGACTATGACTTTGGTTAGAGTGATATGGAATCATTGTTCTGATATTCATGAGATGTGTGAACATGAGGAACTGATGAGAGAGGAGTGGCCTCATCATTTTGGCATGGAGGCTTTTTCATATGATTTCTGGGGACATAATTCTATTCTTGTGGGGGAAGTTGTTACATCCAGTTACCAATATGAAATTATTTTCTTTAATATAGACATAATTTTCCAATTTCATTGATTAGGTAGTGTTGAGAATGAATTTTTAGGATACATATAATGGTGAAGTCATATATTTCATGGTCTCTCAGCCTTAACCATCATCTCTATAGGTTTTTGGATGGTTACGCACCCTGTAACTTGGGTACAGAACATATAATGGTTTCTAGGTGCATACTACGAAGGGTTCACATCATAAACGTTACATGATGTGCTAAGTCATTACATTTCATGATATAATTAATGATATGTTATTAATTCTAAGTGATTCATTTTTCAGCGGTTACAAAAAATAACTACTTCACAATGTGTAAGGGGGATACACATCATGTAATTCCCCATGTTTGGTTTTTAATCAAGTAACATGGCTGAGATTCAATTAAATCCTCCACTCTAGTTTTATTTATCTCAACCTGAAGCTCTTCCAAGGATATCTTAGATCCATCAAACCCTTTCATTTCCATTTTTTATTGTTTAATCTTCATTTTAATGGAGGTGGAATTCCCGGGTAAGTGTTTCCCAATTTTCTTCATCATTTTCTATTTATCCTTCTTCATTTTCAATATAACTTTTAAAATTGAGGGACTTATACTTCGGGCTGCAAGATCCTATTTCTAGGTATAGTTTTGTGGTATTCTACTCCTTATTTCTTATTGATATGTTTTTTGGGATTGTTGACCTTCATGAAATAGGCAAGTTTTTCCATCCTATTTGGACAAATTTATTAACCATGGATTTGACCATTTATTTAAATTTTTTATTTAAATTCAATAGGTCAAACATTATTTCAATTTATTTAATGAATCCTAATTCCACTGAATTGGTAGATTTGAAATGGATATGGGATTAAAAAAACACCAATTCCATTGAAATTATGTGGGTTTGTGTGAAATGGTTTATTTAAACTGCTTAATTTAAATTATAGATTTTATTGTAGCTTTATTAATTAAATTATTGAATTTAATTGTATAATATGGGATTAAAAAACAACAATTCCATTGGTTGATTTGAAATGGATATGGGATTAAAAAAACACCAATTCCATTGAAATTATGTGGGTTTGTGTGAAATGGTTTATTTGAATATGATGGATTTTTTTTAATTAATTTAAAACTTGTGAAAATGGTTTAAAATGATTTGATATAAACCTAGTTGTTATATCTGGTTAAAAGGAATGATGTTATTAAAACATGGTTTTGTTTTAAAATGAAAATTAGAATTTTAAATGGGGTTGGGGTATTTATTTTTATTTTAAGAGGTGTTAAAATAAATTTCCCATCATTGATTATGCAAGTTTATGTGAAAGGATTAGGTAGTTTGTGAGTAATTTGGATACAATCTATGATTATACAACATTATATAACATAAAGGTAGCATGTCACATCCCTAACGGGATGTTGATAAGTCATATTTGGCTAGTGTAAGAGGGATGAATGTATACATATATTTTAGTGATCAATTAGAGTGTGTGGAGTCCTATAGAGTGGAACATTTATTCCTATTTGGACAATAACCATGTTTCCCGTTGTTTGATATTAGAGATATAAATATATTCCATGGTTTTTAAATAAAATAAATTACTTTTGGATTTATATAAACAATTTTATATAATTTTTATTCCAATTCATTGTTTTAGAAATATTCCACCACTTTTGAAGACTATATTTAATGTGTTTTATATCATTTTAAGTGTATATAATGATTTTTATATATACTTTTAAAATTCAAAACCTATTTATTTTAAAAATTAAAATCATTCATTTGGTAAAAATATTATTGGAATTTGTTATGGAATCAATGGCGAGACTCTGCTATGCATTTAGATCACACCCTAAGTATGCTTTTAAGTGTTTGAAGATTATCTCCATCTTGGTTTGAGCAGGGGAAATGATCTCTTGGAGGTGGATCCATATGTTTAATTCTGGATATGGTGAGTAGTGACCTTAGAAACTTGGTATACTTTTCTTTGTTTCGGTTCGGGGGATTTAGTACATTGGGATTGTTTATGCCATGTTGTCTTCTCGTACATTGAAGCACATGGTCTTGCTTTTTTATGCATATTTACATTCTTATCAAACTTCATCTATGTTTTTGTGGAAAATTTGTTCCCACATACATGTTCTCTGATGTTAGGTGTTAGTCACTGACCCATGGGGATCATGAACACCCCTTAGGATATGCCATTACCATCTTGGTTAGCAGGATATCAGTGAGCCTCGACTGGTTCATGAAACCCATTTAGTGTGTATTAGGACATTGGTTATAATATTATGTGAAATTTAATTTATCTAATTTTTTACAGGAAATAAGAAATATCTGTTATTGGAAAATTAAAGTGATCGTAAAATATCACGTATTTAGAATATTTAGATGTTCCTATTTATTCTATTAAATTGATAAAAAAATAATTCCTATTGAGAATGATATTTATGTTTTTATATTTATATTTTATGAATTACTATAAGGAATACCAAAAGTTTTATAAGTTTATAAATTTTAAATAAACAAATTGGTCATAATTTTTTTTTCATTTTTAAATATATAAATAGTTTGTTTTTTAATATTATTGGATACATTATTTATAAAGAATACACATTTTATATAATTAATTTATATAAAATAATTAGTATAAGTTTTTTTAATAAATTCTCATATATGTATTTTATGAGATACATGATAAGAAAGGAAATTAATATAGTTTTCTTCTACCATGAATTTGGACTATACATTGTTATGAGCTTAATCAAGGAATTATGTTATATTTAAACATATTAATAATTTTATTTATGATGGAATTGGAAGTTATATATAGTGAAGAACAATATATAGATTAAATTTGTGTTGGACTATTCAATGGTACATTTATCTTATTTTTTGTTGAAAACATTGTGGGTTTTACGTGATTATCTATTCTTACACAAAAAGTGATAATTGATTACATTGGGTTTTAATAATTTTTCCTACATGGGTTTATAATCCTCATGTATTGGATTCATTTAAAAATTCATAAATATAATTTTATTTTAAGTAAGGTCATTAATGTGGTTTATGAGTTTGGTAAAGAGATACATAATAATATTGTTGGAAAATATTTATTTAGTGGAAGGAATAGAAATTAAAAAACTGAATAATTTAATGAACACATTTATAAAGGGAATAACATGAGATAATACGTTGAGACTAAATCCAAATATAATTATAATTTTTTGATTCCTTCTACTTATAAAACCTATTAAGACCATATTCATCCCAATGGTAATGAATTATAGTTATTTTTTTCCATTGTTTAACTTTATTAAGGGAAAAAGGAAATTTGTAACACTAGTAAAATTATATAAAATATTTATGTTTTATTTGGGTTACACATAGCCGGGAAAGTTTGATAGTTTTAGGATAACAGCAGAATAATGCTGAATGAATCAATATGCTATATTATGATAAATATCTTTTTGATAAATAGTCTTAGAGCTGTATCTAAAATGATTGACATTATAGTCCGACTACATATACTAGTTATACAAGAAATGAAAAAGTGACAGAAATATTAGGGGCATATGGATATTAATATGCTAATTTTTTTATAGATATTAAAATGGGATTTCATTTTAGTGGGAGAACATTAAAGGAATTCGTTATTAGATAAATGTAAAATATCATACTCATCCAATTAGATTTTTATAGAAATAACAACACCATAATCATTAAATATGAATTTGAGATCAATCATATTTGAAGAGATTCTTAATTGATGAAACTATCTAGTATGGTAAGAAAAATATTAGAATTACTCTTTTGAAAGAGAGAAATATATATATTTCACACAACTCATACTTGAAAAATTATATTTTAAAGTTGTTCACCAAGAAAATATTGATTCTTCTTATAATCTTAAAAGGATTCACATATAGTTTCAAAAATATTAATTGAAAAATAACTAAATGAACATTATAATACACTCATATATTTAATATGATTGAATATATTTATCACTTGGTGAGATTGGGGATTTCATTTAAGGCCTAATATAGATTAGTAATACAATTTTATTTTTATTTTAAAATTTATAACAATATGAGTTAGTTTGATAAGTAGATAAAATTTTTCCTCGAAATATTTAAATAGATATGAAATAATTGTAATTTATAAGATTTCATTTTATTATAATAGTAAAAAATGATATAGTTTTATATATGATGTGGAAGAATGGATTTTCTAATTTTATTCCTTGGTCATGGAACCATTAAAGGGAAGTCAAGATGGTGGGGTCATCATTCATTCGAATGATTTTTTGAAATATTTCATGGAATTTATATTACATTATAATTATTTTATGATAGTTATTAATGGTATTGAAACAAATTCATTAATTATAAATTTTATATGATATGAAATAGATATTTTAAAACTATAGTATTTATATATGATTAGGAAATCAAGGTAATAATTGAGAAATATTATAGTTAACATTTGATAATGTAGAAATTGTTAATATTATGAATACATATAATTTAATAGAATTTTTAATATATAAATAGATATTAATAATGGATTGATATTTCATATTATATTTATTATATTATAACAAACATTGTTTAGTATGGTGTTTTTTGTTAAAAAAAGTTAGAGTATTATTCTAGAATGTAGGATTTACAATCCCTAAATCACTATAACATATTTCACATGAATATATGTATAAAATTATTTTTCCAAGGATAAAATATATTATCCAAAATATTTAATATAATACGATAGAAGAGTTCCCAACAACCAATAGTGACATGTTTTAAAGAATGTCAATTTATTTTGTGAATATTACTATAAACAACTATAATATCATAGAACATATAGTTCTTAATAATTTATATTATAAATATTTAAATTTGTAAAAATAAGGGGAATTTATTGAAATTAATGATATTTTCTATCATACAACGTTATTTTCAATAGAATAAATATTTTATGAGGCTATTGGCAGAATATTTTGACTTATAGAAGTTCAGATAATATTAATAAAATATTATATTAGTAAAAGAAAAACTACATGTCACTTAATATCTTAATGTATTTATGGTATATTGATAAAGATAAATATTTGTGATACATTTTGTTTCCATAATTAAGTAAATGTCACTAAATATCCTAAATTATTTTATTACATATCCATAGAGCGATATATTAATTTAAGGGGTTACATTAGTTGAAAATTGATCTAAAATAGATATTTAATGTAAATTTAGAAGAATAATGATATGTACTATCTCATATAATCTAAAAGTAAAAAAATATAATTTGATACCATTTTGGAACCAGATTTTATAACGAAAAATGTTTTGATAAAGCCATAAATTAGTGGATCATAAGGAATTTGATTCCCAAGTCTCATAGTTATTAAATGGAACATTCTCCATACATGTTAAAGACTAAAATAGTTTAATGAAAGGTGTTTACCATATGTTAATTGAGATATATAATATTAATAACATATATATTTAATTAATTTTAAAAAAATATAAAAAATTTAGTTAACATAAGGCATATTGGAATTCTTTTATATGGGATATGATTATTAAAGACTTATTTATGGTATTATATTATTCATTATAAGGAATGTATTTCACTAATGCATTAATTAATTATATAATAATGTTTTATAGATTATATTTATGTTTGTACATCCCTAATATATTGTCAAGGTCATGTTGTTTTATATTCCTTCATTTGAAAAATTAATTGTTCTGAATATGTAGTTTTTTCAAAAATTAATGTTATCATAATATTCTTTCCATTATATATTATAATAATAATTAAATTATGAATTCATTCTAAATTTTATATGCCAACATGTATTGATATAATTTAGTATAATTATTAGATGAAAATTTGGTCAAATAATTTCACAAGGGAATTTTAACATATGTTTATAATGGTGATGACTCCACCAAGGGACCTGAGTATGAGGGATCTAATCCTAAATTCATTACAAGTAAAAATATCATTATGGGAGAAAAGATTACTCATAGTATATAATAAACATATTGTTTATCATGAATGATGTACCCTATGTTCTTGGGTGAGTGATACTTAATTTAGAAAACTTTGGTTCTGTGATTTTGATAGGATTTTTATTCATGTGAGAAAATTTATATCCATGAGAATATTTTTCACAAAAAATTCACATTTAATGATAGGGATGAATGATATATTTTTACAATAATTCATATTGAAACCTATAAAATGGATCATATATTATATGAGTTATTGAGTGTTATATATTTATCACTTTTAGGGATATACATGACGTGGACTATGGTAACTAATATCATTTTTTTCTAAAAACATTAAATGAATTTTTGTTTATTCTTGTAAACAATTCATAAATAAATGTAATGAATAATTTTATAGTCATATAATAAATTTGGAAATAATTTATTTGCACAAAACCCAACTATGGGGGTTCTATTCCAGTCAAAATTGTTTAGAATAGAATTATTTTGTTTTAGAAAAGCATGAAATTTTTTATGAGCATGAATATCATGTATAATAATATCATTGATTATATTATTTATTTAGCTATAACAATGAAATATTGGTTGTTCATAATGATCACATAGGAAATTTTATAAGATATTTATTCAAATGATATTTCTAGGAGACTCATTATAAAATAGTGTATAACATCACTATAGAAATATATGAATATTTTTTCATAGTGACAAAAATAAAACTCATGTTGTTTAGAATTTTATTATTATTTATATGGCAATATCTCCATCTTCGAGCCCTATCCCATAATCTAATATATATTCCAAAACCCATGATTCATCTCATATCATCATTTGTTTATATAATGTAGGGATTCATATGATGAATTAAATTTTTTTTAATATGAATGATGCCCACTGATAATGATGTGAGATAAAAATCACTATATAACAATAAGTGATAAGTGATATCAGTGTATAAAATATACAATATATTTAAGATATTTATATTGGATATGTTTTTTGGTCATTCAATGCTTTTTTATTATATCGCATATAATGAAACGGGTGATATCGATGTCACTGATATAGTGATTTTAAATTATATATTTTTCTTCATTTATTTTATGAATTTATAAACTAAATAATGATTATAAATTATAAAAATAAATAAATTTAAAATATTATATTATATATATATATGTATTAATAAATAATACTTTAATTATATATTATTCATAATTTTGGTATTAATTATTTATTAAACATTTATATAAACACGAATTTCATAAAAACATGATTTTTATTGGAATCACTTGGATTTATGAATTGTTTTAGAAGATGAAATATTAGATTAAATGTAATATAAATGAAATATATTTATGACCATAAAAAATATATTTTTCTAGATATGTTAATGTTTTAAGTAAATTTAAGACATGTGATGTTTATATAATATATTTAATTAATATTAACAATGAGAAATGATTAAATGTATAAAATAATATTAATAATTCATGTTTTTATAAATTATGTATTTCAAATACATATATACCATGAAATAGTGAAATATTAATTTTTCATATTTCAAATAAAAATATATAGGTTATTTTTATATATTTTTATTGAAATTTTATATTCTTTTATAATGAGTTATAAATTGTTAACAGTAATTTATTATGGAATGCACTTATTGAAAATGTCTCATGCATAAAATTTTAAATTATTTATATATTTATTTTTTCTTTTATTAATTAATATCAATTATTTAACATATGATTATCTATATGGTAAATTTAAATTTTATATATTGATTTTATATATTTCATATGATGTCTTCAAGCGGATTCATGCTAAATATAGTGGAAGATTTATTTTAGTTTATCTTTTTTTTATGGTATGATTGTTATAAATAAATAAAAAATATTTCATTAATTCTACCCATATATATTTTTAGTTAAATAAATAATGGAAATATAAATAAATATTGATCAATGGTTTATAGATATTGGGACATTAGGATTGAAATTTTACTAGTTTTGTTGTAATAGATCATAATAGAAAAGAGGATGTGCATTACATGTCACCCAATATGTTCTCAATAATATGAATGAGGTTATATTATTCATTAAATATTATATAATAAATAAATTCATTTATATTTCCCATTTAATGAATATGAATATGGCTTAAAAAATTTATTTAAATTTTATTATTGAATCACAAAAAATAATAAATTGTATAAATAACTATAAATTAATGTAATCAGAGTATGTTATTTTTTAACTAAATATGTATAAATAAAATAAAATAAACACATTCATACCTATACAGGAAAACATATTTATAATACAGATGATACGTATATAGATTAAATGGTGAAATAAAATAAAATGCATGAAATACAATATATATTCCTCCTTTTAAATGAGAAGTTAATAAATTGTTGATCATCTAATATAAGTGTGTCATGAAATTGAAAAGCACAAATAAAATATACTATGTAAATATAATTTTGTAAATTAGCTATGATTTGAAGGTAATTTCAAATAATAATCAAAATATCTAAAAATATATTACAAAAAATTGCGATAAAATTTGATTGGTAAACCTAATAGAATTAATTTTAATATCCAAAGTAGTTGAGATTATCCTTATATAGAATAGGGGACGTTTTAGTCTAATAAATTTCGATAAGTAACCTATGATATAATTGGAATTATTTTTAACATAAATAAATATTAATTTTGAGAAAACTCACATCATGGAAATGTTTTGGTGATATATAAATTCTGACCCACTAATAAATATAATGAAAAATAAGGATATTTTTTTATTTGGATTATTTTCAACAAAAAGATTTATTAGAAATTTTTAAAATATGATACTCATATAAAAATAATATTGTTAGGATTTTTTAGTGATAAAAATAATCAAAACTATCTTTATGATATCAATTCTAAAATGAGAAAAACCATTTGATAGAAATTTTACTGACTCTTATCAAAACATATGAATTGTTCTTAATTAAGAGGAATCTAAGATTGAAGATAAAGATAATTTCATAAATTATAAAAATTATTCCACATATATATCTACAAATATTATTATGAACAGGAATATAGAATAAGATCATATTGTGACATGGTGGTCTAAACAACATAAAAAGATAATTTTCGTTTAAACCACATTATTGTAACTATCATTACATCATGGTTTTGTGCATAGAAATGCATGATTTGTGAGATGAAATTAAATTTCACATGTATTCTTCCACCTAATAGATTTTTTTTCTAATACCTTTTAATGATATTAATTTTTTTTATTGATGTGATAGAAAAATTTTCGGATTTAAAAATATCATTAATTATGTCAAGATGTTTTAAATAGTTTTTAATAGGAATCCAAGATCAACCATTTCATGGTGTTTGGAATTGTGGATATTTTTTTTTTTGAAATTCTCAATATTAACGGAGATACATTTCATATAAAATATTGACTCCAATATGATGAGATAGTTTGAATTTATATTTGATAGAGAAATTCCAAAATATGGATATTTTTTATTTTCATGTTTATTTCTAAATTTATTTTAGAATACCGTGTGGAAGAGAGAGTTTTTCCAAGTAATGGGATATGTTAAAACCCATTTATACCCTTGGATGAAGGAGTGAATTTGTAACAAAATGTCCCAGTTTGATCGGAAAATCTATTTGGACTTCTCTACTATCAGTCTCAAAGCACATTTCAGATGACCATAAGCATGTATTATGTTCTTGGTTATTAAATTATAACAATTTTGGAATTTTTTCATTCATTGAATCCAAATATCATGTAACTTAGATTCCACCGTGAATTTAAAATACCCATAAGTAAGATGTAAATCCATTCAATAAAAAATAGATCTAGAATATAAGAATAACACATAGAAAAAACATATCAAGTTATAATAAACCAAAAAACTATAATCAATAACATACAGGTATGACCAAAATAATAACCAATATAAATTTTTTAAATAAGATTCACGTGAAAAAACATCCCAAAATTTATGATAAACACAAAATAACCATGTTTGATGTTACTAATATATTTTATGACATAGAATCATTATAAATAATTTGGAACACTCTAATAGAGCATAAAATTCATGTGATAATCAGTAACCAAAGGAAATATACTCAGTAAGGATGATAGGAATTGAGATGAGTCACTATATCACTATATATCCTTCAATAAAATATATCTTATTGAATTATTTTTGTACTCCCAAAGGCATATAAATGAAATGGGAAATTCTCATTAAGGTAACACCATGAATATTTATAATTAATTTTTCTATAAGAACAATTATTCTATTATTAAAGATAATAATTTAAATCCATTTTTCAATTTTTATATATTATTATTAAATCCGTTAGTCTTAAATTAAAATAATCCATATTATATAATATAATGTGAATTAAAACCATATAAAAATTGGAAAAACAATATGAATATGATCAAACATGAAAATGGTGGAGTGAAAAATATCATACCACAAGAAAGGATTATTTGTGTATCATGTCTAGCATAACCGAAGAAATAGAAGGTATCTTTGATATAATGGATCTAGAGGAAACATGATTGGATAATAGAGAACTAGGTATCATTTTTGAACATAAATAAAAAATATATCCTATGATTCTCAAGGTAACATAAGAAATGATTCCTAGATAGAATCATTCCTACAACTAGGGAAACAACCATCCACTAACCCGCATTATTATATTCAACAATGTGAAATAGTAAACAAATCATAAATATCATAAAATGTAACCATAAATATTATCAAACATCTCTGAATCTAGACTCATAATCAGGGGAAATCCCAATCAATAATTACAATCAGTTTTGAAACCATTTTGAGACAAAATTAGAACACTTAACTAATTGTAAAATTGTTTTGGAGTCATAAATCCCTTTGAAACGTTTCATTAAACAAATTAGAGGCACAAAAACTAATTTTTTTGTTGGAAAACCCACTTGGAATATCCATTTTTATCCACACATTTTATGATACAAATCCATGATCACAAAAAATCAAGTAGTAAATAACAACCATCCTAAATCGCAACAATAAAATAAATGAAATTAGTGAACCATTAGTAGTCAATAGGAACCTACCATTTTTTAAAGAATAATTCCTTTAAATTAGTCTTATACACTTTTAATTCATCATAAAACATAAGGAAAAGATAATGGGGATCCTCATGAACCTCAAACAATAAGAAATTTAAATAAAGAGCTACACATAACCATAGGTCTGACCCTTGTAACCACGTAAAGTAAAAATAAGACTACCTTTAATGATAATGTAAATGGGTGAAGGAATACACCAAGGGATTCAATGATGAAGACCCTCAACTATTTGGATAAGCTTTTGAGAATCAGTGGGGCAGAAATGAGGGGAAAGGGATGACCATATCAAGGGAAATTATGTATTTTCCATGGGTGTTAAAATACCAATCATGGAATATCATTACATAGAGATTACTAAAAAATTGACTAATTGTTCAATAACCATGAAAAAATTACCTCCCCCCACACCCATATAAAATAGTTAGGAGAACAATTGCTATTAATTATGAACTAATCATGTGCAGCTGGTAGTTCCCCTAAAATTTTAAATTTCGAACCACTAACTACTAAACAATAAAAGAACATAAAAAATAATAAATAATACTCAAATAATTAAATAACAATATTTCGAATGGTGTCATAATTATCCCCATCATTCAACATTATCCCAATAGAATATGTATGATTATTCTTATCATCGAAAAGGAAGTCATATATCGCTCTCCGACTCCAAGGATTAATTTTTTTCAAAACTGCAGGTCATCATGAACACCCACCTATAGAAAACATCCTAAATAAAATACATCGAATAATTTATTTGGATTCTTTAAAATCATAAAAACCAATTAATAATGGAAAAATTGGGTCTCCTTCCCTAATCCTCCAACTCTACCAGTATAATATTTCTAACTGGAAAATTCACATCCCAAGGTAACCCTGACTCAGTAGTCTAAAAAAATAAACCACTTAACTGAATCAGCCATACAACAAGGACGTAATCAAATAATCACTTTATAAGGGTACATTAACGTCCATTACAATGTAAACAATGATTAAGACACAAACAAATAATCTATTTAATTGTCCTAGGATTTTCTCACCCCCTTGATTAATTTTAAATCAATTATTTATTATGGAATGAAACATAATATTAACCAGATGTGTTCACACCAAATTTGACTAGTAAAAATGGAAATATAAATGGCCACAAATAAGTGATTCAAGTAAGTCATCTACGTGAATGGTTAACAATCATTCATTGGAGAGGTCTATCCCAAAACTAGAAACTATTACCATAATCCACACTAATAGTGCGTATATTATTAAAACTTATATTAACATACTATGTTTTATTACATCCGGTTTCAATCCATTGAAAAATAAATAAATTTGTTTAGAAAGTGGAATTATTCATATAACTCATATCCAATAATCATGTAACAATGATGCCTTATTCATGAGTGAGGGAATCAATGGGCGACCATGATTAGTCTATTATACCCTAACCACTATATAGAATGTTACTATAATGTTATAATAAAAGAGTTATACCTCCAACCAAATAATGACATGAAATGACTTAATCACCATAAGTATCCAAAATTATGTTCCCCTAGTAAGAATCATCTGTTAGTCCACATAGAGGTCCTGAAATTCCAAAAAATATAATCACAATCCATGATAATCCACTGGGTTAGTCATTTAGGGTTCCTTGTTTTCTACCAACCTAGTTGAAGGTGATTAAATTCATTGTTACATGATTTAATGGGAATATAAGATAAATGTATTTATTTACAACCATATAAAATTAGATAAAACAAATACTCACTATGAGAGACCATCAATCCTAAAATAACATAATAAAACGATTTATTTAAAACCCCAACCAACTATAATTAATAAAATATGGGTCCCTTAATAATTTATACTCCTACCATACTAAAATTCATTTATAGGTGAAAAAAACTCCTCCTAGAAAAAAATAACATCTCAGGGTTTAGAAAAGACATCCACTAGATAATTGATCCTGAAAAACATGAACAATGGTTATCCAAAGGGTGAGGAATATTAGCAGTTGAGAAAAACTCAAATCATGAATCAACTACATACTCATAATTAAGATTAGATTCAAATAATGATGGTTTCTCCCACTATACCACCACCATTAAACAAATTATGCCATGACAGGTTCTCCTAGAATTCCATCATTTATGTGATTTAGGATAGTGAACTTCATAAATATTGGCTCAACTACACAACAAATCCATATTGATATTAATTCCTTATTATATCATGTGTTCCATGAAGATTATAGTTCTACTTCATCCCAACTATCAATATCATCACTCAATGGTAAATAAATCCACTATAGAAGAGAAATGAATTAATATTCATTTTATCTAATAAGATGAGTTCCTAGAGTATTAGCCTATTGATTACACCCCTTAGTTGTGTGATTTGGTAGAGTTAAAAAAAGTGTCAACTCACACTCAAATAGATGATTAAATAAATTTTTAAATACAATAAAAAAACTCAATAGATTTCATTATGTATTATCTTATAGATACATCTCAAGTAATACAAATCTAGAATCCATTTGATGTAGGTTTCCACTCGATAAATTGAAATATTATAACAAAAACAAAAACAAATGTACTTAATATACCACATAATATAGATAAATAAATTTAAAAAAATATCATTTAGGAAAATATATACATAAAATAAGCCACCCACTCATTATGAAATCATATAATTTCCCATAACAATCCACTATTTAAATAATTCCATTTAAAAATTTTATATAAAAATAAATCTCATTCCTCTAATAAATAATTTTTAAAACATGCACAATATTGTTGAATATACATTATGTCCTTCAATAAGAAATATATTTTTTGAAGAAAAAAATAGTTACATGTTAAAATTAATATTTAATTTTAAAACACATAATTAAAGAATGAAATTACTACAATACATATATAAATCATTATCGTAAACGTTTTGGTTTCATGGAATTTAATTTCTTATAACTCAATGGATTCAGTTAATGAAATTTCCCTTTGAGAAAAACATCACCAACGTCATATTTAATAAATACACAAAATATAAGAAATGATTCATGGTATTCAAACCATAAAAATAGTGTAACCCCATTTAAATACATTTCCTAAAAATAAAAACCAAATTTTAATCAAATAGTGAAATCACTTTTGAACATTCTGGTAAGAGTAAAAAAAATATATGAGAATAGATACCCATTTCAAAATAATATATAATACTTTATTTTAGTGGGAAGAAATGTATAAAAATTATTTTCACAAATAATTTCAAAATTTTCATTATAGGTACCTATTATCCTTTTAAATTGATATTCAATATAAAAAATAATTCCATAAACAACCCACCGCTTTAAAAAATCGATTCGATAATATATTTTTTCCATATGCACCCTGAAAATAAATTTATATAATGTCAAAAAACATTATAATGGATTTTTCTATATCATTACATTCCCTTAATCCCATCCAGTAACATAAAAAAACCACCCAAAACTCATACACAATCCATATTCAATGAATAATTTTTGAAACGACCATGTCTTAATCGTCAATACATCATAAAGAATCAATCAAAATAATCCTAATATACCCAATTACTAAATAAAAACTCATTATTCATCCTCAAATCAATGGTAAAAACCATTAGATACTTATATAGGGTAAAGAGAAGAAAAATAAATAATAGGGGGTGTTATTGATCTATTTACGAGTTACCCATACGGTTCTGTGGACCATGTTAAAATCATGAACAATATTTTTTATTACGATTCATAGCCCTATGAATGAGATCTACAGTGTTCAAAAAATCATGAAGGATAACCATATCTACACATATCCTTTCCTATATATAGTTGAGTTTTTTAAAATTCTATAAATAACTAATGAAACTCTAATTTGGACCATCACATTACCATACAAGACCAAGATGCATGAGATAAACTCAAAAATAATACTCAAATTCAAGGATTAAATCTTATATTCCTTTTGTAACATAATTTTCATCACATGAGATAGTGATCAGGAACTCACTCATGATCTACCTCTTTATATCTAGTGATCCTATTATTATTTTTACTATAACTCATCCCAATGAACAAGATGTTCAGTAGTAATAATTTGTATTGAACCACCACTTGTCAATCAGATATTTCACATTAACCACACCAAAATTAGGCCTAAAAATGTTATAAATAACATGTGTTGGTGGAAAACATCACAAAATCAAATCAAAATCATTTTGAATAATTTCACCCTCAGAATACCAATCACATCACAGGTATTTTATTAAAAACTATGGATGACTTTTCATGAAGATTTAAATAAAATCCATCTAATCAAAAAGTTCCAAAATAAAATAAAAACCCAAGGAGAATAACACACCATGTATGATTAATCCCTCAAATCATAATTAATATTCCAATGGTATGAACAAAACAATAACCAAGTACACTTTTTAAAATAAAAATTATGTGATAAGAAACATCAAAAAATTCAATACAAAAAAACAACAACCATTATTAGTCAATATAATACAATATAACCAAAAAACTCATTAAGAACCCCAATTGCGTTGTGTGATCCTAATATCAATGTGACAATCGATCAAAACCAAAAATCACACTCAAGAAGGTTGAAGAGAATCAAGAGGAGTAACCATTCCCATGACACTCTTTCAATAAACTATATTATAAAAAATAGGATTTCATACACCGAAATACAAATATATGGTGTTGGGAAATAACATATAGGTTACCCTTATGAATCTACATAGTGAATTTTTCCATGTAAACCATTATTCCTTGTTTTAAAAAAATATTGAAAATCCATTTTTTCATCAAAATGTTTTATTAAAAAATCCATTTTTTCCTTAAAACTATGAAATTTTACCAAACATGGAAAACATGGAAACCATATAAAATAAATAATTGAATAACATAGAAAAAATAATATTAAACAAGACAAGGGGAACTGATAAATATCAAAACACAACCATGGATCGTCAATGTATCATCACAAGCATAATACATGCCACAAGGTGGATCGCTGAAATAACTATTCTAAAGGCCCTAAGACTTGGCCATGAACCAATAACATCATATATGAACCTAAATAATAAATATAACATTATGTTAATGAAGAAAAACTAGAAAAACCCAAAAATACTATCATACCTACTTTTGGAGAAGCACATTTCTAGTCCCTTGAATACATAAGGTGACCCACACACAATCAATGAACAAAATCCTAAATCTTTGTCGATGTACTTAAGTATAAAACAAACATAACATGGTCCAACACCAATTATCAAGGGAAACCTCAATCACAATAAATAATCCTTTACAAAATATATTTGACAAATTATTTTAAACAAATTATTAAATAAAAAATTATTTTCATGTCAGGACACCAATTGAAACATTTCATTAATAAAAAATAAGGCACTAAACACATTTTTGTTGGAAAATCTACTTGAATGATCTATTTAATGCCAAAAATGTCTATAAACACATCCATGATTACATAATTTATATCCTTATTTAAAATATAACTCACCAATGGTATTTAATTTGTTTTTATTTTTGGTAAATTAGTACCATATCTTCACCACTCCACGCCTTTCTACACCATGCTATAAAAATTCATGAAACTAGAATTAGTGTGAAAAGATATGGACCACAATGAAGTACACATTGGTCGAACTCCCCCTCTAATGAACTTAGACAAAATCATAAAATCATAGAAAGAGTGAAACATTAGCATCAATACACTCATGTATTCCACACATTCAAATTTTCTTTGCATTCGATTTTCTAAACACGAGTCATCCATAGTGTAGATTAAGGGCCACATTGATGTTAAATTGAAATAAAATGAACCACCAAAAGATCTCATCATAATTTATATTTTATATCAAATCCCTATACTAAAAATACCTCCTCCACTTAATTTTGTTTTGTACTGTTCTAAAAACATATTCATTTTAATATATTAGAAAAATCATTAATATATGACTTTAATCTCATTCATATGGCCCATTGAAGCATTATATCATCCCAAGAGACCCCAATATCATGTTGAAAATATAAATAGATACTTAAGGGTTCATAGATGTATACAAGTCATAAAAATTTACCTCTATAAAAACTACATGGTTTTTAATTGATCAATGATGAAAAATTTAAAGAGCTTTCAAAGATATCTATAATTATAAATCAAAAAATATGAACCAAACATCAATGAAATAAATTAATTTTTACCTTTCCATTATCTTTGATATAATTGTGTCCTTATTTTAATTTTTAAAATATATTATTCTACTATAGTATCTCTGTCTCACTTTTTCTTTTGTAAGCAAATTAATATTATAGATAGATAATTGATATCATTGTAAAGTGATTGTGAGAAACCAATAATAGACCAAAAATTTATAGGTGAATTTTTTTATACATATTGGGGATATAAACAGGAAAAATAAAATCAATATGATAGAAATAAATATGTATCTTATTAAATGATAATAATATAATAATTGAATAAAAATAACCATGATAATTGATATTGTTACACTGGAAGGTTATGTTTAAAAAAAATTAACAAGAATATGATGGTTTGGATTATCATTGTCCCCAAGAATCATTACAATAATGAAAAAATCTATAAACAAAGAAAAAAATTAATAATATAGTTCACAATTTTTGAATAAAGAACTTGGAGGGTGATTTAAGTGAAAGCTGACTGGTTGAATTTTTAGGCATTTTTTAGAAATAATATTTTTGTTGGAATAGTAACCTAACCCTTGGGAAGAATGACGTGACCATTAGGAATAGAAACCTATCCATTTCTCAATATTGTTATTATTAATTATGACTATTGGTAATAATTTTTCCTTAGAATTAATAAATTGACGGTAGTGATAAAAGATGATTGTATATAAGGGTGAAACAAAGGCCTGAAAAAGTAATTACAATACCTTTAATGTCCATTTATCAAAACATTTTAGGAAGGTATCATCACCATGGTTTATGAGTAACTAGGCCCAAGTTTATCTCGTACATGTAAGGATCTTGTGCTATCAGAGATATTAGAAGTTCAAGTTATTGGATATCACTAATAGGTCAATATTAACTAAGCTATCCCAGGAAAGTACCACATTCCCATAACATACACTTATGCTGTATTTTGGTGAAATTAGGCGTTATGTATCTGAAACATTGTATAATCATGGTTTAATTTTATTTTCTCATATTAAATACTGGTTTTATGATTTTAATTTTAATTAAGGTTTTTATAAAATACTATCAAATATAAAATTAACATGATAAATGAATTTTTGGATATAAAGAAAACATAATTTTACTCATTTGAATGTATATATATAATATACAATTTTCTGATCTATTATGGTTTTCTAAAAAAATATTTTCATGAAATATTATCTTTATACATTATTAATATATAAATGTATATATAATCTTATAATTTCCTTGGTAATATTTATAAGGATCATAACGATTTTCATATCCAAAAAACTATTATTTTTTAATAAAAAATTAGTTTTATTTAAGAATTAAATTTCACATATTAATAGAATTATTTATAATAAATAAATATTATATTTTAAATTTAAAATCAAAAAACAAGGATATGGTGATATTATAATAATTTTTTATAACACTTTTTATGTGAATAGTAAAAATACTGTTTTGTGTTTTCAGTGTGGTTTATGAATTCAAAAAAAATTTAATATCGATGTAATATTAAATAAAACAACTTCAATAATAAAAAACAATACCTTTGATTAAAATATTTTATAATAATTAATTATTTTTTTAATAAACCGTTGATAAACTTTCACAATTTTAATATAGAAATTTATCTTTTAAAAAGATTATCTTCATGTAAAATTAACTTCTCTTAGAAAAAATAAAATAAAATATTTATTATTGGTTATTGTTATCCAATATTTCAATGTGAACCATATTTATGTCATAAACCTTATCCTCTTCTATGGGTAGGCTAATTGTTTTCCATTACCCAAGACTAATATTTCCAAGGACTATATTTAAAAATTTATAAACAATATTACCATAGATCTAATAAATATCCACCTACTCCCCATATTTCCTTCAATCTTAATTAATTAATCATTAATTTATCCATATTATTATTCTCTAGATCCATTTCAAATAGTTTCTAAGACTATATTTATCCCTCTGTATTCTTTAAGAATCTATCCCATAAGGTATGTGTTTCTCTTACTCTCCTTTTTTATCAATGTACTTCATTTGTAATGAATATTCTAATTTAAAGATAATTTTTTTCTCAAGAACTTATTAGTACTAATTTATTTTCCCAATTTTGTTCTATCAAAGAGGGACTTCCATTATATCGTGTTATTAAGGTTCCAAAAAATACATCGTAAATATGTTATTCAACATAATTTTTCCATTGATTTTACATTCCTCTCTTATGATGAAATCATTTATTTTTATTGATGTATTCAACTATAATTAATAAATAGGACGTTTTTACCAAAATAGTTCTCCAATTAAATTGGTAAATAATAAATCTCTAGAGAAGACATGTTTATGACATCATGGTGAATATTCCTGTTAATATGTTTTACAACACTTTGGTGTTTAACCTTGGTGATATGAGTATGAATGTACTATTTTTATGTTATTTCCATAATTAAATGTTATAAACATTGTACATATGAATATACTTTCATGTTATGATACATGTTTTATCCTATATGATCACTCATGTTCCGTCCCTTTGTTTATCCCTTACTAGGCACTATGCTCACCCATTTTCTGTTGACTTATTTTAATAAGAAATTACACACAGTTAGGTGACATGGGATGGAATAATAAATGTATCATTTGAGAATATACAAAAATGTTTATGTTTATGTTTTTTTGAAATTTATTTATTATATAAATATATTCAAAGTCATAATGACATAAGAGGTAGTTAATCATTATTTATATAATATTTTAAAATCTAGTATTAATAAGACTTCTCACCATAAAACTAGCATTATCTAATTATTATTCTTCTTGAGGTTCTCACCTCCAATAATGTGATGATTATTGATTATTGGTATCCATTATATCATAGAGACTTATTTAGTTTTTTGTTTATGTTAAAATCAATAATTTATTTTTATTTATTTGATTTTTATTTTAAAGTCTATAGAAAAATGTAACCCTCTCAAGCCACATTGATGGTAGGATATATAGCGGATCATTCTTAATCTATTTCAGAACACTTTCATCATAGTGTGCCTTTATAATTTATAAAATGAATTTTATTCCACACATAAATTTATCGTTTCTTATATGCTTCCATTAATATGATTGATTCATTATTAAACTGATTTCATGATTTGTATACTATTTTATATTATAAAATCATTTTAAATTTATATTAAAAAGAAAAATCAATCAATTAATTCTATTTTATAAAAACCCATCATTTTTATAAATGAAATTTTAATTTTCTTTCTGAATTAATTGTTTCCAAAAATTGGTTTTAATTTTCAATAACATAACTATTTTCACTGTTAATCCTTTTTAATGTGTCTTAATTTTAATACACCATTTGTGGGTTATGATTTTTTTTAATTCTTCTTACTATATTAATTTTAAAAATTACATTAAATAATTTTTAGGTAGTATAGGATAAATTATTTGGAAAATTATGATTCTAGTCCTTACAAATTCTAATGAAATAGAATAAAAATAAACTCCTCATGAAAATATCTATTTTCAACATTATAAAAGTGGTATGAAGGCTTCATATTGTGTTTTATATTATAATGAATTTAATCAAATTTTTAATTGTAAAGATTCTCATGAAATATAAGAATTTCATGATGTTAATTATGAAGGATTGAATAATGTGAATGATAATAGATGATATATGTTTAGATATGATTTTAAATAAATTAGTATGCAACCAAAATAATCTAATAATGAGATTTATATACACTTAAATAAAATTTCTAATAGACGAATGTATATTTTGGAACATTTTTATATAGAGACGTTGATGAAAAATATAATATAGGTCTTACCAATAAATTAGGAAACAAAATTTACTTCTATCCAAAATTTATAGAACACATAGAAAATGTTGGTTGAGGAGATAATCAGGCCAGTCATGGACTAATGAAAGATAATAAAGTTAATAGCCTATAAGGAATCCTAATTAAATGATACAAAAACTATTATTTATTAAGAAGAAGTTAATGGTTACAATTATGATGATGATAAAATAAATCATCAAGACAAGAAGATGAATATATCATTTAAAAGAAATAAATCATATTGATGATCCAGAAAAGAGGCTGATCACCCTGAGAAAAATGTGATGTGATTCAAATGAAATAATAATGTAGTACAATCCTAAAAAATTTCTTTATAGAAATTTATAAAAAGGAAAATAATAATAATAATAATAATAATAATATGATATTCATCAATGATTCCACATGGATTTAATGTGATGATTCCTTCACATTATGTGAGTCAAGAGATTAATTCTACAAGAGTTTTAAGAACTCAAATTCTTCTTCATCATCAAATTCTTATCCCTCTTCCTCAAATTCATCATTATCCTATCTCTTAAGAAATGATGATTTAAAATTATATTATGATTAATGTGAGGAAAGATTTTTCAAACTATCTTTAATGTATAAATAGAAAAAAAATATGTATCATCATCTTCTTATAGATAGATATCAACATGAAATAAAAAATAAGGAATTATCATGAACATTGAATGATCAATAGAATTAGAAAGGATTTAAACTAATAGTTAATGATTTTAAATAAACTACCATTAAATTCAACCCAGTTATAAGAAACATAAAAAATGTTTGGTTTCATGATGTCCCATAAAATAAAATTTGGTTTTTCTTTTTCAAATAATGATAGATCATCAAAAAATGAATTTTGAAAATGCAATCTCAAAAAAAAATGAATAATTATTTTTGAAATACTATACATAAATTTCATGAATATAAATTAAAAACAGATAGATATGGTATATGAAAAACATTTCATATTTCTTCCCATATCCCTTCTAAATAACTAATTTCTTAAAATGATTTAGTACCAAAATTTCTATAAAAATCCTATGTGGACCAAAAATATGGGTACCCAAAACCTTACTTTCTTAATTTTATGTGATATGTCACTAAAAGTAAAATCCTTAAAGGAAATAAGATACATGGATAGGGTATTATCTAAACACATGTGTGTTGACCCATCAAAATTTAAATAACATAAAAAACATGTTGGAGGATATGTGACCATTAGTGACAATCCAATTAGTCAAATAATAAGTATAGTTTCAATCATTTTTATTAATTCATCACTTATTAAATATCATTTATTTGACGATGGATTCAAAAAAATATAATAATTATCCCAGTTTTGTGAAAAAAGTTCTAAAATAAAACAATCGTACTGATTTTTATATTTATTTAATCAAAATAAAACATTATTTATTTATTTTTCTTTCCAAAATGTTTAAATTTTAAATTTGAAATATATATTGTTTAAAAAAAAATTAATTTTTAGTAATCATTATATTTGTTCGTGGATTTGGAATATAATCCTAAATCATGGAAACACTCACACACTCGTTAATATCAACTAACATCAACTGGTAATACGTTTACTATAATACCATTTAAAATATAATCTTATCTTTGATTCTCAAAAACATGGAATGAAACATAATTACACTTTTCAACCTTAACAAGAATTATCATCCACTGGATCCCATGAGCATGTTCATGTGGATATTTTTTATGAACTCTTGTAAAATGAAATGGATCAAATCATACTATTTTTTAATTTTCAATGATTATAGAAGACTCAGTTGGTTATATTTCTTGTTAACAAAATATAGTCTGGTAATTTATTCATAGTATTCACCCTGATGTTCAAAAATGACATTTTTTACATAATTATTTTTATTCAGAGCGATAATGGGGGGAGTTTGATAATAATGAATTTGATGAAAATGTTTCTTTGGAAGACCATAATTATACATTGTTTTATTTGATAACACATCTTCAAAATGGGTTAGTCAAGATATGGAATAAAAATATTAAAAAATATCGCGTTCCCTAGTCAATGGTTTTAAGCTTCAAAATTACTTTTTCGTTTAGGCGTATCAATTCAGTTTTTATATCCCTAACAGTCATCTCATAATTCCATTCCTAAAAAAACAACATATGAAGTTAGGAAAAATAAAATTCTGAATGTGGAATTTTAAAATGTGTTTGGATTTAAATTTTATATTTTAAACACTAATGACAACCATTAGAAATTTGAACCAAAATATTATGAAGGAACTATTCACTATTACTCAAACTCATGAACATCCAAATAAGACTTTAATGAAACATTCAATAATATTTATCAATGAATTAATATCAAATTCGATGAACCATATTAATAAAAAAATCATTCTTTTAATTAGTTGTGGATAATATTGAGCCTTTGAATTTGAATAAACCAATTTCATCTATAGAGGCTGTCATTGAACTCATTCTTTCCAATTACATATATCTACATAAAAAATTAATTTCTATCCCATCGATTGTATTATAAAAGATTTGAAAAATTATTTTTATAGTGGAATATAAAACATAAATGAAGATGGGAATAATTATTTTATAAACTTTATATTACCTGAAAACCATTATGATTATATTAATGAATTATTTTGCTTTTAGTAAATTCAAGAAAGGACCAAAAATATATTTAATAATTATTTATGTAACATACCAAGTAAGTAATGAATAATAGATATTTTTATCTATGCCTATTAATGAATTAGATAGTGTTTTAGAGGCTTAAAATGAAAATAAATCCAATCTTAAGCATGGAATACACTAATATTTTTAAAAAATTGTTTTACTGCCTTTTAATGGAAAACCATTTTTTAATCTATCTTTTGACAATTTTATAAGCTATGTTTGTCCAAATAAACTTATTCTTTATTATTGGGACATTGAAATTTACATTGGATAAATTTTTGGTATTTTTCTGACAATGTTCATTTTTTTAATGAATAGTGAAAAATACAGCATTTTACATCAAAACTGATTTTTCACTTAATTTAATTATATGGTTTGATTATATTTTTAATCGGCCTTAAAGTGTAATCTGAATATATTTTTACCATGTAATACAATGGTGGTCATTGGAATCAATTTCACTTTGAAATTTCACTTAAACTGGTGTCAATCTTTTGATACTTATTGTTTCATAAAAACACGCTTTTTGTCATGACAGCGGGAATTAATTATTAATTTAATTAATGTGACTTATATGATTTTAATTTTTTAAAATAGACATCATTTTTGAATTCGGAATATCAAATATAGCTTAGGGTGAAGTTTTGGTTTATTTCTGAAAAACTTCAATTTTTGATGAATAGTGAAACCACTAAGTGGTAGTTAAAGAAACTGAATTTTCGTTTAAATGAAACTTTGTCACTTCTGTGATTTGATTTTAAAAAATTCAACATAC
This sequence comes from Viscum album, assembly GCA_963277665.1. Lineage (NCBI taxonomy): Eukaryota > Viridiplantae > Streptophyta > Magnoliopsida > Santalales > Viscaceae > Viscum > Viscum album. The sequence continues at coordinate 445,641,316 of OY728137.1, read as the reverse complement.
ATGGATGTCATTAAGAAGTAAAATGTGGTTCAAAGAGATTAAAATAATTTTTGGTGAATAGTAACTTTTAAGTTCTTAATCGCGATTAGAGGTAATTAGTGTAGTTTAAGGTAAAAATAATGTTTTAATAAAATGAGATGAGCTTGACACATGTCCTACCCTCATTGGATGTGTCATGGCAGACCAAGAAAATCCATGGGTCAACTTGGGGACCCCATGGAGCCACTTTGGTTGGAAAATGACATAAATACCTTTTATTTAATGTTAAAGTAAAAAATGACACAAACATGATATGTTTTACTAAAACAATTTTTAAATGGGGTTATACAAGTAAGATTTTTCATTATAAATAGTAATTGGAAAGATAAAACGATTTCCTACATCATTATAGTTTTTTATAATTTTTATACATTAAATTTATTAAATTATTTATGACATCATAATGATGGAGCGATGACCTCATTATTTGACGATTTAAATAAAATGGAAAGATAATGTACAATATAAGACCTACACATGTCCAAAACCTATTGGGTGGGTATATTTAGAACCCTTATCTCCTTAGCCTCTAATTATATAAATTTGGGACCTTTAAAATCCGAAACCCATTTGAAAATAAAGTAACATTTCTTTACTTTCCAAGAGTGCCCCTCCTCTCTTCTTATAAAAGGCCCCCACCTCTACCTCCTTACCCACACTTCCAAAGCCTTTGGCTAGGCCAACCACTGCCCATTTTGTCTCTCCACATCCCTCACTTACTCCTTGAAGCCTCACTTTGGGCAGAAGTCTTCCCAAGGAAGCCTTTGAGCTCAAACCAAAGGGAGTTACCCGATTTAAAGGTAATGTCTTCACTTGAGTCCTTTTGTTTTATTTTGCTTCTCCAACCCCCTAAACTCTTTTTATTAATTTCTTTTGTAACAACTCCAATATCTTCAATATACTAAGATGTTTTTATAATAAGGATTCTAGCAACACTTACACACAACTACATCTAATGGTTAAAGGACATACTATTTCCGTGGATGATGAATTTATGCCTCCCGAAACGATGATTGTTCAACATTCTTTTAACACCTTAAAAGGCGTCCATTAATATGTCACTATATTTATATATGATAATTAATATGTTTATGTTTTCCTTAATCTTCTGTATTTTTAATTTTGGTCATACCTTTATGGTTTCCATTATGGGTAAACGTGATATCTTCATTTAAGGAAGTGCGTACTACCGCCCCCTCAAAGAGATTTGATTCGTTAAATACCATATGTGGGACGTATAAAGGATGGAACTAGGATATTATATATCATGTTACACTGGAAATATAATATAACTCTATATCATTATGATTCCATTCTATAAAATACGAAATAGAAATTAAAGTAGCGTTCATGCGTACGTACGGCTTACCGTCTCCATGAACGGTGCATTTCATTTCTTACCTCTAAATGATTACGTAATATTATAAATGCATGCATGTACTAGATATATATGACATATATGATATGTACATCATTAATACCATTCTGGAAATAATGGATACATGAACAACTTGTAATTATAAAGGGATTATTTTTTACTCAAGTACCAATGATCGTTAAAACGACCGTTATTAACTTAAATAATTACATAGTTTTCATGACATGGAAATAAGTGATATAAAAGGAATAATGAACTTGAAAAGGGTTCTTAAACAAGTAGAAATTAACTCAAGTTTATTATTCAAGAGATTAAAGAACGACCGAGTCAAGTCGGACCCGAGGTATGAGACTTCGTCTCAATCTCCTTTCATTGAGGCATATTTTGTTTTATACACAACATTCTTTTATACAGTGTATAAACCCCTTTGACTTTTACGTTAATCGAAAAGGAATCTTTTTTATACGAAGAATTTTACTAAACGACAAAAGGTAATGTTTTTATCGTACGTATGCGGCGACAACGACTTCTCCGCCGCTGTGACCGTTATTTGAGTTTCAGCTTCCTCTACAAGCCATAACTTCTTTTTAAAAGAAAAATAAATACCATGTTTTAAATTTTCTTTTATTTTGGTATTAAAAATGGTTTTCATAATGTTTTTATATCATTGTGTTGTATTGATATCTTGTGATTGAAAGGTGGAAATGTTATGTTTCCTTTATGCATGTTTTATGTGATACGATTATGTTGAGGTTCTTCAGAATTATTATGAAGATGGGTGGTTCCATGATAAACTAAGGGCGGGTGAGCCCGATATAGCTCTCCAATGCATTGGGTAACGCGAAGGAGTGAAACGTTAAGGTTTCTCCGAAGAGATTTAGGGAATATACTATAATGGGTATTCCAAATGTAACCAAGAGGGTTACTCCCTACGTAAGAATGTTATGAATGCCTCAAGTTACCTTTATGTATTATGATTTCTATGATTTTTTCATGATTTGATGAGGAATGTTAAAGTGCTTATGTTTTTTGGGTAAGGTATGATTTCATTCTTATGTATATATGTACCCATTTTTCCTTTCCATATTTTTATATCCCTTACTGAGATTTTTATGCTCATCCCAAGTTTTTTGAAATGTTTTTCACAGGTCAAGGGAAAGGTACATGATATGATCATAGTGTCAAGGAAGTGTCAAGAAAGAATCCATGTTTTATTTTAAATATGTTTACATTGATGGCAAAGAAGAATACTATCTTTATGTAACTAGTTTGTTTATATGTGGAATGTAATGAATGTTTTATGATCTAATTCTCTAAAACTCTAAACCCGAAAATATCCTCAATGTGTAATCTTGTAATAACTCATGATTAAGTAAGGTTTAAGGCTGGGGCCTTATAGTTGGTATCAGAGGTTGGTTTAGATAACTTTAGGAGTTAGAATTCTATTAAATTATTATCCAAAAATATTTTTTGTATGGTCTAATTGAAGTGATATAGTATTTGAAGATTACCATGTTGCTTCATCTAAGACATGTTTGTTCAGAATGGTTTTCCGCAGAGGAAACAAGGAAGCAGTGCTATGAAGGCATGCAGAAGGAAATAACCTTCCGAATCAGCATCCTGAGATGGTCGGAATTGGAACTGAACAGTTTGTTGCGGTAATGGCGCAGTTGACTCAAGCGATAAATGGTGGTGGTATCCATGCACGAGATCAGCCAGATCAACCGCAGAGGAACATGTCAGTGGTGGAACATTTCATGAGGCAACATCCCCCATCATTCAGAGGATCATCTAACCCTGTGCTAGCTGAAGGGTGGATTAAAGCACTGGAGAAGATTCTCGATGTCATGGGGTGTTCAGACAATCAAAAGGTAAGTCTTGCTATTTACCGTTTGGAGGGTGAAGTAGATCAGTGGTGGTCAATGGTTAAAAATATCAGGGACGCTGATGAGATTAATGCTCTTGACTGGGATGAATTCAAAGGTATGTTTCTTTAGAAGTATTTTTCTAAGGCTGTTCGACTTAGGATGGAAAAACAATTCTTGGAATTGAGGCAAGAGAATGACTCAGTGGCTACCTATGATGAAAGGTTCACTCGATTGGCAAGGTATGCTCCAAATTTTATCCGAGAACTTGATAGTAAAATCAATTGTTTTTACTCAGGATTAAAGCCAAAATATCAAAGGGCATTAGCTTCTCGTGAGTTTAAAAGTTATGAAAAGCTTGTTCGATGTGCTGAGAAGGTGGAAATGGAGTTTTCCGATGATCAAGTGTTCTATAACAACAAACAGAAGAAGAGACCGAGGTGTCAAGAGAAAGGTAAGAATTCTTCAAAAAAGTCTGACGGTAAGAAATCTATGTTTCCAGTTTGTGATAAATGTGGGGAAAGGCATGCTGGGGAATGTCTTCTGAATTCTGGAAAGTGCTGCCGATGTGGTAAGACGGGACATAAGGCTTGTGATTGCACTGAAAAAGATCAAGGTGAAGGTAAGACCAAATTTTATTTACAGTTAGTGAAATGTTATAAGTGCAATGAGATGGGTCACTATGCAAACGAGTGTCCGACAAAGAGCTTGGGTGATGGGAAGCAGTTAGAATACAAGCAGAAAGCGGTGGTGAAATCCTTTGCAACTACTTCAGTAGATGTCGGGCCATCAAATGAAGTTGTATCAGGTACTTTGTTTGTTTTTTCAGATTATGCCAGTGTGTTGTTTGATTCGGGGTCGACACATTCTTTCATCTCTGAAACCTTTTCTAGTAAAATGGGAATACCATCTCAAGAAATGACTCCTGAAATTTTGGTAAAAACTCCTGGGGGGAATGTTGAGGCAAAAAGAATTTATAAGAATCTTTCTATCCTTATCCGTGGAAAGAACCTACTTGAAAACCTTATTGTTCTACCTCTAGTAGAGTTTGATGTTATCCTGGGTATAGATTGGATCTCTATTTACTATGCTAAGATTGATTGTAGAGCTAAAGAAGTTTCTTTTCATAAAGACTTTCAGTTTGTGTACAATAATGATCCCTTACTGTTTATAACTTATCAAGAGGCCAAGAAACTTGTAAAAGATGGAAATGAATGTTACCATGCACACATCATTGAAAATAAAGGAACTGTTCAGATTAATGATGTGCCAGTGGTAAATGAGTATCTTGATGTTTTTTCCAATGAGTTGCCTGGAATAATACCAGATCGAGAAGTTGAGTTTACTGTTGACTTAGTTCCTGATGCTAAGACAATTTCAAAACCCCCTTATAGAATGGCTCAAATTGAAATTTTAGAGTTGAAGGAGCAATTGCAAGATTTATTAGAGAAAGGTTTCATTCGACCTAGCACATCACCATGGGGTTCTCCTGTTTTATTTGTTAAAAATAAAGATGGTTCAATGAGACTTTGCATTGATTATAGGGCCTTGAATAATATTACTGTTAAGAACAAGTATCCTTTGCCTCATATCGATGATTTGTTTGATCAGCTCCAGGGAGCTCAGTATTTTTCAAAGATTGACTTGAGATCGGGGTACCATCAGCTGAAGGTAAAGGAAGCCGACATTCATAAGACTGCATTTCGTACAATATATGGCCATTATTAATTTATAGTAATGCCTTTTGGGCTAACCAATGCACCTGCTGTATTCATGGACTTAATGAATAGAATTTTCCATCAGTTCTTGGATAAGTTTATGGTGGTTTTCATTGATGATATTTTGGTGTTTTCTAAAAGTAAAGAAGAGCATGAAAGAAATTTAAGGGTTATTTTGCAAACCTTAAAAGAAAATAAATTGTATGGGAAATTCAGCAAGTGTGAATTTTGGTTGCAACAAATTTCTTTCCTTGGTCACATTGTTTCTAAAGATGGGATAACTGTTGATCATGTAAAAAAAAGTTGTGGAAGACTGGCCAAGACCCACAAATGAAACTGAGATTCGTAGCTTCCTTGGTTTGGTAGGCTATTACCAAAGGTTTGTTAGAAATTTTACACGGTTATCTAGTCCAATGACTAAGCTAACTCGGAAGGCTGTTAAGTTTATCTGGACAAAATAATGTGATGATTGTTTTCCAGAATTGAAAAGAAGATTGGTGAATGCTCCAGTTTTGGCACTACCTTCCAGGAATGGTGAGTTTGTTATATACAGTGATGCTTCATTGAAACTACTTGGTTGCGTCCTAATGCGGAATGATCGGGTAATTTCTTATTCTTCATGACAGTTGAAAACTCATGAGGTAAATTACCCTACACATGATTTGGAATTACCTGCTGTTGTTTTCACTTTAAAAATTTAGAGGCATCATTTGTATGGAGTAAAGTGTGAAATATATAATGATCAAAAAAGTTTAAAGTATATATTGACTCAGAAAGAGTTAAACATGAGACATAGGAGACGACTGGAATTAATCAAGGATTATTATTGTACAATTCATTACCATCTGGGAAAAGCAAATAAGGTGGATGATGCTTTGAGTCAAAAAAAGTAATGCTTCATTTGAAATGTTGCGTTTGGAACGCGATCCTTTGGTTAAGCATTTAATGAACTTTGGCATAGAAGTTGTTGGTGTAGGAAGTTCTTCTGTTTTGTTTCAGGTATCAGTGAGATCATCTCTATCAGACAGAATCAAGCAAGCACATAAGACAGATAGTGAGTTACAGAAAAAGGTAGAGCTGGTTCAGAAAGGAAAGTTGCCTGAATTCAACATTGATAATGATTGCGTTTTGAGATTTAGTAAGAGATTGTGTGTGCCTTGTGATTCAAAGTTGAAGAGAGATTTGTTATGTGAAGCTCATAGTTCTCTGTGTTCAGTTCATCCTGGAAGTACTAAGATGTATAGAGATCTGCAGGAGTATTACTGGTGGGATGGAATGAAAAGGGATATTGCTGATTTTACTGTGAAGTGTTTGACATGTCAACAGGTTAAAGCAGAGCGACAGTTACTGAAAGGGATGCTTCAGCCTTTACCAGTGCCAGAGTGGAAATGAGAGAATATATCCATGGACTTTGTTGTGGGATTACCGAAGACATATCGAGTTAATAATGAAATATGGGTTATTGTTGATCGCTTGACTAAATCTGCTCATTTCCTTGCTATACGAGATACTTTTTCCCTAGATCAACTTCCCCGTTTGTATCTTAAAGAGATAGTCAGGATACATGGAGTTCCCCTCTCCCTTGTATCTGATTGTTATCCCAGGTTCACTTCTAACTTTTGGAAAGGCCTTCAGAAGTCGTTGGGTACTGAATTAAATTTTAGTACAGCTTTTCATCCTCAATCAGATGGGCAGTCAGAACGAACAATTCAGACCTTGGAGGATATGCTACGAGCTTGTTCGATGGATTATCAAGGAAGTTGGGACCAACATATTTCTTTGGTTGAGTTTTCTTATAATAACTGTTTTCATTCTAGTATACAGATGGAACCATTTGAGGCGTTATATGGGAAGCGGTGTCGAACTCCAGCTTCTGGGATGTAGTGGGTGAAAGGAAGTTGATGGGACCAGAATTGGTAGACGAGATGGCAGAAAAAGTTCAGCTAATTCAGAAGCACATGAGAATAGCTCAGAGCAGGCAGAAGAGTTATGCGGATAACCGGAGGAAAGATCTATCTTTTGAGGTAGGTGATCATGTTTTTCTCAAGGTTTCTCCTTGGAAAAGTGTGATGAGATTTGGTAAGAAAGGAAAGTTGAGTCCAAGGTTTATTGGACCATATGAAATTCTGGAGAGAGTTGGATCAGTTGCATACCGGGTGGCTTTACCTCCGAGTTTATCTCCGGTACGCAATGTTTTTCACGTTTCGATGTTGAGAACGTATATGCCAGATCCATCTCATGTTTTGAGTCCAGAGGTAGTTCAGCTGGAAGAGAACCTATCTTATGAGGAACAACCCGTCCAGATTCTTGACCATAGGGAGAAAGTGTTACGAAATAAGGTGATTAATCAGGTAAAGGTTTTATGAAAAAACCACATGATGGAAGAGGCAACATGGGAATCTGAAAATGCAAAGAGGGATAAGTACCCCCAATTATTCGATAAGTAAATAAATTGCGAGGACCCAATTTTCTAAAGGGGGAAGGATGTAACATTCCAAGTAAGTAATGAATAATATATATTTTTATCTATGCCTATTAATGAATTAGATAGTTTTTATAGGTTTAAAATGAAAATAAATCCAATCTTAAGCATGGAATACACTAATATTTTTAAAAGATTGTTTTACTGCCTTTTAATGGAAAACCATTTTTTAATCTATATTTTGACAATTTTATAAGCTATGTTTGTCCAAATAAACTTATTCTTTATGTTTGGGACATTGAAATTTATATTGCATAAATTTTTGGTATTTTTCTGACAATGTTCATTTTTTTAATGAATAGTGAAAAATACTGCATTTTACATCAAAACTGCTTTTTCACTTAATTTAATTATATGGTTAGATTATATTTTCAATCAGCCTTAAAGTGTAATATGAATATATTTTTACCATTTAATCCAATGGTGGTCATTGGAATCAATTTCACTTTGAAATTGGACTTAAACTGGTGTCAATCTTTTGATACTTATTGTTTCATAAAAACACGCTTTTTGTCATGACACCGAGAATTAATTATTAAATTATTTAATGTGACTTATATGATTTGAATTTTGAAAATAGACATCATTTTTGAATTCAGAATATCAAATATAGCTTAGGGTGAAGTTTTGGCTTTTTTTCTGAAAAACTTCAATTTTTGATGAATAGTGAAACCACTAAGTGGTAGTTAAAGAAACTATTTTTTCATTTAAATGAAACTTTGTCACTTCTGTGATTTGATTTTCAAAAATCTGACATACATGGTTTTCATTAAGAAGTAAAATGTGGTTCAAAGAGATTAAAATAATTTTTTTGTTGAATAGTAACTTTTATGTTCTTAATTGCGATTAGAGGTAACTAGTGTAGTTTAAGGTAAAATAAATGTTTTAATAATATGAGATGAGATTGACACATGTCCTACCCTCATTGGATGTTTCATGGCCGACCAAAACAATCCATGGGTCAACTTGGGGACCCCATGGATCCACTTTGGTTGGAAAATCACATAAATACCTTTTATTTAATGTTAAAGTAAAAAATGACACAAACATGATATTTTTTACTAAAACAATTTTTAAATGGGGTTATACAAGTCAGATTTTTTTATTATAAATAGTAATTGGAAATATAAAATGATTTCCCACATCATTATATTTTTTTTATTATTTTTAGACATTAAATTTAATAAATTATTTATGACATCATAATGATGCAGCGATGACATCATTATTTAACGATTTAAATAAAATGGCAAGATAATGTAAAATCTAAGACCTACACATGTCCAAAACCTATTGGGTGGGTATATTTAGAACCCCTATCTCCTTAGACTCTAATTATATCAATTTGGAACCTTTAAAATCCGAAACCCATTTGAAAATAAAGTAACATTTCTTTACTTTCCAAGAGTGCCCCTCCTCTCCTCTTATAAAAGGCCCCCACCTCTACCTCCTTACCCACACTTCCAAAGCCCTTGGCTCGGCCAACCCCTGCCCATTTTGTCTCCCCACATCCCTCAATTACTCCTTGAAGCCTCACTTTGGGCAGAAGTATTTCCAAGGAAGCCTTTGAGCTCAAACCAAAGGGAGTTACCCGATTTTAAGGTAATGTCTTCACTTGAGTCCTTTTGTTTTATTTTGGTTCTCCAACCCCCTAAACTCTTTTTATTAATTTCTTTTGTAACAACTCCAGTATATTCAATATACTAGGATGTTGTTATAATAAATCTTTGAGCAATACTTACACACACCTACATCTAATGGTTAAAGGACATACTGTTTCCGTGGATGGTGAATTTATGCCTCCTGAAACGATGATTGTTCAACACTCTTTTAACACATTCAAAGGTGGAAATTAAGATGTAAATATATTTATATATGATATATAATATGTTTATGTTTTCCTTAATCTTATGTATTTTTCATTTTGGGCATACCTTTATGGTTTCCATTATGGGTAAATGCGATATCTTAATTTAAGGAAGTGCGGACTACCGCCCCCTCAAAGTGATTTGATTCGTTAAATACCATATGTGGGACGTATAAAGGATGAAACTATGATATTATATATGATATTACACTGGAATTATATTATACCTTTATATCATTATGACTCCATTCTATAAAATACGAAATATAAATGAAAGTAGCGTTAATGCGTACGTACGGCTTACCGTCTCCATGAACGGTGCATTTCATTTCTTACCTCTAAATGATTATGTAATATTATAAATGCATGCCTGTACTGGATATATATGACATATATGATATGTACATCATGAATACCATTCTGGACATAATGGATACATGAACAACTTGTAATTATAATGGTCTTATTTTTTACTCAAGTAGCAATGATCGTTAAAACAACCGTTATTAACTTAAATAATTACATAGTGTCCATGACATAGCAATAAGTGATATAAAAGGAATAATGAACTTGAAAAAGGTTCTTAAACAAGTATAAATTAACTCATGTTTATTATCCAGGAGATAAAAGAACGACCGAGTCAAGTCGGACCCGAGGTATGGGACTTCGTCTCAATCTCCTTTCATTGAGGCATATTTTGTTTTATACACAACCTTCTTTTATAAGGTGTATAAACCCATTTGGCTTTTACGTTTATCCAAAAGGAATCTTTTTTATACGAAGAGTTTTACTAAACGACAAAAGGTAATGTTTTTGTCGTACGTATGCGGCGACAACGACTTCTCCGCCACCGTGACCGTTATTTGAGTTTCGGCTTCCTCTACAAGCCATACCATCTTTTTAAAAGAAAAATAAATACCATGTTTTAAACTATCTTTTGTTTTGGTATTGAAAATGGTTTTCATAATGTTTTTATATCAATGTGTTGTATTGATATCTTGTGATTGAAAGGTGGAAATGTTATGTTTCCTTTATGCATGTTTTATGTGATACGATTATGTTGTGGTTCTTGGGCATTATTATGAAGACGGGTGGTTCCGTGATAAACTAAGGGCAGGTGAGCCCGATATAGATCTCCAATGCATTGGGTAACGCAAAGGAGTGAAACGTTAAGGTTTCTCCGAAGAGATTTAGGGAATATACTGTGATGGGTATTCCAAACGTAACCAAGAGGGTTACTCCCTACGTAAGAATGTTATGAATGCCTCAAGTTACCTTTATGTCTTATGATTTCTCTGATTTATTCATGATTTGATGAGGTATGTTAAAGTGCTTATGTTTTATGGGTAAAGTATGATTTCATTCTTATGTATATATGTACCCATGTTTCCTTTCCATATTTTTATATCCCTTACTGAGCTTTTTATACTCATCCCAAGTTTTTTGAAATGTTTTTCACAGGTCAAGGGAAAGGTAAATGATATGATGATAGTGTCAAGGAAGTGTCAAAAAAGAATCCATGTTTTATTTTAAATATGTTTCCAATGATGGGAATGAAGAATACTATATTTATGTAACCACTTTGTTTATATGTAGAATATAATGCATGTTTTATGATCTAATTCTCTAAAACTCTAAACCCGAAAAGATCCTCAATTTGTAATCTTGTAATAACACAATATTAAGTAAGGTTTAAGGCTGGGGCCTTATAGTTGGTATCAGAGGTCGGTTTAGATAACTTTAGGAGTTAGAATTATATTAAATGATTATCCAAAAATATTTTTTTATGGTCAAATTGAAGTGATATAGTATTTAAAGATTACCATGTTGCTTCATCTAATACATGTTTGTTCAAAATGGGTTTCCGCAGAGGAAACAGGGAAGCAGTGCTAGGAAGGCATGTAGAAGGAAATAACCTTCCGAATCAGCATCCTGAGATGGTCGAAATTGAAACTGAACAGTTTGTTGCGGTAATGGAGTAGTTGACTCAAGCGATAAATGGTGGTGGTATCCATGCACGAGATCAGCCAGATCAACCGCAGAGGAACATGCTAGTGGTGGAACATTTCATGAGGCAACATCCCCCATCATTCAGAGGATCATCTGACCCTGTGCTAGCTGAAGAGTGTATTAAAGCACTATAGAATATCTTCGATGTCATGGGGTGTTCAGACAATCAAAAGGTTAGTCTTTCTATTTACCGTTTGGAGGGTGAAGCAGATCAGTGGTGGTCGATGGTTAAAAATATTAAGGATGCTGATGAGATTGATGCTCTTGACTGGGATGAATTCAAAGGTATGTTTCTTGAGAATTATTTTCCTAAGGCTGTTCGACTTAGGATGGAAAAACAATTCTTGGAATTGAGGCAAGAGGAAGACTCAGTGGCTACCTATGAAGAAAGGTTCATTCGATTGGCAAGGTATGCTCCAAATTTTATCTGAGACCTTGATAGTAAAATCAATTGTTTTTACTCAGGATTAAAGCCAAAATATCGAAGGGAATGATCTTCTCGTGAGTTTAAAAGTTATGAAAAGCTTGTTCGATGTGCTGAGAAGGTGGAAATGGAGTTTTCCGATAATAAAGTGTTCTATAACAACCAACAGAAGAAGAGACTGAGGTGGCAGGAGAAAGGTAAGAATTCTTCAAAAAAGTCTGACGGTAAGAAATATATGTTTCCGGTTTGTGATAAATGTGGGAAAAGGCATGTTGGGGAATGTCTTCTGAATTCTGGAAAGTGCTACCGATGTGGTAAGATGGGACATAAGGCTCGTGATTGCACTGAAAAAGATCAAGGTGAAGGTAAGACCAAATTTGATTTATAGTTAGTGAAATGTTATAAGTGCAATGAGATGGGTCACTATGCAAACGAGTGTCCGAAAAAGAGCTTGGGTGATGGGAAGTTGTTAGACTACAAGCATAAAGGGGTGGTGAAATCCTTTTCAACTACTTCAGTAGATGTCGGGCCATCAAATGAAGTTGTATCAGGTACTTTGTTTGTTTTTTCAGATTATGCCAGTGTGTTGTTTGATTCGGGGTCTACACATTCTTTCATCTCTAAAACCCTTTCTAGTAAAATTGGAATACCATCTCAAGAAATGAATCCTGAACTTTTGGTAAAAACACCTAGGGGAAATGTTGAGGCAAAAAGAATTTATAAGAATCTTCCTATCCTTATCTGTGGAAAGAACCTACTTGCAAACCTTATTGTTCTACCTCTAGTAGAGTTTGATGTTATCCTGGGTATGGATTGGTTCTCTATTTACCATGCTAAGATTGACGGTAGAGCTAAAGAAGTTTCTTTTCAGAAAGAATTTCAGTTTGTGTACAAGAATGAACCCTTACTGTTGATAACTTATCAAGAGGCCAATAAACTTGTAAAAGATGGAAATGAATGTTACCTTTCACACATTGTTGAAAATAAAGGAACTGTTCAGATTAATGATGTGCTAGTGGTAAATGAGTATCCTGATGTTTTTCCCGAGGAGTTTCCTGGAATAATACCAGGTTGGGAAGTTGAGATTACTGTTGACTTAGTTCCTGATTCTAAGCCAATTTCAAAACCCCCTTATCGAATGGCTCAAATTGAACTTTTAGAGTTGAAGGAGCAATTGGAAGATTTATTAGAGAATGGTTTCATTCGACCTAGCACATCACCATGGGGTGCTCTTGTTTTATTTCTTAAAAATAAAGATGGTTCAATGAGAATTTGCATTGATTATAGGGCCTTGAATAATATTACTATTAAGAACAAGTATCCTTTGCCTCATATCGATGATTTGTTTGATCATCTCCATGGAGCTCAGTATTTTTCAAAGATTGACTTGAGATCGGGGTACCATCAACTGATAGTAAAGGAAGAAGATGTTCCGAAGACTGCGTTTCGTACAAGATATGGCCATTATGAATTTGTAGTAATGCCTTTTGGGCTAACCAATGCACCAGCTGTAATCATGGACTTAATGAATAGAATTTTCCATGAGTTCTTGGATAAGTTTGTGGTGGTTTTCATTGATGACATTTTGGTGTTTTCTAAAAGTAAAGAAGAGCATGAAAGACATTTAGGGGTTATTTTGAAAAACTTAAAAGAAAAGAAATTGTATGGTAAATTCATAAAGTGTGAGTTTTGGTTGCAACAAATTTCTTTCCTTGGTCATATTGTTTCTAAAGATGGGATAACTGTTGATCATGCAAAAACAAAAGTTGTGGAAGACTGGCCATGACCCACAAATGTAACTGAGATTCGTAGCTTCCTTGGTTTGGCAGGCTATTACCGAAGGTTTGTTAGATAATTTTCATGGTTATCTAGTCCAATGACTAAGCTAACTCAGAAGGGTGTTAAGTTTATCTGGACAAAAGAATGTGATGATTGTTTTCTGGAATTGAAAAGAAGATTGGTGAATGATCCAGTTTTGGCACTAACTTCCAGGAATGGTGAGTTTGTTATATACTGTGATGCTTCATTGAAAGGACTTGGTTTCATCCTAATGCGGAATGATCAGGTAATTGCTTAAGCTTCACGAGAGTTGAAAACTCATGAGGTAAATTACCCTACACATGATTTGGAATTAGCTGCTATTGTTTTCACTTTAAAAATTTGGAGGCATCATTTGTATGGAGTAAAGTGTGAAATATATACTGATCACAAAAGTTTAAAGTATATATTCACTTAGAAAGAGTTAAACAAGAGACAGAGGAGATGGCTGGAATTAATCAAGGATTATGATTGTACAATTCATTACCATCCGGGAAAAGAAAATACGGTGGATGATGCTTTGAGTCGAAAAAAGTAAAGCTTTATTAGCAATGTTGAATTTGGAACGTGATCCTTTGGTTAAGGATTTGATGAAAATTGTCATAGAAGTTGTTGGTGTAGGAAGTTTTTCTGTTTTGTTTCAGGTATCAGTGAGATCATCTCTATCAGACAGAATCAAGCAAGCACAGAAGCAAGACAGTGAGTTGCAGAAAAAGGTAGAGCTGGTTCAGAAATGTAAGTTGCCTGAATTCAACATTGATAATGATTGCGTTTTGAGATTTGGGAAGAGATTGTGTGTGCCTTGTGATTCACAGTTGAAGAGGGATTTGTTATGTGAAGCTCATAGTTCTCTGTTTTCAGTTCATCCTGGCAGTACTAAGATGTACAGAGATCTGCGAGAGTATTACTGGTGGGATGGAATGAAAAGGGATATTGCTGATTTTACTGTGAAGTGTTTGACATGTCAATAGGTTAAAGCAGAGCGGCAGTTACCAAAAGGGATTCTTCAGCCTTTACCAGTGCCATAGTGGAAATGGGAGAATATATCTATGGAATTTGTTGTGGGATTACCGAAGACATCTCGAGGTAATAATGCAATATGGGTTATTGTTGATCGCTTGACTAAATCTGCTCATTTCCTTTCTATATGAGATACTTTTTCCCTAGATCAACTTTCCCATTTTTATCTTAAAGAGATAGTCAGGTTACATGGAGTTCCCTTCTCCATTGTATCTGATCGTGATCCCAGGTTCACTTCTAACTTTTGGAAAGGCCTTCAGAAGTTGTTGGCTACTGAATTAAATTTTAGTACATCTTTTCATCCTCAATCAGATGGGCAGTCAGAATGAACAATTCAGACCTTGGAAAATATGCTATGAGCTTGTTCGCTGGATTATCAGGGAAGTTGGGACCAACATCTTTCTTTGGTAGAGTTTTCTTATAATAACAGTTTTTATTCCAGTATACAGATGGCACCATTTGAGGCGTTATATGGGAAGTGGTGTCGAACTCCGGCTTTCTGGGATGAAGTGGGTGAAAGGAAGTTGATGGGACCAGAGTTGGTAGAAGAGATGGCAGAAAAAGTTCAGCTGATTCAGAAGAACATGAGAATAGCTCAGAGCAGGCAGAAGAGTTATGCGGATAACCGAAGGAAGGATCTATCTTTTGAGGTAGGTGACCATGTTTTTCTCAAGGTTTCTCCTTGGAAAAGTGTGATGAGATTTGGTAAGAAAGGAAAACTGAGTCCAAGGTTTATTGGTCCATATGAATTTCTGGAGAGAGTTGGATCAGTTGCATACCGGGTGGCTTTACCTCCGAGTTTATCTCAGGTACACAATGTTTTTCACGTTTCGATGTTGAGAAACCAAATCCATCTCATGTTTTGAGTCCAGAGGTAGTTTAGTTGGAAGAGAACCTATCTTATGAGGAACAACCAGTCCAGATTCTTGACCACATGGATCAAGTGTTACGAAATAAGGTGATTAATCAGGTAAAGGTTTTATGGAAAAACCACATGATGGAAGAGGCAATATGGGAATCTGAAAATGCAATGAGGGATAAGTACCCCAATTTATTCGATAAGTAAATAAATTGTGGGGACGCAATTTTCTAAAGGGGGGAATGATGTAACATCCCAAGTAAGTAATGAATAATAGATATTTTTATCTATGCCTATTAATGAATTAGATAGTGTTTTAGAGGCTTAAAATGAAAATAAATCCAATCTTAAGCATGGAATATACTAATATTTTTAAAAGATTGTTTTACTACCTTTTAATGGAAAACCATTTTTTAATCTATCCTTTGACAATTTTATAAGCTATGTTTGTCCAAATAAACTTATTATTTATTATTGGGACATTGAAATTTACATTGGACAAATTTTTGGTATTTTTCTGACAATGTTCATTTTTTTAATGAGTAGTGAAAAATACTGCATTTTACATCAAAACTGCTTGTTCACTTAATTTAATTATATGGTTAGATTATATTTTTTATCGGTCTTAAAGTGTAATCTGAATATATTTTTACCATTTAATCAAATGGTGGTCATTGGAATCAATTTCACTTTGAAATTGGACTTAAACTGGTGTCAATCTTTTGATACTTATTGTTTCATAAAAACACGCTTTTTGTCATGACAGCGGGAATTAATTATTAAATTAATTAATGTGACTTATATGATTTGAATTTTTTAAAGTAGAAATCATTTTTTAATTCAGAATATCAAATATATCTTAGGGTGAATTTTTGGTTTTTTTCTGAAAAACTTCAATTTTTGATGAATTGTGAAACCACTATGTGGTAGTTAAAGAAACTGATTTTTTGTTTAAATGAAACTTTGTCACTTCTGTGATTTGATTTTCAAAAATACGACATACATGGTTGTAATTAAGAAGTAAAATTTGGTTCAAAGAGATTAAGATAATTTTTTGGTGAACAGTAACTTTTAAGTTCTTAATCACGATTAGAGGTAATTAGTGTAGTTTAAGGTAAAAATAATGTTTTAATAATATGAGATGAGCATGACACATGTCCTACCCTCATTGGATGTGTCATTCCAGACCAAGAAAATCCATGGGTCAACGTGGGGACCCCATGGATCCACTTTGTTTGGAAAATCACATAAATACCTTTTATTTAATGTTAAAGTAAAAAATGACACAAACATGATATGTTTTACTAAAATAATTTTTAAATGGGGTTATACAAGTAAGATTTTGGATTATAAATAGTAATTGGAAATCTCATAAGATTTCCTACATCATGATATTTTTTTATAATTTTTAGACATTAAATTTATTAAATTATTTATGACATCATAATGATGTAGCGATGACCTCATTATTTGACGATTTTAATAAAATGGAAAGATAATGTAAAATCTAAGACCTACACATGTCCAAAACCTATTGGTGGGTATATTTCGAACCCTTATCTCCTTAGAATCGAATTATATCAATGTGGGACCTTTAAAATCCGAAACCCATTTGAAAATAAAGTAACATTTCTTTACTTTCCAAGAGTGCCCCTCCTCTCCTCTTATAAAAGGCCCCCACCTCTACCTCCATACCCACACTTCCAAAGCCTTTGGCTCGGCCAAACCCTGCCCATTTTGTCTCTCCACATCCCTCACTTAATCCTTGAAGCCTCACTTTGGGCAGAAGTCTTCCCAATGAAGCCTTTGAGCTCAAAACAAAGGGAGTTTCCCGATTTTAAGGTAATGTCTTCACTTGAGTCCTTTTGTTTTATTTTGCTTCTCCATCCCCCTAAACTCTTTTTATTCATTTCTTTTGTAAAAAATCCAGTATCTTCAATATACTATGATGTTGTTATAAGAAGTATTCGAGCAACACTTACGCACACCTACATCTAATGGTTAAAGGACATACTGTTTCCGTGGATGGTGAATTTATGCCTCCCGAAACGATGATTGCTCAACATTATTTTAACACCTTCAAAGGTGGCCATTAAGATGTCACTATATTTATATATGATATATAATATGTTTATGTTTTCCTTAATCTTATGTATTTTTCATTTTGGGCATACCTTTATGGTTTCCATTATGGGTAAACATGATATCTTCATTTAAGGAAGTGCGAACTACCGCCCCCTCAAAGTGATTTGATTCGTTAAATACCATATGTGGGACGTATAAAGGATGGAACTATGATATTATATATGATATTAAACCGGAATTATAATATACCTTTATATCATTATGATTCCATTCTATAAAATACGAAATAGAAATGAAAGTAGCATTCATGCGTACGTACGGCTTACCGTCTCCATGAACGGTGCATTTCATTTCTTAACTCTAAATGATTATGTAATATTATAAATGCATGCATGTACTGGATATATATGACATATATTATATCTACATCATGAATACCATTCTGTACATAATTGATACATGAACAACTTGTAATTATAAAGGGCTTATTTTTTACTCAAGTACCAATGGTCGTTAAAACGACCGTTATTAAGTTAAATAATTACATAGTGTTCATGACTTGGAAATAAGTGATATAAAAGGAATAATGAACATGAAAAAGGTTCTTAAACACGTAGAAATTAACTCAAGTTTATTATTCAGGAGATTAAAGAATGACCGAGTCAAGTCGGACCCGAGGTATGGGACTTCGTCTCAATCTCCTTTCATTGAGGCATATTTTGTTTTATACACAACCTTCTTTTATACGGTGTATAAACCCATTTGACTTTTATGTTTATCCAACATGAATATTTTTTATATGAAGAATTTTACTAAACGATAAAAGGGAATGTTTTTGTCATACGTATGCGGCGACAACGACTTCTCCGCCGCTATGACCGTTATTTGAGTTTCGGCTTCCTCTACAAGCCATACCTTCTTTTTAAAATAAAAATAAATACCATGTTTTAAAATTTATTTTATTTTGGTATTGAAAATGGTTTTCATAATGTTTTTATATCAAGGTGTTGTATTGATATCTTGTGATTGAAAGGTGGAAGTGTTATGTTTCCTTTATGCATGTTTTATGTGATACGATTATGTTGATGTTCATGGGAATTATTATGAAGACGGGTGGTTCTGGGATAAAATAAGGGAGGGTGAGCCCGATATAGCTCTCCAATGCATTGGGTAACGCGAAGGAGTGAAGCGTTAAGGTTTCTCCGAAGAGATTTAGGGAATATACTGTGATGGGTATTCCAAACGTAACCATGATGGTTACTCCCTTCGTAAGAATGTTATGAATGCCTAATGTTACCTTTATGTCTTATGATTTCTATGATATATTCATGATTTGATGAGGTATGTTAAAGTGCTTATGTTTTATGGGTAAAGTATGATTTCATTCTTATGTATATATGTACCCATGTTTCCTTTCCCTATTTTTATATCCCTTACTAAGATTTTTATGCTCATCCCAAGGTTTTTGAAATGTTTTTCACAGGTCAAGGGAAAGGTATATGATATGATGATAGTGTCAAGGAAGTATCAAGAAATAATCCATGTTTTATTTTAAATATGTTTCCATTGATGGGAAAGAAGAATACTATCTTTATGTAACCACTTTGTTTATATGTGGAATGTAATGCATGTTTTATGATCTAATTCTCTAAAACTCTAAACCCGAAAAGATCCTCAATGTGTAATCTTGTAATAAATCAAGATTAAGTAAGTTTTAAGGCTAGGGCCTTATATTTTCACTCTTTTTGGAACAACAAATGATTTTACCATTATTGGTATAAAATAGGTATTTAAAAATAAATTCAATTAGTATGGTGAAATCATATGAAACAGAGTTATACTCATAACAAAAGGATATAATCAAGAATAATGAAATAATTATGGTGAACCATCACCCCTGTTGATTTTAAAATATCTATTATAAATTTGTTGAAAGTCACCACCGATTTAATGATAGACATATTGTAATGAATATTAAATGTTCCCTTTTAAATTGAAGTTTTTGGAAAGGTTTTTGTTGAACAAACAAATAGTATTGAAAAAGAAACAATTTCAAATTTCTATTTTATGCCAACCAATAATTTATTTAGATTAAAACAATCCCATCTGTCTTGGAATGATTAGTTACCTAGATTTATTTCTTTAGATGATTTCAAAATAGAAAATTGTGTTATACATTATTTTTAAAACTTTATTAATGTGATCCTTTAATCAATCATACATTTTTCGATGAAAAAATTTGTTTTTATCAAAAAAATAAATTAATTCTTAATTAATTTTAAAATTTTATGATAAAATAATTTGAAATATGTTATATATGAGATTCAAAAACTTTTCCTGGTTCTTAGAACTCTAAAAATAGGTATTGATCATTTATAGAAAAAATAATTTATTCTAATGAACTAATAAATTATTTTTATTGGTTTATTATAAACAGATTATTACCCCTTTTAAAATGCATTTTAATCACTTATTTCATGATTTATTTATAATCAATAAAAGAATATTTATTGAAGTATGATTGGGAGTATACTTTACCTAACTATAACCCATCCCTATATTATGTTCAGTGATTTCATTTTCTCTCATTTTCAATTGAATCAAAATAATCTCATCAATATATCTAAATAGTATTTTTCTATTTTTAGAAGGTCATAAAAATTTGGGATTATATTATTCACAAGGAACCTATTTTAATATTTATAGTTTTGATAACATATATTTTTGTGGATGTAAGCTGTAGGGAAAAAGTGGAAGTGTATCTAGTCACCTTCTTGAAAATTCATTACTATCATGTAGTAGTAAGAAGTAATATTTTATTTCTCAATCTATATATAAAGCAGAAAATATGTACAGAGGAAGATTTTTAGTTCAATTTATATCAATATAACAAAATATCGTATATTTTGGGATAACAATTTTTATAGTGTAATTAAATGTCATAAATCGAGTTTAATAAGAATTTATAGATATATTTTTCTATATGAAAACCCCTAGAATGATTACATTAAATATCAATTTTTTCATGGACCATTATTCATTGAGAGATATTTTATTAGAATATATTATCACTACTATCTATTAGCTAATATATGCACAAAACATGTTTATATAGAATATTATTATTTACGAAAATATTAATTAGTAATGGGATGATTAAAAATCAATATCAATACCTATTAATGTTTTCCCTCTTGCAAAATCATGACATTGTTTTGAAATAGTTTTAATTTTTTAAAAAAAAATTGTTGAAATTTTCAAATTCATATATTTATAATGACCATGTTTATCTTTTTTCCCTTATTATATAACTGATCCTTTTTTGTTATAAGACTTTTTCAAAATTATATAGAGGATTAGACTTTAGTTTTCATAGAAGATAAAAGTTTATTTTATTGGGATAAACTTTTTATTTTGGAAAAGTTGTGATTTAGAGGATAAAGTTTTAATGTTAAGGGGACACATTGAATAAAATATTCAAGTGGAATGAACATATCTTATAGAAGGGTGTTATTCCATGGGAGAGACTTATGCATTCATTTTAATAGTATTTCTAATTTATTTATCATTACCATATTCTTATTTACATTCATATTATCTTTAATAATTCATTTTAATCTTAAATGAATATTTGACTTCATTGAATGGGAGTGATTTTTGAATAAATATCATGATATTGTGATAAGAATAACTATTGGTATTTTTAATCAAATAATTTTAATAAAATTGCCATCACATTTCCACCACTCTTAAATGTTGAACCATGTAATAAAAATATAAAGAATACAAATTTCGGTTCAATGAGAATGAAAATGTTGTTGTACATTTATTCTAAATTTATCTCGGAAGATCATGTTGAAAACCATGAGTCTATGTCATAATTAATCATTACTTCCTCTAAAATCTGGTAATGACATTCCAAAAACAATATTTCTATGATGTAGATCTTAAAATGATGATTCACAAATTGTGAAACTTAATGGCTGCATCACACCTACATATAAATCCACAGATCCTTAAAAATATTCTTCTAAAAAACCATGATATTGTTCAAAGACCCATGTCGCAATGAAATTGCTTGCGTTGCCATGAAGTCTAATACCCAAAATTAGATTCAATAGAGAGTATAAGTAAATCATTAATTTTTTTAACATCAATGGAATTAGAATAGAATATTAATTAATTATATTGATATAAATTACCCCTATATATTATGAATATTATAAATAGATACATATGAAAGCATAGATACCAATAAAATTAAAAACACCCACTAAAATAAATAGACAATTATTAATAAATCCATGAATACAATTTAAGAGTTGTAAATAAATATCTATATTATAATGTTTAATCAAAAACCAATATTCCATGACATGAATCCATTTTTTTTCTTATTTCTATTTGATCATATTACTTCCT
This sequence comes from Viscum album, assembly GCA_963277665.1. NCBI lineage: Eukaryota > Viridiplantae > Streptophyta > Magnoliopsida > Santalales > Viscaceae > Viscum > Viscum album. Next base: position 445,619,329 of record OY728137.1, on the reverse strand, counting down.
TTTTATAATTTGATAATTCCTCTTCCTTTTCTACATTCTATAATTCTATTATAATATTTCATTTTCCTCTAAATAATCTACAGAGAAAGATTAATTCATTTCTATAGAGCATGTAAAAAAATCCTTTATCATATTACTCTTCTAATTTAGGTTCACACTACCATTAATGTAAAAATTCTTGCATCTCAGTTTCTATTAAAACCATGTGTCTTGTATGTTTTATAGATTCCTCCCAAACCAAGGACTTATTTATTCTTATTAGGTTTATTATACAATTTAATCCAATATAAAAATATTACCATATCAGCCCTTATTAAAGGGAGAAGATACGGGGGATCATTTTTTAGTCATTTCCGTATTCCCTGATCTAAGTGAACTCAATAATTTATTTTCTATAAATCCTAAGGATTTAACTTCTGATACAATCTCTTTACATTGATTTTTTATTCAATAAATATAATTCCTGATAAATTATTTTATTTTATAACATCAATTTAAATTGTTTTTAAAATGAGCTTCACCCCCAATATTTCAATTTTATAACTCAACTACATAACTAAACATCCCATAAAAAATATTTCATAATATTAAATGAGAGGGAATTCATGAAAAATCACGATGATATAGGATAATCCTATTATGTATATAAACATCAATTTAAATAAGTGTTTACCCATACCATTCATCCACAATGACATAAAATGGGAATATGAATTATCCATGAACATCAAACAAAAATAAATTTTGATAAACAACAATATATAACTCATTTTTCTTAATTTATGTCATTGTAGAGATTTATCATCCAAAAAAGAGATATATTGATGAATAAAGGAGTTTGAGGAATAAATTTAAGAAAAAATCATGAATACATTGAAGATAATCACCATCATGTGATGAAATCCATCAACTTATTAAAAGGAGAAGTCTTTTTGTCTATGGGGGGAAAATAAAGAGGGAGGGTTAAAAATTACAAGGGAAAATGGAAATTTCAATGTTTTTAATGACATATATATGGTTTCATTGTTATTTAAATTGTATTTCATGTTTAGAAAAACCATGACAATTGTAGTACCCCCCCCCCAATGACCCCTCTGAAGTGGATAGGTGTATAGTTATTACAAAAAGTGTGTTAACTATTCACTCCATGGAATTCTATAAAATTTGATATTTTTGACTCCCAAATCTAAGTAACTCCATGAAAATTAAACATAATAACAAAATATCAAATAATATTCACTAGTAGCTAGACAGTTATCACAATTATCATAGAAATTACACTTTATAACACTATAACATTCCTAATATGTCTCATCATTGAGAAGGGAATTTCATATCTCTAGAACTATTTTTAATACTTCAAAAACTCCAGATCATAGGGAAATATATAATATATATATATATATATATATATAGTGGATTGATTATCATAAATACAATTTAACAATGTATTTGACCATCTAAAACCATAATCAAACCGGTCAATTATATGGATATCAGGTTCTACTTTCTAATACTCTCACTCAAAAATGACACGATGTCTTACAAAAACAACTTAAAAAGGTTCTCCATGACTCTATAGTGAAATAAAATATAAAATTAATGAACCCATATCACCCAAAAAATAAAGTAATTATTGAGTAAACACATTAAAAAGGTACCTAAACATCAATTATAACTCTATTAAAAATAATGATAAAAACTAGTAAGCTCCTTAATAAATCTAGGCAATTTTCAATCCTCCCAAATCAACCAAGTTTCATCAATCACCTCCTGAATGATACCTGGTATTTTTCTAAATTTTTAAATCCAAAATTTTCTATTACAAGGAATATTAAATGACCACCCTGTAAATTTTTTAATGAGTCATCTCTATAGACGTTTTATATCCACTAATAGATACAGACTATCCTTATAATACACTATATTACGATAAGGCACGAAAATATAATATTCATTATTAAAACATGTAATCAAGGATTCAGGTTACTTAAAATGAGGATTAATATTAATTTGAGGATGTGCCTGTAAGGGGTTCTGAGCGGCGAGTTATCCTCCCGTCGTCGCCTTCCTCTCCCCCTGGAGAGACGACCTCGTTTTCCCTGTTTTAGCTCCTCCGCGGCTAGGTCAGGCTTGGGATCCTCCCCTAGGCCCCGGGATTCCGCGACACAGTCGGATCTGGACCCATACGCTTATGACCGGCCTGCGACGAGGTTTCTAGAAGTTTCAACATTCGTCATGAGTGGGTTGGTGGGTTTGTGATCCTCGCACTGCGGAGCCGGCCCTGAGTCGAGATTTCTCAGTTTTTTGGGGTTGCAGCTTCAATCTGGGGTGGATGTGTGTGATTTGGGGGTTTTCGGGGTCTTCTCCAGTGGGGCTGAAGGTGGCGACGAGCTCTAATTCCTTTTAGGTTTTTTTGTATTGCGTTTTTGTGGTTGGGTCTGGTGGTTTTTTCTAAGGGTTTCTACCTTGCTGTTAACATTGATGAGAGTTTCTTCCTTGTTGTATTCAGTGAAGGGTTCCACCGGTGGTGATGTGCTGTTTCTCGTCACCGGCACAGGTGAGTGCGTGATGATGGGCATCGGTGAAGCTCACCGGCATTCTGGTGTTGAGACGATTTTTGAATGGTGTAGATCCATGGTTATTCGACGACGCCGATGGATGGTGATGGCCGGGTTCTCTTGCCGGCAACATGATATCCATCATTTTCGACGACGTCGATGGAGGCAGATGGATGGAATCTCTCGCTGGAAACATGGATGGAGGCGGTTGGATGTTCGTCGACTCGCTTCTCGAGGTGGCGTGCGGCTCGAGGTGACACAAATCGAGGTGGCGTTCGGCTCGAGGAGGCGCGTGGTTCGATTAATGTTTGAATTTGAAATTGATTCTCTATTTTGTGTATCCTACTTATGCTGGTTTGAAGCTGGAATGTTGTGAGGTTTCCGGTTTTCCTCAAACCGGGCTGCAAGGGAACCAGCTACCCTCAAACCGTCCATTAGAAAATCAAAAAAATGATTTGCAGGTTACTTAAAATGAGAATTTAACCATTTTAAAACATGTTAATGAGTTTGATTGGAATGTGGATTACTTCTTATATCATTTATATCGAAGAAAATAGATCCACTAGATATTTTCTAAACTTATGGGAATCAATGGGTAACTAAGAGAAATTATCTCATGTGTCCTCTCAATTTATAATTCAATTAAAAAGAGGAATTTAAAAGTGAATCCTCTAAAATGAATCATGTGAGATGAATGGATATGAGCGCTAAATACTATTCACTGCCTACATCATGTCATTCGTAATAGAAAAATACCACCTTAGTGAAATACCAGGGTTAATTAGTTTAGGTTACATGAAATCTTATAACCATGACAATAAAAAATGATAACTCACAAATATGGTTCAAAAATAAAAAACACACTTAGTGTGAAAGACTATATCACAATGATCTAAAACAACCACTCAAAAGCATTGATCAAAAATCTCAAAACAACACACCAAAAGTGTTTTACCCAGAACCCTCACAACATGTAATTTTTCAAATATTAATACCAAAGTAACAAATTCTTAAATAATATAATGATTTAATTATAAATGGAAAACATACAATAATGAAGTAATCTCAGATCCCGAGTTTTAATAAAGGCCTCCAATAGAGAAATGATCCATCAAGACATGATGAATGATTAACTGAAGAGAAATGAATACCAACTCCTAGGAAACACATTACACAATCCTCCACCACATATTCAACATGATGAATGGATTTTTTGTTTCTCCCACTAGATCACCACATCCAAAAAACCATACCTTGATATTTTATTAGTACATTTTATCATATAGGTGAGATCAGATATTAAACATCCTCCAATCCAAATTCAACTCTTCTTTGAGCCCATAGTTGGCTTTTAAGTTCTTGATTTTGGTGTTTTGAGAGCATTATATGAATATCTTATCCTATATATCCATCATAACACCAAATGTAGACTATAAAAATTATAATAGGATGATTAATTATTGCTCTTAAGAGCTTATATAGAATCTAAGGGGAAGAATAATTTGATTAAATCACTCATTTTTATAACTAGGTATTGTTATAGAACAAATGGACTACTCTAGTGTAAATAAAGGAATCACTTAGATGATAAATACTATTAAAAAAAAATTCAACATTCATTAAGTTATTTATATGAGTTAGAATTGAAGCAAGACAAAACCAAAATCTATTCAGTTTAGGTCTCATCATAAAAAATCAATCAATTTTACCATAACCCAAAAAAGTACTGCATTATCAAAAAATTGAATTAAAAATCACTTTTAAACCCGAATTCACTCATAAGTGTCAAAAACTCTTTTATAAATGAATACACATTATAAAAAAAATCAACATATTAAATATTTCTATTTTAGAACATCATTAAAATTTATCTCTCAATTACCATGCACAAATTTAAAAAAAAATAGACATTAGTTTTGATGTAAATTCATATCATTTTCATGAAATCATTTTTATGATGAAAAAAATACTACAATTTAATATTTTTCATTAAATTAAAAACAACACATGTAATCCAAGCATTATAATATTTTTCTAAAAAATAGTCTTTGAATAAAATTAATATACATTAATGTTCATATTGTAAAACTGAAAGGAATCAATTAATGACCCTTCCAAAACTCGAAGATAACCTTCGTGGATGATGAAGTTTTGTTCTTCAATACCTCCTTCATTACTGGTAATGAAACCAAACTTATGGTTAAAACACACTATAATATTTTTATTATAACCTAATTAATATTCATGAACAAGTATATGTACATATTATTAATTTATATGACAAAACTAGTTCATAATAATCCAATTACCACCAAATAATAGAAGTGGTTGTCATCTAATGATTCATCCTCATTATGTGTAACCAAATGATAGAAATGCCCATTATCAATTCTGGATGTTCATAAATTATATGTAATTTTAATTCTGTAGATTTACAACCATTCCGCATGAACACTATAACATAAAAACAAGTGAACCAATTATGAAAATCCTGAAAACGAACACTCTGGAATGACGGAATTCGATATTATAACATATCAATAAAGACATAAATTAACTAAACAGGATTATGAAAAACTAAATACATTTCTAATAGTTTCTTAATTATGTTATTAATGAGTATAATTTCAGATTCTAGAACCTTAATTTCAAGTGGGGAACTTATTCGAATTTAAGATAAGGGTTTTTTTTCACCTGAACATCCATTTTCATTCAGGTTACTTTTATTGCCTAATTACCTCATGCCTCCTAGATTATTCTTTAAATTCATTCATAATTTAATTCTTAATATCCTGAGAAAATTAAACATAAGAAAAGGGTGAGCTCAAATTCTTAGTAAGGGTAAGCAATAAAATGGAAGATAGCATAAACTTAAGACAAGGTGAATAATTGAAAGGACATGCCTTTAATAATAAACTTGAACACATTATGGAAGAAATATGAGCTGAGTAAATAACACAATAATAAAACATAATCATGGGTATTCTACTAGTTGAATAAACACATGAAATTTAAATTACTAGCTTTATAATGAGGGAATTTCATATGTCATACATTCTGAAACATTTTTTCCAGGCCTCAGCCAAGATCTCTAAAAATGATTTAGGCCTCGGTAAAAATCCATATATCACATTGGGAAAGGCCTCGGCCAATTCCATTTTTATTTGTTTCGTGATACCTACCGATGCATCGAGGAGCTATAGGGCCCCACTAGTCACATAATAAGTCCAATTCATTCTTTATATGAGTGGATATAAACATAAACAACATATAAATTCATATTGGAACTATCATATGTAATGTAACTAACTTTCCTCAATTATTAGACATAAAACACTAACCATTCTGAGAAATATGGTTAATGGTTCTAGGATAGATCATATAAAATAAAATTAGTCAGAAAATATTAACTAAAATATGGTAGATGCATTATAAATTATTAAACCCAGTAATACATTTGAATCAACAAGAGTGTTGAATTAGACCAAAATAATCTTATAAAATCATCATGCAATTCTTGAGATTAATACTCTTTTATTTTGGAAAGAAGAGTTATTTTGGTGATGTCTTTGTATAAAACCAAAATTCAATTAAAATTACATTTTCATAATAGAATGATTGATTTCAGATATATAATGGTTTCATAAAATAGATTATAGAGTCCCCTAGAAAATAGATAAGAATTTGAGAAATTCCCTTGAATCGGGTAGGTATTTTGGAAACAGTATGGAATTTTTCATTTAAAACATGAAACTATCCATAAAATTGAGAAGTATTCGGTCGGTTTACATATATAAAATACTCACAATGTATTTATGATGATTAAATAATAATAAATAATAATTTCATTGAAGTAATTATGCAATAAAAGTAACCCGAATGAAAATGGAAGTTCGGGTTGAAAAAACTCTTACCACATTGTAATCAAATGATTCCTATGCCCAAAAATTAATAATATTAAAATGATACATTTAATACAATGAAAATAAATACATTCATTGTATGTTACATCAATGGGAAGTATACATACACTATATAAAAGTATTAGTTGTGAATATGGAAAATCTCACAAAACTGGAAGTGAGATGAAGAAACACCCCAATGTTTTGAAAATAAAATTTGAATGCGATTTTATAATCTATCATTAAACAAAGAACTGCCTCGAATTTGTTTTGAATTTCAAAACATGGTCATTAAGAGTTGTGATCAGTAAGCCATTTGGAGTCTAATAGAACAAACCTGATTTTTGGTGAATAGTTACACACCCTTATGAATAGTAATATGAATAGTAGTATAACCATTATTAATAGTAAATAATGATTTTACTTTATTTTCATATGTTAACAAGATAATAAGATATTAATTAGTTTTTCAATGTGTTATAAAACTAATTATTCCTTTGAAATTGTTATGTTTTAGATTAACAATGATTTTATTTAAAAATTAAATTAATAATATTTAGAAAATTATTTTTTAAAAATGGAGTTCATTTTTGAATTCTACACATTGAGAAATGGTAGGGGTTAATTTTTGCGATTTTTCTAAAATTCTGGAATTTTTTATGAATAGTGAAATAAGGTAAAATACCTTATATACAAATTATCAATTAAATACACTATTTTTGACATCATAAGTGATGTAAGGCCACTTGGTTAGAAATAACAAGAACTTATTACTATTAGGGGTCACATGAAACAATATTGTTTGTTGTCATGAGGGAAATAAAAAATATTGAATTAAATATTCCAAATTCACTCCTCTCCTCCACTATAACCCCCCCCCCCCACCACCCCCTCTTATATTTCCACCTATAAGCCTTGAATATCCCCAAATTTCTTCCCAAATACCCTTAACTAGTCACTAAAAATGACCAATAATCTCTTGGACTTTCCAAAAGACCCAAATCCATTCCCTTAAGGATATTTTAAAGGAAGTTATTTCAAGAGGTAAAGTACCCTTCTTTTTCTTTTAGTTTCATTTGAATTAATCTTCTTTCATTATAATCTCCTCAAATACTCTATACAAATTATCATTATTACACTATTATAATCTATATAATGGATTTATATGATGTTAATGGAAGAACCATCATCAATATTCTTACTACCTCCCATTTATTTTTATAAATGAAATCAACATCCATAAGGTTCCAATTTGTAACCGCCATAAATGAAAAAGTTTTTTTTCTTAAATATATCCTTAATTTCTATTCATTAATCCATATGTATGGTTGAAACAGACTATAATATATGTATTATAACCTAATTAATATTCATGAACCAGTATATGTACATATTATTAATTAAAATGACAAAACTAGTTCCTAATAATCCTAATGCAGCCAAATAATTGAAATGGTTTCCATCTAATGATTCATCCTAATTCCATGTAACCAAATGATATAAGTGACCATTATAAATTATGTATGTTCATATATAACATTTAATTCCAATTATGAATATTTAAAACCATTCCACATGTACTATATTACTTAAACAAGTGAACCGATTATGAGAATCAAGAAAAAAAACACTCCAGAACAACAAAACATAATATTATAACTTATCAATGAGTACATAAGTAAACTAAATAGAACTATTAAACACAAAATAATTCTTCTGAATTAATTTATTAATGAGTATAATTTCATATTCTACGACCTTAATTTCAAGAGGGGAACATATTCGGATTTAAGGTAAGGGTTTCTTCATCCCACTTACATTTTTGTGAGATTTTCCATATTCACTACTAATACTTGGGTGTGGTGTATGTATACTTCCCATTTATGAAACATATCATTAATGTATTTATTTTCATGGTATTTAATGTATCATTTTAATATTAGTAATTTTGGGGCATACAACTTGTTTGATTACAAATTGGTAAGGGTTTTTCCACCCGAACATCCATTTTCATTCGGGTCACTTTTATTGCCTAATTACCTCAATGGAATTCTTATGTACTATTATTTACTCCACATAAATTATTTTTGAATACAATATATATGTACACAAACTATAATCATTCCATATTTTATGGATAGTTTCATGTTTTAAAATAAACATTCAAAACATTTTTCAAAATACAAGCCCTATTCAATGGAATTTCTCAAATTCTTATCTATTTTCAAGGGTACTCTATAATATTTTCTAAGAAACCATTATGTTTATAAAATAAGTCATTTTATTATGAAAATTATATCTTACTTATCTTTCCTTTTTACAAAGATTCTTCCAAAATAACTATTATTTTTAAAATAAAAGAGTATTTATCTCCAAAATTGTTTAATGATTTTATAAGAGTATTTTCATCTGATTCAACACTCTTGTTGATTCTTATGAATTATTGGGTTTAATAATTAATGATGTCATCTACCATATTTTATTGAATTATTTATGAATAGTTTTATTGTGGATGATCTATCCAAAAACCATTCAACATCTTACTGAGAATGGTTAGTGTTTTTTGTCTAATGATTGGGGAAAGACAGTTACATTTCATATGATAGTTTCAATATGAATGTATATGTTGTTCATGTTTATCCCCACTCATATGAGGAATGAATTGGACTTATTATGTGATGGATAGGGCTCTATATAGCCCCTATATGCATTGGTAGGTCTCATGAGACAAATAGACTTGGAATTGGCTCAGGCCTTTCCCAATATGATATGTGGTTTTGCCCGAGGCCTTAATCCTTTTTAAAAAACTTGCCCGAGGCCTTGAAAAATGGTTTAGAATGTCCATAATATGTACTTACCTCATTTTGAATCTGGTAATTGAAATATCATGTTGTTATTTGACTAGTAAAATACCCATGATTATGTTATTGAAATATTTATTCAACTCATATTTCATCCATATTATTTTCAAGTTTTTTTTAAAAGGCATGTGTTTTCAATTATTTCACATAGTATAATATTTATGTTATCTTATATTATATTGCTTACTCTTAAAAAGTTTTTGAGCTCACACCTTTCTTATAATTCATTTTCCCATTATATGAAGAAGTTAGTTATGAGTGACTTGCGGGCTTCATCTTGGAGGCTTGGATGTTTCTAATGGAATAAATTAGTGTTGTATTTCCCTTGATGATGTAATGTTAAACTTATTTATGTATCTTGTTTCCAGAATCTACTAAACTACTTGGTTTGTAGGGATACATATTCCATGTTTATATGCCAATGAAATAAAATAAGGCACTGGAAATTGGCAACTAGGGTTGGGACCTTACAGTTAACCGAAGCATCGAGGGCCTACAGTGGGCCTCACCTGTCACATAATATGTCCAATGCATTCCTAATATGAGCGAGGTTAAACATAAGCAACATATTAATTCATATTTAAACTATCATATGAATTGTAAATAACTTTTCCATATCATTAGACATAAAACACTAACCATTCCAGGTAATATGGTGAATGGTTTTTGGATAGATCATCCATAATAAAATTAGTCATAATCCATTCATTAAAATATTGTATATGAAATCATAAATTACTAAACCAAATAATACATAATAATCAAAAAGAGTGTTGAATCAGATGAAAATAAACTTATAAAATCATTATGCAATTCATGAGATAAATACTCTTTTATTTTGAAAAGAAGAGTTATTTTGGAAACATCTTTGTATAAAACCAAAAGTGAAGTAAGATAGTATTTTCATAATAAAACTAGTGATTTGGGAAAGATAATGGTTTCTAAAAATTAATTATAGAGTTATCTTGAAAATATATAAGAATATGAGAAATTTCTGTGAATCGGGCTTGTATTGTTTAAACATTTTTGAATATTTCTTTTAAATCATGTAACTATCCATAAAATAGGCAAGGATTATGGTTGATGTACATATATAGAATTATCATAAATAATTTATGTGGAGTAAATAACAATACATAAGAATTTCATTGAGGTAATTAAGAAATAAAAGTAACTAGAATAAACATCTAGAATTGAAAATGTTCATTTCTATCATTTCGTTACACGGAATGAGGATGAATCATTTGATGACAACCACTTCGATTATTTGGCGGTATTTGGATTATTATGAACTATTTTTGTCATATAAATTAATAATATGTACATATACAGGTTCCTGAATATTAATTAGGTTATAATACATATATTATATTCTAGTTCAACCATAAATATGGTTTCATTACCAGTAATTATGGAGATATGTAATAACAAAACTTCGTCATACACAAAGGTTATAAATTGGAACCTCATAGATGATGATTTCATTTATTAAAATAAAAGGGATGGAGTAGAAATATTGATCATGGTTCTTCCATTAAAATGATATACTTCTAGTATATTGATGATACTGAAGTTATCATGATCACTTTGACAGAGTAGGTGAGGATAGGATAACAAAAGATGATAAATTCAAATGAAACTAAAAGAAAAATAAGGGTACTTTACCTTTTGAAATAACTTCCTTGAGAACCTCTATAAGGGAAGGGATTTTGGTCTTTTGGAAAGAACAAGAGCTTCCCGGTAGTGGGTAATGACTGGCTAAGTGTATCTAGGAAGAACCTTGTGGAGCTTCAAGGATTAGAGGAGTGAATAAAAAAGGGTGTGGTGGGGGTTTTTATAGTGGAGAAGAGGAGTGAATTTTGAATATTTAATTCATTATTTTATAATTTCCATCATGACAACCAATAATATTGTTTCATGTGAACCCTAATAGTAATAATGGCATTTGAGTTCGAACCATGTGGCCATACATCACTTATGATATCATAAATAGTGTATTTAATTGATAATTTTATATACAGTATTTTACCGTATTTTACTATTCATAAAAAATTCATGAATTTCAGAAGACCCCAAATCATCACCCATACCATTTTTCGATGGGTAGATATAAAAAATGGACTCCAATTTTCAACAATAATTTTTAAATATTAATAAATTTTTTTAAAATAAAATTATATTTAATCCAAAAAATAACAATTTTAATGGTATGATTAGTTTTATATCACATGGAAAAATTAATTATGTTCTCATTATCTTATTACCAAAATAAAATAAAATAATATGATTATTAACTATTCATAAGGGTCATATTACTATTCATAATAGTATGTTACTATTCACCAAAAATCATGTTTGTTCTATCAGACTCCAAATGACTAACTTATCACAACTCCCGATGACAATTTTTCGAAATTCAAAACATAGTAGAGGCAACATTTTGTTTTATGGATACATTATAAAATTACATCCAATATTTATTTTCATTACCATAGGGTGTTACATTCACCTATCCTTAAAAAATCCGTCCACAAAATTCACAAAATGTTACCTAAAAATATTTGGGTATGTCTTAAACATAAGCTCTTGAGGCTCACACATTGCTTCCTCCATCTTATGGTTCCTCCAAATAAACATTTCCATACAAGTTGCCCAATTTCTTAATATATGTTCTCTGTTATCAAGAATCCTGATAGGCTCTTCACAATAAGATAGATCAGGCTCAAGTTCTATTTCATCATAGGTGAGTACATGGGTTGGTTCTAGCATGTATTTCCTTAACATTGACACGTTGAACACATTGTGAACTTTAGAGAGGCTTAGCGGCATTTCCAAACGGGTTGTTATGGCTCCAATTATGTCCATAATTTCAAAAGGTCCAATGTACCAGGGACTTAACATTCCCTTCTTATCGAATCGTATAATACCCTTCCATGGAGATACCTTTATGAAAACATGATCTCCTTTTTGAAATTCAAAATATTTCCTTCGGTTATCATCATATCTCTTTTTCCTACTTTGAGGTATTTTGATATGGGTTTGGATAATCTTCACATTTTCCAATGTTTCCTTAACATGTTCTGGGCCTACAATCTTTCTCTCACCAACATCATCCCAACATGTAGGTGTGCGATATCTATTTCCATATAATGATTCATATGGTTCCATTTGAATAATTGAATGGAATCTATTGTTATGGGAAAATTCTACGAGAGGTTATTACTGATCCCACATACCTTGAAAGTCAAGTAAAAAAAACTCAACATATCTTCCAATTTTTGAATAGTCCATTCTGATTTTCCTTTAGTTTTTGGGTGGTAGGTAGTTCTCAAACAAAGATTAGTATCTAAGGGCTTCTAAATACTTTTCAAGAATTGTGATGTAAAATGAGGATCAAGATCAGAAACAACTGATAAGGGTACACCATGAAGTATCACAACATCATTTATATATAGTCTTGCTAAACATTAATGTGGTAAATATTCTCTTATAGAAAGAAAATGTGTTTATATTGTAAGATGGTCAATAATGATCCATATCACATCACTATTTCTTGGAGTATTTGGTATCCCCATGACAAAGTCCACTGTAATATCATCTCATTTCCATATAGGAATATGAAGGGGTTTCATGACTCCTCTAGGATGTTGTGTTACAACATTTACCTATTGAAAAACCAAATATCTCGACACATAATCAGCAATCTCCCTCTTCATGTTTTCCCAAAAGGTACTTTTCAAGTATCAACCATTAACATTCGATGTTCAAATTCAAATTTCGAGGGCAAAATGTTTTTAAGGAGGGAATACTATAACACTCTAAGAATTTACAAATAGATTTATTATAGAATGCATGAAACATTGAGTCTCTACAAAACACTACATTGTTATAACCTAGTAAGGTAAACAAAGTTTTTCCACCTCTGTGTTTTGAATTTTGAAAAACCAAAAAACACGATTGCATTTAGTAAGATATTTAGAGTCTGATAAAGAAATCATAATTTTTGGTGAATAGTAACATACCTTTATGAATAGTGACATACCATTATGAATAGTAATGAATATTAATGAATAGTAAAACATATAAAAAAATAGAAACTTCACCTGTGAATTTATAAATACAATTTAGACATCGTAAAAGTGAAAAAATGATCATTGTATAAGTATTGGTATTTTTGTATGACATAAATATTTAAATTACAATTTTTTTGATTAATTTAATAATTTAAAATAGATATTTATTTTCATAAAAAGTAATCACAAATTTTTACTTTATTGTCTTATGATTATAATATAATTTTACAGGAGCTTGATTAATTTCTCAATGTCTTATAAATTGAGTTATAGTTTTAATGTGGTTCTCTTGGAATAAATTGTGATTTTATTTAAAAATTAAATTAAAAATATTTAAAAAATTATTTTACAAAAATGGATTCAATTTTTTGATTCTACATGTCATAAAATGGTTTTGGTTAATTTTTGGAATTTTTCTAAAAAACATGAATTTTTTGTGAATAGTAAAAATACAGTTTTGAGTTTTCGGTAGTTTAATGACATCATAATGACATAATAATAAAAATAAAAGGATGGTCGACCTTTTTAAATTAACATATGACATGTGGTTTCCCAAGTAGATAAAACCATGGGAAAATATCATAGGAAGCCCCTGGTTTTGCAAATACCACTAATGAGGTGTCCCTTTGAAATTATTAAAAAACTCCCTCTCTTTTTCTATAAATACCCACTCATCCATTCGTTTTCATTCATTCAAAATCCCTCATTCTCGTTCACCTGGTGGTCTTACCTCTCTAGGAGTCCTCCCACAGTGTCTTTAATCCCCCAAATTCCCAACCATCATGTTCTATGAGTTACTCTACAAGGTAATGGAACTATTCACCCTGCACTTTTATTCAACACTTCTTTTATGTTTTCTATTTGAATTTCCATTATCGTGTATTGAGGTTTGATATACTATATTAATCTTACTATTATTTTTATTTATATTTATTGATATAGCCTTTTTCTCTCACCAATTCATTTTATGATATTTTAAGCAACGTCGTTAGGCTGCCGAATTTTTATAAGGGATTTATCAACTTTTCTTTTATTTTCAAGTTCATCTCTTTTGTATTTCAATCCCTGTATCCTCTATCCAAATGACCATGTTAACTCCATTGTAATCTATATATTAGATTTATATAATTTTAATCAAAGAAACATCATCGATATTCATACTCTCTGCCATTTATTTTTATAAACAAAATCAACGTACATGAGGTTCAAATTTATGACCTTTGTGGACAACGATGATTTATTCATCAATTTCCCCTTCATTGTTGGTCCTGAAACCATTTTTATGTTTAATCCATACTATAATATATTTTTTATATCCTAATTAATATTCAGTAACTAGTATATGTATATAATATTAAATCATATGACCAAACTAGTTCCTAATAATCAAAATACTGCTAAAATAATATAAGTGAATGTAATAAATATTTCATCTAATGATTCATCCTCATTTCATGAAAACCAAATGATATAAATGACCATTAACACTTATGGATGTTTATAAATATTTTTTAATATCAATTGTGGTGATTTATATCCTTTCCACATGAACTCCCCTTCTTTAGAGAAAGTGAACCAATGATGAAAATAATGAAAATGAACACTCTGGAACGACAGAATTCAGTATAATAACTTATCAATAAGGTCATAAATGAAATAAAAAGGGTTATGATAAACTAAAAATATTTCTAATGGGATCTTAATTAATTTATTAATTAGTATAATTTCATATTCCAGGACCTTAAGTTCAAGAGGGGAACACATTCAGACTTAAGGAAAGGGTTTCTTCATCTCACTTCCATTTATGTGAGATTTTCCATTTTCACTACTAAAACATGTGTATGGTGTATGTATATTTCCCATTGTTTTAAAAAATAATGAGTGTATTTATTTTCATGGTATTCAATGTATAATTTTAATGCATTTAATTTTTGTGCATATGAATCATTTGATTACATAGTGTACGGTTTTTCCCACCCGAACATTCATTTTTATTCGGGTTACTTTAATTACCTAATTACATCAATGAAATTATTATGTATTATTATTTACTCCTCATAAGTTCCTCTTGAGTATTTTATATATGTACACCAACTAGAATCCTTCCTTATTTTATGAATATTTACATATTATAAAAGAAACATTCAAAATTGTCTCCAAAATACAAGCCCGATTAAAGAGAATTTATCAAATTCTTATATATTTTCAAGGGCACTATATATTATGTTTTTGGAAAAAATAATAATTATAAAATCACTTATTTTATTATGAAAATACCATCTTACTTCACTTTTTGTTATATAAAAATATGTATTTTCCATTCATGATGTAATTTTAAACTTATTTATGTATCTTGTTTCCAAATGATACTAAACTACTTGGTCCTTCGAGATACATATTCCTTGTTTATTTGAAAATGGAATAAAATAAGATGTCGGCTCCAGGAAACTGGGGTCAGGTCCTGGTAAATATAGAAGATTCTTCGGGTTAGTTAGAACGAAGAACATCACAGCCAGAACCATGATACTTATACTGAGCATCAGTGGTATGATAAGCACCATTTTCACAAGGTTTTCTGGAAGTGGATCGACCCTAAACATGGTTTTATAAGGCCTTAATAAGACTGTTCCCCTTCAGGTGACCGTTGAGTTTCTAATGGCTATAATTATTGTTGTTTCTTATTTTTGTGATTTAAATTAAAATATTCGGTTAAAATTAGTTTTCCAAATTAATCAAAGTATGAATTAAAATTTTAATTTTAAGCAAATAAACTCTTTTTATAAGCTTTTAAAAGGATGATGATTTAATATTGTATCTACACATTGTGTGATTTCAGAATGAGGTATAGATTTCAAATAGTACTAAAATATTTCATATATGATGAAATGATTTTATAAATTTTTTCACCCACCGATGTATAAAACAAAGGTCTTAACTAAGAATATGTTTTTGATTTTGGTAATACTAATATAAAATTTTCTTAATGATGTATTGAAATTTGATTTATCACTTTATGTTTTTAAAACTATAGAATTTATACAACTAACGAAAATATATAGTTATAGAAGATGATTCATTTTTGTTTAAACCTATATATATATATATATATGAAAACTAATTTTTATATTTAACAAAAAATAAATATTTACTAAGTTAAAATCTAAGTGAGTACCCTACCTAGCCGGGGGCCACCTTGTGGCATCCCTCATGGACATGATTGGCATCGCTTCCATGACCCCCTGGCAATGGCCCAAGGCAGTGCGCACACTTGGTGTGTGATATGTCACATTCACTGGAAGCATATCTTGCCCTTAGTGCACATGGGTGCATGTGCGAGGACTAGAACACACCACCGTGCGGAGCGGCTCAACAGCATGGGTGGGCGCAGGAGTGTGCCCGCAAAAGAACCTGATATGGGGTGGTACCAGGATGGGAGGGGGAGTAATGTAAGTAATGGCTCAGAGTCCCAGGCTTATAAATGTGCCGCAAAAGCCCCTCTGTTTTGATGTGGGATGACGAAAATCAGCTAGGAGCAGATCTGGTTTGTTCGATCATGTCGCACACAATATGAGCCTCCCGATCAGTTCGGATTTTGAACCCCCATAGTCATGAATATACACTGTGTTTTTTGTGTGCCATCTGATACCGATGGATCTAATCATGACCGTTATTTCTTTTAAAATCATCACGTCTTACCATAGCCGTCAGATTGAGTCACGATCTAATCTCGACTGTCCATCTCATTTTATAATCTACCGACTCACCTCCACTACTGGATCTTCCCTAGGTTAATCTCCACCTTCCGTTTATTTTCTGGTTTTGCTTCACCATCACCTTCCTCTTCTTTTTCTTCATCTATTTCACTAATGGGTATTTCCACTTTCTTCATTTGTTTTTCTCCACCCGTGACTCCATTGGACCCTCCCTTGCTCTCATTTTCTACAGAGACTCACCCTCAGTCATCTTATAAACCAAGTGGGTCTCATTTTTTCATGCATGGTGTTTTAAATTATTTTTATAATATAGTTTATATATACATATTTTTGAACTTCCATTCTCTTGGTTCTTCCTCTTCTCAAGCCTCCTTCGAGACTTCTCGAGCCTATCCTCCTCATTCAAACCAAGTAAGGGTTTAATAAAACTTCTCTTCCTTGAGGGAATCAGAATTATATACTTTTTATATTTGGTTGTATATGTAGTTTTTAACTATATATCTTTAGATAAAACTCTTTTTGGTCCAATTTTAAGACTTCTAAACATTGAGTTTCAAAGTTTAAGCAGTTTTTTAAAACATAAAGAATTATATTTTTTACAAAAATCTTATATGTAAAATTGTATATATGCTTTTATATATATAAATGTATATATATAGTTTTATGGTCTATGTAACTCAGCTTTAGAACCATTTTTCAGTCTTCTAACAAATGAATTTTAATTTTAATTGATGTTTTTTGAAAAACAAGTAAGTATAGTTGAATCGTGGGGTAATACCCTTATATATATTATATTCCAGTTATATGTTGGAACCATGGACGTTCTATGCATGAATTGGAGTATGGTTTGTGTTTTTTTTCAATCCTTAGTGGAAGTTCAGAATGTGAAGTGATCATGTAGAACAAGCAGATAACAGTATTGAAGGTGGCACCGTTTTCCAGTGTTTGCCAATTTTTTGGGCCTGGAAATCGACAAATGGAGAAAAGTGTTTCTTGGAAAAGATACTTGAGTGTCGTTGACTTTAAGGAGAGGAAAGATATGTGCCTTTTGTTTTTCAAGATCAGAACATGAAAATATAGAAAAAGGAGAAGGGCGCTCAAGTTTTATGTTTAGTCGCGCAAGTGACTTGCACACCAAAACTTGAGCACTGAGAGAAGACTTTTATATCGTCGCGTAGGGTATCCAAACACCTATAAATAGAGGTATACCCCTCCTCATTCAGTATGAAGTTCAGACATAGAGAAAATCAGAGCTTCTGTTCCGCAGGTGTAGTGGTCGTGCAAGTGGTGGTGGGTCGTAAAGTTCAATTGTGTGGCAGTTGTTTGATGCGCGTCCAAGGTGGTTTGGGCGAGAAAGGGTGTTGGTCACCCATGTTTGGAGTTGGGGAAGGAAGTTTCATGTAGGTGGTTTGGTGACACTTGCGTGCCAGGATTTGAAGAAGCGCGACAGTTGACATTTGCACGCCAAAACCGGTTTGGGGGGAAAATAATCTGAGTCGCTCAAGTTTGAAGTTGAAGAAGTGGGTGTCGCACAAGTGGGCATGTTGGAATTGTGCACTATCTTAAAACTTGTGTGTTGGGCTTAGAGAAGCACGCCATGAGTGGTTCAAGTATGCTAGTCTTTCAGGGGCTGCGCTAAAGCTGGTAGTTTTCCCGATACCTTTGGTGTAAAGTGAGATTAGTCTACAGGTGGAAGTTGAACTTCAACATACCATCTACGTACAACAGAGGATGCATTCTTTTGCAATAATGAATATACCATCATGTCTATATACTTAGTGGGACTTCACTAAGGGCAGAAAACTAGGGGGAGTCAATGGGAGTGACCTAAGGGATGCAGTAGGCTATCCCTAAACAACTATAAAGGCAGTGTACCTGGGATAGAGTGACTATTCCCAAACCTTTGTAATCCATAAGAGTGAAGAATAGTAGAATTTGGTATGACCGGAAACCAATCGGTTTATGCTCCTTGGACGTAGCTCTTAGTGGTGAACCAAGTAAGAGGTGATGTGTAATATTTTTTCTTGTGAATGTTTTATTTATTTTTATATCCATCATATAGGTTAAACTAGTTTCTACCAATATGGGAACAATATCCATCAATTTAAAATAAAAAGTTGACACCCTGATTCACCCCTCCCCTCTCAGGGTGTCCCATGGTCCTTCAAGTGGTATCCGAGGTAGGTTGCTGGTGTTTGATCTATTTTATACCGCCATGTAAAATTCAGCCACTGTTAGGGGAGTTACCCTCTTTGATGGAAGTAATTTTCAGATTTGGAAGAATAGAATGAGATATTATCTAAGATCCCTTGGAATGGATGTTTTTTTTCCACTGTACAAGGTATAAATGTTACTGATCCAATAAATATGGATATGACTGATGCCAATAGTAAAATCCTTGATGCTGATGCAAAAGCGTAGAATTCTCTCACCGCTGCTCTTTCTGATTAGATCTATCTATAGGTGATGAGTTTCACCTCAGAAAAGTCCAGGTGGGATAAACATGAAAATATTTATGAAGGAGATAGCAGAGTGAAGTAAGGGAAACTAAAAGTCCTACACAATAGGTTTTATGATCTGAAGATGCATCCTGATGAGAATTCATACTCCTTCTTCAATCGAATTACTAATGTAGTTAGAGCAATTCGGGGCGAGGTGAAGAAATCAAAGAAGTTTACATTGTAAAGAAAATATTAGGAAGACTTCCACCCCTGTACAATGCAAAGGTGTCATCACTTGAGGAAACAGATCTTTCCCAACTTTCTTTGGATGATCTCTTGAGCAGCCTAGCGACATATGAAATGAGATTCAAATCAGAAGATTCTACTACATGAGTAAGAAAGGAAATGGCATTCAAATCCATAGATAAAATAAAAATTTCAAAAGATACTAGTGGTGAAGAAGATGAGGAAAAAGAAATTCTTTCTCTCACATCCAAGAAGTTATAGAAGGGAAATGGGAAATTCAAAGGGATGTTACCTTTAGCTTTCTTTCATTGTGGCAAGGTCGAGCACATTGCTTCTCCGTGCATAAGAAAGATCAATGAAGACGATAGCAATTCTGAAAACATTGAGAAGCCTCAGAAAAGGTTTTTCAGGAAAGAATACTTCAAATATAGAGAGAAGGTTATGAAGAAGAGTTTTTTCTGTGAAGAGGAAGAAGATGATAATGAATTCTGTGATGAAGAAGAACCAAAATTTAAAACTAGGAACCATGCTTCCATGATGGCCACTGTTGAAAAATCAGAAGAGACTGGTGGAGAAAATCAGTTGAAAACTACTGTAGATCCCAAGATGCAACTTAAGGATGCTGTTAGTAAGATTAAGATTAAATGTAAGAGTTGGAATAAGTGGAAATCAATTGTAGAAGAATCAAATAACTATGTTGACCAACTTGATGCTGGAATTGAACGACTGTAAGAGTTGTTAAAATTACAGTCTAAAATACTTGAAATAAATGATGATGTAGTGGATCTGAAACTGGGAATTGAAGAGCAAGAAAATGACATCAATGACCTCACCTCCAGACTAGAGGAAATGTCCAAGACTGCTGAGTTTATTAAGGAGGAATTTTTTACACTTATGAGTAATATTGAGACTGAATCAATTTCAAAAGAATCAAGGAAGAAAATGAAGTTTGGAAGATTCTCATATTCAGAATTACAAAAAGAGCCATGTGTGGTTTAGATGGGGCTGGAAAAATCTTGAGTGATCAAAGACCCGCTTGCATGGGAAAGAGTGCAATTGGCTGTGAAGCTGAGACATCAACTGCTGGAAGTGGAGAGAGCTAAAAGAAAGATAAGATGAATGTTGGACATGTTGAAACATTGCCTAAAGTGCGGAAAAAGAAACCCTCAATCCAAACTAAAAGGAGAACTGAAAATTATCCTCAAACATTCAGAAATGATAGGCAGTCCAACTATTCTCCCATGGAAGAGGGTATGAGGATAAATTCAAGTGAGAAGACATTTCCTCCCATGAAGTGTCAGTTTTGTGGCTATCTGGGCCATACCATGTCATATTGTGAAGAGGCAATGAGCTACATGAATGGGGAAGATCTAGGATGTCATTAAATGAGATTGACTTCATATCCCCTATATTATAGAAGAAATAGTTTCTATGGATACTATTTTCATTGTTCTAACATTGGTCATAAGGCTGTTAATTACAGGCAGAGAAGGGACATATATACCTCATATCAGAGTTCAAGAAAAGTCAAATATCTTCATCAAGATAGTGTTCCTCTGACAAAAACGTTTTCTCCTCTCGAAGAAGACTTCCACTATGAAGAACCAATGTACACAGATGAGATAATTGAAAGGCCATCAGTGCTCTATACTCAATCCAATGTCTCGTGGATAGAAATGAAGAAAATTGAAAAATCCAACCTTGTAGAGCTGGCCCTCAAAGCTACAAAAAGAAACAGTACCTGGATTCTGGATAGAGGTTGTTCATCTCATATGACAGGTAATGTTGGCATGTTAACGAATATCAAAATAATGGTTAATGATATAGTACGATTTGGTAATGATGGAGCTCTGAAAATCAAAGGTAGTGGAAGTACTGAATTAGCCAATGGAGATATAAAGAAGACTGAAGTCCTTTACGTAGATGGCCTACGTCATAATCTACTCAGTGTGAGTCAACTCTATGACTCGGGACTTGTAGTTACTTTTAATCAGAAAGGCTGCACTATCAAGGGAAAGACAGGTACTTCACTTATAAAGGGATGCAGAATAGAAGGCAACTTGAATCAGGTTGATAGTAAAGAAAATGTTTGTTACATGACTATTGATGAAGAAAACAATTTGTGTCATAAGAGACTGGGACACATCAATCAACAAGATATGGAGAAAATATCAAAATTGAGGATTGTCATGGACATTCCCAACCTAAATCATGGGCGTGAAAAGTCTTCTGATGGTTTCATTCTTGAAAATCTGGTCTGCAGTTCATATCATCCAAAGAAGAAAAAGGCATCTCATCTTCTTGTTCTAGGTCATACAGATGTATGTGGGCTGATAAATGTTGCTGGACCTCATGGAGAAAGTTATTTTTCATTTTCATAGATGATTATAGTAGAATGGAATGTGTTATGGTCATTCATAGGAAACGACAAGTGCTTGACTATATGAAAACATATCGGCAAATCACCGAGAGTGAAACTGGATGAACAATCAAAGTGTTGCGATCTAAAAATGGAGGGAAATACACATCCATTGAATTTGAAAATTACCCAGAGAAGCATGGTATACAACATGAGGTAGCTGTTGTGAGAACTCCGCAAAAAAATGGAGTTGTTGATTGTAGGAATTGACAGGTGTACAACATGGCATGAACTATGCCGATTGAGAGTCGTATTCCATGACATTACTGGAAAGAGGTTGTTCGAGCTTCTGTGTATATTCAAAATCGAACAGGACTTTATATGGGTGAGAAAAATACACCTTATGAATTGTGGAATCGAAGGAAGCCATCTATGAAATAATTTCATGTTTTTGGAAGTAAATGATTCATCATAAAAAATAATGAATTCAAGGAAAGTATGGTGATAATGCAGATGAAGGAATTTTCCTCGGATACTCAATGAACAACAAATCCTACAAGTGCTTCAACAAGTGATTAGGAAGGATTGTGGAAAGAAGTGATGTTAAGATAATTGAATCGAAAACCACAAATTATTCAAGGACTTCATATGCTGATATGATAGAAAGTGAGGAATAAAGTGAATGTGAAGAAAATAAAAATACAGAAATAGAAGAAGTTGTACAGGACACTCAGCAGTCACATCCTGATGTTTACTCAGAAGAAGAATCTGAAGACGAAACTATGGCTGGAGAGAATTCAATCGAACCTCACAGGAGAAATCGAAGAGCTGAGATTGATCCATCTAATATAATTGGGGACCGGAGTTAACCCGCTCAAACAAGGAGGATGAGGAATAACACGCAATCTGCATTTTTTCAGTTGTGGAGCCATACTCATTTGAAGAAGCTACAAAGGATGAATCATGGGTGAAAGCCATGAATAAAGAGTTAGAACATATTGACAAGAATCAGACATGGGATCTCCTCCAGAGACCCGAAGTTCATGATGTGATTGTTACAAAATGGATCATCAAGAACAAGTTTGATGAGCATGGAAGTGCTATTAGAAACAAGGCACGACTGGTATGTAAAGGATATTCCCATATTGAAGGTGTTGATGTTGAAGAAACATTTGCTCTAGTGGCTAGACTGGACTAAATTAGGCTTTTCCTTTCCATGACACTTCAAAGAGGATATAAAGTATATAAAATGGATGTCAAGAGAGAATTCTTTAATTGGGTACTCAAAAAAGATGTTTGCATTGAACAACCAGTGGGTTTTGTACTTGGTATTGATGAAACAATGGTCTGAAAACTAAAGAATGCACTATATGGTTCGAAGCAGGAACCACGAGCATGGTATTCCTGACTAGACTCATATCTCAAAAATCTAGAATTCAAAATGGGAGGAGTATACCACAATCTATATGTGAATAATTCTCCAAAAGATCTGTTCATGGTTCTAGTCTACGTAGATGACATTATTTTTTGTGGCAGCCGGAAGAAATAAGTGGATTAATTTTCCAATTACATGAAATAAAAATTTGAAATGTCTATGATTGGGGAGCTCACATATTTCTTGGGGCTACATGCGATTCAAAGGCAGGATTACACTTTCATTTCTCAAGAAAATTATGCAAGAGAGCTACTGAAGAAGTTTAATATGCAAGACTCCAAACCAATATCAACTTCGATTGTAGTTGGAACCAAACATGGAAATCATGAGGATGGGGCATATGTAGACCCCACTATGTACAGGAGGATAATTGGGAGCATATTGTACCTGATAGCGACACGGCCAGATATTGTCTTTGCAACCTGTCTAGCAGCCCGCTTTCAGAGTAATCCAAAGGAGGAACATATGACAACAGTAAAAAGAATCATGAGGTATATTCAAGGTACTCACAATTGTGGCATATACTTTGCTAGAGGAAGAGACATTAAATTATCATCATTTTCTGATGCTGACTGGGTTGGCGATGTAGTGGACAGAAAGTCCACAAGTGGTGGATCATTCTATATTGGGAATAAATGTGTTGGATGGTTTAGCAAGAAACAAGAAAGTACTTATCTTAGTACTACTGAAGCTGAGTATATCTCTGCCCCAAAGGCATGCACTCAACTGCTATGGATGAAGCAACAACTAACAGATATTGGTGATGAGGGGAAGCAACCAATGGTAATTTACTATCATAACAAGAGCACAAGTGATCTTATGAAGAATCTTGTTCATCATTCTCGTACAAAACATATTGAAATCAGGTATCACTTTATCAAAGAAAAAGTTCATCAAGGCGTGATTAGAATGAATCATGTGGGAACTGATGAGAAATTGGCTGATATCCTAACCAAGCCACTGTCAGTGACTGTGTTTGAGAAACATTGGTTGATCCTCGGTGTTCAGCCACCTCCAAGTGCCTAAGGAGGTTACAAAATTCGCCTCTCCCCATTTTTGTTAATTGTTTTTAATCTGTTTATAGATGCAATACAGGTTTGTGGGGGAGATACTATCTAGGGGGAGTGTGGTTTGACCTGAAAAATGAACAATTACCGGTATTTGGTTTTATTATCAATGGGGTAGAAATGAATAAATTCAGGCATGTAATGCTTCTATGACAGTTTAAATTCAGTCATGTAATGATTCTGTGACATTGTAAGAGAATTTTGTGGGAGTCTTTGAGAATTCCAAAACACGAGAACCCAATTCAAGCTTCCTCTCTTGTTTTTTATACCGAGCATTGCTCACATAGACTTAGAGTCTTGATTGAGTTGATTCTTGCGTTTGTGGATTGCCTATGGATGGTGCTCTATTGAATTCATTTACTGGTTTCCAACAAACCCAAAGAGCGAGATTGTTGGAATCATGGTCGTTCTTTGCATGAATTGGAGTATGGTTTGGGTTTGTTTTCAATCCCTAGTGGAAGTTCAGAATGTGAAGTAATCATACAGAACAACCAGATCACAGTATTGAAGGTGGCACCGTTTTCTAGTGTTTGCCAATTTTTTGGTCCTGAAAATTGACAAATGGAGAAAAGTGGTTTTTGGAAAAGATACTTGCACACCATTGACTTGAAGGAGAGGAAACTTGCACAACTTTTGTATTTCAAGATCAGAACATGAAAATATGGAAAATAGAGAAGGGAACTCAAGTTTTATGTTTCATCACGCAAGTGACTTGCATGCCAAAACTTGCGCACCAAGGGAATACTTGTGTGCTATCGCACAGGGTATCCAAATGCCTATAAATAGAGGTCGACCCCTCCTCATTTGGTATGAAATTCAGACTTAGAGAAAATCAGATCTCCCATCGTGCAGGTGTAGTGGTCGCGCAAGTGGTGGTGGTTACGCAAGTTGAAGTTGTGGGGCAGTTGTTTGATGCATGTCCAAGGTGGTTTGGGCGAGAAAGGGTGTTGGTCACCCAAGTTTGGAGTTGGGGATGGAAGTATCGCACAGGTGGTTTGGTGAAACTTGCACTCCAGGATTTGAAGAAGCACGACCCATGACCTTTGTGTGCCAAAACTGGTTTGGGTGTAAAATAAAGTGAGTCGCGCAAGTTTGAAGTTGAAGAAGTGGGTGTCGCGCATGTGGGAGTGTTGGACTTGTGCACCATCTTGAAACTTGCATGCTAGGTTTGGGGAAGCACGCCAAGTGTGGTTGAAGTTCTCCAGTCTTTCTAAGGTTGCATGAAAGCTGGTAGTTTTCCTGATACCTTTGGTGTAATGTGAGATTAGTCTACGAGTGGAAGTCATAATTCAATAGAGCATCTACATACAACATAGGATGCCTTCTATTTCAATGATGAAGAGACTGTCACATCTATAAACTGAGTGGGACTTCACCAATGGCAGTGAACTAGGGAGAGTCAACGGGAGTGACCCGAGGAACGTAGTAGCCTATCCCTAAACAAATGTAATGGAAGTGAGCCCAGGACTGAGTGACTCTTCCCAATCCTTTGTAATCCACAACGAGTGAAAAATAGTGGAATTTGGTACGACCAACAACCTGTCGGTGTATGCTACTTGGACATAGCCCATAGTGGTGAACCAAGTAAAAAGTTTGGTGTCATCTCTTTTCATGTGAATGTTTTATTTATTCTCATATCCATCATACAAATTAAACTAGTTTCTACCAACAAGGAAACAAGATCCGTCAGTTTAAAATAAAAGGTTGACACCCTGATTCACCCCTCCCCTCTCAGGGTGTCCTAGGGTCTTTCATTATACACATAAATTATATATGTATATGTTTCATAACCAAACCCCTTTATATCATATGGCCCAAATGAATTTAATAAACCCTTATTTTAACTAATTCCCCTATTATATTTAAAAACATATAAGTGTCTTTTAAATCATGGTGTAAAACCGTTATACATATATTGCATATTTGGTTACATATGTATATATATATACCATTAGGTTATAATCATAAAATGATTTAGATTTCATAGAAACCAATTTTTTTGATTCAAATATGTATGTATAATGATCATAATAATTTATTAACCCTTTTGTTGGTAGAGTAAATTCCATGTATACACTTTGTGTTTATGTAGTTCATATAATCATCTTTTGACCCACGTTTAAATAAGAACAGTAGTTACCCTTTTATACACCCTCCTTTTTTGTAGACAATATTTTTTGAATGTATTCTTATGAATGAATGCTTTGCATGAAATATTTCGTTTTCTAAACCACTTCAATCTCCCGTAAAAAATGTTTTCAATCATTAAGTTCTGTTTTGTTAAATAGGCCCATTTATCTGCATGTGTTTTAAATATGAATGAAAACTATTCTAATTATATAAATTGTCCATTCTGAAATATAATATGTTTAAATTAATAATAAGGATTTTAGGTATTGTCATTTAATGTGATAAACTAGTGTTTAATGTGCTTTATATATTAACACAGGTTTTGTCCACCATACTTGTCATTTATTGTCATGTATTGATAGTATTTTTATTAACACTTAGATACATGATTTAATTTTTATGTGTAAATGCTAAATAATGTAATCAAACTCAAGTGTCCTTTTAAGGAATTAAGTATTAAATTATTCAAAGTTGAATGGGACACTTTGAATAATATAAAATGAGAAATTAAATTATTCAAGGTGGTATAAGACAATTTGAATAATATGAAATATGAAACCAAGTAATACGTAACACGTGGAATGATATGTGATAAGTAGTTTAATAAATCAAATTGGTATGAGCACATTGATTTAGAGAGAGGAGGAATGCATTGGACATATGTATTGTCATGTGGGGCCCGCTATAGCCCCTTGATTCATCGGTAGGTCTCATGAGATAAACTACGGTCTTGACACAAGGCCTTGGAAAATTTTTGATTTATCGATTTTGTCTGAGGCCTTTATCATTAGATGTCTTGGTTGAGGCCTTGACACAGTCCTGTATATGAACTTTCCTCATTACAACTATGTAATTAAATTAACCAAAAGAATATTCAACTAGTAGGATATTCTTGGTTAAAGATATTATGTTTGTGAGAATCAGATGAAGTAAAAGCTTTTGGATTATTAATTATTTAGCACTTAGAGATTTATTATCCAGTGTATGTTTCTCAATACCAAAGGATGAAATTGACGTTATTATTTTTTATGCACAACTCTAATCATGTATTACTAATAGTTTTAAATTTTGTACATACATAATAACATGTTATACCCATTGATGTTATAATGAGTTTTACTTATTATTTTGTATACCCTATGATCTTTATGAGAATGCCTATAATTTCAAAATTATTCCTTGTAAATCTATTAGTAATCCCTGAAATGTTCTCTTTTAATTCTTATACAGATTGTTATGTTATGATTCATATGTTACAACATTCCTTAAGAAAATGTTCTATGAATATTTTAATGAAATGTTTTCAAAAGGTTTTAATTAGTATATTATGTTATTTTAAAACCCCTTTACTATGCATTCATATTATCACCCTACATTTTCAATATGTTTTCTGTTATAGGATTAGTAGATATGAGTCCCTCTGTTTGGTTACCGCTTAATGAAGATATTTTTGTTGAGTTTTGATGGAATTATAATAATCGTATCTGATTATCTAGGACCTAAACCAAAACGATCCTCTCTAGTTGAACAAGTGTGTATGATTTCAGATTTATTTTATAAAAAAACACAAAAAGTATCAATAAAATCGCACTTCCTTCGGGGCAGTCCGAGGTCGGGGGGGGGGGGGGGGGGTGGTAGTTAATTTTAAATTTTAAAAAAGTGGTCACCTAGAGTTGTGATCAGTAAGTCATTTGGATTCTGATAGAACAAATTTGATTTTAGGTGAATACTAACTTACCCTTATGAATATTAATATGAATATTAATATTTCCCTTATGAATAGTAAATAATGATATTATTTTATTTTCTTAAGTTAATGAGATAATGAGATCTTAATTAATTTTCCAATGTGATATAAAACGAATTATACCTTCAAAATTGTTATTTTTTGAATTGACTATGATTTTATTTAAAAATTAAATTAATAATATTTAGAAAATTATTTTTTAAAAACATATATCAATATTGAATTCTACTATTCAAAAAATGATGGGGGTGAATTTTTTGGATTTTTTTTAAAATTCTTGAATTATTTATGAATAGTGAAATACGATAAAATACCATATATACAAATTATAAAATAAATACACTATTTATTAATCATAATTGATGTAAGGACACTTGGTTAGAACTCACATGCACTTATTACTATTAGGGTTAACATGAAACAACACTATTGGTTGTCTTGAGGGAAATAATAAAATAATGAATTAAATATTCAAAATTCACTCCTCTCCACCACTATAAAAACCCCCCACCACTCCATCTACTCGTCACTACTCTAAGTCTTCAAGATACTCAAAGTTCCTCCCAAATACCCTTCCCTAGCCACTCCCCATGACCAGGAAGATATTTTTATTTCCAAAAGACCAAAATCCCTTCCCTTTTAAGGTGGTTCTCAAGGAAGTTATTTCAAGTGGTAAAGTGCCCTTCTTTTTCGTTTAGTTTCATTTGAATTTATCTTATTTTGTTATCCTCTCCTCACCTCCTCTATCCAAATGATCATTAAAACTATTGTATCATCTATATACTTTAATTATATCATGTGAATGGAAAAACCGTCATCTATATTCTTACTCCATCACTTTTATTTTTATAAATGAAATCAATATCCATGAGGTTCCAAAACAAATGCTAGGCTTACATAGCTATAACAAAAGTGGTAAATTGTAGATATGTGAAGATGAAGAACATGTAAGAGTAATGGAGCCTCTTACCTAAATTTTTTCAATGAATATTGATAATTAAACCATAAAGGATCAAGTGGTAAGGGAGGAAGGTTGGTGAGTGGGATACCCTAAGAAATTATTGGTCTGATGGGGGAAATGAAACGCCCCAACCTCATTTAAACCAAATTTTAAGGTTTTAACTAATGTAATTTTTAACATGTCAAATATTTGGGTGTATGGTATACTAAACTATTCACTAAAAAGTTTAATAAATCCAGAAAGCAAAAATTATACTTTCATAGTTTGGTTACACTGTTTTTTAAATCATTTATGAACTATTTGAATACCTCAAGAATCCACACATCTATATATTATGGTGCATCCATGTTGATAATTAATCATTCACCCATACCATTCACACTATAAAATACTTTAAAATTATCAAATATTTATTTGGACATCATGATAAAAAGGAGAATAAATAAATAAAAACCACATAACTAAAAATGGATCTATTAGCGTGACACTATAAATTATATATTATGAGAAATTGAATGGATTCTAAGATATGATGATTTTATAGTAATATAAAATGATGATCATCTCATAAATTTAGTTAGGGATAATGATATGGAGGTTTTTATCACTGTCAAAGCAATTATAAATAGTAATCATAATAATGGAATTCATGATAATGATGTAAATTCTTCTAATTAACAATATGAAGCTATGTCCATAATGTCCATCGGATTAAATAAATGTTTATGAAAGTGTATTTATTCTAAAAAAATGATCGAATATTAAATAAAGGGGTAAAAATAAAAAGAAAATGTAAAACTATTGGCCACACTGGGTTGTTTTCAAAGGATGATCTCTGAATAGTTATTGAGGCTTTTAAAAACAATGATTAGATTGAATCAATGAATAAAATACTAAATAATTCTAATTAAATACTACATGATATCTTTTACCAAGTATTAAAGTTCCGAATATAATTTTAAAAAATGATTTTTTAGAAAAAAATATAAAAAAAATGGTAAGGTTTCCACAAACAAGACTAAACTGTTTTTCATGTCAAATTCTAAAAATAAAGGAATATTCATTGCTGAAACATTTTACTTTATCCTCGTACTAGATATAATTAGGATCTTTCATTCCATTATATTATAGATAAAATATATAATTTATAAAATGGATGTAAAATATAATTTATTAATGGTTAGCTGAATACATAGGTGTATATGGAGAAAAATGAGGCATTTGTAATTGATTAAAATAGTATAAGGGTATGAAAATTGATGAATGATATTAATAGGTAAAGATGACCCATAGTATCATGGTATATCAATATAGATTATTATTTCAGTTTCATGAAATCTGGAAAAGGAAAAGTTGATTGAAATATTCATGTCAAGAAGACCAAAACTATATCCCTCAATATTATTTTATGTGTTGATGATATTATATTAGAAGGTGATGATGAAAAATTGTTTCAAGAGTTTTTTTCACAAATGAATAGAATATTTGACATGTCTCTACGTGCTCAGATTATTGTTTTCTTATGTCTTATAAATTTATCAAACTATTAATCATGATTTTCTCTCTCTTGAAAATTATGCCCATAGTTTGTTGATAATATTTCTCTTGGAGGAAAAAAATATTATTGTACACAATAATTAATATATTATTAAAATGTGATAAAGATTAATCTATTAATAATAATGAATTTAGAAAATTTATAATTAGTCTATTATATTTGTCTATATCAAATTCAATCATTTATTTTCACAATTTTTTTAGATATAAATCTCATTTAAAAGGTTTAAATCTATTGTCTTCCAACAGAATTATGAGTTATATCAATAATAAGTAAAATTATATCCTATTTTGTATGAAAAAAGGAATTCTAAAACTACATATCTTCCAAAATGGTGAATTGATAACTCATTTTGATAATGTAAATTCAACATCATTATAAGAATTATTAATTTCTGTGTGTTTTGGGGAATGTGATTCCAAGAAATTATCCTCTTCCACTTTTATTAACATTGAGTTTTATTTTCTATAATAAGAATATGAAAATTTATTTTTATGAAGACTCAACTTGAATATTTTCTTGTCATTTCTAAGTTTCCACCAAATATTGGTTTTGATTACCAATGAGATATCAATATATCTAATAATCAATTAAAAAAGTAAAATATCAAACAGATAGATATCAAACAATTATTAAAGTAGATTTTTTTATTCAACTTTAATATAAAATTTTTTTCATCCAAGAAAACTTTTACAAACACACTTGTAAAATATCCCCACAGTAAAACATCAAAAAATATATGATTATCAATTGGTGTGAAACTAATTTATATATATCTATAAGATTTGTTTATAAGATTATTTTCCCAATTTAAATTATATTGTATTTTGTTATGATGGATTAATATAATCTTCATGCTTATAAACCTACTAGAGCATGGATGATTGTAATCTATTTATATAGAAGAGTGTAGAAAATGGCATGAACATCTATGTTAAATTTATTAATGGTGATTTTTTTATTCTATGTCACATGATGAATTGGTTTGTGTATAGAAAAAAGTTTAAGCTAATCTATATTGTTTTATATAAGGTGTTGGACTATGTATATTATGAATTTTTTGATTCATGATACATTACCTTTAGAAGGTAATACCCCCTTTCAAAATAATATTTCACTTTATATTCAATAAATGGGAGAAAATATTATTTTATTTCATAAGTTTTAGAGAAATATAAAAATTTAGTATATATGGATAAGTTGATTCAATGAGAGAACATTGAATAAGGAAAAATGAAAATAATTTCAAATTGAAAATAAGTAAAAGGGGCCGATATATGATCCCATAGATGATGATATTGTATCTTTTTTCAATAACTTTTGTGAGATTAAATAGTTTTGAAAATCATTTAAAATGGTTAATAAGTGTTTGAAAATGATTTTATGTAGATAGAAATTTTTTTGAATATGTTTTGATTTGATATGAGATAACTATAATTCATATATAATAATAACTCTTTTACTATTCTTGGAACATAATATTCTAGATACTAGAATGTTGAAAAATTAAAATATATAATTTTTCTATTAGATACATTATATATCATGCTTTGAAATTATTAATTGTACTAATACTTATATAAAGAACATTGAGTTCACATTATGACGTGATTAAATAACTCAAATTTTATATAAGAGTGATATTTTTATACATAAGAGTGTCATCGATGTTTCACAACATATATATTATTATTTTCAGTTTTACATAGGAGTAAATTATTATTTTTAGAGATATATAATATTTTTTTGGATTCATGTAAGATTAAGCTTGTTTTTTCTCAAGATATAAAAGATTAAATCAGATACATCTATTATATTCTTCATTATTTAAATATTATGATTCGAAGTGATTATGTTTTGATTTAATGAATAATTTTTTTACTAATATTTTGAAAGAATATTATATCAGTAGTCATAACATTTCACCATAAGTATTTCTTCATTTGGAAATATGTATTTGGAAAAGATAAGTGAAATTTTTGAATGCTTGAATAAATTTAGAATCTATGTTTTGAGAAGAATTAGATGAGAAAATTAAGAAGGTTTTAGGGGATCATTTAAGGATAGTTATGATGATTCAAAAAAGGTTTATTTTATTATGTACTTTGAGAATCATAGATCAAGGTATTTATGAAAAATATTTGACAATAATCAAAATTAAAGGTCATTATTTTTATTTTCAAGTGTGTTTGAAAAGAAAGATATTAAAAAATATCCACATGAACAATATAGAGTTACTAA
Source organism: Viscum album (assembly GCA_963277665.1). Classification (NCBI taxonomy): domain Eukaryota; kingdom Viridiplantae; phylum Streptophyta; class Magnoliopsida; order Santalales; family Viscaceae; genus Viscum; species Viscum album. The sequence continues at coordinate 445,586,034 of OY728137.1, read as the reverse complement.
ATAAAAAGATATATAGGAAATACAAAAAAACATAGTATTACTACAATAATAATATTAGATAGAAAAACCAATAATATTTCTCTATAATGGATGGAGATTTTTATATTCCTTTATTCCAATAAAAACACTTTTTTATATGGTTATCATTTGTTATGATGTTATTTTCTTATTTTATAACAAGGCGATGCCTCTATAACATCCACAACCTTCATGGTGAGTTTGTTATTAAATTGTGAGATATATTATCTTTTTGCATCCCCTAAAGGTGTGTTTCATGGGAAAATTGGTCTTAGAGTTAGTGTTTCATAGTTTTAAGGATTATTGGGTTTCATGGTGGCTGAAACAAGGCCATAAGCTACTTGTTAGGTGCACCCACTAGCCGGGGATGTTGGTAGTGGGGCCTACATTTTGGTGGATCCCATAGGCAAGACATCGGCCTACCAGTTCTGACACTAGCCCGCCATAAGTTCTTATAATTGGGCATCATTAAGTAAATTTTAAAATTTTTCCTCAAAACCAATTATTAGACTATATATCACCCAAATGAAAACAATTTTGACCATAAATTCCAATATAACTCTCCATTAGTTCTTTAGGCATCCCCTTCCTCTCCTCTTAGGTGACTGATGTGTATATCAATATGGGGAATAAATTAAGGTATGGTATATCCATTATAATCTTAATTTTCATTCCTTATCTATAATTAATAATTGATATATTCCCTTTTGGATATATATATATATGTGTGTGTGTGTGTGTGTGTATCTATACCTAAATATGTTGGAGAATTAATGTTTTATTGATTGATTGGATATGGATAATGAGATTTTTTTCCTTGCATTGATCGGTCATAGATCTACCATTGATATAAAATCCCTTCTATTACGTCGATATAGAATTCATCTCATGGAATGAACTCTTCCTTGACTTCCAACCCAATAGGTTATATGTTCATGGTTTGGGTCATTTCCTACTAAACATTGTTTTGGGGGTGTGATTTGGGTATCATTCATTATTGAATCCCAGTTTTGGTATTGATGAGGTAAAGGATGTAATTTTCTTACAATTTTGGGCTATTCTATATTATTTTTGTCATGATATTATGTTTGGTTATATTTTTCCTTGAGAAAAATTCTTGAGATTTATTTCATGTGTGTTCATGTATAGCCTATGAGACCCATGATTGATAATGATCATGTTTGTGTGTATTTATATATGGATATTGATACCCATTCTGGACACTCTTTATTTTTTCTATATATATTATTACCTATTTTTGTGGATAAATATTCTTTGCAAGATTTTATTCTAGTTGGATATTATTGTTTGACCATCATGGATTTGTTACCATTAGAGGTGGAGAATGTGTGACATGTGAGGATGATAATGATGGACTAAAATACTGGGTTGGGGTATGATGGACTTGTGGTCTGACCCGAGACATAATTCTTGGAAATGATGTCCATGTGTATTGACTCAAGTTAGTTCTAGGATTTAAATACATGTACCTTTTATAAAGGATGTGGCAATAAATTATGGCCATATTTCTTGACTGAAGGAAGTGGAAGGAGTACAATGACCTTTTGACCTAATTTGTGGTTTTCAAAGGGAGTTATGACCATGTAGAATGACTAAAGACTCATTGTCCTTATGTATTCTTAGAGTTATATTTGGTCATATTTTGGAAGACCCATGATCATGACTATTGTAATGAAAACTAATTTGTTATCAAACTGAAGTATCCAGGGTTCATGGTGTCTTAGTTAGTGTATGACCGCTCGAAACATGATTCTTTGTTTCCAGGTTTTTTATTTTTTTAATATTGTTGTATAAACCTCACAAGGTTAGGTAATTATGTTTAAGAAAAAAAATTGTTCTAATAGGCTTATAATCACTCCTTTAATATACACCTTTGTTCACATTAAAAAATTATGATCATATATCCAGGAAAAGGAAAGTATCCCGGAGAAGGTTGTTGGCCAGATTGGAATTAATAGAAGGACAAGCTACCAGGAAAAAACGAGATAGTTTCCAAATAACATTTATTTACTATAATTTCTAGTCATGCTACTAATTCTTGATGACCTACCACTTGGGGGGTCTATTTTATTGTTACAAGATTAAATGACATTACATCTTTTATAACATTCATCCATGTTATTTTTCGACTATGATGTTTAGATGATTATATTTATATTGTAATACTATGGTGTAAAACTATGATTACTGAGTTTGTTGCCTCCCAAAGATATATATAAACCCTAACCTATAGTCCTTAGCCTCTTACCTATATAGAAGTGTGTTTGAGGTTATGTGTCACCTTGTCCAAGACCTGGTGATTCGAGTTGGGGTGTTGCAAAATTTTATTTGAATTGAGTTTCCTTTATTTTTTTATTGTCAATTTTGGGGCATGGTAGAAAGGAGATATGTTATATGGAACCCAGGTTGGGTATTTTCCATGTCCATGGATAGCTTATGTATAGAAAACCACCAAGTTAATTTCATTGGAATACTTGTTATAGTTTATGGGATTTGCGTGCATTCATGCATCATGAATAAGAACTAAATTTTATATGCAATGCAGATAATTGTTGCCTTATAAATAGTAGATCCTTAAATAAATTCCATTATTATTAATAATAGTTCATTGATTTATCATTATTATATTTTTTGTGATATATATGTTCTATAATTATATAGTTTAATGTGTGAATACATTTATTATTTATACACATGATTCTGACTAATGTGCGTATATAGTGGATTGGGATTGATCCTTAGGTAGAACTAGGATGGTTATAAATTGTGAGTGGGTACCTCCTAGGATAGGACTTCTGATAGAAATCCCATGTGTATTAATTTTAACAGCTTAATTTTTTCTCACAATCAAGTTTTTATATGTGTTCTAAACATTCATTTAGTGTTAAACCAAAACAAATATCACCTTAGGGACACAAGAATATTATTTCCAGTGAGAATGCACCAATTACACCATAGGTAATGTATGAGGATTCACTTGATAATAAAACCACACCCTATCTATTGGTTTAGGAGGTAAACCCTACCCATCTCAGAGTCTTCTTGATTATGACATTTTTGCATGGAGGGGAGTAAAGGAAAATGGTCGATTATGATGACGAATTTTATCTCTTGCATCCTGTGGCATTATATTTCCCTGGTGGTCCTCAATTGTTTTTGGACTTGATGGAAATATTTGAGGGAATATTTAAATAGGTGGAGACTCTAGTGTATAAGAGGGTAAAATTCATCTTTTTTTCTTTCAGGGCCCTTTATTTGGTGGTGGGGACTAATGTGATAGGTGGTAATACATAAGGGCCTTACTTGGAAGTTATTTAATTATTTTTTTTCTTCAAGTATTTATTTTCTAGCATGCTAAATAGAGACCAAGATCAGTAGTTTGTGGAACTCTAGTAAGGGATGATATTGGTTTATGCTTACCTGACTTGTTTTATATATTAGTTAAACTATTCTCTAGTGTTTTCTAGGAATAAGGCTTGTGATGATACAAAATTCGATATTTTCCTTCATCTAGTGCTCAGGTTTAATGTTTACACCATTGACCTGAAAACTTATTTTTAGGTGCTTTACAAGGACTTGAATTTTGATAAGGGGCTAGAGGATGACATGCTTAATTGTTTTCTTCCAATATATAATGTGTTTATGACCAGACATCTTGGTACTATATTGAGTTCCTCTTTAGATAGTAAGAATATGATGTATTAGGAGGCATAGAAGCAAGGTAGATATGTAGAGTATAGTAGGGTTTCTTCATAACCCTATATGGTAGGATTTGGCCCCAATTGTTTCAATTATTGATAGAATTAGAATTGTAAAAAAATCCCAAAATAAAAAAACAAGTTTCAAGGAAGTGAAAAAATGGGACATAATCAACAATTTTTTCAAGGTTATTGTGAAATGGAACTTATATGGGTGTGGGATATATAAAGACTATAAAAAATGGATCTTTTTAGGTTCCTCATCAGTAGACCCTAACCACACATGCTTTAGTCACCAAAGCGAGTTGTGAACCTCATGGGAAATCCTATGGTACTGAGGCAGGCAGAGTTTATGTGGTCTAGGAGGATCTATAAATCAATGGATATAGACCTTATATAGTTAGATTTATGGTATTGATTACCTAAAAGTTATATACTATATTCTTTGATATAGGATATTCATATTCTTTTATATCTATCAAATTCAGTGCCAGGTTATATTTTCCAGTTATGTTATCTGTGGAGTTTATCTATCTTGACAATCCATTGGGAAATAATGTGGACTATCTCTAGAGATTTGTTGACTATATTATATTTTTTTTGGATAGGGACACCGATTGGAATTCATGATCTTGGTGATGAAAAATTCTTATGTGATATTCAAAATGGATTTATTGACTAGTTATTGAGCCTGTATCGACTTCTATCCGAGACATGTATCTTTCACCATGCCAAGACGTGATAGGATTGAATTGACCAATGCGTGGGAATATAGAGAACGAAGTATGGGACCGTAACTATTCCATATTGGATTTATCATAGAAAAGGTAGTCGGTTTTTATCTCATAGTAGAATCCATATTAGCTATATCAATCTTCAACCCAATGGTGGATCATTATAATAAGTATTCCCATATTTCATCCCATGTATTACTCGATAAAGGGTAATTTCATTTGAAATTGTAAATATACCCAGGGTAATACTGATATTTATTCCTTTAAATAAATTGAACTTTCTATATTGAGAGTTTTGAATGTTTTTTTCGATGATTTAGAGGTGAATGTTTTCATCATTATGAACACATCTTCAAGGGGTGCTCTAGTGTTTTTTTAATAAGGAAGATGCTAGAATATAGCTCTATATGGACTACTGGAAACTGAATTTGGTAAAGTTGAAGAACATATACACATGACCTAGGATAGAATATATGTTTGATTAGTTATGGGGATCCTGGTTTTTTAAAGGTTGATCTTATTTCAGGATACCATCATTTGTAGGTTAGAGTGAAGGGTATTCCCACTGCAAAGTTTTGGAGTATATATAGACTTTAAGAGTGTATTTTCATTCATTTTGGGTTCAAAAGTGATCTATTAGTGTTCATGGATCTCATGCACCAAATTTGACATCCACACATTGACACTTTTGTCATTTTACTCATAAAATATATCTAGTTATATTTTAATACATCATATATTCATGCTAGGAACCATGATATTGTATTGAGTACAATTCAAGAACAGCATATTCATGCCAAATTTTAAAATTGTAAATTTTGAATTTAGGAGTCTCATTTCCTCTAAAATGTAATTTCAATTGCAGTAATTTTAGTGGACTTGGATAGGGAAGAGGTTTTGATGTCTTGGGAGTGTCCTAGGAATATGTTATACAATAGGCATTTCATTGGTCTTGTGGGGTACAATCAATGTTTAATCAAGAAAATATCATATTCTGAAGAACTGATTACATACTATAACAATAAGGGGATTAATTTTTAGTGGTTTTATTAGTGTTAAGATGGATTCCTAATTCTATAGAGTATATTGATGACAACTCATGTTTTGATTCTTATAGAGATTGGGATTAGACATACAGTGTTTTATGATTCCTCATGTTTTGGTTTATGATTTCTTTTATGTACCAGGATTAAGTGGGATCTTAAGGGTCACACTTATATATGACCCCTTTAGTGGAACTTCCCAATGCATGAATTAGAATTATTGGTTTTGGTTTATGTTCTGAAGTGTTGGGGAAATTATCTTTTCATTGAGATTTTTTATTTACATGGAACAAAATAAGATGTCATACATCTTCTTCTAGTAGGATATCAATAAAAGGTAGGGAGATTTGGGGGAGTACCTACATAAATTCTACATTGAGATGTAATGTTCTCTAGTTAAATGAAATTTTATTTTGGATCCTCTTAGTAGTAAAATGCCAGATACAATAGAGCTTAGATAGAGACCATCGTTGGAGGAATGATTTTTGATGTGTTTGATGGGTAGTATTTTGTGGATGTCTCAATGTATCATGGATTTGTTAAAAGTTCACATTTATTTATCATTTCTTATTTAGTGGATTCTATAAAGTCTATCAAGGATGTGGATCCTCAGTATGTATTGATGTAGAAGTTCTTGGAGGGGTATGATTTCATACTACGACGGTCCTTACATGATGATGATATGATATACATTAATGGGAGGTTATAAGTGTAAGATTACTTTAAGGAGTATATGAGATATTCTAATTATTCAAAGTGGTAAATCCATTAATTATTGATGATGACATCCTATGATATCTTCCATAAATTTTGGCTTCCTATAATGAAGAGTAGCATCGCTATTTTTGTTTCATGTTTTCTTATATTCTATAAAGTAATGGTTGAGCATCAGTATCCTGGAGGTTTAGGTGAGAAAGTTTTGATCCCTATGTGTAAGTGGAATGATATTGCAATGTAATTAAAGATTGGGTTACAGATGACCCTAATGATTTGTGATGTTTATTGGGTGATAGATGATCAATAGAAAAAAGTCAAACATTTCACTTTAATTCAAGAGTCCCCTTCTTTGGATGCATTGGGAAATTTGGGTGTATGGGTTATTTTATTCTTGTATGATCTACCTTGGTATTAATATAATAATGGGACATAAATTTAAAAATTTGGTTTTAGTAGGGAATAAATATGGCCATGGGTACCAAGTACAAATTGAGTACACTGTGTCACCCAAAGAATAATGGGCAGTCAGAGAGTATGAAAAAATATTAGGGGATATCCTGTGATCCTAAATTTTTGTCTGTAATAGAGCATGGGATGATCACCTGTCCTTGGATCAAGAGAATCCATGTTTTGATTGAGATACCATCATTTGAGGCTCTTTATAGTTGGTTTTCTCATTCACTTTTATGTTAGAACGAGGCTAGTGACATAGTAGTTAAGAGTTTATGTATGGTACATGATATTTCAAATAGTGTGAAGTTGATTTAAAATATGTTAATCACTAATTAAAGAAGATATATATTTTATACTAACCATATGATTGGTCCCTTAGAGTTTTTAATGAGTGATTGAGTTTTCATGTATGTGATTCCTTAATTAAGGTATCAGTTGTTACTAGAGAAAGGTAAGATAACATTGGGATTTATTGGATAGATCATAATTACATAGAATATTAGGATAGTGGCCTTCCATTTGGATATATATACACGTGATAGAGGAAGGAAAAAAGTGTTTCATATCTCAAAGATTCATAGGTACATGCCGGATCATGTACATGTGACTGAATGTGATTAAATTAAGCTAAATCATAACACATCATTTTTAGAGAACATACTATGAATCATTGACTTGAGAAAGAATTTTTTTTTAGGGAAGACGGATCCACTTTTTAGATTCCTTTAGTTGTGTGGAATTATTTAATAGGATACTTAGGAGTGTGAATCTGATGTATGGTCTCAATAGATCAAGTTTTATGATCAAGACCATTTAAGACACCTCACAGTGATCAAAATTCCATATAGGGGTAGAATTTAAATATACTCGTCTTTCAAGCTGTATTTATTTTTAAATTATGATGTATCTTGTCTTTTTACCTCCATGGAGGTGATTTATATGAGAAAATGGGTCTTAATGTTATTCTTTCATGTGTTAGAGGTTTAGTGGGTTGCATAATGGTTGAAACAAGGATAGCAGTTTTCTGGGGGGGTCACAAATCAATCAGTGGTTGAGGGATAATTATTTTATTCTTTATAGGAATACGTTCCGAATAATGGTCCATCTAGACTTCCAGTAAGGTTTATAGACCCACTATTAGATCCTATAAATGTAAATCATTAAGGTAGTTTTGTAATTTAACCTATAATTTGATTTTTATAGTGTACATAACCTAGATCAGAACAATTTGTGACTATAACCTCTTAGATAGAACTTCTTTACTGCTCTAGGTGTCCCCTAGTTCTCATCTTGGGTGATTAAAGTCTAGACTGATCCAAGTAATTAATTAAGATAATATCTATATGTTATAATCCTAATTTTCCTTCCTTATATAGAATTTATCATATAAATACGACAATTTTTCTAGATATATGGATATCTAGCCAGATAATAATGGAGAATTAGGCTTATTCTAGAGAGATCTTACCTCAATTAACACCCTAGATTGTTTTAGACTTCACGACCACAAGAAGAGTGTAAGAGGATTCCTAGAGAATCATTAGAGATATCTACATGTGGTTTTTTTACAAATTGTTCTGATTTGGTAGAGTGTTAGTCTAATTACAATAATTGAGTAATAAGACCAAAACCCCTTTAATGATGATTGATTCAAGGCACCATCGATTGGATGATGGCCCCACCTGTGGGTCGGTGTCTATCCATTGGATGGAAAATATTCTTAGGTATAATGAAATCATTTTGAATCTTCCATTGGTTGTCAAGTGGTGTCATTTAGAAATGCATTTCCCACTTCTAACACACCCTATTGGCCTGTGAAACCCACAAACTATCTTTATCCATTCTTTCAACCATCATGAAACCCACTAAGAACCCACCCTCCAAAATAATAACTATGTGAACACTTCCCCAATTAAAAACACCTCAAATAGAGTCAAAAATACAATATATTTTTTAATTTTAAAATATATAAACCTTTATTCCAAATCCTAGAGGTTATATGTTGATGGAATCGGTCTTTTTCTAGTGAATTTTAGTGTGGTGATGTGATATTGGTATCATTCCTAATAATATTTTTTTAGAATTGACACGTTTATGGTAAAAACATCCATTCTAAAGGGAATAATTCTATATGATTGTTCACGTGATGTGATGTTATGTTGTTTTGTGCCTTGATATTCATTCTTGAGTTTGATCGCATTTATGTAAGTGTGTGTGTATCCCATAAGACCCATGCTAGAAATTGATCACATGTGTGTGTGGATCCCATGAGAGACATGTTTGATGAAGATAACGTGTTTGTATGTGGCCACTAATACTCATGATTGATATTCAATGTTATTATTATATATTTAATTACTAACTTTTAATGCACATATAGATTTTTTAGAGGATTTTATTCTATTAAAAAATGATATGTGGGTGATCATTTCTCAGTTTCCATTTCTGGGGGACCATGTGTGACATGGGATGATGAAGGTTATGGACCAATACATAGGATATTTTTATTACATACTTGTGGAATGAATTGAGATTTAGCGCAAGGATATAATGTTCATATGTCATGTCTCAAGACAGTGTTGATATATGATGACCATGTGGCCTCAACCGAGGTTGTAGAAGGGGCGAAATAACATTGTGGTCTATCCAGTTATCTTGAAGGGTCCTAAAACCATTTTGGAACAACCCAAGAAACATTATCCTTGTGAAATATCAGAAATATATGTGTTGGTATTTTTATCCAAGGATCATGACCTTTTTTATGACAACACTTTCATCATTGTTGTGAAGAAGGTACAGTCAACATTTTGCATAGCTTGGTTTGAGTATGACTGCTTGACACATGATTGATTTTTTATTGACTTCCCATTTCTATATTATCATAAAATGAACCACTTATTAATCTTCACATATGATAAGGATGCATTGGTTTTTTCTTAATAAGTTTATACTCACACTTTCCATGGGCATATTAGTGCATGTGATGACATCATGATCTTAGATCTAAGAAATGTAAAGGGACATAAGGTAGGTTTCTAAGGAGTTTTAAGTTGGGATATGTATGTTGTGATGATATGAACCAAAATATTTTTCATATAATTTTTATTTGTTATCATTTCTAGTTACATTAATTATGCATGTTTACCATCCTTTAAGGGGGTCTATTTTATTATTATTGTGTGACATAGAAAGAAATATATTATATCATTTTTTTGTGTTATTTGTCATTATGATTATTATTTGTATTATGTTTATATTTTTATATTCTTGGGTATGAATATGATTTATATGTGTATAGTCTCCTCATGACATCTCTAAACCTTTAGCACAAGTAGGTTGTCACTTCTGTATAGGGAGGCATGCTTTATGTTATGTGTCACCTCGACTCAGACCCTATGATTCGGGTCAGGATGTTAAATATTGTTTGGAATTTTTAGTCTTAGTGGCGTTTCATGTTCAGGGATGTAACACATCCTATATATTATTCTTTATAATACGTGTGGATATAATAGTCACTATAAATCTAGGACATAATTATTCATATTGTAGATGAAAATCATTAAATATGTTGGGTTATCCATTTATCTTCAGTAACAAGTGATTTAAGAGATTATTATTGAACAGTCACAAGAGAGGTTGTGTTTTGAAAATGGAAAAGTATTCAACATTGATTCTAACCTCTCGTAGTGTTCACCCTCAATTTATGAAATATTAACATTACATTCAACTAAATTTAGTTCTTGAGGTTTCTTCTATACTTTCTATATTTTAAATTTAAGCATAACATGATATATTTACTCAGGTTCATTAGTTTTTTTATTACGTTGGAGACATAATACCTAGATCATAGTATAGATTATATGAAATAGTAGTTTTATCTGGAGAAAAAATTCATACAATATCATAACATTACATAGGAACTTAAAGTACGGCATAAAAATACATAAATCATTATTATTCCATCATTATATATCTATAGATAACATGGATCGTTCTTCATGGTTTCTAATGGAAATGAGAATCCTATATAAAGTGGTTAGATAAAATGCTTAGTAATGGGTAGTTTATAGTGGAAACAAATATATAATTTTACTAACATAACAAATAAATAATTAATAAAAAATAATTAAATTACATATAATAGAATATTGAAAACATGAAATATCTATAATAATAAAAATAAAAAATCAAATGGAAAATATTAAAAGATCTTAAAAAAGAAGTAATGCATAAAATCATATATCATAATCGTACCATCAAGTCCTAATGATAATAAATCATAAATAAAAGGTATCGATATTCTAATTTCCCTATTCAAGTTTGTCGTATAATACCTATTGATTCATAGAGGAGCTATATAATTCTTATCTTTACTCTTTTATTAATAAGTTAAATGCATTCATCATATGAAAAGAATGAATAAATAACATAATAAATCATTTCCCCAAAGAGACTTCTTACAAAAATATGCATAAGTAGTCAAAAATTATCAACATTTAAAAAATAGTAATGTGGATTTTCAATATTTCCTCAATAAACTAAATTGAAGAACCTTTTTCATAAACATCCTTCAATATAGATTATGAAATATATACTTTTCAAACTACAAATATTAAATGGAATGAAATCATATAAATAACATAGAAACCAAAAAAATAGTTAATAATTTATAAAATATATTTGTGATATAAGGAACATGGAAATAAAATATTAAGATAATGTCAATTGAGAGTGATTGAGTGTCATGGAGAATACAATTAAAATATATGAAAAACTTCTGTTACTGAAACCTTATAAACAATGCATGGTATGAGCAAAATATCAATAAGATATGTAAATATATAATAATATATAAATAATAACTGTAAATCGGTATGTTTTAAATTCAAACATTTTTAGAATTGACATTGAAATGGATATAAGTCATATAGACTCAATTTATAAAAAGGAGTTTTTGAATACAACCCCTTAAAAAGAGGTAATTATAAGATATTTGACTATATAAAAGAGGTATATTGATAAGTGATAACTTATAATAAAATTAAATCCAATTATGTATTTTTTTTAATTATCTTAACACAAGATACAAGAGAATATATACAAAAGATAATAAATACAAGAATTTAATTTAGATTTGGAAGAAAAACACTTACCTCGAGTACCTACTAACTTTAGAAACTCCATAAACCATTGTAATAACAAAATTTATATGTCTTACCTAATTAATTAATAACCTTTTATATTTATTTATTTATTTATTATTTATTTTAATTCATTATTTAAGATATTTTATTCATCCAGTGTATTAATATTTCTTTCATCGACTATTTTACTTTTCATGGTTTATAGTTCCAAAATTGCTTTGATATAGGGATAATATTAAAATTTCACTATCTAGTGGCTCCATAATCTTAAAACATTTCCATGTATAAGTTGGATTTCATTCCAAATATAAAGAGTTTTTAAAATTAAAAGAATCTTCCTTGGTAATATTTTTTTAGTCAGTTAAAATAACAAATTTCATATTTATTTAATATCCTAGTTTTCATGGTTATTTTGTCACTAAATAATAATAATACTAATACTAATAATTAATTATTAATTAAAAAGTTATTAATGAAAAACAATTTTATAACTATCCATAAATGGAATAAGTGAAAAAATAAAACATAATTGTTCACATAGGTACAGTAAAACCAACATGGGGGAATACTGGTTTTTATTGTAGTTAAAACTCAAAATGAAAATAAATATTAGGGTCTTGTAAAAAACATAGAGCATTGAAAAAAAATTATTTTTTGGTTTATTTTAATTATTATTTATACATAATAATGGGTTATAAGATAATTGAAATGAGGATACAAGTGTTATTATAATCATATTTCAAAATTACAAGGACTTATGAGTAAAGGTTCAATGAGATGGAATTAATAACATATCATCAATAAAAGGGTTAATAGAGGGTTAATATAAGTAAAATATAATCATGTTAGTAAAATAAGAGTATTTAAAAAATATGAAAAATAATTTCAAATAAAAAATAAAAGAGATAATTGGGAACCCTTACCTAACTCTCTGTGTCACCTTTTTGGAATTTAGTCAAAATTTTATAGGATAGACTTTTGGTTTAACTAGGGAAATTAAAACATGTAAAAATGTGTTTAGAGAGGATATTTGGAAGATCAATGGAAAGGAAAAGATTTTTTGAATTTAAGAAAAGGGGGTTGTATAGGGGTGATTATATGGGAAAAGGGGACAGGTATCTTTTAAATAAAAAATATTACTTTATTTTACATTTTTTTACACCCAAATATAGATTATATCTTGGAGAATGGTATTCATTATACCAAATAAAAAATATTTTTTTATTAGAATAGAATATATTATATGATTTGAAATTTGTTTTATATTTTTTAAAATTATGTATTTTAACTAAAAATGCATTCTTTTAATCATTGAATATTTTTTTAGACTTTAAAAATTATTTATAAATTTTAAATCATCATTATATCATGATGATGTTATAAAAATCCATTATATTGAAAATTATTATTTCTAAAACTCACATAAAATAACATTATTCATAAAAATTCCAAAAAATCACTATATGTTATTTTTTACATAATGATTCAAAATTTAATACCACTTTATAAAATTCAAAATATCAATTTTAGAAATTTAAATTTCAATTAAAATCATATAATAGATAGAATTGTAGAATTATCTATAATATATATTATTTCTTTTATTATGAGTGATTAAATTTATAATTATTATTATTTCTTATTTATCATAGGAATAATAATTTCCTTCTAAACATAATATTTACAATATCTAATATATCATTAAAAAACTTCTAAATTAGGTTTCTCTAAAATTTTAAATTTTAATAAAAATTATTTTTTTAGTTACTATGTTAAAACATATATTATTAAAAATGGAAGCCTATACATAAATTAATTTACATAAATTAAGAAATCATTTATGATATTCTAATATTTATATTTTTTATTCCATATAAATATCAATTCATAACCATTTTATTACTCCCAATTATAAGGTTAATATATCAATAGTCCGTTATTATTTCATTATTCAATTACTAATCCAATAGACATATATTAAACATAATACCAATTAATACCTATTATTTTATTCATTCATAATTAAATAAAGTTTTTCTTACGTTTCTCTAATATTTATCTTTAAATGATAATCATATTTCTAATAGTTAGATTTCATTTTAAAGTATTGTTTGTAGCATTAGTATTTCAAGCAAAATAGAGCCTTATGTATTTCCATAATTTTCTTATGAAATTTATTTGTTTTTATTGAGACATTCAACTAATTTTGACATTATTAAATATATATATCCTACATAATTAATTATTATATTGATGATATTAAATTATGATGATCTCATCATTTTTTTTTCTTTCTTTTATTTATTGTATTCCATTATACATGAATTAATATTTTATATACAAGCATGTATCTAATAATTATGATTAATTTAATGATAAATATGTATAAATCATAGGTCTACATCATCGTAAATAAAAAAATTAATTAATTATATATATATATATAATTTAAGGTAAATATTTATAAATATATACATTTTAACATTAAGAGGTTATATCATAGACCCTGAATGGTTTTAGTTTTCCAATCAAAACACAGATTACTCTTTTTTAACATATAAATAGATTAACTTCAATTATAGATGATTTATTTTCATATATTTAACTTTATATTTTTCATCAAACACAACCTAAAAAAATAACCTTGTACTTTTGTTAGTAAAACACCCTTATAGGTATGTTCACAAAACTCTAATGTTTAAACATTATTCTTTAAACACCATTTTCAAAATTAAAATAACATTTCTCATAGTATAGTCATATATTAAATTATCATAAACTATTAGAATACATGAGTCATGGTTACTGTAAAAAAAGAACAAAATGGTAATTTTTTCAGTGAAACTCTCTAATTATATCATGTTCTGACAACATTAGTCACATATTTCAATAACCAATATTTTATAATTACTTTTTGTTGATTCATTAAATAAATTCACCATCAATAAATTATATATTCCCTATTAAGAATTCATGTTCTCTCCTATAATCCTTCTCAAAGAAAAAACTATTAATTGGTTAAACTATAAAAAAATATCTATCATTGTAATATTTTTGGGACACCCTCAATAGTAATTCCGAGATCATTTACCCACCTAAATTAGACTGGAGACTATATATATACACCTTTATAACAAAAAAAATCTCTCTTATTATGTTATAACGATTAAATATTAACATAATCAATCAACATGTGAGATAGAAACATGTCTTCCAAAGAACTACTCGTTCAGTGACACATATTGAGAAGAAAATCAAGAATAGAAATATCTTTAATAGAGTAGAGTCTCCTTATCCATTTCCCTTATGTTAATATAGATTATTGTACTCTATGATTCAACTTATACTTCATTAAAAATTTCTTTAAATGGTTCTATGTTATAACTTCCATAATTTTAATGAGTAGACATATACCCAAATTTTCATAAATAATTCTCTAATTTCTCTATTATAAAGTGATTGTTGATTGGGATATTATGTTTATTGAACAATGGATATTATATTTTAAAGTATTTGTACCACTTAAGATATTAAAATTAATTTAAATATTATCTTCCACCTTAACTCTAGAATATTAAACTTATTGCTTCATATGTATAGGTTATGTTCATGATTTCGTAAGAACTATGTATTTGGCTTCTCTATTGTTCAATGAAATTAAATAATGATTATTAATTTACATGAAATGTATAAATATATATGAAAAAAAATCAACACCAGATGTAAACTTCTTATTATTCACAAAACGGACTCAATTTACATTTTTTATATCACAATAACTCCTATGATGTTTTACTATAAAGTAATTTGTAATCTACAATGACATTAATATACCTAAGTATTATATTTACCTTAAGAATGTGATTTTCCTTGGGAAATTTTTTTAACCTTATTGGTTAACAAGTAGTAAACACAATATCATAACATAATATTTTTAGGTATAATAATCTTTTAATTATATGGCTATACTCTATTACATCAAAATGGTTTCTACTCTCATGTACAGGTCCAAACTAGTGTTGTCACAACTTTCCTATATTTTATAAAAAATTATTTAAACCCCTATTTATAATTTCGGGTATGAGAAATAAATCTTATATTCCTTACTTATATCACTTAGAAACTAAGGAAAAATGTTAACACATTAGTCATTAATATTTCAAATTCAATCCCCTTGTATTTACTAAACTCTTGGTATTTGGATTCATTATATCCATAAAATATTATTTCATCAAAATATATGAGAACCATTATGCATTCATTATCATACTCTTTGAAATATAAAAGTCTCACATGTTGGAAACTAATCTTTCTCAACTACTGATCAAGCCAAGAAAACCAATTATTTGGATATTTCATTTACTAAAAAAGTGAATTCTTTAATTGGAACATATTTATCTCGATTTCAATAATGATAAAAACATATATAAATTATTTACATACCTCTTATTCCAGAACTCCATTAAGGAATTTATATTTTTAATTCTACTTCAAAAATATTTGTTTCTATTTCATCACTAATTAAGAAAAATAAATGTATCTTGTTTAATATATGAATTAATGATAAATTCCCATCCATGTAATTTTTTTAATTTTAAAGTAGTAATTTCACAAAATTCCTGCCACATTTCAAATAATTATGAACTTTTTATTATATTTTTTATTGAAAACTCCCTTGGTTATGAAAAATATTTTATCCTTTAAAATCAATTCACTCTCTCAAGTCCTATTTTTTACAACTTTATCAAGCACATAAATTAGATCCGTGTTCCAAAATTCATACTTATAAGCATAATTAGAACATATAGGGTCTCTTGTGATAGAATTGATTTTTTTCTATATATTTCATTCTACTCAATCACATTGGAGATTTATAGTCACAAAATATACATTGCTCAAAAATTTCATACTTGTACCCCAAAACTCATGAAATTCAAGAACATATTTCAACATTATCATAATCACTTTATTATTTAGAATCATAATTTTCCCCTTGTTATCCTCCTGATTTACTCAACTCATCATCACATTCTTCTGGAATTTTTTCAATACCATTTTTAAAAGTTTCCATATTTTTTATAACAGTTACATATATATTTTAAATAATTATCTATGACATTTTTTTGAATTATTTAATTATTTTTATATTATATTATTTATTAATAAAAATTCCACTTCATACATAGGATTCTAAAATTAAATATATTCTCTCATTATTGGGAATAAAGAAATTACTTTTGATGGATTGAAAGTATAATAATGTTTTCTTATTTCCATACCACATCTTATATAGAGCCATCTATTAAAATATGTATAATATAGATCAATTTGTCATATTTACTTATTTCACAAATTATTCATTCTAAAACATATCTCGTGGATCTTTTTTAATAATAATAATTTACACCTTGTTATTGATAATCCATTCACTCCTCTAAAATCCACAATTTGTTTAATGATTGTTCACCACTAAAACATGATACCTTATATAATTCATTTGAATATTATTTTAACTTTCCTATTAGTGTAATTCATGTAATTTTTTATTTAAAACTTAATTATTTTATTTTTATGAATATTTTAAATCGGACTATAATGATGTGTTATGAAATTGAAGTCTTTGTTTTTGTGATTGACCACAATAATCCAAGACATATAATATTATTGATGAGTAATATTACACAATACATTTTTCCACTGATATCCCTTGGTTATATCAATAAATAAATCAACATGAAACAATTCTATGAACTATATCAACTTACAATATTTTGGATTATAATTATTCCAAGAACACCTTTTATTTTAAAAAATTGTAAACTTTTGAGTATGACCACAAATCATATTATAGATTTCATGTGTACCTTCATATTTTACCAAATCCTCCCTGAATTTATGAATGAAAATGATAAATATGATTATTCAAAAATTTATGTTCACATTTTGTGGATCTAAAAAGAATTTATTATTCTCCAATAATAAGTAATAGATTCAATTTTTCATTCTTTCCTTTCATTAATATTCCACTATCCATTCTATAGATAGTATAAGTCTTCTTTGTGATGTCTATTACTTTCCTCAAGTCACACAATTATATTTATTTAAGTAAATGTGACAATGGCCTTTCAAAAACATAAAATTCATTATTTCCAAGCATTTTATGAAAAACTTTATCCTTTTAGAACCAATGATAACAAATAATTAATCATTTTTAAAAAATTTAAATACTTCAATTTCATATTTTATCATTGTTTATATATCCTTGTTTCATAAAATGTGTGGATCACATTTACTATCAAGAGTCAACCCACCATTTAACACCCATAATTCCTTAAATAAGAACATTGTATTTAATAGACTATGTGACATGAAACAAAGCGCATAAAATACCCCAGAAATATATTTATTTATATTTAATCACTACAATAACTTGTGGAACACACATACATAGGTTTAAATTGACCATAATATAGTATATCATTACAAACTAGCTGTTAAATTTGAATGTCGGAATTGTAATAACTAAATAATAAAAAGTACATAGTTTATATACATATATAATAAATAAATTGTATTTATATTTATTATAGATAAAATTATAACCATTTAAAATAAAAATAAATGTTTTCTAAAAAACTATATTTTTCTAAAACATGGTTTAGTCTCACTTTGCGTATGTATTATAATTAATTTTTACAACTATTAGATAATATATTCAAAAAAATAAATATTAATTTTGAAATATGAATATCAAAATTATATTAGAGTGAATGTTTGGTATTTTTCAAAAAAATCATTTTCTGATTAATAGTGAAAAATACTAAATTTTTATTGAAAACCTCCTTTTTATTTAAATTATTTATGAAGTCAAATTATATTCTAAATGGATTTTAAAGTAAAATTGTAACATCACAGCTATTTATAGAAAAATACTTTTCCATATCTAATAATTCTTATGAATAAGATATTAATTTTATTTTAAAATAGATACTTTTACTTATGGTGTACTAGACATACAACAATGGGTTTCTCCGAAATCTTATCTTGCGCACAACTTTGATTTATACCAAAAAATTACAATATTATTATTATTATTTTAAATAGTAGTTAACGCATATCCATTGAATTGGTAGGATTGAACATAACTAAATATAATATTATTACACATGTTTCTTAAATGATTGTACATTTATACAAAAAAAATTAGAGGCCAAAAACGAGAATAAATTAAATTTTAAGCATAAAATGCTCTAATATTTCTAAAAGTCTCGTTTTACGGCCTTTTGATGGAGAACCATATTTAAATCCTATTTTTATCCCTTTTAAATTTTTTATTTTAATAAATAAATTTATTCTTTGAAATATTAACATCAAAATTTACATTAGTTGAAATTTTTGTATATTTCTGATAAAATTCATATGTTAATGAATAGTGAAAATACAGCATTTTATCTCAAAACTACCTTTTAATGAAATTTATTTATATAGTTATTTTGTACTTTTAATTTATTTTAAAGTGTAATTGGATTAGGTTTTTATTATTTAATCCAATTTTTATCATTGAAAGTAATTTCACATTGAAATATGATATAAACATGTGTCAATCTTTTGATGATTTTTTCTTTTAAAAAACTTGTTTTCTCATTTTGGCAATGAGAATTAATTTTAAATTTATTTCTACCCATTCTATATTTTGAGTCTAGAAAAATGGATTCCATATTTAGAAATTATTTTAATATATCCCTTTTATTTTTCGATATTATGAATAGTAACTTCAGTAATTATTTTTATTTACCATGGTTAAATGGTAAATTAGGTAAATAAGGGTAAAAAATAATATTATAATAATTTAAAACAACCCTAACATGTGTACTAATCCTATTTTATGAGATATTTCTAACCATTATCATCCTCTGGTCGATTTTTGGAATCCATGGAGCCACTTGAATGTGATAATGACATGTTATAATAATTGATTTAAAGTAAAGAGAAATATAACCTAAACATATATCTTTTTACTAAAATGATTTTAAGGTGGGATTATATAACTGATATATTTGAATATAAATAGTCGTTATAAATATAAAAAAATTCCCTAAATCATGGAATTTTATTTATAATTTTTAGATATTAAATAAATAAATTTATTTATAACACAATCATGATGCATCGATTAACTTATTAACGAAAGATTTAAATAAATGATATTATAAATATTAAAATACATGTAATTTGAACATTTTGATGTCATACACGACTTTTATAGATGATTATGAAATTTTATATTTAATTTAGTTTAGTTTTATTTAATTAATATGGTAGTTATGACTTTAACAAAAATCAATTACTATATAGTGTCAAAATTGACATAAATGAGGTTTTAACACAAATACTCTTTTATTAAATGATATAATAGACCTAAAAATATTATATTCGGCCAAAAGACTTAGATAATTTTGAAAATTTCATTAATTATCCACTTGAGATTCTCAGGGCATTTTATAGTAACCATATTAACCATATAGTGTAAAAATATAAGAAGACATGGTAAGAGTTAATTTATTTAACTATGGGTTAAAGCCAAAAGATAAGGTTATATATGTGAAATAAACATGTATAAAACCTATTTGTTGATAGGATTTAAACCCATCCTCATATTATACTCGAAATATATCACTTTTCAACTTTTAAAATTCAAAAATAAATTTATAAAAAAATTATATTTCAAGACTTACCAAAATTGCCTCTCCTCCCTCTTATAATTGGCTACCACCTCTAACGACTTACTCACACCTATAAATCCCCTTGAATCATAATAATTATGCTCAAATAAGCTTCCAAAATCCCACTATTCCTCCTAAAATATCTTACTTGGGTAGAATGCAACTCAATGAAGCCTTTTGGCTCAATTCAAAAGGAGTTACCCAATTTAGAGGTAATGTTTTCTCTCAAGCTCCTTTAATTTATTTTATTTCTCCAACCCCCTAAACTATACTTATTCCATTATTTTATAACAAACCCAATATCCTAAATATACTAGGATGTTTTATGTTATGTTTTTGACCAACACTTATACACACCTTCATATAATTTTTATAAAACATATTATTTCTATGTACGTTGAACTACTACCTCACGAAATAATGATTGTTAAATTTTCTCCTACCACCTCTAATGGTGGCCATTATGATGGAAAAATATTTATATATGATATATATTTTATTTTATTGTATCTGTTTTTATATAATTATAATTTATAACATACCTTTATGATTTCAATGTTGTATAAATATGATAATTTTATTTGAGGAGGTGTGGACTACCACCCTTTCAAAGCGATGTGACTTGTTCCCTCTATACATGGGACATATAAAAAATAGTTTTATTAAACCTATGAGACATAAATGAAATTAATATAATACTTGTATTATAATATACAATAATGTCATTTTATAATTATTCTTTTAATATGATGAAGAAATAAAATTTGCGTTCAAGCGTACGTATGGCCTACTATCACCATGAACAATGCATTTATTTTCATATCTCCAAATATTATGGATATTATAAATACAAATATACTAGATATATATCATATTTATATCATGAATAATATTCTAGAGATGATGGACTTTGGACTACAAGGAAAATTTATATCAAAACATGGTCATTTTCGACTCAAGTATCGACTATCGACAAAACGTTTGATATGAACTTAAATAATAATGTAATTTTTATAACATTGTAATAAGTGATATAAAAGGAATAATAAACTTGAAAAAGTTTCTCAAGAAATTATAAATTAAACTATGTTTATTATTTAGGAACATAATGATTATATGTGACGAGTCAGTCTCAAGGTAAGGGAAATCATAACTCACTCTTCATTAATTGAGTTAAATTTCCATGTCATTAGTTATGTTTTTTCAAGAATATAAGTAAATGAAATTTGACTATTTTAAACTATTTATCTACTTATATTGGATGAATTTATATTTTTCAAACATATTTATGTCATTTATTTATACTTAATTTAATGATGTGATCTTTCTAAGGGACATCGTCTCAATCTTCGTTCATTAATGAATATTTTGATAATATACTACTCCTTCTTTTATATAGTGTATAATCAACCCTTTGAATTTTAATTTCGTTCAAAGGGAATCTTTTTTTATATGAATTATTGTACTAAATGACAAAACAGAATTTGTTTAAGGTATGTGGTGACAACAAATAATCTTCCACCATAATCATTATTTTATATTTGGCCTCCTATATAAGATTTAATGTTTTTAATATTAAAATAAATCTATAATTACCTTTTGGGGTGTTTTGGTATTTAAAAATGGTTTTGTAACTGGATTTTCTATTTTAATATCTTGAAATGATCTCTTGTTATTACAAATGAAAATTTTATGTGCGAAATGTTGAAAATAGAAATATTTTACGTGTTATGATTATAAAAAGGTATTTGGACATTTGATGAGTGGTTATGTGATAAACCAATGATTGGTGGTTATGTGATAAAAAAAATATGGGTGGTTCCATGATAAACTACGGATGGGTGGTTACGTTATAACCTCTAGTGCAATGGGTATGAAAGTTGGTCTTATGGATATTTCATTCGTAAGAATGACTTGAAAATTCAACAGTATGGTTATTTCATTTAAGTATGTTTATATCCCAAGTTACCTTTCTATGATATATGTTGCTTTATATGGGTTTATGTTAATATTTTGGTTAAAAAAATTGTAAGTAATGAGCTTATATTATGTGATGAGTATTTACTACTTCATAAAGTTAAAAATTATTACTTTATGATAAATTATTCATGGTTTTCATGTTTTCCCTAGACTAATACTTTCTTTATTTGTGTATACCTTACTGATATTTTTATGCTCATACAAGTTTTTGAAATGTTTTTCACTGGACTTTAAGAATAATATAGTCAAGGATGTGATCAAGAAAAATTTATGCAATTAAAACATGAAATGATACCATATTTCATTTTAAATTGTTTTTGATTTATGAAAAAATGGTTTGTGAGTAGAAGTGTCTACTTATAATATTTAAGTTTTTATGTATGAGTTGTGATCTAAGTCTATAAATCTCTAAACCTGAAAGGATCCTCAATGTGAATTAAATTCAAATTATAGAATTATATCAAGATTAAGTAATTTTCAAGGTTGGGCCTTATAGGTGGTATTAGAGGTCAGTTTAGATAACTTTAGGAGTTAGAATATTTTTAATTTAATATCCATAGGATTTATTTAATTTATGGTTAAATTTAAATGATATATAATTCTATTATTACCATGTTAGTTTATTTAAGATTTGTTTGTCCAGAATGGTTTTTTGCAAAGGAAACTGGGCAGCTATTCTAGGAAGGAATATGGAAGGAAAAAACCCTTCCAATCAACATCCTGAGATGGTAAGAATTATAATTGAATAGTTTGTTATAGTAAAGGATTAGTTGAATTAGTTAATACATGGTGGTGTTTTCCATGTACATGATCAACCAGACCAACCGTAGAGGAAAATCTCAATCTTGGAGAATTTCATGAGGCAATGTCCCCATAATTTAGAGGATAATCTAACCCAGTGAAAGTTTAAGTGTGGAGTAAAGATCTTGAAAATATTTTTTATTTAATGGGGTGTTCATACAATCAAAAGGTTATTCTTTTTTTTTATCATTTTGAAGTTGAATTTGATCAGTCATGCTAAATGATTAAAAATATCAGAGTAAGTGAAGATATTGATGCCATAGAATGGGATGAATTTATGAATATCTTATTTGAGAAATATTTTCCTAAGGTTATTTGAATCTGGATAGAAAATAAATTTTTGGAATTGAGACAAAAGGAGGAAGATTTTGGTAGATTCATATGAAAAAAAATCACCCGCTTGTCAAGGTACATCCCAAATTTTATCTGGGTTATTGATAGTAAGATAAATCGGATTCCAAAGAGCCTGTACCCAAGTGGTAAAGGCTCCTGATTAGTATCCAAAAGATCAAGGATCAAATCCGGGTAGAGAAAAAAATTTGGGGGTACTGTAGTAGTACTTTGGAAGGGCACTGTTGCAGTACTGTAGCAGCGGCAGACTCTAGAAGCGGTGACACTGTAGTGGTGGAAGGGCTGTAGTAGGTACTATAGCGGAAGTGGTACTATAGCAGGTACTGTAGCAGCATGGGAACTGTAGCAGTACTGTTCACTGAGGTGTCCTTTGGGCCAAAATGGGATTTCAAGCCTTCTATTCAGTCCACTTGGCCATGGGAATTCGGGCTATGTAATGGGTCTCCCTCTACCCACACTAAATATGTCTTTCCCTTGAATAATAAATTGAGGCTTCGGCCCCAACCTTTAAAAAAAAGATAAACTAGTTTTTCTCGGTATTGAAGCCAAAATATCGAAGGGTGTTAACTTCTCATGACTATAAGAGATATGAGAAAATTATTTGAAGTGCTAAGAAGTTAGAAATAGAGTTTTCTGATGATCATGAGTTCTATTAGGGAAAACAAAAGAAGTGATCTATTTGGTTGGCAATGGTAAATAATTCATCAAAGAATCCCAGAGGTAAGAAAACCAAATTTCCAACTTCTGATAAGTGTGGTAAAAAGAATCCTAGATAATTCCTCTCAATGTCTAGGAAGTGCTTCCAATGTGGTATGACTAGTAATAGTTCTCATAACTATAAGGAATATGACAAAAAGGCAATGAAAAACCAGTGGTAATATTTTTTTTAGTAGCAATGAGATAGGTCATTATGTCAATGTGTGTCCAAAGATGATTACCCATGGTGGAAACTAGTAGGATCAAATGCATAAGGGCATGGAAAATCATTTTCTACTAAAATTGTTGATGTGGGACAATCAAATGAAGTGGTGATAGGTATTTTATAGGTTTTTTCAAAACATTCCAATACTCTATTTGACTCCGGATCTTCACATCCTTTCATTTCCGAGAACTTTTCAAGTAAATTAGAAATATCACCTCATGAATGTGATATAGAAATTTTAGTAAAGACTCCAAGTAGAAGTATTAAATCCACCAAGATTTATAGGAATCATCCTATTATCATTAGTGGGATAGTCATTCTTGAAAATATTCTTGAACTTCCCACAGTGGAATTTGATATCATTTTGGGTATGGATTGGCTTTCAGTTTATCAGGATAAAATAGACTGTAAAGATAAGAAAGATTTATTCAAAGATTTTATACCTTTCACAACAAACCAAGAATCTGAAAGATTGATTAAAGATGGAAGTTAAAGTTATCTGGATCATTTTTTTGAAAAGAAAGAAATAGTTTTGATTAGTGAAATTCCATTAGTGAATGAATTCACCAATTTCTTTCCTAATAAATTCCCTAGTATTGTTCCCAATCAGGAGGTTGAATTTATTATTGATTTAATGCCTAATGAAAATAATATTTCTAAACCCCCTTATCTAATGGCTCAAGAAGAACTGGTGGAATCCAAAAAAACTTGCAACAATTACTAGATATTGTTTTCATTCAACCTAGCACTTCTCTATGGGGTGATCCATTTTTATTTGTGAAAAGGAAATATATTTCTATGAGACTATGTAATTATTACAGAGTTTGGAATTACATAGATATTAAGAAAAAGTATATGTGTCCTCATATTGATGATTTTTTTGATTAGCTCCTAGTAACTCAGTATTTTTCTAAGATTGATTTGAGGTCCTGGTAAAATAAGCTGAACATGAAGGAGGATGAAATTTAAAAGACAGTTTTCTTAACGAGATATGGGCATTATGATTTTTTAGTTATGACCTTTGGGTAATCTAATGAACCTTTTATATTTATAAATCTTGTAAATAGAATCTTTCACCCATTTTTGGATCAGTTTTTTGTTGTGTTTATAGATGATATTTTTCTATATTCTAAAAGTCATGAGGAACCTAGAAGTTACTTAAGGATTGTTTTCTAATACTTAAAATAAAATAAACTGTATGGATGTTTAGATAGATTGAATTTTGGTTGCAACTAATTTCTTTTTATGGTCATATTGTGTCTAAATATGGCATAACTATTGACCCTTCTAAAGAAAAAATTATTTTAAGGGATTCCAAGACCTACCAATAACACATAGATTCATAGTTTTCTTGGTTTAGCGGGTTATTACTGAAGGTTTGATGAAAAATTTTGTTGGTTATCTATCCCACTAACTAAGCTAACACTTAAGAGAGTAAAGTTAATTTGGGGAAAATAATGTGATAATTGTTTTCGATAATTGAAAAGAATATTCGTAAATACTCCAATTTTGGCCCTGCCTTCCCATAAAGGTGAATTTTTTATATACACTTATGAATCATTGAAAGGTCTTGGTTGTGTCCTAATGCAGAATGAGCAGGTAATTGATTATGTTTCACATCAGTTGAAACATCATCAGTTAAATTACATTACTCATGATTTGGAATTAACTAATTTTTTTTCATTAAATATTTATAGGCATCATTTATATAGAGTAAAGTGTGAAATATATATTGATCACAAAAGTTTGAAGTTTATATTCACTCAGAAAGAATAAAACATGACACTAAGGACATATCATGAATTAATCAAGGATTATGATTACATGATTCATTACCATTCATGAATGGAAAATAAAGTGTCTAACACTTTGATTCAAAAGGGTAATGAAACATTAGACATGCTACATTTCGAATGATATCCTTTGGTTATTCATTTGATGAATTTTGGATCATAAGTTTTTGGTGTATAGAATTCCTTTATTTTGTTTTAGGTGGTAGTGAAATCATCTTTACCAAATAGAATTAAGAAAGTGCAGAAAAAATATTGTGAGTTGTAGAAAATGGTAGAACTGGTTTAGAAGGGTATGTTACCTGAATTTAACATAGATTAATACTGTGTATTGAGGTTTGGAAAGAGATTATGTGTTCTTTGTGATATATAGTTAAAGAAAGAGTTGTTATGTGAATCTCATAGTTCTCAGTTTTATGTTCATCCAGGCTGCACTAAGATATACATATATCTTTGATAATATTACTGGTGGGATGGAATAAAAAGAGATATTTTTTACTTTAATTTGAGATGTTTTATTTTTTAACCAGTTAAAGTATAGTGGTAGTTACCAAAAGGGATGCTTCAGCCTTTTCCAGATCCATAGTGGAAATGGGAAAATGTTTCCATGTATTTCGTAGTTGGATTACCAAATACTTATCGAGGTAACAATTCAATCTGGGTTATTTTTGATCAATTGACTAAATCTGATCATTTTCTTCCTATTCAAGATACTCATTCTCTACATAAAATTTCTCAATTATATATTAAATATATAGTCGGGGTACATGGATTTCCCCACTCAATTGTATCTGATCGTGATCCTAGGTTCACTTATATCATTTGTAAAGGCCTTCATAAGTCATTGGGAACTAAATTAAATTTCAATACAGCTTTTCATCCTCAATCAGATGGGTAGTCAGAACAAACAATTCATACCTTGGAGGATATTCTATGTGCTTGTTCAATAGATTACCAGGGAACTTGCAATCAACAATTTTTGTAGGTTGATTTTTCTTATAAAAATAGTTTTCATTCCAATAAACTGATGAAACCATTTGAATCCTTATATGGAAAGCACTATCGAACTTTATCTTTTTGGGATGAAGTAGGAAAAAAGAAGTTTATGGGATCAATATTGGTAGAAGAGATAGTAGAAAATGTTCATTTGATTCAGAAGCACATGAGGATATCTCATGGAAGAAATAAAAGTTATGAGGATAATTGGAGGAAGGATATTTCTTTTAAGGTATTTTATCATGTGTTTTTAAAAGGTTCTCCATGGAAAAATGTGATGTGTGTTGGTAATAAGGGAAATCTAAGTCCACGATTCATTGGACCCTTTTAAATCCTAGAGAAAGTTGGATCAGTTGTCTAAATGGTAGAATTTCCTCCAATTTTATCGTAGGTACATAATGTTTTTCTAGTTTAAATGTTGAGAAATTATATTTAGGATAAATATCATATTTTTATTCGAGAGGTAGTTCAGTTGGAAGACAATCTTTCTTATGGGGAACATCTAATACAGATTCTTGATCATAGAGAGAAAGTGTTGCAAAATAATGTGATTCATCATGTATTGGTTGTGTGGAAAAATATATGGTTGAAGAGGCAATGTGATAATATGAAAATTCTATGAGGGAGAAATACCACCACTTATTTTATAAGTAAATTAAATTACAGGGATGAAATTTCGAAAAGGGGGGAGCATCTATCATCCCAGGTATTTATAGAATAATAAATTTTCATATCTAATAATATTCATGAAAAAGATATTAATTTTACATTAGAGGGGAAACTTTTTCTGATAGTGTACTCGACACGCAACAATGGGTTTCTCCAAAATCATACCATTCTCATAACTTTTAGTTATACTGAAAAATAATACAATAAAAATATTATAATTTTTAATGGTAGTTAATGCCTAGAGATTGTATTAGTAAGAATGAATAGAACTAACTAAAATATGATTACACATGTTTTTAAAATGTTTTTAAATTTATCTAATAAATTTTAGAGGCTTAAAATGAGAATGAACACAATTTTAAGCATAAAATACTCTTATAATTTTACAAGGCTTGTTTTACTGCCTTTTGATGGAGAACCATTTTTAAATCTAGTTTTTGTCACTTTTATATGTTCTATTTGACAAAATAAACATCTTATTTGAATTTATAACATCAAAATTTACTTTGGTAGAAATTTTGTTATTTTTTTATAAAATTCATAATTTAATTAATATTGAAAAATACTATATTTTAACTCAAAACTGCCTTTTCATATAATTTATTTATATAGTAAGATATTTCTTTTAATTGTATTTTTAGATTAATTGTATTAAGTTTTTATCATTTAATAAAATTTTCTTCATTTGAAGTAATTTCACATTGAAATTTGATATAAACACATGTCAGTCTTTTGATGGTTTTTACTTTTAAAAAACATGTTTTCTCGTTTGGACAACGGGGAGTAATTTTAGATTAATTTTTACTAATTTTTTGTTTTGAATTTTGAAAAAATGATTCCATATTTGGAATCATAAATTCCAAATTATTTAAATACATCACTTTTATTTTTGGAAATTGTGATTAGTAAAATCAGTAATTATTTTTATTTACCACGATTAAATGTTAAATTAGGTAAATAAGGGTAAAAAGTGATATTATAATAATATAAAACAACCCTAACATGTTTCCTAATATTATTAGATGAGATATGGGAAACCCTTATCATCTTTGGGTCTCTTTTAGAACCCCATGGAGGAACTTGTATGTGATAATGACATGTTATAATAACGAATTTAAAGTAAAGATAAATATAACATAAACATGTCTCTTTTTACTAAAACAATTTTAAGGTGGGGTTATATAACTGATATATTTGACTATAAATAGTAATTATAAAGATTAAAAAAGTTCCCAAATGATGGAATTTTATTTATAAATTTTAGACATTAAATAAATAAATATATTTATGACACAATGATGATGCAACGATTACCTTATTAATGAAATATTCAAAGAAATGATATTATAAATATTAAAATAAATATAATTTGAACATATTAATTCAATAAAAAGATTATATATTATTATGAAATGTTATCTTTGATTTTATGTTGTTTATTTTTTGAAGGATTAAAGATTTTATATCTTTAACAAAAATCATTTACTAAATATTGTCAAAATTGACAAAAATGAGTTTTTAAAACAAAAAATACTATTTTATTAAATAATATAATAGTCATAAAATTATTAGATTATGACAAATGACTTATATAATGTTAAAAAAGTTCATTAATTTTCTACTTTAGGTTCTCTTTTATTATTATAGTCACCATATTAACCATACAGTGTAAAAATACAAGAAGACACGGTAAGAGTTAATTTATTTAACTAAGGGTCAAAGCCAAAAGATAAGTTTAAATTTGTGACCTAAACATGTCTAAAAACTATTAGTTAATATGATTTCAACCCATACTCATATTATCCAATAAATATATCACTTTTTAAATTTTATAATTCTAAAATCAATTTATAATAAAAAAATATTTCAACACTTTCCTTGAGTGCCCCTCCTCCATGTTATAAAACTCCACCAACTCTACCCACATACTCACACCTCTCAAGAAGCTTGGATCATCCAAATTCTGCTCAAATAATCTCCCAAAATCCCTCCCTTAAACCAATTATCCTTACCTTGAGAATAATACAACTCAAGGAGGCATTTTTATCAAATCGATAGGATTTACCTGATTTGTAGGTAACGTCTTCTCTCAAGCTCCATTAATTTATTTTCTTTCTACAACTCCCTAACCTATCTTTATTACATTATTTTATAACCACACCAGTATCCTAAATATACTAATATGTTTTTATTCTATGTTTTGTACCTAAACATATACACACTTCCATGTAATGGATATAGAACATATTGTTTCTTTGTACGGTGGACTATTGCCTAACGAAATAATGATTGTTAAATTTTCTTATACCACATATCATGGTGTCCATTATGATAAAACTATAATTATATATGATATATATTATATTTATATTTTCTCAATATTTTTTAATTTTTATTTATAACATAACATTATGATTTCCATGTTTCATAAATATGAAAATTTCATTTGAGGAAGTGTGGGCTACTGCCCCCTCAAAGTGATGTCACTCATTCCCAATATACATGGATCATCTAAAGGATGGTTTCATTAAACCTGTGAGACATACATGAAATTAATATATTAATATTATTATAATATACATTTATATCATTTGATCATTATTCTTTTAATATGATGAAGAAATGAAAGTAGCATTCATGTATACGTACGCCTACCGTCTCCATGAATAGTTCATTTCATTTCTTATCTCAAAATATTATCTATATTATAAATACATATATGGTGGTTATATATGATATTTAAATCATGAATAATATTCTAGAGATTATGTAATTTCGACAACATGGATAATTTAAATCAAAAAACGTTGATTTTTTACTCAAATACTAAATATCGACATGATATATGATATAAACTTAAATAATTATGTAATTTTTAAAACATGGTTATAAGTGAAATTAAAGGAATAATAAATGTGAAATTGGTTCTCATGAAATTGGAAATTAACCTAAGTTTATTATGCATAAACATAATTATTATACATGATCAGTCGGACATAAGGTAAAGGAAATCTTAACTCAATCTGCATTCACTGAGTTAAATATTCCTATCATTGGTTTTGTTTTTCCAAGAATATGTGTGAATGGCCATTTATTGATTTAAACTGAATGTCCACTGATATTGGGTTTATTTATATTTTTCACACATATTTATGTCATTTATTTATCCTTAATCAAATGATTTGATCGTTGTAAGGGACTTCGTCTCAGTCACCTTTCATTAAGGCATGTTTGAATATTATACACCTCCTTA
The DNA here is from genome assembly GCA_963277665.1 of Viscum album. NCBI lineage: Eukaryota > Viridiplantae > Streptophyta > Magnoliopsida > Santalales > Viscaceae > Viscum > Viscum album. The sequence goes on along the minus strand of OY728137.1, from coordinate 445,554,721 downwards.
TTTAAATGGTGTATAATCGATCCTTTGACTTTTAATTTCATTCAAATGGAATCCTTTTTCTAATTATCATTGTATTAAATGAAAAGAATGAATTCTTTTAATGTACATGGTGACAATGAATTCTCCACCACCATAACCTTTATTTGATATTTGGTTACCTCTATAAGCCTTAATGTTTTTAAAAGGAAAATAAATCCCTTATTCCCTTTTTTTGGTGCTTTGCTACTGAAATTTGTTTTGAAAGTGGATTTACTATTTCATATCTTGAAATGATCTCTTGTGATTTCAAATTAAATTTTATGAGTAAAATGATGATAATTGAAATATTTTAAGTGTTAGGTTTATATAAGGGTACTTGGACATCTGACGAGTGGTTATGTGATAAAACAATGATGGGTGGTTATGTGATAAACCAATGATGGGTGGTTATGTGATAAACCATGGATAGGTGGTTATGTTATAACCTCAAATTAATTGGGTTTGGAATTCGGAAATATGGTTATTCCATTTGTAAAAATGATTTGTGGAAGTTGATCGTATAGTTATTCCATTTACATATGTTTACATCCCAAGTTATCTTTATATGATATATGTTTTGTTTTATGGGTTGATGGTAATATTTTGGTTACAAAAAGGGTAATAAATGAGCTTATATTCAGTGAAGTGTAGTTACTAATTCATAAATTTGAGAATTATTACTTTATGATAAAATATTCTTGGTATTTAATGTTTTCCCAAGACTAAAAGTTTCCTTCTTTGTGTATCCCTTACTGAGATTTTTATTCTCATCCCATGTTTTGAAATGTTTTTTATAGGACTTAAAGAATAATACAGTCAATGATGGGATCAAGGAAAAGTTATTCTATTAAAACATGAAATGATGTCTGGTTTCTATTTAAATTTTTGTTTAATGAAAACAATGGATAGTGAGTAGAAGTTTCTACTTGTAATATTTAAGTTGTAATATATGAGTTATGACCTCATTCTCTAATGATCTAAACCAAAAAAGATCTTAAATGTGAATTTAAGTCAAATTATTGACATATCTTAAGGTTTAGTAATGTTTAAGGATGGGGCCTTATAAAAAAGAGTTCAATTATATATCTGTTGATCCATTTTTTTCATTTTAATCATTTTCATATTGAATTTTGATATAAAACCTTGTAAACCTTGGAAAAGTTTCTCTTTTAAAACCTTCTTTCTCATCACATTTAATGGATCAATTTTAAATTAAATATTTCCAATTATATGAATGGAATTTTTAAAAATGACTTCCATATTTGTAATTATAAAATTTTTTATTTTATAAGAAGTTCATCTTCATTTTTTACCATAATGAATAGTGAGAATATTAAAAAATATTTAATGTGGTTAAGGTAAAATGGGTTTACTTGGGGTTCAACGAAAACTATAGGGTTTAAAATGACCTAAATACTTGTATAAAATATATTTTATGGAAATATTTGGATCATATAATTTCTAACTCTATATAATTCTCTATTTTAGACCCTTTTATCATGTGATAAGTGGTTTAACTTTTTTATTCTCAAAGACAACAAGTGTGCCACTGACCTCACATATAAGAGGCCTCCCCATCTCCCATCTTCTTTAAACATTCAAACCATTTTGGTTTAGACAATACCTACACAAATCACTTAAAAAATTCCATAATAACATAATAGAATAAATATTTTCTCTATAAATCTAACCTAGAAAGGATTTTTGTTCAAGCCTAAGGAGGTTACCAAAATAAGAGTTAAAGTTTCTCAATGAGTGTTTTTATTTTATTTCTTCCTCTGCATACATAAATTCATATTAAAACATGAAGATATATTAACCTCATTATGTTACATATATTAAGATGTTTTTATGTTAAATTCTTTGCCTAAGAACATATCCACTTCCATCAAACGGGTTATAAAATCATAACTCATTTTTATAGAGGACTGCTACCTCATGAGCCAATGACATTTGTATTTCTGTTACCAGTTATCACAGTTGGGTATGATGATTGATATAGAGTATACATATATATATATATATATATTATTTATAACATAATTATACCCCTAGATTCATTATGCCTTTCAATTCATTTTATCATATATACTATTTTACATTCCATTTTATATGTGATACGATATTGTTTCTCGTGTGTATGGCTACTACCGTCTCACGAAGCGATGTGATTCATTTTTCACAAATTCTTTACTTGGAAGGTAATAATTATAAATTTAATGATTATATGTGATATAAACGTCATAATTATGATATTAATTAAATATTTATAATTATTAAAATATATTATATATTTTTATTTCTTACATTTTCACTCACTTAATGATGATAACATCATTCATGTATATGTGGGATACCACCTTCATGAAGCGATGTAACTCTCTTTTCATCAAACATCACAAGGATGATATATATATAAAGAAATAATATGGTATTCATGATATTATTATAATTCTTTAAGGATAAAATATTAATTATATTCTTTCCAAAATTATCATTGAAATATAGAAATATTACCCAAGCATACGTACGACCTATCGTCTCTATGATTGTAACATACATACTTTTTTAAAAACATCATTTTTTTATTAGTATTAAAAGTATAATTATGTATAAATATGATAATTATTTCATTATTATGATCATGTAGATAATTTAATATCAAGTTTAAAACCTGTATACAGGAGGTTAAAGAATGATCAACTAAAAGGAAGCGTGTGGTAATAGTTTCTCATCTCACTTTTACTTCTATGAGGAATATGACATATTAACTAATTATTTTATTTATATGGTGTATATAATTACCATTTTATATGTTATTACATGAATCTATTTATATTAATTATGTTTAATTTTTCATTTGATTTAATTTTTTTATATAATGTATAATTCATGGGTTACCAAAGTGGTAAGGATTTATTTCACAATCACATCATTATTTAGGATTGTTTTTTTATGTCTCCCTTATAAGAATTATTTGATAATATACTATTAAAATCAATCTATTTTCTTAATATATATTTAACCATTTACTTGTTTAGATAATTGTTAAATTTTCCTCTCTTTGGTAATTAAAATTATTGATAAAATGTTTTCAAGAAAATATGACTTTATTTTATCATTATTCATAAATCCTTTTCCATAAAAAACTGTGTCTTCAAAAAAAATCCATTTTTTTAACATTTTCAAAATTATTTATTAATTGAAATTTTTCCAATTTTTAAATTTAAAAATGTAATACTCTTGTCATTTTAAATAAAATGCATGTTTCTGTTTTTTCAAATATATAAGGGATATTTGTTTTAACATATATAGAATGAAGAGAATTTTCCACCATCATTACTACTCAATTTTTTAAATATTATTTTAAATTTCATGAGGGTTATTTTAAAATAAAATTATTTTCAAAATGATATGTAAATTTTTATAAAAGGTGATTTTGAAAATGAAAATGTTATTTTACTCAAAATGTTTCTAAGTGTCTTTTATGTTATTTATGTTCATTAACAACATCAAACCTTAATTATTATTATTATCCATTGGGGATATTTTATATTGATATCATCCTTATTTTTTTTGGATAGTTTTTTTTTAATTTTAATTGGGGATGTACCAATTAGATACCATTCATGTTACTCTAGATGGTCTATGATTATGTTTATTGATTGGGGAAATTGTTAAAATTTCATATTTAAGTATTTCAATAAGAATGTGTATATTGATTATGTTTCACCCCTTTCATATAAGAAATACATTAGACATAGTAAGTGACAGATGGGGCCTATTGTATCCCCTCGATACATCGGTATGTCTCATGGAAAAAACTATATTGGGTTTTGGTTGAGGCCTTAACCATTTATATAGAGGTGTTTTCAAAAATCCTCAGTGGTATTAAATTTCTTGGAACCAGGCCTCAATTGTATGTTTTAGATGACCATCATTATTCATTCCGTCATTTTGAATTCAGGTATTGATATTCTATGTCATTATTCAATTAGATATAATATCCATGGTTAAGTTTCAAGCTCAAGTTATTATTTATATTTTATTATTTGGTCATCATTTATTCCTGTCATATTATTCTAATGTTATTGAATAAATGAATTTTGTTTTGGTCATTTACCTTTACATATTGATTATGAGTTATTTATTCACAACTTCTGATATAAATTTACCCTTATTAAGCATCTGGTGTCACCAATTTTTTATGTTTTATTTTCCCTTGGATATGAGGTGGTTTTTTTCCCCAAAAAAATCCAAATTTATGGTTATGAGATTATCAAAGCATGATTTTTTAAATTTATTTTAATTTTTTAACATCTTTTTGAAATTATACATTATATTTCATAATGTTATGACCTAATGTAGTATATACCATAGTTTAGAAATGGAACATAATGGATGTAATGGTAACTATATCAATGCACTAAATCCATATAGGGATTCCCCTTTTGGTAAACATAATAAAGCTGGAGTGGGAGCTACATATGTAACTGATCAAATTATAAACATATTGGGGTAGCTGAATTACGTTATGAGTAATAACCATTCATGTATGGAGTATCCTACTGATCTATTTTTCAATGTAACAATGTTAGACCACATCATGCGTTAGCAAACTCCATCATTAAATGAGAATAAACCTCCATTTTTTGAGTTATGATAAGTTCCATAGAAAAGATATTTCTCACTCTATTAAGTAGTGAATGGGGCATAGTTTTCATAATATTTTATCATATATTAGGAGATGAAAATTAATTGTTTCCATTTATTCAAAACCTTAAGAATGAAGAAAAAATAGAAAACATTAAATGTAAGGATTTCGTGGTACTCTTCTTGGAAAAATGTTTTACTTTTGAGCAAAGAGTGGATATAGAATGACAGTTCTTGAGATTGATACAGAAAAAAGAGGAAAATTTTTATAAGTATGAAGCTAACTTTACAAGGTTAGAAATGAATTTTACTGACTACATATGTAATCTAAAGATAAAAATTTACCATTTCTTTTATGGGCTTAATAAAATCCTCTAAATTTCACTAGTCACCCAAATATTCTTATCTTATAAGGAAATTGTTTCATGTAATATCAAGATAAAGAATGAATTGTCCATGTATTACGATTTTTAAGTGAAAAAGGAGGAGAATAGGATGATGTGGGAAATGGATTAGGGGAATAAGGGAATTAATGGTTTTATCACATGTGATAATTGTGGAATAAAACACCATGGTAGTTTCTTTAATAGAATCAAATTTTTATTCATGTATGGGGAAAAGGCCACCATTATCATGATTTTAATTGAATGAAATAATATTCCAAGGTGTAATGCTTCCACTATAATTATTTGGGGAACTACACAAAATAATTCTACAAGTTTCAAGGAAAAATTCCTTAAAATAAGCTAAGAGATCAAGGTCAAGATTATGCTATTGATATAGCTAAAGTATAACGTTTACTATGATTCTATATTTAGATCCAATAAATATGTTGTAAAATTATTTTATTAATGAAATTTTAGTTATAATAATTAGGAAATGTATAATTACTTTACTATAGTAGTAATTATTTGAGGATTTGAAAGAATGTGTTGAATGGTACCAAGTAAAGTGATTCAGTGGTAATTGTAACTTCTTGAAAATCAAATAATTGAGGGAGAATAACACTAAATATATTCCTAATTTTGGGATAATAATGGTAAAGTAATTTTTAGGAAGGTATTGGAAACCTTTATGGTTTATCTAATATTATATATAGATGTAATTGTGGGAGATTACAATTTTGAAACATTGTAAGAATTATATTTATATGGTTTTAGAAAAAACACGCAACCTACATGTTGGGTAATAACCCTTAGCATTTAGAAAAGTTATGGGGATTGAACCCAAAACTGAAGGACGATATGGGTTTAGAGCCTACTACTTACCCATATGAACTCCGGACTAACATTTCATTATTTTTAGTTATAGGATTTGACTTATAAATATTAATGTTGAACTAGTTGTCTAACTATTATGGTTTAGAGATTAATGTATTAAATTAGATAACATGTCATAATATTATTGGTTTTGGAAAGTATTTATAAATAAATAAAAGTACAATTCACTCTTTTACAAATATTATGATCTATTAAAAGTTATTTTCAGTGTTTTAGAAATAAAAAATTCATCTAGGATATTCATTTCCTATAATAGGAAATGAATTTTAAAATGATATAAGCATAAACAAAAGATGAAATGGAGCTTGAATAATAAAAATATACCAAAAAGTATATTTCCTTATATTATTAGTCTATATAGTTGAATAAACCCTCAACTTTAAGAAAAATATCATGAAACAAAAAAATTATCTTTTTACCTTAATATCCAATGTATCAAATGGTCCTTTGACTTATTAAATATTTATGGTTTTTTGGTCCTTGAATTTCTCTTTATTATTCACCTTTTTTTATCAATGACTTGTATGACCATCAATTATTATTTGCAAATTACCATTTTCTTCCATTTTCATATCATCACTTCCCACTGATGTTATCAAACACAGAAACCTATTGACTGTTAATTACATATGAATGTTTTACTTACATTTTCTCTCTTATTAAGTGGTTATTTTATTATCCTTTTTATGATGTGGGTTTTCATTTTATGTATTTCTAAATATCAATCCTCTGATTTCTAAGAGCAAGATCAAATTGTGAGGATGAAATTTATTTAATATGTGGAGAATTTATCACCCAGAAATTGTAAAATAATAAAATTTTGTTAAATGAAGTATGAGACACTCTAAACAATTATTAAATACCCCACAAAATATATTTCTTTAAATTTAATCACTTTCTTAGGTTTAATAACATGCAACCCCAAGTCTAAATGAATTATAATATAGTATATCATTATAACCTTACCGTTAAATATGAGTGTATGAATGGTCATAACTAACATATGAAAATAATATTTTTTATTCATGTATAAAAATGAATAAATTTATATCTATTAATAAGAGATAAAATTACAACTATTTGATATAAAAACAAATGTTTTCGGAAAAAATATATTCTTCTAAAAGGTGGTTTAGTCGTGATTTGCACGTATAATTTATAATTAATTCTAACAAATTTTAGTAAATTTATTTTAAAAAATATACTTTTTTTTGTAATCATCATATCAAAATTAGGGGGAATTTATTTTTCTAGAAAGATTCATTTTTTGAAAAAAAGTGAAAAGACTAAATTTTAATTGAACACTTCATTTTTAATTAAGTTGTTTATAAATTTAAATAATATTTTAAATTGTTTTTAAAATAAAATTATCTAAAATATATATATTAATCTAATGTAGTTAATTTTAAACAGTTTTTATTGAATTTTTATATACAAACCTTGTAAACTTTTGAACATTTTCTCTTTGAAAACAAAATTTCTCGTCGCATGTGTGGGATTAATTTTACATTAATTTTTTCCACTTATATAAATGGAATTTAGAAAATGGATTTCATATTTTAAATAATAATAATTTATATAGTCTAATAACATCAACATAAGTTTTTACCATAATTAATAGTGAACACAATAAAACTATTTACCATGGTTAAGGTAAAAATGGGTTTATCAGGGGTTAAAATAAAACGATAAGGGTTAAAATGACCTAAAAACTAGTATTGAATCTAGTTTCTGCCTATATTGTGACCATAAAATGTATAAGGATTTCAAATAATCCTTTTTGTACCCTTTTAACAATTCAAAACATGGATACACCTTTTTTATTTTCAAAAACTACATGTGTGCCACTCAACTTACTTATAAAAGGCCACCCCCAATCCTCTCTTCAAAAAAAATTAACACCATTTTTTCAAACAACACTAAATAAAATAACTTAAAAATTCTCTAATTTCATCATATAAGAATAATTTTGGGTATAAATCGAACCTAGGATTTTTTTTGATGCAAACCTATGGAGGTCACCTGAAGAAGAGGTAATGTTCTTCAATGTGATTTTTAATTTTATTTATTCCCCTACCTCATTCAATTATTATTAAAGCATTATAACATAATAACCTCTGTTACTTAAATATTCTGAGATTTTTTATATTATGTTAATAACCTACATCCATCTACACTTTTATCAAATGGGTTATGAAATTAGTATTCATCTGTTTGGCGGACTACCGACTAGTGAACTGATGTCATTTTTTTCATTACCACATATCACAGTTGGATATCATGATTGATGTAAAGTATATATATGTGATATTTATGAAAAAATTAAACCTATAGATTCAGTATTTCATATATTCATTTTTAATTCCATTCTTTTGGGGATATAATAACATCGCTCGTGTGTATGGTGAACTACCGTCTCACGAAGCTATGTGATTCTTTTTTCCCTAATGATTTATAAAGAAGGTAATGAGCATAAATTTAATGATTATATATGATATACATGAAATAATTATGACACTTATGAAATATTTATTATTATTAATAGATGATATATCATTTTATTTATTACCTTTTAACTCATAGGGAGATGATAACATCATTTGTGTATGTGTGGACAACTGCCTTCATGAAGCGATGTGACTCTATTTTCATCACCGCACCAAATGGATGATATATATATAAGTATATTTAATGAGATAATATGTTATTTATGATATTATTATAATTATATAAATATAAAATATTACTTATATCCATTCCAAAAATATCATTGAAAAATGGAAATCTTACCCATGAATACATACGACCTACTCTCTCCATGATCATAACGTACTTAATTTTTCAAAACCATATTTAAATATTAGTATTAAATTTATAATTGATATATAAATATGATAATTTTTCATTATTATCTTTCTATATATTATGGAACTATATAATATGCACAAAAACAGTAACATTCATGATAAAGCACAAATGAGAAAACAAGGCAATTAACACCTAAAAAAATGAAAATAATGAAATATTATTGATGAACATGTGATAAGTTATTATAAAAGGATCACATATGATATTTTAAATATAAATATTTTTATTTTATAAGTTAATAACATGTTTAAAACCCCTATAAATTATGTTAAATCATGTTCAATAAAAATTAAGTGTAAGGTAAGGGTTTCTTCTCTCACTTCAACTTCCATAAGACATATACCATATTCAACACTTATTTATTTTATATTTTGTATATACATAAACTTTAAAATATTATATCATGAATCTATTTATATTATTTATATTTTGTATTTCATTTTATATAATTTATTTTATGGGGCATATGACTCAGAAGTTACCAACATTATAAGGGTTTATTTCACAATCTCATCATTATTTGGGATTATTTTTGTTTAAGTATCCCTTAGGGGATTATTTGATATTATTGTCTAGAACTAAATCTATTTTATTATACTCTGGTTACTCCTTAAATTTTTCATGTAATAGTACCCTTTTTTACTCATTGGTACTTAAAATAATTGATAACATGCTTTTATGAAATTCTAACTTTATTTCACTCTGGTCAAAAATGATTTTTCATCAAAACCCATGTTTTTTTTTAAATTTTCTCAAAAAATATTTCTATATTTTGAAAATGATTTATTAAATAAGTTTTTACACATTTTTACTTTTAAAAAAATTGAATGGAATATTTATGTTATTTTCAAAACAATTCCATTTTGGATTTTACCAAAAATGTGAAAGGGAAATTTTTTTTAACTTGTATGGAATGAATGGAATTTCATGAACACTAAAAGTTTTAAATATTATATTACAGGTGTTCAAGGTTATTTTTAAATAAAATTATTTTAAAAAAATTGAAACTTTTTATAAAATATGATTATCAAACTGTGAAGGTTATTGCCCTCAAAAAAATAATGATCGTGTATGGTATTTCAATTTATCTAGGACAGTAAACCTTAATTATTCTTATGATAGAATAGGGATATTTTATATTGATATCAAAATTATTCTTAATTTTGATGATTTGTGGTCAGATTTATTAGGGATCTACCAGTTTGATACCATTCATATTTCTTCAGATTGTTTATGAATATGATTATTGATTAGGATAATTGTAAAGATTTTGTATGCTAGTTTTAAATATGAATGTTTGTGATGATTATATTTCACCTCATCTATATTAGGAATTCATTGAATTTAGTAAGTGATGGTAGTGGCCTTTAATTTCCCCTTGGGGCATCGATAGGTCTCATTAGACAAACTATATTGGGTTTTGGATGAGGCCTTACCCATTTCTATAGATAACATGAAACAAATCCCCAATGGTATTAGTGTTAGATCGTGTTATACAAAATATACACAAGAGGGGGTGAATTCTTTCATTAAAAACATCTCGAGAAATCTTGATGATAATCAATTCTGTCCTTTTATCTTTATCAGATTGTTTATGCAGTGGAAATGAACAAATATCAGGACATAAAGATTTATGGTGGTTTAGGAACAAGACTCCCCTAGTCCACTCCACCAACACTCTTCTCCATGAGTATGGCGATTTTCACTAGTCGGTCCTCTTTTCACAATACCATCCACAACTGAGTGCAGGCAGTTGACACCTTTACAGTTTAAGGCTAAAACAAATCCTTTCGGTTATAAACACTGAACTCGTCAATGTAGCGTGGAACGAGAAGCTAGAACTAAAAATAAAAGAGTATTGTTTTGAAATATACTTTCTGATTAATCTTCACTGTTGCATCAGTCCATAACTAATAGTAAATGGATCATCATCTTTAGAAAGCATGTTCTTTAGATAAGAGCAGTTCTGAATGGATCTGATTGTAATTGATCTGGAAAAATATTCAGAAACAAATTAGCAGTAGATTCATGATATATCTCCAATTAAAAAACAATTAAATCTTAAATGTTTCTATTTTTCTTATTTAAAATATAATATGGTTGTTCTTTGTAGCAATAGATCTGTAAAAGATCTTTTTAAAGAATCAGAATATCTCTGCTTTTTTTGAAACACGAATATCTCTGAATTTAAATTTTCTAATCACCGTGAATTTAAGAGATATCGTGTCACCTATGTGATCTACATAATTAATATACACCGAATATATAGAATAAATATGAGCACCTTATTCATATATTCTAATCCAAAAAAGTTATTAGACAAATTGAAATATTCAAAAAGTTTGAATAACATAGTGGTCATAACTACCCTTAATAATCGGCATGAAATCCCCCTCTTAATTCGATCCTTTTAATTATGTATAAACAACTTTAAATTAGTAAAATATGTTATTTAAAATGGGTTTTTAATCGAGGTTTAAATCATCTTGATATTCTGCAGAAGACCATGGAATGGTAAAGTCACAAATACAAATCTTTGAAATTTGATGAAATCAAACATAGAGTTCCAAACGTAAGGTTGATTACAAACATAAGTTTGATGATCCATACTTTTGTCAGAATATTTCAAATATATGATATATGATCCATAATTTTCTTTACTTCAGTCACCAAATTCCTTTTTTATTTTCAATATGAAACCACTTTGTGGGGGAGTGGGAACCATATAGAGAAACATCAATAAAACAGTACACCAATAAAAAAATACATCCCAAAGACAAGGAAACCTGAGAAAAAATCATAATAAGAAAGAATAAACCTACACACCTCCAATCCCTTGCACAACAAAGAAAACAGATGGCCACTAGCTAGAGGGAGCCCGTCTATATTTCCATGCCAGATCATGTGTAATAAGCTCCTTCTTCATTAGATCAGAGAATTGTAGGGAGAAGGGGAGGAGGATTAGATCTGATATTTTAGGGGTCAACTAATCTTGTTTATTAGCTTGCACCAAGACCTCAGAAGAATCCATTTGGCGGGTAGTTGGGTCTTGTATTTTTTCTTTGTCTCCTGCACCTTTGAACTCAATTGCACTGTAAATGGAGAAGAAAAAGCGATAGATTTCCTCTCGACAAACTTTGAAACTGGAGCAACCATAGACTCCAGATTCTGATCGGAATTTGTGACGGCCTCAGATCCCACAACCTCTTCTCTGGGAGGATAAACTTGTTCCTCTTTCATAGAAAACAGATCTTTTTCTATTCCACTTTTCGCAAATGTCTTGATTTTGTTAAGAGATTTCTTTTGCATGAGAGATACTTTACTAGAAGATCTGGTTACTGGTGTTTTGGGTAAATTAGAGTAGTCTTTCTGAGGACACAACCTCCTCATATGTTTATAGAATCTCTCTGAGTCCATGATGGTCTTCTTGCCCTTCCAGGCAGCAGACCGAATATAAACATCATATTATTCCACTTCCTTACTCCTAGTTGACCATGTACAAGTGTCAGAATCCATCTCAGCTTCAAATTGATCCTTCTTCCCTCCCTAAAAAGTAACCCCTTCATGTCCTCCATCCTCACATTTCCCTCCTTCAAATGTAATTAAGTCTCCATCACCCAATATCGCAAACCTATTCAGGTTACATCCAGTTCCATTGAGTTGTTTGCTGGATTGGACCATGTCCATCTTAAAACTGGATAGACCCTCATTTCCCCTATCCTTTCCATAAAAAAGACTCAATCCATCCACATGAATAAATTCCATTGACCTTTCAGGTCTAGTCTCGTTCGAATTGGCTCCATGTATTGTATCTGAGGGGAGCGATTGAACCATGACTTCTACATAATAATGAGGATTGACATCACATCGTTATTTTCTATATGGAACCACCATCCCCTTTCCACTGGAATCCTCTTTTTGGTGAGTGAAATCCTCATTCAGTGGATTCGATTCAAGCATAGTTGCTCCCCCATGGTGACATCTTAGTGCTGAATGACCTTGGAGAAGGCAGGAGGGACAATAGTGAGTCCATGAATCATACATAATCAGTTGTTTGTATGTGAATTCTCCGTCAATCTCGATCTAAATGAAGTCCAAAAGAGGTTTTGATTTTTCATCCTCAACACATATCTAGGGTTCAATGGGATGGCAGACCTCTTGGGTTCTGCGATCTGTAATCAGGAAGTGGCCGACAATATTTCCTATCATGTGAAAAATTTAAGGATTTTGAAATTGAGAGGGAAACATGGAAGGTGGATACAAATTGTGGAGGTCTCTAGATCATGATTCATGTGAAGAAAGAAGTACCATCTAAGGAGGATAAAACATAACTGGTTAATGGAGCACGAGCCACTGGACCAAGCAAGAGCCAGGTCTTCTTCAGAAGTGAAGTAAATCATCATTTGCCGATAATCGAGCAAACCAACCACCACTCGTTGATGAATACCCCACTGAGTGTTGATGAGCCTGTCAATGACATCAACCGAAGGCCTCCGGTGACTGAAGCGGGCAACCAAGGTGTTCATGTGCAAGGATGAACCTTCTGATAATTTCGTCGGGGAAATCGGGAGAGACGGACCTCCATTAACAAACGTAAGGTTCCTTCCAAACTTATGGTTATTTTACCATACTTTTTTATAAACATATGGTTGATAAACCATACTTTTCTAAACACCCATAAAATAAACGTTGGATATAATACTTACACTATGCTCTCTAACGTACGGTATGAACAGTGATTCCAGAACACACTGAATAGCCTTTCCAACACTTTGGAAATTATTTCACTCAAATCATATGCTTTAATATTATTCCAAAATTAGGAATGTAAAGAATGTTAATTTCCAAAAATATACCAAAAGTAAAATCATTAGAATAATAAATATGGAAATTTGTGAGCATCAAAATACTCATAAAAATATAGAGTATTGTTGAAACAATACATACTCAACAATCTCAACATTTTTTATGATCACAAAACCCATAAAATTATTTACATATAATTTATAATTTTATAAGGATAAAAATAATATTTAATTTTTACATTCAAATTCCTCTTTGAAAATATACAATACTTCCTGAATGGCCCGAAGGCCTTCATTTTTTATTGATTTTTGCTAACCCCCCTTTCAAGGTAGAATTTAATTCTTTGTGTTATATACATTATAAAAATTTATTTACCTACCCCTCACCCCCCCCCCAAGCCCTTACCACCCCACCACCAATAGTGGGGATTGAAAATATACTATACTGGTTCATCCAAATTTTACTTTAAAGGTTATCTAAAAAATATTCCCCCCAAAGTCTATTTATAAACAAAGTAAAATATTTTCATTATCCAAATTTCTCCCCCTTTTGTGATGTCAAAAATAATGATAGAATATGGTATATAACACATATAATGTAGTACTAAAGTTTTCAGCAAATGTTATGAGAAATTTTTTATCAATAAAGGAATATGGATTTTTTAGGATGTCTTACATTGAAATAAGCAAATTAAAAAACATAAAATATGATAAACAAAAAATTTCTTTGATAAAACAATATACAACTACACGAATGATCAAGGATCAAGGTTTTTGGGATAAAGGTTGAAAAAATGGAATCTCAGTGATTCGGAATAACATCATTCAACTCTACCAATTGCAACCTTAATCTCTTCATTACACCATATCCCAACTAAATTAGAAGATAACTTCCTTCTTGAGTCAAATGAATATATTTAATGATTTTCACTCTAAAAAACTCATGCAATCTCTCTTCCTTCTCCATAAACTGACTAAGATTCTCGGTGAATCTGATCAGTAATTATCTAATACCCAATTCACTTGAGGTAAGATGATCAAAAAGATGTTTCTGATTGTCCAATAGAACAGACAAAGAAGAACTATTACATAGTAAATCCTGCAACCTTCCATTCATATTGCACATTACAGTGGTAATGGCTTGGAATCTTTTGATCAAATTAAGATAAGTACCTAATATACAATCATGACTTCTTGTGACAGTTGTAAACTGTTGGTTCATAAAACTTTTCAGTTCCGCCAAACCTGATTTCAATACTACTTCATATTTTAAATTTGTAACTTCGTTCAGCAATTTATTTTTAAAAACATCAACATATTTCTTTGAAATAGAATTAACTTTCAAATTTTTAAATCTCTATTTCTCTTTTCTAACTCTCTTCTTAAAGAATCATTTTCTACTTTAGCTCTGTTAATTTTTCTGATAAGCTCCTCAACATGATTAGATATAGAATGAGAGGCACCATGTGCTTCATTCAAAACAAGATTTACCAAGATCAGGGGTAAAGATTGAGAATCTGATTTCTCTTCTTTATCTTCCTCCACTAGTTTATCAACAAATGTTTATCTAGAAATATCAACTGAGAAAGATTCATTCAAAACATCTATATGAATTTTAGAGAAATTTTCTTGATCATGTTGATCTATAATCTCAACTTCCAAAGATAGGTTCTCTTCCTGAGCAATTTATTCAGGAATATTTTCATGAATCTAATGTACAAAAAAATCTGATCAACAAATTGATCAATTATTTCCATTTCTTGAGATTTTTTAATCTAAGGTACCTCCTTTGTTCTTGTCTCTGCCTCAGCCTAAGGCAAAAATTCTACTTCTTCTTGAGAAACAGCTTCCTCTTATCTTTCATCTTTAATAGATTCTCACACAAACTTCTAACTTAAAAGATCTCTTGTTTCAAGATTTTTCTCTATAGGAGGTTCTTGACCAATTGTTCTCTTCCTAGAACAAATAATTCATCCCTGAATTTCTTCATCAGTAGTTTCATATTCTATTTTAATGCTAATTATTCTTAATGTATTTGAGACTTCCCATGTTTTGGATTCAGCCATACGTTCATTAGATTTTGAAGGTTTCACCCTATGAGCAGATTCCAGATCCTCTTCTACTTAAAAAGGAATTATTTTACCTTTTATAGTGCTCTAGAAAAATCCGAGATTTCTAAAAATTCTAGCATTCAACACATTACTATGATGGCATCTGTCTCTCACATCAAATAGTCTTACCATATCTTTCATAAACAACTTTGAAAAAAAATCTTCCATAAGGATCGAAATTCATTCGATCCTCATGATGATAGTAGTAATTCAAATATATAATAATGTATCTTGAGAAATTTAGATTTATTTCATTTAAGAACAGAAAAATTATATGCATATCTGGGAAAAGAATCTTCATCATCTAAGACATCCATGGGGTTATCTCAGTCTAAATAAACTTAACGAAAATTTTATGATATTGTTCTAAATATTTTACCAACATTTTCCTTATGTTAGTAGAACCAAACAGAAAAGACATACCATCCTTAGATTTATGATTTCTATCCCTGATTGACTTCAGATCAAAATGAAAAACTCTCTCATGAGGGTAGTTCAATATCCTTGAAATTTCAACAGAATAGATCGATAATTCCATGTCTTTGATCTTCGCAACAACTGAATATTATGTATCTCCCAAAAAAAATTGAACAGTTTTAAAGAAACTTCTCAACTCAACTTCATACAGAAATTCAGTTTAGTCCACACAGAATTTCCTTTCAATACCTTGAATGGATAACGCTTAATTTAGCATTAGATTCGTCTAATACAGTCATTCCAAATCAATGATTTTTCCTTGAAGGATTTTCCATCTAGTTGAATGTTCATGCTTCACATCACTGGGTTCACCTTCTTTGATTCTCTTTGTTCATTCAGTTTCCTTCTAAAATCTCTAATGTTTGGAGGTGTTAGGTTTTTTAAGGTGCAAGAAAAGGAAGATGAAAGTGGTGAAGGGTTTTGGTAGTTCAAAAGGTTTTGAGAAAATTAGTGGTTTGGGAATTCCAAATGGGCTCTAACAGAGACTTGATTGCCATGTCATTACATAAATAATAATCATTACAGAATTTAAAATAAATTAAATTGTATATGGCATATTTAACATTTATTATAGAATGAAAATAAAAGCGTAACATATTAAAAAGATATGTAACTAAATTATTTTAAATATTTCAAAAATAAAAATTAAAAAATATGAACAAATAAAACTAAGATTAAAATTGAATAAAATTTATTTAAAAATAATAAAAAACTAAAAATTAAAAATAAAATTGATTTAAAATTAAATAAACCTAACTCCCCTTAATAAAATAAAAACTTTCAGTGGGAATTGGTTTAGTAAAAATATCATCTAATTGAAATTCAATACTTATAAATTCTAAAAATATATCCTTTTAAAAACATGATATCTTAGAAAATGGTGTCTAATATAAATAAAATTAGTTCTAGAATTACATATAGGATTTTTTGAAATATTTATAGCACTAGTATTATCACATAAAATAGGTTTATTATCAAAATTTAGTCCAATGTCCATAAGAGTGTTTTTAATCTAAAATACTTGTGTATGAAAACTGCCTATAGATAAATATTTTTCCTCGACTTTTGACAAATAAAATGAGTGTTGTTTCTTACAAGACTATGACACTAATGATTTTCCTAAAATGTGATAGGTTCCGGAGGAAATTTTTCTATCTAATCTACAACTTCCAAAATCAGCATCACCGTGTGAATTTATGTTAAAATCGGAAGTTTTTGATAAAGAAAATATTGAAAACAGTTCCTTTTTAATATCTAAAAATTCATTTGACATCTCAAAGATGATATTCCTTCGAATTTCATTGAAATCTTGCACAAAGACATACTAAGTACATAATATCTGGCCTTCTTGTAGTAAGATATAATAAAATATCAATCATACCTCTATATAACTTTTTGTCGACTGGTTTTCTAGTTTTGTCCAAATTAAGTTTTATATTCGACCACATAGGATTTGTACATGTATTAGTGTTTTCAATTCAAAATTTCTTTAGTAAATCAGTAAATTATTTTCTTTGATTCAAAATATTTCCAAAATATTTTTGATAGATTTTAATCCTTAAAAATAAATTTAGTTCTCCTATCATACTCATTTCAAATTCCTTTTGAATTAAGTTAGAAAACTCATGACACAATTTTTTATTTTTTGATTAAAAATTACATCATCAACAAATTTTTAGACCAATAGAATATTAGAATTTATAGTTTTAATAAAAATTGTTGGATCTTCTATACCAATAGTAAAATCATTTTTCAAAATAGAAGAACCTAATCTTTCATACCAAGCTCTAGGTCCTTGTTTAAGGTCATAAAGAGATTTAGTATGTTTAAAAACAAAATCTAGTTTTGAGAATTTTCAAAACTATGAGGTTTCTCTACATAAACATCCTCCATACAATAATCATTTAAAAGGGAATAATTAACATACATTTGAAATAATTTAAAGTTCATATGAGATGTATAGGCTAAAAGAATTCTAATGGATTATAATCTAGCTACAGGGGTAACGGTGTTATCATAATCTATACCTTCTTCCAGATTATATCCTTTATCTAATAGTCTAGCTTTATTTCTAGTTATAACTCCTTGATCATCTTTTTTATTTCTAAAGACCCAGTAGGTTCTAATAACCAGATAGTTTTTTGGTCTTTCAACTAATTTCCAAACTTCATTTCTTTTGAATTGGTTTAGTGCTTCTTACATTGCTTTCATCCAACTTTCATCGACTAAGTATTCTTCTATTGAATTAGGTTCTAATTAGGATACAAATGAAGAAAACTCAACTATATTTCCAATATTTATTCTATTTTTTATTCTAGTGTCTATGTATCCTATAACAATTTCTAAAGGGTAATTTTTTATTTTTCTTGGCTCTCTAGGTAAAATATATTAGGTTTATCAGTATCATGTTCTTATGAACTAAACATAACTTTGTTTATATCATTTTCAAAATCATATTTTAGGTTTTCAAGTCTCGTGTTATCATTAGGGACATATTCATCAATTTGATCTTTCCTATTATCAAAAGGATAAGATTCATCAAATTTCACATGAACTGATTCTCCAACAATCCTTTAATTTTTATTAAAAACTCTATAAGATTTGGAGGTAGCAGAATATCCTAAGAAAATTCCTTTATCATATTTTGGATCAACCTTACCAAGATTATTCTTGGTGTTCAATATATAAACCATGCATCCAAAAATTTTAAAAGTATTTTACTTTTGGTTTTATGATATTCTATATTTTGTAGGGTGTATTTTTGAAAATTTGTATGATTAAAACTTTATTCATTATATAGCAGCTTGTGCTTATAGATTCTTCTCAGAAATATGTAAGAAGACTGTATTCATTTAGTATAGTCCTAGCCATTTCTTGAATAGTTCTATTTCTTCTTTAAAAAATTTCATTTTGGTGAGGTGTTCTTGGTGTAGAGAAAGTGTGTTTAATACCTAGATTTGAGAAAAAAGAATTGAATTCTTACTTCCCAAATTCTCCACCATGATCACTTCTTAATGAAATTATTTTAAAATATTTTTCTTTTTTAACAGCTTTACAAAAATGTTCAAATATAGTAAAAGATTCATTTTTATATTTTAGAAAATATATCCAAATAAATCTAGAATAGTCATCAACTAAAACATATACATATAATTTATGAATCAAGCATGATACTCTTGAAGGTCCAAACAAATACATATGGATAATTTCTAAAGGTTTAGATGTAAAAATGTTGTTAATTGAGTTGAATGGTGATTTATGTTGCTTTCCAATTTGACATGCATTACAGAAACTTTCACTATCAAATTTATGACTAGGTAAATTGGAAGCTAATTGTTTCTAAGACAAATTATGTAAAGAATAAATATTGAAATGTCCAAGTATTCTATGCTAGATCTAGGATTGATTTATTTTAGAAGTTAAACAACTTAATTTTTGTTTACACAAGGAATTTAAGTCCAGGGTATAAACATTGTCAGTTCTGGTTGCTCTAAATTTAATCAATTTATCTTTAAAAACATAACAACATTTATTAGAAAAATTAACACAATAACCATCATCGCAAAGTTAAGAAATACTTATCTAGTTATGTTTCAATCCTTATATGTAAAGTACTTTATTTATTGAGATAGCTTCTGAATCTCCAACATTTCCAATACCAATGATTTTTCATTTGGAATTGACACCAAAGGTCACTAAACCACCATCCTTTGAGTTAAGGTTCTAAAGATTGATGATTTTACACCCATATTCCTGGATCAGTCATTATCCATGTACCATATTTCTTTTCTGCTTCTATGGCATGCTTCCTACAAAGGAATTTAAACAATGGTTTGTTTTGGTAGCCATATTCTCTTCGGTCTAGTATTGTTAGCTAGCAGTGATCTGTGAATCTATAATTTCTTTGTTTTTCTATAATTATTTGAGTCAAACACACTGTTTGAAATAATGGCTTTTTTTAATTCCACTAATTGGGGGAATTCTTAAATAACAGTTTTTGGTTATATTCCCTTTTGTTCCATAGTAATTGCAAATTACACTTTTTGAATTTGGAACAAAATATTTTTTGTGTAGTTTAGGTTTCTCACCATTACTTCATATTTGATATATTTATTTCTTAATTAAATTCTGAGAAAGAATTTGAATTAAAATATTTTCTCCTTTTTTTAAAAATAAAGCATTACATTTGTAGGTTTCTACTTCATCTTGTAGTGTTTTGATCATAGTTTCATGATCTGCACTATTTTTCTTAGATGAGTTATATTTCTTAATTAATTCTTGATGTGGTTCGAGAAAAGTGTTAGAATCACTTTTGTATGTTTCTATAGTAGGCTGTTAGTTTTTCATTTGAGGATCTAGGGTCATAATCAGAATTGGAAAAGTAATAAAATTGTACCTCACTATCATCATCCATGAAGCACATGTTTGCTTTTAGATTTGATTATTCTTTTTTTAGTCAAACTTTGATGAGTTGTTGGAGTCTTTAGAAACACTCCATCTGGTTTTCATTTCTATTTTATCTTTCCTCTCATAATAAATATTTTGGAAAAAATCCTTTTATTTTCTCTTTTTAGCAGAGGAAAGTTAGGTATTATTTGACCCATTTTCTTTCATTCATGGCATCTGACTTCCTTTTTATCTTTCTAATCTTTATCGAGTGATTTTCATAATCCTTTTTTCTTCTTATAAAATTTACTGAATTTTCTAGTCAGCTATGCCAGTTCCATTTCTAAATCAGATGAGTTAGAACTTTCTTCATTTTTTATCTCTTTTTTCATCTTTCTTCTCTTCTTTTAAGATAGAACATTCAGAGATTTATTTTATATTTTTATCAAGATTGTATTCTCCTTAGCTTCATCTTCCATCTTAGCTTCATACATCATCAGAGTTCCAATAAATTCTCTCATAGTTAGATTTTTAACATGTAATGATTGCCTAATGGCTACTGATATCCCATTACATTGGGTTAGTAGTACTCTTAGTACTTTCAAGGCTTGATCTGCTTGGGTGATAGGGTCTCCCAAGGC
This sequence comes from Viscum album, assembly GCA_963277665.1. NCBI lineage: Eukaryota > Viridiplantae > Streptophyta > Magnoliopsida > Santalales > Viscaceae > Viscum > Viscum album. Next base: position 445,533,482 of record OY728137.1, on the reverse strand, counting down.
AGTAATGTTGTTGATTATATCTGTAAACCTTCCATTCATCTGACTGATGCTTTCACCATCAAGAATTATAAATGTATCAAATTTTAGTTTTGTTGTAGCATACCTCATTTGTATAACATTGTCAGTTCCTTCATGACCAACTGCAATTTTCTACCACATCTCCTAAGCAGTTAGGCATTGAGATACTCGATTAAATTCCTCTGAACCTATACCACATATGATAGCATTCATATTTTTTGAATTTATGTCATAATCTTCTTTAGTAGTTGTACTCTATATTTCAGGTTTCTAATGAATTTCATAAGGAGTAAGAATTTTTTTAGTAGACTCTATATCCAAGATTCTTCAGGTTACTGATTATCATCAATTTACAACATCCATTGTTTTCAACCTTGATGTACGGAGCTCTAATCGTTGATATTACCTATTGTGTATCATCCATTGAGATATTTTTATAATACTTTACTTTCATCTTTATATAGCTTTAACAAAAATTCAAACATCTGATACCAATTTTTGGATCGTGTTATACGAAATATACATAAGTGGGGGTGAATTATGTCTTTCAAAACTTCTCATTAAATCTTTATAATAATCAATTGTGTCGGTTTATCTTTATCAGATTGTTTATGTAGCAGAAATAAAAAAATATCAGGACGAAGATATTTATAATAGTTCAGGGAACAAAAATCCCCTAGTCCACTACACCAATGCTCTTCTCCATGAGCTTGATGACTTTTACTAGTTGGTCCTCTTTTCATGAGACCATCCACAACTAAGTGAAGGCAGTTGACACCTTTACAGTTTAACGGTAAAACAGAGCCTTGTGGTTCAAAACACATAACCCGACGAAACAGCTTAGAATGAGAAGATGGTACTCAAAATAAAAGAGTATTGTTTTGAAAAAATAATTTCTAATTAATATTCACAGTTTTAGCAGTACGCAATTGATAGTAAATGTATCTTCATCTTTAGAAAGATTGTTCTTCAAATAAGAGCAGCTCTAAATCGATTTTGTTGAAATTTATCATGAATTATATTGAGTAACTAATCAGCAGTAGATTCATGATAGATCTCTAATGTAGAATAATTAAATATCCAACATTTATCTTTTTATGATATAAAATATAATCTGGTTTTTCTTTGTTGCAACAGATCTATAAAAAAAATTTCTAAAGAATTCGCATATCTCTGTTTTTTTACTCTAATATCTCCAAATTTGAATTTTGTAATCACTGTGAATTCAAGAGATATCTTTTTACCCATGTGATATAAATAATTTTGATACACAGAATATATAGAATAAATATGAGAAAATTATTTCTAAATTCAGATCCACAAAAGTTACCTAACAGATCGAAATATTCAAAAAGTTTGAATAATATAGTGGTCGTAACTTCCCTTAATAATCGACATTAAATCCTCCTCTTAAATTGATCCTTTGAATTATGTATAAACAGCTTTAAATCATTCAATGATTCTCTTTAAAAAAGGGCTTCAAATCAAGCATGAAATCGGCCTAATATTCTGAAAAACATCGTTGCACGATAAAGTTGCAAATACAAATCTCAGACATTTGAGGAAGTCAAACGTAGGTTCCAAATGTATGGTTGATTACAAATTTAATGTTGATGATCCATACTATTTTCATCGTCTTTCAAACGTATGGTATATGATCCATACTTTTTGATAAAATATAAGGTTCATTACAAAAGTAGGGTTGATGATCCAAATTTTTGTGAAGAAAATGTAAGGTTCCATACTTGTGTAGGGTTCTTCATCCACACTTTTCTCATATAACATACGTAATGTTCCTTCCAAACGTAATGATATTTTACCATACTTTTCTATCAACATAAGTTTGATTAAACATACTTTTCTAAACTCCCATAAAATAAACATAGGATATAATCCTTATGTTGTGCTCTCCAACGTACGGTATGAACAGTGATTCCAGAACACGCTGAATAGCTTTCTGAACACTTTGAAATATATTTCACATGAATCATATTCTTTAATATTATTCCAAAATTGGGAATATAAAGAATATTAATTTCCTTAAATATACTTAAATTAAAATCATTAAAATAACAAATAAGGGTATTTGTGAGCATCAAAATCATCATAAAAATATAGAGTATTGTTGAAACAATACATGCTAAACAGTTAGATGCCATGGAACAAGGCCTAAAAGGTGTGTTTCATATGTCCATAATTATTCATTAAATTATTATTAATTCATTTATTGATATTACATGTGATTATTAAATTAGTTATAATATCAATGGTTAAGTTTCAAGCTAATGTGATTATTAATATGGAATTATTTTATCATTATTTATTCCTTCCATGTTATGCCCATGTTATTGGTTGAATAGAATTTTATTTGGTTATTTACCTTTACATATTTATTATACCATATTTATTCATATATTTTGATGTACACATACCCTAATTAAGCATCTCATCTCACCATTTTCTTATGTTTTATGTTCCATAGGAAACAAGGATGTGTTTTTTGATTGATATGTAGGTATACGATAAGGGAAATAATGGAATTCTAAATGAATATTTTTTTTGTATTTTATGATTTAAAATGTAATGTGAATTTAAAATATGTACCTAGTTTACCATGTCTAATAATCTATTCGGTCCTTTATGATGTGATTCTTTGTATCTTAAGAAAATATAATGAAGGAGACACTAGCTATGGGCTACTAGGGTTAAAGAGGAAACTAACCATCTCACTATATTACATTCAAAAAAATATCTACAAATACACCCATACCAACCTTTTTATATTTATCTAAGCATGTATTTAAACATTCATTAATGGTTGGTATTCATGTTCCTCTTATGAATATGAAGGGTCCTACTTATATTGAAATTCAATGAACATGTTTTTTCTTTTCATATTTCTTGATTATTATATGATTTATTGAGAACTACAACATAGAGTCTCTATAGGTTCACACATTTGAATTATTTATGAGAAATATATAGATTTAAATTTTTAACCTTTAAAATAAAAACTATATCCATCAAAAACATATTGAACATGTTTATTTTTCATTATATGTCATAGTTTCTCTTATACCATGAAGTACATTTTCATTATTGAAAAAATGGTTTTTGTATCCCACATGTCTCTACAAAATTAACACCTAATTTGTGAGGTATATTATAGTGTATTTTAAATTCTACTTCATTTGCCTTTTTGGTATCTCCCAAATCAATATTCCTCTATTTGAGATCATATTTATCATCATAAACCATGATCAATTTTTTTTAAATTATTCCCCACACCTTCTTTACATTGGGATATTAATTTTTTGATCTTAGGATTTCCTCTGAAATATTTTCCAAATTTCTATGTTTCACTTTTACCTTTTTACAAATTATGTGATCCAATTTCCCAATATCTCTAGTTTCCATTTATCTATCTTAATACTTTAGTTTTGTTCTAATATTAATGGTTTATCCTTAAATATCCTCAATTCATTTGAACTTAGCATTGATTATATTTGTTAAAAACATCAATGATTTTGAACTAAAATTCAGCTTTAATCTCCAGCTAAATATCATTCTCCATGATTTTCGATTTTTATAATTGTTTAAGTTAGGATGATCCTTCAACTTTTCTTCATAATCATTATAATATTGTAATAAACTTCTGAATTATGTACCATAAAAGTGTTTTTATTCACATTGGAACTCAAAATAAATATTTATTAAATTGAATACCATTACTGTAAGACCTAAAGATTTTAAAATAATAACATTAAATTTGATAGTATATGTGACATGAAAAATTGAGCATATGTAACCTACAACATATATTTCCATAAATTTAATATGTTTGATAGGAGGAAAAACACACAACCCCAAGCCTAAATGAATTTTAATATAGTATATAGTTTTAAAAAATTAGTATAATTGTAGGTTATTAATAGAAATAAAAAAATATTAAAATATTTATTATCAGTTTATTAGTAATAAAATAATAATCATTTAAAATAAAATAAAAGTTTTCTGAAAAACTGTTTTTTTTTTCTAAAATACGATTTAGTCACGCTTTGTGAACATAATATAAATTTAATTATTTAATAAAATTAAAATTTATTTTTAAAAATGAAATTAATTTTTTAAATTAGCATATCAAAATAATATTAGGGTGTTTTTTTTTGATTTTTCTAAAAATATTCATTTTTCAGTGAATTGTGAAAATACTAATTTTTATTGAAAACTGCATTTTTGTTTAAATAATATAAAATGTTAAATTATATTTTAAATTAGTTTTAATATATCATTAGTAAAATTGTATTACAATTTGAATAATTTATTTAATTTTATTGAATTTAATATTAAATTCTGACGTTAAAACCTTCTATACCTATGAGAATTTCCTCTTTGGAAACCCGCTTTTTCATTGTGTATGTGGGTATAATTTTAAACTGGATTCTTCCACATATATAGATTGAATGTGGAAAAATATATTATATATTTTTAATCATCATAATTTATATTATATAATAATTTAAACTTAATTTTTCACCATTATGAATAGTAAAATAAGTAATAATTATTTTTCACAATTAAGTTAAAAACCGATTTACCAGGGGTTAAACTAAAAATATCAACTTTAAAATGAACTAAAAATATAAAGACATATTTTAACCATATTTAGACTTTATAACCTATAATGGTTGATAATGGCCCATTTTGGAGACCTTTATCATGATAAAAACATCAATGTGATTAAATATTTCCAAAAAAATCATATGTGTCCCCTCCCTGAATTATAAAAGGCCACCTATTATCCTCCCTTAATCACACATAAAAAATAAATCTTATTGGGTAAATAACTCCAATTATAACTTACTTATTCCCCTAAAAACATCCTAGATCCCTTGGTTTTATCATAAATCCATCATATTAAAGATTCTTTTGGAAACCTAAATAAAGTTTCCAAAGAAGACGTAATGTTCTTAATCGAGTGATTTTATTTTGGTCATTCATAAAAATCCATAAAATATTATTAAATAATGATTATATATTAACCTAATTGTCTCAATTATACTAATATTTTATTATGTTAAGTTAATTGCCTATATATATCTCTTCTTCTATATAATGGAAAATAAAACTGTAAAGTGTGTGCTTGATGGACTACCACCTCACGAATTGATTTAACTCATTTTCCATAAACACCTTTTAGTTCTATATATAATTATGGAAATAACTCATTTATATGTTATTTATCATATTATTATTCATATTGAGCTATAATATCACATATAACTTCTTACTTTTCATGTCGTATAAATTATGATGATGGTGTTCGTGTGTATGGTGGACTACAACCTCGCAAAGCGATGTGTTTCATTTTTCATATACTATTAACATGGAATGTAATTATTATAGATTTATTGAATATTTGTGATATTAATTTCATAATATTTATTTCATAAAATTAATATATCATCCAATTACTTACCATTTCACTTGTTAATGAAATGATAATGTTTCTTGTTTGTACGTATGACCTACCATCTCCATGAAGCGACCTGCTCCATTATCCATGCTCAAATTTCACTAATGATTAAAAAAATTATAATGAAAAAAATAACATTAATATATTTTTAGATATGATTCAACTATAAATTATTCACAAGAACTAGAACTTTCATGATAAAACACACATGTGAAACAAAGGCAATAAATACATGAAACAATGAAAATGATGAAATATTATTAACAAATGGGTGGTAAAATGTTATAAGGGTATTAAATATGATATTAAAAATATTAATATGGTTCTAGTATAAATTAATAACATGCTTAAAACCATTATACTACTATTTAAGTTACGTTTAGCTAAAATGAACCCTTAGTAAGGAACTGCATCTCAATTTATTTTTATTGAATCTTATTGTAATGATATGATCTTAATTTATGTTATATGGTTTATATACTAACTATTTGATATGAAACATCATGATTAAATAAAAATTCATGTTATTTAAATTTTTAATTTAAATTAATTCATCCTAAGGGATTTGAATTAAAATTACCAAGTGGTAAATAATTTCCTAACTAAATTTATTTTCATTGTGTTATATTACATCTTTATTCTCTATGATATTATATGATTATGTGTTCATTTAATTTTGACTATATTATGTTGTATATACACATTTTTTATGTGGAGTTAAATTTTATACACATAATTGAACCATTGGTTAATTCTCAGTCAAAATTTATGATCATTGTAAGGGTTTATTTCATAATCACATTTTAATCGATGTTGTTTATGATTGAATTTCCATTAAAGTAAATTAATTAATAATTTTATTATAAAACCTAGTAATTTTATTTTACTTTATATATTCATCATTTTTTAATGTAATAGTACCATTTTTTCACTCATTGGTATTTAAAATTTTTGAAAAAATATTCTTGGTAAAATCCGACTTCATTTCTCTATTCGGACAAAAATATGTCTTCATCGAGAATGATTTTTTATAAAAAAAAATCAAAAATTATTTCCACATTTTCTAAATGATTTATTAAATATATTATGACCCATATTTTAATTTTAAATAATTTAATTAATCTTCATTCCATTTTTAAAACAAGTCTTGTTTGGGTTTTACCAAAAATGTGAAGTAAATCTTTGTTTTATTGTGTACAACATGAGCGTGATTTAAAAAATCATGACCAATAAATGTTTTGGAAATTTATTTATATGTTTAAAATATTATTTTTTAAGAAAATTATCTTCAAAATATTTTGTGATGTTTTAGTATTTAAAAAATATATTTTCAATTTCAAAAATATATTTTCGTCAAGAAATGTTTAATGATTCTTTATGGTATTTCTATTTATAAATGACAATAACCACTAATTATAACTATACTTAACTCGGGATATGTTCTATTGATACCATATTTATAATTTTATGGGTGTTTCATGATCATTTTGACAAAGGAAAGTGATTTTAGTAACATTCTTGATTCCTTTTTGTGGTCATTATCTTTCCCTTGAAGTATTCACTTTCCTATGATTATTATACATTAAATGTCCCCTAAATATACATATTATATATCATGGATAAATTTATTTATTAAACAGTATATCATTCCTACATGTGGTTTTATACATTGAAAGTTATTTATTTATATAGGGAAATGATAATAAATATGTATTCTTTATTCAATTTGTATATTTGATGATAAAGTACATTTTTCATGAATTAAATTGATTATTCGATATATGAGGAATTATTCGGAAATTTAGTAAAGGTTGGGGACCAAAATTATTTTTCCCCTTAATGGATCAATATTCTCATTAAGTGAATAAGATATTTAACCTTAAACTATTTTCTACTCATAGTTTTATTCTTTCTTTTGAATGGTTTTTAGAGTAGACGTATCATGATCCCTAATATCATGAAATCTAATAACTAATAATTTCTTTTATAAATAATTTATCTGTTATTATCCATGATATTTTCACAATTATATTATCTTTAGACACATTTCATTCTTAGTTTTTGAATAAATGTCATGTTTTTCAGTTATTTACCTTTTCGTATCGGTTATTCCTTATTTATTCATGATTTTCAAGTTATTTATATAGAATGTGTGTTTTATTATTCACCTTTACATATTGATTATTACTTATCTCTTCATGATAGTCATGTTATTTAAATAAAATGTGTGTTTATTTTTTAACCATTGTATATTAATTATTTTTTATCTATTCATGATTTTCAAGTTATTTAAATGGAATGTGTGTTTAGTTTTTTACCTTTACATATGGATTATTTCTTACAAATTCATTATAGTGATGTTTTTTATTAAATGGAATGTGTGTTTAGATATTTACCATTCCATATTTATTATTCCATGTTGATTATTCTACATTTAATCATGATATATTTCAATTTATAAAACTCTTACAAAGAATTTGATCTCACCATTATTTTGTTTCCTTTATCAGGAATCCGGAAAATTAACTATGAATTATATTAAAGGATATACATGAGGGAAAAATGATATTATCAAAAAAAATTGTAATTTTATATTAAAATTTAATATGGGTATCTTGTATGTATTTAGTTTTAAAAATTCTACTAAACTATTCAATTGTTTGGGATAGGATTCCTTTATATTATGTCAAGGTAATAAAGTAGACACCAGCTCTAAGATACTGGGGTTAGGGTTATTACAGTTGATATTAGAAAAATTTTATTATAATTCTTGGAAAATAGATTAAGGAAAACATATATTATGGAACAAAAACCGATAATAGACATTGTGGATAATTTTAAAAGAACGTCATAATGTTTTGGTAATGTAAAAATTATGCAGTTTCTCTTGGTAATACATCTATTTATTAATAATATAAGTAGATTTCATTCTGGACCAGATGTATATCGGGGTAATAAATTTAAAAAATCACATTGGTCTTAACTCGAGCATTACCCAGTACATGAAAATAGGCCTTACTATGAACTTATATTGACACTCTTAGTGGATATGATTTGGATAATTCACATTTTATATACAAAACATTATAAAGGTTTTGAATAGATGATTACAATGAATATCCTTCATTAATCCTAATGTTTCTTAGATTGAATATAAGGTTTCATGATTAATACATCTTATAAATGATTATATGGTCTTCCCACTACAATTATTTTTTATCAAACTATGTTTTTTGGTTTTATTCGATGAATAGAACCGAAATGAATCATATTAACTTTGGACATGAAGGAAAATGTAGTGATTATGAGCAACCAAATTGGATAATTACTACAATTAATGATATCATTATTATTCGTAATTAGCTATCCATAAATATGATTAAATATCTATACCTTAAGCCAATATTGTAATCTCTAATGAATATATGGATAGAGTTCTCTAATAGACCCAGTGGTGGAGACCATAAAGTAAATAAGGTATGATTTCCTTCACATCAGAAATGTGGAAATAGTCACCTAGTAAAGTGTCTCAAATGGATAGTAGAATTTTTTATGTATGTATAAAAGGTAATAATGCAATGAATTATCCAGGAAGAATGAAGAGTGTGATAGAAGGAAATAAATTTTATCATGGGGATCCATTTATAGTTCTTTGTCTTAAATGTGGGGAACCTAGGAATTATCTAAGTCAATTATCTCTTTTAAAGGTTAAAACCTATACCAAGGAAGGACCTATGATGAAATAAAATGGTTAAAGTATTTATGCATTTGGATTCCAAAATTATTATGTGGAACTATTTTTAGAATTTTTTTTGGTTATTAGAATCATGAAATATCAAATGATTGTGTCAAATTTAAGAATAATATATGTCTTCCTTGACATAGGACTTGTGTATACCATCATAGGTATATGAGTTTAAGATTGATCATATGTTAAAATTCTTAGACACCCCTTTCTATTTTTTATGTAGTGGGTTATATTAAGGTTAAGGATATTTTTAGATACATTTATGGACATACAACCTATTGGAATAGTATATGTTCTAGTGAAAAGGTTATTTAGAGAAAAATTACCTTACATTTAGTGGGGATAAGTTTAAAGTTATTAGTAACCTTTATGGTTTAACTAATCTTTGATGTTGAGATAATTATGGATTATTACACTTCGGGATTGTTAAAAAAGTTATATTAATATGGTTTTATAAAAAGGATAACCCGCATGTCGGGTGACAACCCATCACATTCAATAGGGCCACGGTGCTTGAACCCACAACTAATGGGAGATAAGGGTTTAACTCCTACCACTATCCTTCATGATTTTTGGTTAATAGGTCATTGTTTTTAATTAAACATTTTTAAGAATAAATGTTAATTATTAACCATTGGTGTTTCATTTTAGGATTATATATTAATGTATTATATTGGATAAATTTTTCTAACCATATTTGATTTTAAAAATAGTTATAGACATATGGAAAGACATGTCACTCTAGTATGGAACTTAACGTCTAAAAAACTGAATTTTACTACTTAAGTGATAAAAATTAATTTTTTGGATATTAATTTACTAGAGTAATAAATGAATGGGAAATTGATCGAGGAACAACCAAATAATGATATTGTTCTTATGAAATAGAAATATATCAAGTAAGTATAATTTATTATATTCATAGATAGTAAAATAATCACTCATCCATTGGAACAGTATCTTGAAAAAAAATTATCCCATTATCTTTATATATGAGTAATTAAAATAGTCTTTTAAATCATTATAGACTTATGGTTTTGAGGTCCCGGAATTTACATTGATAATTCACATTCTTTTTATCAGTGAACCCTATAAATCTCTATTATTAGTTGTGATTTTATTCCATATAAATATATTCACTTCTACCAAATGTTCTACTTAGAAACCCAGTTATTTTTTATTCTATATTACATTTCATATTTCTCATTCCCTATATTATGAGTAATTTTTTAAACCCTTTTACAATGTGGGTTTTTCAACAATGATATTTCCAAATGTCAAACCCCTAATTACTTAGATCAAGTTTAAATTGAAAAGATGGAATTTATTAAATGTTGGGAGAATGTAAAACCATGATATTTTAAAATAATAACATTTTATATCATATTGTATGTGATACACAACATTTAACTTAAACAACCCATGAAATATATTTATTTAAATTTAATCTCTGGCATAGCTTGCAGAACAAGAAACCCTGAGCCAAAATGAACTGTAACATTGTAACATCCCAGGTAAATAAAGAATATGACATTATCATATTTATTAATTTTTTTAAATTAATTAATAATTTTACATTAAATGGGAGGCTATGTATAATTTTTTACTCGATACACAAAAATGAGTTTCTATGAAATATTACGTTGCACACAACGTTGAGTTATACTGAAAAATAATATATTATTATTATTTTAAATGGTAGTTAACGCCTAGCTGTTGTAATGGGGGGAATGAAAATAACTAACTAAAAAATGATTATACATGTTTGTTAAATATTTTTACATTTATCCAAAAAAATAAGAGGCTAAAATAAGAAAAAATTTGATTTTAAGCATAAATAATCTAATATTCCGTAAAAAGTTGATTTTACACCTTTTAATGGTTAACCCTCTTTAAATAATGTTTTGGTCACTTTTATATGTTCTATTTGATAAAATAAAATTCTTATTCAGAATCGGGACATCAAAATTTACTTTGGGTAAATTTTTTGTATTTTTCTGATAAAAGTTATTTTATGATTAATAGTGAAAATACTATAATTTTATTCAAAAATGTCTTTTAACCTAATTTATTTATATGGTTAGATTACCATTTTAATTGGTTTTGAAGTTTAATTAGATTATATTTTTACCGTTTAATCCTATATTGTTAATTAGAATTAATTTCACTTTGAAATTGGACATCAAAAAGTGTCAATCTTTTGAGAGTTAATATTTCTTAAAAAACATGCTTTTTTTATAGCGGAAATTAATTTTTAATTAATTTCTATTACTTATATGTTTTGAATTTGGAAAAATGGATTCTATATTTTGAATAAGGAGGTCCAAATTGTGTAAATAGATAACTTTTATTTTTAGACAATATGAATATTTACTTTTGTAAAAAAATTAATTTACCATGGTTAAAGGGTAAATCTGGTAAATAAGGGCAACAAAATATTATTATAATAATATAAAATTACCCTAACATATGTCCTAATCCTATTGGTTAATAAATTTCTAACCATGGTCATCATTGGGTCTATTTTGGGACCACATGGAGAAACTAAAGAGTGATAATGATAATTTATATTAATTAATTTAAAGTAAAGAAAAAAATGACATAAAAATATATCTTTTAGTAAATTAATTTTTACATAGGGTTATATAAGTTATATTTTCAAAAATAAATATTATTTGGAAATATAAAAATATCTCTTAAATCATGGTATTTTTTTATAATTATTATACATCATATTTATTATATTAATTATGACACAATAATGATGCAGTGTTTACCTCATTAATAAATGATATAAATAAATAAGATTATAAAGATTAAAATAATATACAAAACCTGTCCAATTCTTATTGTATAATTTTATTTTAACCATGATTCATCTTATCTTTGACTTTAATTAGTTTTGGACCTTTAGAAATCTGAAAATCATTATATAATAAAAATAATATTTACACACATTCCTAAAGAGACCCTCCTCCCCCTTATAAAAAGTCGTCAACTCTAACCCATTAATCACACCTCTAAAACCCCTTGTGTAAGGAACCGGCCTTAAAACATTACGTAATCATTAATTAAATGAATAATTCACATTAAGGATCTTTTCAGGTTTAGAGTTTTAGAGAATTAGGCTATAACTATTACATTTCATTTCAAAAAAAATAAAAAAGTATATACTTCTATTCAGTTTCCATTTTTATCACAAAATAAGAACTCTTGAAAAAAAAAGTGTCATGTCTAGTTCCATGTATAAGACATAATTACATTTCCTTGATCCTATCCTTGACCATGTTCCACATTATGTCCTGTGAAAAACATTTCAAAAACGTGGGAAGAGCATAAAAAGCTCATTAAGGGATACACAAAGAAATAAAACTGTTAGTTTTTCAAAACAACAAGTAAACCATGAATACTTTAACATAAGTAATAATTTTCACCTTTATGAAGTATTAAATACTCTTCACTGAATAAAATATCACTACTTACCCTTTTGAAACCAAAATATTACCATAAAACCCATATAAAGAACACATAACATATAAAGGTAACTTGAGATATAAACATACTTAAATGGAATAACAATACGGTCAAATTCCACACATTTCACTAAATGGAATAGCCATACGGTCGGCTTCCATACCCAATGAATTGGTGGTTATAACGTAACCACCTATCATGGTTTATCACAGCACCACCGTTCATTTGGTTTATCACGTAACCACCCGTCAAATGTCCATGTACCATTATAAAATCATAACACATAAAACAGATATAAAGGAAAGAAAACTTTTCTATATTTAAATCACAATATATCACTTAAATATATTAACATAAAAAATCCATTATCAAAACCATTTTCAATACCAAAATACATAAAAGATTATATGGTATTTATTTTCCTTAAGAAAACATTACGGATTCTTAAGGAAGCCAAAGAACAAATAATACTTGTGGCGGCGGAAAGGTCATTGTTACCGCTTACTTTAAAAGAAACATTACTTTTTTCATTTAGTAAAACTATTTGTAAAAATATATTCCCTTTGAAAAGTCAAGGGTGTTTATACAGCGTATAAAATAAAGTCATGTATTAAAAAAAATATGCCTCAATGAAAGGAGATTGAGACGCAGTCCCTTACCTCGTGTACGACTAGACCCGTTCATTCTTTAATCTCCTAAATAATAAACTAAAGTTAATTTATAATTGCTTAAGAACCTATTTCAAGTTTATTAGTTCTTTTATATCAATTATTACAATGTTATAAACATTATGTAATCATTTAAGTTAATAATGGTCGTTTTGTCGATATTTGGTACTATAGTCAAAAATGAACACCTTATATTTACAAGTAGTCCATGTTTTCAATATTCCATTATATCCAGAATGATATTCATTATTTAGATATCATATATATAATATATATTCAGTATATATGTATATATATTTATAACAATACATATCATTTGGAGGTAAGAAATGAAATGCACCGTTCATTGAGACGGTAAGTCGTACATACGCATGAATGCTACTTTCATTTATATTTATTATTTTAATGGAATTAAAACATAATGATACATTGGTATATTATAATTCCAGTATAATATCATATATAATACCATTAAATATATCATTTGTATGTCCCACGTATGGAATGAACGAGTCATATCAATTTGAGGGGGTGGTAGTACGCACTTCCTCAAATGAAATTATCGTGTTTACCCATAATGGAAACCATAAAGTTATGATATAAAAAAAAATACCTAAAAATAAATAAAACATAAACATAATATATATCATATATAAATATAGTGTCATCTTAATGGCCACCATGATAGGCGGTAGGAGATAATCGAACAATCATCATTTCGTGAGGCGTTAGTTTGTCATCCACAGAAACAATATGTTCTTCATCCATTAGATGGAGGTGTGTGTAATTGTATCTAGAATACTTATAAAAACAACATCCTAGTATATTGAGGATACTTTTTTTGTTATAAAATAAGGTAATAAAAAGATTTTAGGGGTTGGAGAAGTAAAATAAAATAAAAGAAGTTAAGAGAAATGGTTACCTTTAATTTGGGTAACTCGCTTTGGTTTGAACCAAAATGGTTTGTTGAAGTGCCTTCTGCCTAAGGGAAGGCTTCTAGGTGGAACAGAGGTATTTAGGGAGATTAATTGGTTAGATGTCGGATAAGACAAAAGGATTTAGATGTGTGAGGAATTGGTTATAAATGGTCTCCTTTTATAAGGGGGAGGAGGGGCTCTTTAGAAAAGTGTGAAAATATTATTTTATTGTATAATGATATTCGGTTTCTAAAGGTCCAAAAATAATTATATTTAAAGATAAGATGACTCATGGTCGAAATAAAATCATCCAATAAGAATTTTATAGGTTTTGGATGTTATTTTAATATTTATAATCTTATTTATTTAAATGATTTATTAATTAGGTAAACGCTGCATCATTATTGTGTCATAACTAATTTAATTTATTCGATGTCTAAAAAATATATAAAAAATACCATGATTTAGGAAATCTTTTTATATTTCCAATGAATATTTATAAACAAAAATATTACTTATATAACACCATATAAAAATTAATTTACTAAATGATATTTGTTTATGTCATTTTTGTCTTTACTTTAAATTAATTAATCTAAAGTGTCATTATCATTCATAAATGGCTCCATGGGGTCCCAAAATCAACCCAAGGATGCCCATTGTCGGCCATTACTCATAAAATAATTTTAGGACTAGTTTTATGTTAATTTTTAATTATTATAATATTCTTTTTACCTTGAATTACCCTATTTACCTTTAACCTCGGTAAATAAAAGTCAAAAGTTACTATTCACCAAAAATTATTTTCATCTTATTGAACCAAATTTTTCTTAATAATAAAAAATATGTATGTAGGATATTAAAAATTCAATATAGAGAAGTGGTAAAAATTCAGTTAAATGAAAAAGTCAGTTTTTAACTACTACTAAGTGGTTTCACTATTCATCAAAAAATGAAGTTTTTCAGAAAAATACCAAAAATTCAGCCTAAGCTATATTTGATATTCCGAATTAAAAAATGATATTTATTTCACCAAATTATAAACATATAAGTTTCATTAATTAATTTAAAATTAATTCTCACTGTTAAAACAAATAGCGTGTTTTTAAGAAACAAAAACTATCAAAAGATTGACACTTGTTTAGTTCAAATTCAAAGTGAATTTAATTTCAATGACCTAAATTGGATTAAATGCAAAAAATATATTTTAATTAAACTTTAAAACCAATTAAAAATATAATCTATCCATATAAATAAATTATATTAAAATTTAGTTTTGGATTAAAATACAATATTTTTCACTACTCATTAGAAAATGAACTTTATCGGAAAAATTCCAAAAATTAAAAAAACATAAATTTTGATGTCCCCATTCTAAAGAAGGGTTTTATTTGGTTAAACAGAATGTATTAAAGTGAACAAAACTATATTTAAAGATTTTTCTCCATTAAAAGGTGGTAAATCGACCTTTTAATGTAAATTATGCTTAAAATTAGATTCATTCCCATTTTAAGCCTCTAACTTTTATTGGATAAAAGTAAATAAATTTAACAAACATGTATAATCATATTGTAGTTAGTTTTTTTCATTCCCGCCAATACAACAACTAGGATTTAACTTCCATTTAAAATAATAATTTTATATTATTAGTTTACTACGTAGGATTTCACAGAAACTCGTTGTTGTGTATCGTGTACTCTCTCGAACATAGCAACACTTTTAAAGTAAAATTAATATTTAATTCAAAAATATTAATTAATATGAAAATATATTATTCTTCATTTACCTGGGTTGTTACATCCTTCCCCCCTTTTGGAAATTTTATCCTCGCAATTTTTATTCACTTATTAAAAGAAGTGGGGTTGTTTATCCCTCATATCATTTTCAGATTCCCAAGTTGCCTATTCAATCATATGGTTTTTCCACAAAACCTTTACCTAGTGAATTAATTTATTCGGGAAACAATTCTATCTACGGTCAAGAATCTGGACTGGTTATTCTTCATAAGAGATATTCTATTCCAACTGAACTACCTCTGGACCCAAAACATGAGATGGATCTGGAATATACATTCTCAACATCGAAACATGAAAAAATTGTGTACCTGGGATAAACTTGGATGTAAATCCACTTTGTACGCAACTGATCTAACTTTATCTAGTATTTCATAAGGTCTAATGAACCTTGGACTCAACTTTCCCTTCATTCAAAAATACATCACACTTTTCCATAGAGAAAATTTGAGAAAGACATGATCACCTACCTCAAAAGAAATATCCTTCCTACGGTTATCCGCATAACTTTTCTGTCTACTCTACGTTGTTCTCATGTGCTTCTAAATCAACTAAACTTTCTATGCCATATCTTCTACCAATTTTGGTTCCATCAGCTTCCTTTCACCTTCTTCATCCCAAAAAGCTAGAGTTAGACAACCCTTTCCATATAATGCCTCAAATGGAGCCATATGTATACTGGAATGAAAACTGTTATTATAAGAAAGTTCAACCAAAGAAAGATGTTGGTCCTAACTTTCCTGGTAATTCCGTGAAAAAGAACATAGAATATCCTCTATGGTCTGATTTTTTTTTTTTTTGACTGCCCATCTGATTGAGGATGAAAAGTTGTACTAAAATTTAATTCAGTAACCAATGACTTCTGAAGGCCTTTCCAAAAGTTAGAAGTAAAACTGGTATCATGATCAGATACAATGGAGAGGGGAACTCTATAAAACCTAACTATAACTTTAATATACAACTGAGCAAGTTGATCTAGATACAAAGTATTTCCAATAGGAAGGAAATGATAATATTTAGTCAATTGATCAACTATAACCCAGATTTCATTATTACCATGATATGTCTTTGATAATCCCACAACAAAGTCCATGGATATATTTTCCCATTTCCACTCTAGCACCGATAAAGACTGAAGAATCCCATTAGGTAACTACCGCAGTACTTTAACCTACTAACAAGTCAAACACTTCACAGTAAAATAATTAATATCTATTTTCATTCTATCCCGCCATTAATACTCCCGAAGATCTTTGTGCATCTTAGTACTACCATGATGAATTAAGAATGGAGAACTATGAGCTTCACATAACAACTCATTCTTCAACTGTGAATCAAAAGTCACATATAATCTCTTCCCAAACCTCAAAACACAATCATTAACAATGTTAAAATCAGGTAACATACCCTTCTGAACCAACTCTACCTTTTTCTACAACTCACTATCTTCTTTTTGCGCTTGCTTTATTCTTTCTGATAGAGATGATTTCACTAGCACCTGAAACAAAACAGAAGAATTTCATCCACCAAAAAATTCTATTCCAAAGTTCATGAAATAAAAAACCAAAGGATCTCATTCCAAACATAACATGGTTAATGAAGCATTACTTTTTCGACTCAAATCATCAGCCACATTATTTTCATTTCCTAGATGGTAATGGATCGTGCAATCATAATCCATGATTAATTCCATCCATATACTATGTCCCATGTTCAATTCTTTCTAATTGAATATATACTGTAAACTTTTGTGACCAGTATATATTTCACATTTTACTCCATACAAATGATGCCTCCAAATTTTTAAAGAAAAATCAACAGCAGCTTATTCCAAATCTTGTGTAGGGTAACTTAAATCCTGAGGTTTCAACTGATGTGAAGCATAATCAATTACCTAGTCATTTTACATAAAGACACATCCAAGTCCTTTCAATGAAGCATCATTTTAAATAAAAAACTCACCATTTATGGAAGGCAGTTCCAAAACTGGAGCATTCACTAATATTCTTTTCAGTTTCTGAAAACAATCATCACATTATTTTGTTCAGATAAACTTAACACCTTTTTTAGTTAACTTAGTCATTGGACTATATAACCGTGAAAAATTCTCAACAAACCTCCGATAATAACCTTCCAAACCAATAAAACTATGGATATTGGTTATATTTATGGGTCTTGGCCATTCTTCAACAAATTTGTTTTAGCAGGATCAACAGTTATACCATTTTTTGAAACAATGTGACCAAGGAAAGATATTTTTTATAAGGAAAACTCACACTTTCTGAATTTCCCATAAAGATTATTTTCTTTTATGGTTTAAAATATGACCCTCAAATGACTTTAATGCTTCTATTTACTTTTAGAATAAAACAAAATTTCACCAATAAAAACAGCCACCATATATCACCTGAATCAACTGAGCCATTCTTGCAACAAACCGTTCAATTATGATTCTGACCATCTCAGGATGCTGATTTTGAAGATCATTTCCCTCTATATGCCTTCCCATCACAACTTCAATGTCTCCTCTATGAAAAACCATTCTCAATGAAAAAATATATTAGGCAAGAAACATGGTAATATATAAATTCTATACCAATTAAATCATGCCATAAAATAATATAGGGACATTAATTTAACAATATTCTAACTCCTAAAGCTATCTTAA
Organism: Viscum album; assembly: GCA_963277665.1. Classification (NCBI taxonomy): domain Eukaryota; kingdom Viridiplantae; phylum Streptophyta; class Magnoliopsida; order Santalales; family Viscaceae; genus Viscum; species Viscum album. Next base: position 445,514,720 of record OY728137.1, on the reverse strand, counting down.
CCGACATCTTATACCAACTGTAAGGAAACGACCATAAAACATTACATAATCATGAATTAAATCAAAAATTCAGATTACGGACATTTTCAGGTTTATAGTTTTAGAGAATTAGGCCATAACTATTACATTTCAATTCAAAAAAAATACAAAGTAGACACTTCTATTCAGTTTCCATTTTATCACAAAATTAGAACTCTTAAAAAAAGAGTCATGTCTAGTTACATGTTTAAGAGAGGATGGCTTTTCTTTGATCCCATTATGGGCCCTATTCAACATTATGTCCTGTGAAAAATATTTCAAAAACATGGGATGAGCATAAAAATCTCAGTAAGGGATACACAAAGAAGGAAAACTGTTAGTTTTTCAAAACAACAAGTAAACCATGAATACTTTAACATAAGTAATACTTTTCACCTATATGAAGTAGTAAAAACTCTTCACTGAATAAAATATCACCACTTACCCTTTTGTAACCAAAATATTACCATTAAACCCATATAAATAACACATAACATATAAAGGTAACTTGGGACATAAACATACTTAAATGGAATAACCATACGCTTGACTTCCACACGTATCACTAAATGGAATAGCCATACGGTCGACTTCCATACCCAATTTATTGGTGGTTATAACATAACAACCCATCATGGTTTATCACGGCTCCACCCGTCATTTGGTTTATCATGTAACCACCCGTCAAATGTCCAAGTACCATTATAAAATCATAACACATAAATCAAAACTAAAGGAAAGAAAAAATTTCCACATTTCAATCAAAATATATCACTTAAATATATTGACATAAAAAAATCCATTATCAAAACCATTTTCAATACCAAAATACATAAAAGAGTATATGGTATTTATGTTCCTTGAAAAAAAATATTACGGATTGTTAAGGAAGCCAAAGAACAAATAATACTTGTGGCGGCGGAAAGGTCTTTGTCACTACTTATGTTAAAAGAAACATTCCATTTTTTCATTTAGTAAAATGCTTTGTATAAAAATATTACCTTTCAAAATTCAAGGGTGTTTATACAGCGTATAAAATAAATTCATGTATTATAACATAATATGCCTCAATGAATGGAGATTGAGACGAAGTCCCTTACCTCGTGTCTGACTTGGCCTGTTAGTTCTCTAATCTCCTGAATAATAAACTAAAGTTAATTTCTAATTACTTAAGAACATTTTTCAAGTTTTTAGTCCTTTTATATCAATTATTACCATGTTATAAACATTATTTAATCATTTAGGTTAATAATGGTCATTTGTCGACATTTGGTACTGGAGTCAAAATGGACACCTTATATTTACAAGTTTTTCATCTTGTCAATAATCCATTATATCCAGAATGATATTTATTATTTCGATATCATATATATAATATATATATCCAGTATATATATTTATTTATAACAGTACAAATCATTTGGAGGTAAGAAATCAAATGCACCATTCATGGAGATGGTAAGTCGTACGTATGCATGAACGCTACTTTCATTTCTATTTATTATTTTAATGATATTAAAACATAATGATACATTGGTATATTATAATTACACTATAATTTCATATATAATACCATTAACTCTATCCTTTATACATCCCACATTTGGCATGAACGAGTCATATCACTTTGAGGGGGTGGTAGTCCGCACTTCCTCAAAAGAAATTATCGTGTTAACCCATAATGGAAACCATAAAGGTATGTTATAAATGAAAAATACAGAAGCATAAAGAAAACATAAACATAATATATATCATATATAAATATATTTTCATCTTAATGGCCACCATGATTGGTGGTAGGAGATAATCGAACAATCATCGTTTTGTGAGGTGTTAGTTTTCCATCCACAGAAACAGTATGTTCTTCACCCATTAGATGGTGGTGTGTGTAAGTGTAGTTATAATCCTTCTCTCAAAAAAATCATAGTATATTTAGGATACTTGTGTTGTTATAAAATAAGGGAAAAAAGATTTTAGGGGTTGGATAATTGAAAGAAAAGAAAAAGAAGTTAAGAGAAACGGTTACCTTTAATTTGGGTAACTCCTTTTGGATTGAACCAAAAAGGTTTGTTGAAGTTCCTTCTACCTATGGTAAGGCTTCTAGGTGGAATAGAGAGTTTTAAGGAGCTTAATTGGGTAGATTTTATAGAATCTAAAAGTCTTTAGAGGTTTGAGGAATATGATAGAAATGGTCTCCTTTTATAAGGGGGGGAGGAGCTCTTTAGGAAAGTGTGAAAATATTATTTTATTATATAATGATATTAGGTTTTTAAAAGTACAAAAATAATTAGAGCTGAATATTATATGACTCATTGTAGAAATAAAATCATCCAATAAGAATTTTACAGGTTTTTTATGTTATTGTAATATTTATAATCTTATTTATTTAAATTATTTATTAACGAGGATAACACTTCATCATTATTATGTCATAAATAATATGATTTATTCGATGTCTAAAAATTATAAAAAAAATACCATGATGTAGGAAATCTTTGTTATCTTTAAAATTAATTTTTATAGTCAAATATAATACTTATATAACACAATATAAAAATTAATTTACTAAAAGTGTTTTGTTTATGTCATTTTTGCCTTTACTTTAAATTAATTGATCTAAAGTGTCATTATCATTCATAAGTTGCTCCATGGGGTCCCAAAATTGACCCAAGGATGCCCATGGTCGTCCATTACTCATCCAATAATGTTATGACAAGTTTTAAGTTAATTTTGAATTATCATAATTTTCCTTTTACCTTTAATTACCCTATTTACCTTTAACTGCGGTAAATAAAAGTCAAGAGTTACTATTCACCAAAAATTATTTTCATCTTATTGAACAACATTTTACTTACTAATAATAACCATGTATGTCATATTTTTGAAATTCAATTCATAGAAATGGTAAATTTTCATTTAAATGAAAAGGTCATTGTTTTTAACTACTACTAAGTGGTTTCACTATTCATCAAAAATTGAAGTTTTTCAGAAAAATACCAAAATTTCAGCCTGAGCGATATTTGATATTCCAAATTCAAAAATTATTTCTATTTTACCAAATTCTAAACATATAAGTTGAATTAATTTATTTAAAATTAATTCTCGTTGTTAAAACAAATAACATGTTTTTAAGAAATAATAACTATCAAAAGATTGACACTTGTTTATGTACAAATTCAAAGTGAAATTAATTCCAATGACCAAAATTGGATTAAATAGTAAAAATATATTCTAATTACACTTTAAACCCAATTAAAAATTTAATCTAACCATATAAATAAATTATATTTAAACATATTTTTTAATTAAAATACAATATTTTTCACTATTTATTTAAAAATAAACATTATCGGAAAAATTCCGAAAATTTAAAAAAAAAAGTAAATTTTGAAGTCCCCATTCTAAAGAAGGATTTTATTTGGTAAAATATAATGTATGAAAGTGACCAAAACTATATTTAAATAGTTTTCACCATTAAAATGTGGTAAATTGACCATTTAATGTAAATTATTCTTAAAATTAGATTCATTCGCATTTTAAGCCTCTAACTTTTATTGGATAAAAGTAAATACATTTAACTAACATGTATAATCATATTGTAGTTAGTTTTGATCATTCTTTCCAATACAATAGCTAGGTGTTAACTTTCATTTAAAATAATAATATTATATTATTAGTGTGAAACGTAAGATTTCAAAAAAAAACTCATTGTTGCGTATCGGTTACGCAATTGAACATAGCAACCCTTTTAAAGTAAAATTAATATTCAATTCACAAATATTAATTAATATGAAAATTTGTTATTCTTCATTTACCTGGGATGTTACACCTTGGCTCATCCGACCCCTACCTCAATAAGCTCTCATGATCCCTCTCTTCCACCTAGAAGCCTGAACATAGGCAGAAGGCACTTCAAGAAGTCCTTTTGGTTCAAACCAAAGGGAGTTACCCGAATTAAAGGTAACAGTTTCTCTTAAATTCTTTTCTTTTATTTTACTTCTCTCACCCATAAACACTTTTTATTCCTTTCTTTTATAACAACACCAGTATCATAAATATACTAGGTTGTTTTTATGATAAGTATTAAAACTACACTTACACACACCTCCATCTAATTGTAAAGAACATACTATTTCTATGGACGGAAAACTAACGCCTCACGAAATGATGATTGTTCAATATTCTCCTACCACATCTTATGGTGGCCACTATGATGGTACAGTATTTATATATGATATATATTATATTTATGTTTCTTTATTCTTCTTTATTTTTCATTTACAGCATACCTTTATGGTTTCCACTATGGGTAAACACGATAATTTCATTTGAGGAAGTGCGGACTACCACTCCTCAAAGTGATATGACTCATTCATGACATATGTGGGATTTATAATGGTTGTATTTAATGAAATTATATATTATATTATAATATAATTATAATATACCTATGTATCATTATGTTTTCATTCCATTAAATATGAAATAGAAAAGAAAGTAGCGTTCATGCGTACGTACAGCTTACTGTCTCCATGAATGGTGAATTTCATTTCTTACCTATAAATGTTATGTAATATTATAAATACATATATATATACTGGACATATATTATATATAAATCATGAATATCATTCTGGAGATAATGGACTCTTGACCACATGGACAACTTGTAATTATAAGGTGTTCATTTTTTACTCAAGTACTAAATATCGACAAAACGACCATTATTTACATAAATGATTACATAATGTTTATAACATGGTAATAAGTTATGTAAAAGCAAAAATAATCCTAAAAAGGTTATTAATAAATTATAAATTAACTTAATTTTATTATTCTGGAATAACAAGGAACAAACAAGTCAAGTCGGCCACAATGTAAGGGGTTTCTTATCTCACTTTTTATTTAGTGAGATTTCCATTGTTTGCCACTTATTTCCTGCATGTGGTGTATTTTTTACTAACATTTGATATATATTATCATGATTTTGTTTATTTTCATGTTATTCTATGATTAATTTGGCGGTTATTAACTATTTGTCATATGAATCAATTGATTACAACGTGGTAAGGGGTTTCTTATCTCACTTTTAATTTAGTGAGATTTCCATTGTTCACCACTTGTTCCTTTCATGTGGTGTATTTTTTACTTCCCTTTGATATATATTATCATGATTCTATTTATATTCATGTTATTCTATGATTTATTTTGTGGTTATATCCTTTTGGTCATACAACGCGATTGATTACAACATCATAAGGGGTTTGTTATTACACTTTTAATTTTGTGAGATTTCTATTGTCTGCAACTAATTTATTACATGTGGTGTATTGTGTACCGAAATTTGACATATATTATCATGATTCTATTTATATTCATGTTATTATATTAATAATTTGGTGTTTTTTAACTTTTGGTCATGCGACTTGATTGATTACAATGTGGTAAGGGATTTTCATCTAACTTTCTATTCCCGTGAGATTTATGCTATATTTTCAACTATTTCATATTGTGTGGTGTATGTACTGTACATTATTGTATTATTTGTGTAATAAAATTTAATTTATGTGTATTTACATCTTCATTGTATGATCATTCTTTCATGGGGTGTATGTTTCGTATGTTACCAAATCAGTAAGAAAACATTTCACCCTCTTCTTTTTAAGACTTCTTTTTGTTATGTCTTTTAATTTAAATATTCTTATGATGGGATATGTTCTTATATATCTTAATTGCTATAATTTTTATGTCCAAGTGAGGAGATACTCTTTTCTCTCTCATCAATTCATTTTCTGAATTTTAAAGTTACGTCGTTAGGTTATCGAATTTCTGTAAGGGAACTTCTTCACCCAAGTTCAATTCTTTGGGTTAAACTTGAACTTATTGATTATGTTGTGCTATGAATATGTGTGAATAAACTCTGATTGTTTTACACTTAATATACACTTTTATTTAGTGTATTTATATCTTTCACACATAATTATGTCATTGATTTATCCTTAATCTAAGGATATTGTCTTTATAATGGATTTCGTCTCAATTTACATTTCATTGAGACTTCATTGTTGTTATACGCTAATTCACTTTTATATAGTGTACATACTATCCTTTGTCATATTATATCATGAATACATTTTTTCTCATGATATAATGATTTTTTTGATTAAATTTTATTCCTCAATTATTTATATTCAAGTGTCTCTCATTTTGTTAAAAACTCTTTAACTAAAATATCATTTTAAATGTTTTAAAGATTTATTCTTCTAAATATATCTCATGTCTAGGTTTTCAAAATGGTTTTTAGGATTTATTTATATAGACATTAATGTTTTCAAATGATAATTAATTTAAAATCTTTAAAGTGGTATGGGACACATTGGATTCAAAAATCTCTTTATTAAATGTTTTAAATGGTTTTGAAAATAGTTTGATAAAGCATTTTTTATTTCTATATCCTGATTTTATATATTGTCATTAGAATGTCGAAATTTTGTCTTTATTTTATGATTTTGTTATGTGTTATGATTATGTTATTGTTATTGGGCATTTTTTAGGTATATGGGTGGTTCTGTGATAAACCTAGGGCAGGTGAGCCCGAGATAGATCTCCAATGCATTGGGTAACGTGCCGGAGGTAAACGTTAATGTTTATCCTAATATATTTTTGTAATATATTGTGATAGGTATTCCAAATGTGACTCCCTATGTATCTATGATAGCTACAATGTAATTATGTTATGAATTACATAAGTTAACGTTATGATTTATTATTTCCATGTGTTATTCATAAATATTATGATTTCATGAGGTATATTATGATTGAAAATTATGGTTTCATTGTTTTTTATTTATTGATGGGATAATGTTTTCATTCCTTATATTATATCCCAACTGAGCTTTTTATGCTCATCCTAAGTTTTTGAAATGTTTTCCATAGGAATTAAAGATGAATAAGGGTCAAGGATGAGATCAAGTAAAATTCATGTTGTCTAAAACATGTAACTAGACATGTTTCTTTTTTATTTTATGAAAAAAATGGATATTGAGTAGTTGTGCCCACTTGTAATATTCATGTTGATATGTAATAGTTATGTCCTAATTCTCTAAAACTATAAACCTGAAAAGATCATCATTGTGAAATATTAATTTAATTTAGTATTATCTAATGTTTAAGGTTGGGTTCTTATAGTTGGTATCAAAGGTCGGTTTAGATAACTTTATAGGTTATGGTGTTTTTTAAGAATAAGTGACATTACCATAATGGTTAGGATTTTAGAAAGAGTCATAGTTATTTTAGATAAAGTGAACGAGTTTATGATAACATGAATAAGTATATATTATTATTTACCCTCTCCATAAGATATTATATGATGATTTTACTAATATACTCACACTTACCTTTTTGGTTTTAGTAAATGGATAGATCTTGTAAAAACCAAATTAATAGTGGATGTGAAGAAAATTGTGATATTTTTCTAAATGAGAAATTGAATGAAATGGGAGCTGCAATGAGAAATATTGTGGTTATTCTCAACCAACTATCTAGAGTCATGATTGACCACCTGAACCATGGGTATTTTTATAAGGTGTCGTATATGTGAGAAACAAATCCCCACAGAAGTTCAGGTAATAATAATAAAGGCAAGTATACTCAAAAACCTATGTGTCAAGGATATGGAAAGAAACACATAGGAAAATGTTTCAAAAGAATGGGAAGATGTTATAGATGTAGAAGTGAAGGTCATAAAGAAAGAATTGGTCATGGAAAAAGGAAGCATCCAGTTGACTCTAGGAAGGGAAAGAAGTTATTTCTGAGGGGTCAATTGAATGTTTTAAATGTAGTGTGCATGGTCATTATACAAACATATTTCCTATGTAGAAGGATTGGGAATGGGATCACCAGAATCATACAAATATATGTTTACCATTACCTAATTCCATTCCAATTGAGGATTAGGAAACTAACAATGACCATTGAAAGGTATGGATTATTTCTTAAATGATATTTGTACATTATTGAATCTTAGGATATGATTCATGATTTTGTTTTTAGGAAATAAGTATTTCAGAATAAGTTGTAAAGGAATGGTTAATGGGTCATAAAAAACTTTGAATGGGTAAGAAGTCAACACATAAGGGATTCAAGTGTTATGGTAGTTTTTGGGATGGTGAAATTCTTAAAAGTATTAAGGGTCTTTTGATGATCGGATTTTATTATAAGACTTTTTATAGTATGTGTAACCCTAAATTTTGATATATGAAAATCTTATTCAATGAATAATTATATTTACTTTTGTGGATATATATATAATGAAACATTTGGGTTTATATGATCCTTGAATTTGAGGCAATTACAGGTTAATACATTTTGGGATGAAAAATGAAATTTATTAGATAAAATTTGTAATTAAAATATGTTATGGTTATTTTTGATGAATTTATCTCTTTTGGGGAATGTTATAAAATTATATAGTTTTTCAAAAGGGACAACATGCTGACAGCATAACAACCTGTCACATCAGACAAATCTGTAGTAATCTAATCCACATCCAAAGTGTGACTGGGATTTATTGCCTACTACTAGACTACGTGAAGTCCCTATTTAGTATGAATAATTATTTTTAGTTAGATGATTTTATGAATCAAGAATAAGTTTATTTTGGGTTATCTATAAAAATTATTAATCTATCGTGTAGAATATGTGATTAGATTAATTACTTTTCATTATGAGACTTTTTTAGCAACTGATGTTATTTGGAGATAAATGTTAAGATTTATCGTGGAAGACTATGTGATTAAATCCTTCTGAGATTTGGGTTTCAATCATAGTTTTGTTAACTTTGAAGAATTTTATCAACAGATATTTATTGAATCGTCTTTGTTGATCTTTGTGTATTGTTTGACAAATTTTGGAGATTAAGAGTAGTTTTATTTTTGTAAAAGATTATCCTTTTGGGAATTATCTAATCTTCTATTAACCATTTTGTTTTGGTTAATGTCTAAAGACATGGGAAAAATATAGTTCATATGTTGTGGATTATAGGATTCTATAGAAGTTAATTATAGTGCTTTCAATGTGAACAATTCATCTTGAATACTCATCGTTAGAAGAAAAAATGAGTTTGTGGTACGAATTTTGTAAATTAAGAAAGTATGCATGATAAGTAAGTATGTTTTCTTATGTTTTTAGTAAATCTTATAAATAAATTTCTCAATTTTATGAAAAATAACTTAATACAAAAACATTGCCTGTTAACTTTTCCTACTAGTCAGTCAATGACTGTTTAACCCATCACAAGTTTGTGATTTTCTAGTGGTTAACTTTATCGTAATCATGTTTTATATCACTCTCCGTCAGAACTTGATTGTTTGTTTTCTCCTCCATATCTCTATTTTCATGGAATCCTATTATCATTTTTCTTGGGTGACCTTTTTACGTCTCTTCCTTTATTTTAAAGTGATAGATTTATTGACTCTTTTTCCAATGTGGGACTTTCAAGGAAGTTTCCGAGCCCAATTTAAAAAATGTGAGGACGCAATTCCCAAAAGGGGGGAAGGATGTAACATCCCAGGTAAATAAAGAATATGACATTTTCATATTTATTAATATTTGTAAATTAATTATTAATTTTACTTTAAAGGGTATGCTATGTTCGATGGCATACCTGATACACAACAACGAGTTTCTTTGAAATCTTACGTTGCACAAAACGTTGAGTTGTACTGAAAAATAATATATTATTATTATTATTTTAAATGGTAGTTAACGCCTAACCGTTGTAATGATGGGAATGAATAGAACTAACTACAAAATGATTATAATTTTTTGTTAAATATTTTTACATTTATCCAATAAATTTCATAGGCTTAAAATAAGAAAGAATTTGATTTTAAGCATAAATAATCTAATATTCTTTAAAAGGTCGATTTACCACCTTTTAATGGTGAAACCTATTTAAATATAGTTTTGGTCACTTTTATATGTTCTATTTGACAAAATAAAATTATTCTTTATAATCAGGACATCAAAATTTATTTTGGGAAAATTTTTTGTATTTTTAGGATAAATTCATTTTTGATGAATAGTGAAAAATACTGTATTTTAATTCAAAACTACCTTTTAATATAATTTAATTATATGGATATATTATCTTTTTAATTATTTTTAAAGTTTAATTAGATTATATTTTTACTATTTAATCCAATTTTGGTCATTAGAATTAATTTCACTTTTAAATTGGACATAAACAAGTGTCAATCTTTTGATAGATAATATTTCTTAAAAAACAGGCTTTTTGTTTTGACTGCGGGAATTAATTTTAAATTAATTTATTCCAATTCAGTGTTTTTAAATTGTAAAAATGGATTCCATATTTTGATTCAAGAGTTCTAAATTGTGTAAATTGTTAACTTGTATTTTTAGACAATATGAATATTTACTTTAGTAAAAATTTTATTTACCATGGTTAAAGGGTAAATCTGGTAAATAAGGTTAAAAAAATATTATTATGATAATATAAAATTCCCATAATATGTGTTATAATCCTATTTTTTAATAACTTTCTGACCATGGTCATCCTTGGGTCAATTTTGGGACCCCGTGGAGCCACTTAAGAGCAATAATGACACTTTATATTAATTAATTTAAAGTAAAGAAAAAATGACATAAACAAATATATTTTAGTAAATTAATTTTTATATAGGGTTATATAAGTTATCTTTTAGTATATAAATACTTTTTGGAAATATAAAATTATTTCCTAAAACATTGTATTTTTTTATAATTTTTAGACATCATATAAATAATTTTAATTATGACACAATAATGATGCAGTGTTTACCTCAGTAATAAATGATTTAAATAAATAATATTTAAAAGATTAAAATAATATCCAAAACCTATCCAATTATGATTGGATGATTTTATTTAGACAATTATTCATTTTATCTTCGACTTTAATTAGTTTTAGACCTTTAGAAACCGAAATTCATTATATAATAAAAATAATATTTTCACACTTTCCTAAAGAGCCCCTCCTCCACCTTATAAAAAGCCCTCACCTCTAACCCATTACTCACATCTCTCAAGACCCTTGCCTTTTCCAAAACCTACTCAAATAAGCTCTAAATATCCCTCTATTCTACCTAAAATCCTTAACATAGAAATCAGGCACTTCAAAAAGTACTTTTGGTTCAAACCAAAGGGAATTACCTGAATTAAAGGTAACGTATTCTCTTAAATACTTTTATTTTATTTTACTTCTCCAACCCCTAAACTCATTTTATTCCTTTATTTTATAACAAAACCAGTATCATAAATATACTATGTTTTTTTATGATAAGTATTTTAACTACACTTACACACACCTCAATCTAATGGGTAAAGAACATACTATTTCTGCGGACGGTAAACTAATGCCACACGAAATGATGATTGTTAAATATTCTTCTACCACTTCTTATGGTGGCCATTATGGTGGAACTGTATTTATATGTGATATATATTATGTTTATGTTTTATTTATACTTCTTTATTTTTCATTTATATCATACCTTTATTGTTTCCATTATGGGTAAACGCGATAATTTCATTTGAGAAAGCGCAGACAACCACCCACTCAAAGTGACATGACTCATTCAAACCCTACATGGGACATATAAAGGATGGAGTTAATGAAATTATATATTATATTATACTGTAATTGTAATATACCTATGTATCATTATGTTTTCATTCCATTAAATATGAAATAGAAATGAAAGTTTCTTTCGTGCCTACGTACGGCTTAATGTCTCCATGAAAGGTGCATTTCATTTCTTACCTATAAATGTTATGTAATATTATAAATAAATTTATAAACAGGATATATATTATATATATGATATATAAATCATTAATATCATTATGTAGATAATGGACTCCTGCCCACATGGACAACTTGTAATTATAAGATGTTCATTTTTTTCTCAACTACCAAATTTCGACAAAAGGACCATTATTAACTTAAATGATTACATAATGTTTATAACATGGTAATAAGTGATATAAAAAGAATAATAAACTTTAAAAATGTTCTTAATCAAGTATAAATTAACTTAAGTTTATTATTTATTAAGAACAAGGAATAAACTATTCAAGTCGGACACGAGGTAAGGGGTTTCTTATCTTACTTTTAATTCAATGAGATTTCCATTGTTCGCCACTTATTTCTTTCATGTGGTGTATTATTTACTACCATGTTATATATTTTATCATTATTTTATTTATATTCATGGAATTATGTGATTTATTGGGTGGTTATTAAATTTTGTTCATACGAATCAATTGATTACTATGTGGTAAGCGGTTTCTTATCTCACTTTTAATTCAGTGAGATTTCCATTGTTCACCACTTATTTATTCCATGTGGTGTATTTTTTACTACAATTTGATATATATTATCATGATTATATTTATATTCATTTTATTCTATGATTCATTTGGTGGTTATTAACTTTTTCTCATACAACTCGATTGATTACAATGTGGTAAGGGGTTTCTTATCTCACTTTTAATTCTGTGATATTTCCATTGTTCGCCGCTAATTTGTTTCATGTGGTGTATTGTGTTCTGAAATTTGATATATATTATCAGTACTGTCTTTATATTCATTTTATTCTATTAATCATTTTGTGGTTATTAACTTTTGGTCATACGACTTGATAGATTACAACGTGGTAAGGGGTTTTTATCTCACTTTTTATTCCCATGAGATTCGTGTTATATTTGCCACTATTTTATTTTGTGTGGTGTATGTACTGCACATGATTTTATTATTTGTGTAATATACTTTAATTTATGGGTATTTACATCTTTATTGTATGATCCTTCTTTCATTAAGTGTATGTTTCATATGTTACCAAATTGGTATGGAAACCTTTCACCCTCTTATTTTTAAAAGACTTATTTTTGTTATGTCTTTTAATTTACATCTTCTAATGTTGGGATATGTTCCTCTATATCCTTGTTACTATAAATTTTATGTAAAAGTTATGAGATACCATTTTCTCTCTCATCAATTCATGTTTTTAATTTTAAAGTGACCTCTTTAGGCTACCGAATTTCCGTAAGGAAACTTCTTCACCCAATTTCAATTCTTTGGGTTAAACTTACACTTATTGATTATGTTGTGTTATGAATATGTGTGAATAAACTCTGATTGTTTTACACATAATATCCACTTATATTGGGTGTATTTATATTTTTCACAGACAATTATGTCATTTCATTATCCTTAATCTAAGGATACGGTCTTTATACGGGATTTTATCCCAATTTACATTTCATTGAAACTTCATTGTTGTTATGCTCCAATTCACTTTTATATGGCGTATATATTATCCTTTTCCATATTATATCATGAATTCTTTTATTCTCATGATATAAAAAAGTTTTTAATAAATGTTATTCCTCAACTATTTGTGTTCAAGCATGTCTCACTTTGATAAAAACTCTTTAACTAAAATATCGTTTTAAATATTTTAATGATTTATTCTTATAAATATTTCTCATTAATGTCCATGTTTTCAAAATGGTTTTTAGGATTTATTTATATGGAAATTAATTTGTTCAAATTATAAATCATTTAAAATCGAGAAAGTGGTATTGGACACTTTGATTCAAAAATCTCTTTATTAAATGTTTTAAATAGTTTTGAAAATAGTTTGATAAAGCATTGTTTATTTCAATATCCTGGTTTGATATATTTTGATTAGAATGTGGAAATTTTATCTTTCCTTTATGGTTGTGTTATGTGTTATGATTATTTTATGGTTATTTGGAACTATTTAGGTATATTGGTGGTTCCATGATAAACCTAGGGCAGGTGAGCCCGAGATAGCTCTCCAATGCATTGGGTAACATGACTAAGGTAAACGTTAATGTTTCTCCTAATAGATTTAGGGAATATACTATGATGGGTATTCCAAATGTGACTCCCTATGTAGTTGTGATTGCTAGAATGTAAGTACGTTATTAATGTCATAAGTTACCTTTATGATTTATAATTTCTGTGTGTTATTCATAAATCTTATGATTTCATAAGGTATGTTATGATAAAAAAGTATGGTTTCATTGTTTTGTTTTTATTAATGGGATAAGGTTTTCATTCCTTATTTTATATCTTTACTGAGATTTTTATGCTCATCCCAAGTTTTTTAAATGTTTTCCATGGGAATTTAAGATGAATAAGGGTCAAGGATGAGATCAAGGAAAAGTCATGTTGTCTAAAACATGGAACTAGACATGTTTTCTTTTTATTTTATGAAAAAAAATGGATACTGAGTAGTAGTTTCTACTTGTAATATTCAAGTTGATATGTAATAGTTATTTCCTAATTATCTCAAACTCTAAACCTGAAAAGATCTTTAATGTGAATTATACATTTAATTCAGGATTATGTAATGCTTAAGGTTGGGTCCTTAAAAAACATAGTATATCATTATAACCAAGTATTTAAATTGGAGGTTAGGAATATTAATAACTAAATTATTAACATATTGTTTATAATTTGGCTATAAATAATATAATAATCATTTAATAGAAAAATAAATGTTTTCTGAAAAATTGTGCATTTCTAAAAACGGTTTACTTGTTCTTTGCACACATAATTTAAAATCAATTATTACCACTTTTAAAAAATTTATTTCAAAAAATTAATATAATTTTTAAATTTAACATATCATAATTATCTTAGGTAAATTTTTTAAAATTTTTCTGAAAAGTTTCATTTTTTGATCAATATTGAAAAAACATATTTTTTTAAACTGCATTTTTGTTCAAATAGTATATAGGGATAAATTATATTATAAATTGTTTTTAAATTAAAATTAGATACATTACATTAAAATATAAATAATATAGGTCATTGGAATGAATTTCATTTTGAATCTTGATATTAAAATATACTATACTTATGAAAAGTTTCTCTTTAGAAACCCATTTTTTCATCATTTTAGTGGGTTTAATTTTAAAATTGATTATTCCACTAATGTTAATTTTATTTGAAAAAATTATTCTATATTTTAAATAAAAATTATTTTTATTTTCTATTATTTTCATCTTAATTTTCTACTATTATGAATAGAAAAATAAGTAAAAATTAATTACCATAGTGAAGGTAAAAATGATTTATCTGAGGGTTTAACTAAAAAGAAAATGTTTAAAATGACATAAAACTTTTAAAACCCATTGTATGACCATATTGTGAACTTATAACCTCTTATGGTAGATAATAGACCAAATTAGAGTCCTTTGGAATGATAAAAACATGAGTTTAATTTAATCTTTTCAAAAATTTCATATGTTCCCTCTCCCCCACTAATAAAAGGACACCCCACTTCTTCCCTCTTATAACATTAAAAGACATTTTTGTCATGACCCGTCCTCGGGGCCCGTGCTGTGACTACCCCAAGCCCGCCTTCCATAGGCCAAGGGCTGGCGACTAGCACCAAGGCATAATTCCTAGTAAAAAGGGAAGTCATTGCCTTTGTAAAGTAAACAAACACCATAGAGCAAGCAAGCAGAAGTAAACACTAAGTAAAAACTTGGTACAAAAGTATGTGCGGAAAAGTAAGTGGGCCAGTATACAAACCCAATCTGAAAGTAAAGTACAACTGGAAAGAGAGTACATCAACTGAAAAGTAAAGCCGCAGCATCGAGCCGTCCACTGGAAGTCCCACCTGAAGGGTGGGTACAGATAGCCTCCACAGCTCCTCGGGTCCAGTCGTCCGCTCCGAGTACGCCCCACCCAGTGGTCCACCTCCATGTACTGACCTGCTCCTCGTGCCTCAACCACGACCAGCATTGTCCATCATCTGCAACCAACACAACGTAGTGCGGGCATAGCCCGTGCAGGGGTGAGTATAAGCTACTCATTAGGGACCCCGAGACCCCCTAAGGTCTCCCAGAGTCCACAAAGGATAATCCACAAAGGAAAGATACAATCACGAAGTAATATCTGACACTACTTAGGTATATGACCATACATATAACTAAGTCTTCAATTATCGATCGGCTCCAACATCCGATCTCAAGTACAACCCAGTCCACACAGTAAATCACAACCCGATCCACACAGGAAAGCATAACGTAATCCACACAGGAAATCAAGTCAAACTTATTGAAGATAAGGATTGAAATTCAAGATTCAGCACACAAATGTGTACTTCTTCGTAAGACGATAGAGATGATCAGATGTAGTCATAGATTCATCTAAGCCATCGGACCCACACAGGATCGATAGGTACTAACCCCCGTAATGACCCAAAAAGGATCGATAGGTAACTAACCCCCACAATGAATCACACAGGATCGATAGGTAACTAACCACCGCAATGACCCACTCAGGATCAGACCCACACAGGATCTATAGGCGCTGGCCCACACATGACCGCTAAGTGTTGACCCACACAGGATCTGACCCACACAGGATCGGTATCACTGATCCACGTAGGATCGTTGTGTGATGTAGTTGTCGTCGTCGAATCCACGGAGGATTTCTGCACAGTCGTCATCGTCGTCACAGTCGCAGCCAGCTCTAGGGTTTCCACACACAGCAAGCTTGTTCAGGAGGGTCCGCTCCACGATCTGAAGGGATGATACATCAACTGACACATAGTCCGGATTTGATGTATCCAAAAGTTTCGTATCTTTAATAGGAACTCAACGTCACAGACGGCGCATCAATCGGACGCCCGGTCTGAGAGTTAATGGCTTTTTCGTCCCAGGGGCCCGGTTGGTTTTTAAGTCAAAACCAACCCGACCGTACTCCAACTGCATCCAAACCTCGAGCGGAGTAAGACAAAAGGTCTGTCTTACTAAGAGGAATCCATCAAAGTCGACGGAACGTCAATCGGACGTCCGGAGCTCAAGTTATAAGTGTTTACACACCGAGGGCCCGGTTGGTTTTGTGTACGAACCAACTCGGCCGAACCCAAAGTTCTTTGAACCCTTGATTTTAGTATAACGAAACGACTGTCTCGAT
This sequence comes from Viscum album, assembly GCA_963277665.1. Lineage (NCBI taxonomy): Eukaryota > Viridiplantae > Streptophyta > Magnoliopsida > Santalales > Viscaceae > Viscum > Viscum album. The sequence goes on along the minus strand of OY728137.1, from coordinate 445,497,679 downwards.
CCAAGGATCGCATCGCAGCTGACGGTGCATCGATCAGAGGTTCGCAGCCCAAGTTATGGGTAGAAGACCATGAGGGGTCCGGTATTAGGGGGTTCGGGCCCGGTCCGACCCGGCCCAATACCCTCTGGGTTGGCCCGAACCGGGTCGACCCATCCCTGGTTCGGGTCCAGCCCGCTTGGGTGCGGCCCGGCCCGGCTGGCATGGCCCGGCCTGGCGGACCGGCCTGGGCAGCCGGCCCGGTGCGCTGGCGCCAGCCAGATGGCTTGGCCGAGCGGACACGGGTGCGGAGGGGACTGCCCCCCGCCCATTTGTAAACCTTGGCCCCCATGTGGGGGGCTGCTCATGTCGAGCCATCCGGCGGTTACGAACCCCCGGCTCTTCATCTGTCGGGCCGGCCAGCTATTGCACCACGGGACCGGCAAGGGCCGGTCCCCCTGCTCTGACGTCATTGGCCCGGAACCGGCCGCCGGTTCCCCTACTCCGTCGCAGCCTAAGTCGCGGCCTTGTAAAGTCTGGCGCGGCGCGACGGCGTCGTGCCCCTCCGCCGTGGCCCCGCTCCGGCCGCGGTGTTTTTTAGGTTCTCTGGCGGGGCGCGACGGCATCGCACTCTTGTTCGATTCAAAGGCACGGCGCGATGACGCCACGCATACCTTCTTGCATGACCCCGCACAGCACGATGGCACCACGCCATCCTCGTTCCATTCCACCACAAGGTGGACAAGATAAAAGGGGAGGAGGTTCGGCCGTGTTTGTGTGGTTCGTCCCCCTCCCGTTAACTGGTAACAAGTGGTCCAAAAGTACGAGGAAAGATGACGGATGAAATTTCACAAATAGAAACGCATAAAACCCCTACCTCGTCGAATTCGTTGAGTGAGGGTTTGTAACGGAAATAACCATCATGTAAGAAGACGTCATGGAAGGAGAGAGTCGTGTCACAGGGAAATGATTCGTCGGCATCGTATCGTCGATCTCCGAGGAATCCGGCGTTCCTCGCATTCTTCGATGAAGAAGAAGAAGTTCTTCAAGCTCCTAAACTTTTCTCCAAATCCTCCCAATGCAACAAGTTCCAACCAAAATAAAATAAGTCCCTTACTTATTTTATTAACATAAATTAAGCATTTGAAATTCAAAAGTTGAATTAATCACTCAATTAATTAACTCAACTTGACTTATTAAATGAAGGGTTATGGAAGGTTAGGGAAGCTGAAGGGGTGGGGTTCGTGTGGGCCCCACTACCCTCATAACCTCCCATGGGAAGGTGGGTGGTTTTCCCCAACTTCCACTCAAAGATTTTAACCACTTAGATAAAAATAAAATTGATGCTCAATTTTATTTTACCGTCCACATATTTTTAACAACCTCTCTCATGAAAACGAAACTCTGGAAAAGGTGTTCCTAAGAAATTACCGGTGCTGTGAATCCATCGGTGCCCTTGGAATTCGATTCTGAGCATCGGTTCAAAAGTTAGGAAAACCCGCTCGTTCGTTCACTGAACGTACCCGAGCTAAACTTCAGATAGAAATTCCGAGCACACCGGGCCTCGGAATCAAGTTCCGTCAGAAACCGCGTTCTTGTAAAATCCCAAAGAAAATTAAGAAAAAGATTTCCTTGAATTTTACTGGTATTTACATTACTCCCACCTTAGGTATTTACGTCCCCGTAAAGATACATCAAAAACTAGGGGAACAAATGTGGGTATTGCGCACGCATCTGAGCCTCCCACTCCCAAGTGCTCTCCTGGAGGTTCTCGTGCTTCCATCAGATGCGCACTAGAGGAATCGACCATCCATGTAGGACCCGCTCTTGTCGACACTCGATCTCCACTGGGACCTCCGCAAAAGTCTCCCCATCATCAATGTCCAGCTCCCCATGGTCAATGATATGCGTCGGGTCGTGCACGTATCTCCTCAGCTGAGATACGTGGAAGACATCGTGCACTCGGTGCAACTGAGGTGGTAGAGCCAGGCGATAATCCACCTCTCCAATCCTACTGAGGACCTGGAATGGTCCGATGATGCGTGGAGACAACTTTCCACCTTGGCCAAATCTCTGTATACCACGTCGATGTGAGACCCGCAAGAAGACATGGTCGCCATCCTCGAACTGCAGTGGCCTCCGCCTCCTGTCAGCATAAGACTTCTGCCGGCTCTGAGCTATCCTCATCTGCTCCTGGATGACCTGGACCTTCTCTATCGTGGCCTGGACTATCTCTGGTCCCACAAGTGCTCACTCCCCAGGGTCTTTCCAGCACAGAGGTGACCTTCAAGGTCGGATGTACAACGCCTCGTATGGTTCCATCCCGATGGTGGAGTGGTAGCTGTTGTTGTACGTGAACTCCACCAAGGGTAGGTGGTCCTCCCAGCTGCGACCAAAGTCGAGGAAACATGCGCAGAGCATGCCGTCGAGAGTATGAATGGCCATCTCTGTCTGACCATCTTCCGGGGGGTGAAAGGCGGTGCTCAGACGTAGCTGCGTCCCGAACACCTCCTGCAACCCCTTCCAAAGCTGAGAAGTAAAGAGAGCATCTCGATTGGAAATGATGGTCGATGGAACACCCTGAAGCCGTACAATCTCCTGAAAGTAGAGACATCCCAAGCTCTCCACTGAGCCCTACTCTCTGATGGGTAAGAAGTGGTCCGACTTGGTGAGTTGATTGACAGTCACCCAAATGGAGTCGTGACCTCTGGAAGTGTGTGGAAGTCTATTCACGAAGTCCATATATATGTCTTCCCACTTCCACTCCGGGACCTCCAAGGGCTGCACTAAGACTGCTGGTACCTGGTGCTCTTCCTTCACCTGCTGGCAGGTGAGGCATCAAGAAATGAACTCTGCCACAGCCTTCTTCATGCCTGGCCACCAGTATTTTCATCTGAGATCCTGGTACATCTTCGCCACTCCAGGATGTACCGCCAAAGGGGAAGTGTGAAACTCTCTCAGCACCTCCTCCCATAAAGTAACTGGTACCAAGGTACGTCCTTTGAAAAGGATTTCGTGCTCTCCTCTTAAAGAGAAACTATCAGGTGCATGTCCTGAGGATATCTATGCACGTCGTGTCTCACAGTCATCGTCCCCACACTGTGCCTCTCTGGCGCGCTACAGTAGTGGAGGAGTGACTATGAGTGACTGAAGAAATGCTACTCCATCTCTATCCACGAAGGATATCTGCAAAGCGGCTAGCTGTTTTGTCGCCTCCCCAAGTAGGTGAATTCTTGTCCTTCTGCTGAGAGCATCGGCTACCACGTTCCCCTTTCCAGGAGTATAGACTATCTCAAAGTCATAGTCTGGGAGGAACTCGAGCCATTGCCGCTGTCTCCGGTTCAGGTCCTTCTGCGAGAAGATGTACCTGAGACTCTGGTGGTCAGAATAGACTGTAAAGCGCTCTCCCGTCAGATAGTGTCACCACATCTTCAGAGCGAAGACCACTGCTGCTAACTCCAAGTCATGGGTAGTGTAGTTCTGCTCATGCTGCCTCAACTGATGTGATCCAAAGGCGATCATGGCCCACTCCTGCATCAGGACACATCCGAGTCTGGTTCATGATGCATCGCAGTAAACTACGTATCCAACTCCCTCCTCCGGTAGCCTCAAGATAGGTGTGCTGGTCAATCTCTATCTCAGCTCCTGGAAGCTCTCTTGACATCTGTCTGACCACAAAAAGGGTTTCCCCTTCTTCGTTAAAGCTAATAATGGTGCAGAAACTCTAGAAAATTCTAGCACGAATCTCCGGTAGTAACCAGCTAGTCCTAAGAAACTCCGCACCTTCGTCATGCTCTTGGGTGGCTCCCAAGATAGAACTACCTCAATCTTCACAGGATCCACCGCAACTCCCGCCTCAGAGATGGCGTGTGCCAAGAAGTGGACCTCATGTATCCAGAACTGACACTTCGAGAGAATTCCATAAAGCTGGTGCTCTCGGAGTGTGTCTAGTACAACCCGCAAGTGGTAGGCGTACTCCTCCTATGTGGTTGAGTATATCAAAATGTCGTCGATGAAGACCACGACAAATAGATCGAGGTATGGATGAAAGATCATGTTCATGAGGGCCATGAACACTGCTGGAGCATTGGTTACACCGAATGGCATAACCAAGAACTTATAGTGGTCATACCGACACCTGAAGGTCGTCTTCTGCACGTCCTCGTCCCGAACTCTGAGCTGATGATAGCCTGACCTGAGGTCTATCTTCGAGAACCACTGTGCTCCCTTGAGATGATCGAAGAGGTCGTCAATCCTCGGTAGCAGATACTTGTTCCTCACAGTCACCTGGTTTAAGCGACGATAGTCGACACAAAGTCGCAAGCTCCCGTCTGCCTTCTTGGCAAACAATATCGGGGAGGCCCAGGGTGAAACACTGGGTCGGATGAATCCCTTGCCCTGCAAGTCCTCCAACTGTACCCATAGCTCTCAAAGCTCAGCGGGGGCCATCCGATATGCTGGAGTGGATATCGGGGCTATCCCAGGGTACAGATCAATATTGAAGTCTACCTCTCTGCGAGGAGGTAGTCCTGGAACGTCGTCGGGAAAAACGTCTGCCTACTGATCCACCACTGTAGGAAAACTAGGACTCCGCACGTCAACTGCTCCTAGGATGAGGCTAGCCAACTGATGAGTGATGGGTTGTCCTCTCCTCTGTGGAAGTCCATCATTTTCTGTGAAGGCTCCCTTCTCTCCGTAGAAGGTGAACCTGCTCCCGTCGGTGTGTACACACCGCACCTTGTGCCTAATACAGTCAATCTAAGCATGGACTATAGATAACCAATCCATGCCCAAGATGACGTCGTAAGGCCTCGACGCCACTATAAGAAGATCCCAGCCGAAGCTCTCGCCTCCTAGAGTAAGCTCACACTACCGGCACCAGTGCATAATCGTCGAGTCTGCACCCATAGGAGTCTCTAACCCTAAGGATCGAGCCAACGGCTCTGTCAGAATCTCGGAGCTCCGAACAAGGGCAGTGGCTATGAAAGAATGAATTGCTCATGTGTCTATAAGAACTACATCAAGGGTGGAATAGACACAGATAGTACCTTGAATCTTCTCGGGCGCGCCGTGGTCGTAGGCCTCCACTGCCTGGAGCTGTGCCTGTCTCTGCCCACTAGCTCCCTGTGGTCAAGGTGGACCTCCTGGCGGTGGTGGTGGTAGAGCCTCAAAGCGTCACCCACCACCTGCTGCTCGACTAGCTCCTCTGCCTCGTCCGCCAGCTCCCTGCGGACCACCACGGTCGACCCTCTGCCTCTGCCTGGGTGGTCCCTCAACCATCAGCTGCTCCTCTGCATGGCGGTTCGGACAGTCACGAGCCATGTGGCCATGCCCGCCGCATGCGTAGCACTGTCTGCCTGAAGGTCTGGTCTGCCTGGACCCATGAGTCGTCCGTCGACTGCCTGCTGCAGAAGACTCTGATACGTGTCGTCATGCGGTAGGTCTCTCCAATGATGTAGGCTCATCAAGGAAGCTCTCAATCAGAAGGGCTCACTCCAGTACCCCTTCCTGTGTCGGAATGATGAGGGAGATCATCGATGCCCTGATCTCCTGCCTCAATCCCTTCTCAAAGGTTCGGGCCCGGAAGAATGGGTCACGTACCATGTTAGTCAAATAGCGTGAGAGATCTGTATATCTCGCAGAGTACTGGGCGACTGGCAAGCTGCCATGCCGCAGCTAAAGAAGCTCCTGGATGCGCACCGCATGGAGGGTGGCTGGGATGAACATCGAGCGGAAGAGGCTCTCAAAGTCTGTCCAAAGAAAAGATGCCTCGTCGTGCACCTAGAGCATCAAGCTCCACCATCTGCCTACTGCCATGTGCAAGAGGCCCGCTGCGAGGATCACCATGAGGTCTGCTAGTGTCCTCACAAACCTGAAAACTCGTACAACTACCTCCAGCCAATCCTCGGCTGCCAGAGGGTTTGTCTCCCCGCGGAACCTGGGTGGTCGCTGACGCTGAAACTCGTGCAGTGCACTAAGGCGACGTGCATCATCAGCGGCTGGGGCTGGTACTGTCGGTGGCTCGGCGGGTAGCGGTACCGCCGGTGCCTCTGCTGTCAAAGGGCCTTGTACCGTGACCTCGTCGCTCGGTGGGCTGTCGTCACACACAACGCTCGGAACCCTAGCTGGCTGCCGTCGTGGGGCCATCCTATAAAGAAACAGGTGTGCCATGGTCAAACAGTATACCTGGTGATCTGACACAAAGTAATCACAAATAAAACATGAAACACACAAGAAATCAATGTTTTCATGCACTAAGTCGGAAATCAGAAGTCAGGGTCCTGGTGTACGGATATGTCGGCCACCGCACCAACACTGGACTCCCTGGACTGATAACCACACTCAATACTCTTAACACTATTGCTTCACATAGAAAAATTCAGAGTCCTGAGTTCTACGGTAGAACCAAACTCCTCTGATACCAATTTATCACGACCCGTCCTCGGGGCCCGTGCCGTGACTACCCCAAGCCCGCCTACCATAGGCCAGGGGCTGATGACTAGCACCAAGGTGTAATTCCTGGTAACAAGGGAAGGAATTTCCTTTGTAAAGTAAACAAACACCACAGAGAAAGGAAGAAGAAGTAAACACTAAGTAAAAACTGGGTACAAAAGTAAGTGCAGAAAAGTAAGTGGGCCAATATACAAACCCAATCTGAAAGTAAAGTACAACTGGAAAGAGAGTACAACAACTTAAAAGTAAAGCCACAGTGTTGATCTGTCCACTGGAAGTCTCACCTGAAGGGTGGGTACAGATAGCCTTCACAGCTCCTCGGGTCCAGACGTCCGCTCTGAGTACGCCCCGCCCAGTGGTCCACCTCCGAGTACCGACCTGCTCCTCGTGCCTCAACCACGATCAGTGATGTCTGTCGTCTGCAACCAACACAATGTAGTGCAGGCATAGCCTGTGCAGGGATGATTATAAGCTACTCTGTAGGGACCCTGAGACCCCCGAAGGTCTCCCAGAATCCACAAAGAATAATCCACAAAGGAAAGATACAATCACGAAATAACATCCGACACTACTTAGGTATATGCCCATACATATACCTAAGTCTTCAATTCTCAATCGGCTCCAACATCCGAGATCATGTAAAACCCAATCCACACAAGAAATCACAACCTGATCCACACAGGAAAGCATAACGTAATCCACACAGGATATCAAGTCAAACTTATCGAAGATAAGGATTGAAAGTCAAGATTCATCTCACACATGTATACTTCTTCGTAAAATGATAGAGATGATCAGATGTAGTCACTGATTCATCTAAGCCATCAGACCCACACAGGATCGATAGGTACTAACCCCCGCAATAACCCACAAAGGATCAATAGGTAACTAACCCCCGCAATGACCCACACATGATCGATAGGTAACTAACCCCCACAATGACCCACACAGGGTCGGACCCACACAGGATCTGTAGGCGCTGGCCCACACAGGACCGCTGAGCGCTGACCCGCATAGGATCTGACCCACACATGATCGGTATAATATATCCATGTAAGATCGTTGGGTGCTGTAGTTGTCACTGTCGAATCCACAGAGGATTTCTGCACAGTATTCATCGTCGTCGCAGTCACAGCCAGCTCTAGGGTTTCCGCACACAGCAAGCACGTTCAGGAGGGTCCGCTCCACGAGCCGAAGGGCTGATACATCAACTAACACATAGTCCGGAGTTGATGTATCCAAAAGTTCTGTATCATCAACAGGAACTCAACGTCACAGACGGCGCGTCAATCGGACGCCCGGTCTGAGAGTTATTGGCATTTTCGTCCCAGGGGCCCGGTTGGTTTTTAAGTCAAAACCAACTTGACCGTACTCCAACAGCAACCAAACCTCGAGAGGAGTAATCCAAAAGATCATTCTCACTAAGAGGAATCCATAAAAGTTGACGGCACGTCAATCGGACGTCCGGAGCTCAAGTTATAAACGTTTTCGCTCCGAGGGCCCGGTTGGTTTCGGGTACGAACCAACCCGGCAGAACCCAAAGTTATCTGAAACCTTGCGTGTAGTATACCAAAACGACCGTATCGATCCAAGGATCACATCTCAGCTGACAGTGCATTGATCGGAGGTCCGAAGCCCGAGTTATGGGCAAAAGTCCGTGAGGGGTCCGATATTAGGGGGTTCGGGCCCGGTCCGACCCGGACCGATACCCTCTGGCTCGGCCCGGCCTGGCGGACCGGCCTGGGCAGCCAGCCTGGAACGCTAGCGCTAGCCAGGTGCCTTGTCCTTTTCGGTCAAGCGGACAGGGGTGCGGGGGGGGGGGGGGGGGGGGGGGGGGCGTTGCCCCCCGCCTATTTGTAAACTGCGGCCCCCATGTGGGGGACCGCTCATGTCTGGCCAGCCGGGGGTTACGAACCCCCGGCTCTTCTTCTGTCCGGCCGGCCCGCTCCGGTCGGCCGGCTGTTGCACCACGGGACCGGCAAGGGCCGGTCCCCCTGCTCCGACGTCGGCCGCCCGGAACCGGCCGCCGGTTCCCTGCTCTGCCGCGGCTTCAGCCGAGGCCTTGGACCATCCGGCGCGGCGCGTCGGCGCCGCGCCCCTCCGCCGTGGCCCCGCTCCGGCCGTGGTGTTTTTCGGGTTCTCTGGCGTGACGCGAAGGCGCCGCATTCTTGTTCGATTCAAAGTCGTGGCATGACGGCGTCGCGCATACCATTCCGCAGGACCCCGCACAGTGCGACAGCACCGCGCCATCCTCGTTCCATTCCACAACAAGGTAGACAAGATAAAAGGGGAGGGGGGTCGGTCGTGATTGTGCGGTCCGGCCCCCTCCCGTTAACTGGTAACAAGCAGTCCAAAAGTAGGAGGAAAGATGACGGATGAAAATTCACAAATAGAAACGCATAAAACCCCTACCTCGTCGAATTCATTGATCAAGGGTTCGTCACGGAAATAACCGTCGTGGAAGAAGACGTCACGGAAGGGGAGAGTCGCATCGCGGGGAAATGATTCGTCGGCGTCGCGTCGTCAATCTCCGAGGAATCCGGGGTTCTTCGTGTTCTTCGCATTCTTCGTCAAAGAAGAAGAAGTTCTTCAAGCTCCTCAACTTTTCTCCAAATCCTCCCAATGCAACAAGTTCCAACCAAAATAAAATAAGTCCCTTACTTATTTTATTAACATAACTTAAGCATTTGAAATTCAAAATTTGAATTAATCACTCAATTAATTAACTCAACATGACTTATTAAATAAAGGGTTATGGAAGGTTAGGGAAGATGAAGGGGTGGGGTTCGTGTGGGCCCCACCACCCTCATAACCTCCCATGGGAAGTTGGGTGGTTTTCCCCAACTTCCACTCAAAGATTTTAACCACTTAGAGAAAAATAAAATTGATTCTCAATTTTATTTTTCCTTCCACAAATTTTTAACAACTTATCTCGTGAAAACGCAACTCTAGAAAAGGTGTTCCTCAGCAATTACCGGCGCTGCAAATCCATCGGTGCCCTCGGAATTTGATTCTGAGCACCAGTTCAAAAGTTAGGAAAACCCGCTTGTTCGTTCACTGAACGTACCCGAGCTAAACTTCAGATAGAAATTCTGGGCACACTGGGCCTCAGAATCAAGTGCCGTCAGAAACCGTGTTCTTGTAAAATCCCAAAGAAAATTAAGAAAAAATTTCCCTTGAATTTTACGGGTCTTTAAAAAAATTTTGAAAAATCACATAAATATTCTCCAATTAATTCTATAAAAGAAACATATATCCATTGTTATTATCATAAACCCATATTAGGAAGTATTTTGGTGAAAACCTGAATAAGTTGTCTAAATAAGAGGTAACGTTCTTAAACGTGTGTGTTTATTTTGTTTGTTTTTTTCACCTCCTACAAATATTATTAAAAATGATTATACAATATCCAAAGTATTTTTAATATACTTATATGTTATTATTTTAAGTACATAACATATATCAATCTCCTCTTTCATATAATGGTAAACAAAAATGTCAATTGGGTGTACGATGGACTATCACCAAGCAAGCTGATGTAACTCATTTTCCATAAACACCAATAAATGGTATATATAATTATGGATTTAACTCATTTATATAATATTAAAGATATTATTATACTTTTTAAATTATAATATAACATATACCATCTTACTTTCCAATCTATTTAAATTATTATTACATCGTTTGTGTGTACGGTGGACTACCACCTTGCGAAGCGATGTGATTCCCTTTTCACTTATGATTTACATGGAATATAATAAGGATAAATTTATAGAATATATTATATATTTAAGAAATTATATTGATTCTATAAAATTAATGTACCATCCACTTCCTTACCATGGCACTCGTTAAGGAAATGATAATGTTTCTCGGGTGTATGTATGGCTTACTATCTCCACGAAGCAGTGTGTTCCATTATCCTAGTTAAAATTATAATAATGATTCAAAAAATGTATATAATGAATAAAAATTATATTTAAAATTTTAAAATAATTCTAGAGATAATTTAACTGTATAATATTTACAATAATAGTAACTTTCATGACAAAACGCGCATCAGAAAACAAGAAAATTAACCCCTGAAATAATGAAAATAATGAAATATTATTACCAAATGGGTTGTAAAATTTTATAATAAGAATATATATGTTATTAAAAATATGAATATGGTTATGGTATAAATTAATAACATGACTAAAACCATTATAAATAATTTTAATTTATAGTCATCCAAATAGAAGTGTGAGGTAAGGGACTTTGTCCTAGTTACCTTTCATTGAGGCATATTGTGTTGTTTTGCACCAAATTTATTTTTTATGGTGTATATGTTGTAGGATCATAGAATTATCTTATAATGATATACTTACAATACATGGTGAATTATATTTTAAAAACATTAGTTTAAGAAGTTTAAAATAACTAATAAACAAGCCAATTAAAGTAAGGTTATAAGAATTAGACTCAGTCCAAATAAATTAGAATGAAAATCATAATCATAATGGATAATATTTATCAGAATTTGATTTTTTAAATCAATGTTAATATTATAAATTAATTATAATAAAAATAATAGTATAATGACTCACTTTCTATTAAAGGCAGTGTAATAAAAACTTGTAAAAAACAACCAATAGAATAACTATGTAATAGTAAGAATGACTTACAAGATATATTAAAAATACAAAAAAATTTACCTTAAGAGAATGGTTGTCAAAAACCATGACTTAAGGTGTCCACTATTTTATACTTATAGTAAATTATGTCTTGATATACCATGAAATCCCTTGATACGATGAACGGATTAGCTATTTCTTCCTATCCTTGGAAGCCCATGATTCAATGATCATATTTTCTCTATATTCCTAGCCTTAGAAGCCCTCTATCCAATGGATCAGATTCGTCGTCTTCTTATTCTCTGGATCAATTAATCATAATAATGATCGGGCATGTTTATAATTAAAAAAGATCTTAAAAACCTTATATGTATTCCTCAAGAAGACAACCCTCTAAGGAAATTAAAATATTAAGAACGAGTATTTAATGACATGTATTATACAGAAGTCTTAAGCAAGAATGTAATCATCCATCCTCAAACTCTTCAAATGACTTGGTATTTATAGTCACTCTCTGAATTGTCATATTTTCATTTTTGATGCAATGGCCTTGAATAGCTAGTGCTTGACAGCTCATAACGATCTGGTGTAACTGAATATCTGACGTCGTATTGATTAACAACATCATAGTGTCAAAGATATTCCTTACAATATAGACACATCTTTGTATTCTAATTTTAAACATTAGTCAGTTTGATGGACTAATTTAACAAATTCAATAAAATAATCCTTCTGAGTATTAATCTAATTCTACCGAAACCAGTATTAGTATGATACTCAATAACATTTTCATTATGATAGACATGACTAAAGTATAGCTTATGGTTTGATAAAGGTGAATCTGATTAATCAAACTGATACTATTTATGATAATCATAATGAATACTAGTAAGTTTATTTTCCTAATACATTAAAACTTTTTCGATGTATGAAAAAATATAATGTTTTCTATAAAAAAATTCCAAAACACTTAGGATTTAAAAATTTAGTAAACATGTTTTAAGAATGTTTTTGTGATTTCCAAAACTAAAGGAATGGAAAATTAAGAAGCAGAACTTCAAACTCAACAAACTCCCCTTTTTGGAAAGCACAAATATTTAAATGTAAATGAAAAAATAAATTTGAAAAACTAACATACCTTTATATTTTTAGAACTTCATAAGTGTAGTTATTCATTGAACATTAACTGCCCCTAATTTTGTAACTCTTCTAAATATGATTTTGAATATTATGGGGCTTCATAATAGTTCTTCCACAAAGATAAATTTTCCCCCTTATGAATTCTCCTCCTCCAAAGGATAGTATTCTCCCCTTAAGAAACATCTCTCCCTTTATATTACAGCCTCTTTTTATAAATATTCTCAACATTGTAATTTTCAAAAATGATTGGGGAATGAATATGAAGTTTCTTGAATTTTTAGATAAATAAAACTTATGAAAAAGTATAATGAACTATATAGTTATCCTTGAAAAATATTAAAGAACATTTAACTAACTTTGATAGGAAAACATTCAAATAAATCATATTTTTATATAGAGTAATTAATTAAAATAATTTAAATGTTTTACAAAATCAAATACATTAATAAATCAAAAGAAAATAAATTCAATATTTCCTCATCAAGTTTTTCACAAAAACCTTCAATATCATGAAGTCCTTACGATCTTTCTCCAACTTCACTAATTTATCTTCCAGAGAATCTTGCTTCCAAAAATTAAGTTTTCAGACTTTCAATTTCATCATAAAACGTCTTATTATCCTTCTTTAAAAAGAAAAATTCATCTTTAGATGGTCGATGTGTGGTCATCTCTAACTCCATTTTTTATATCTTCTGTTTTAAATAATTTACAACCTCAGCACAATCATCAGTGGAATCCTGGAACAATTCAACAGACATTACCCTCTCATTCATTTCTAATAATAACTGGTTGAAAGAAATTATTTAACCTACCATAATATTATGTATCCCATCAAATTGTTCATAATGAATTTTTATATCAAAATCAATTTGGTGACACCTCTTTAAATCTTCCTCGATCCGAATAACTTCCTTAAGAAATTTCTTGAAAACCCATCAAATCTTCCTCTATCCGAATAACTTTTTATGTTAAAACTTTTATTGATTCTAATTTATGATTAAGACTATCCTGAATAAGTTGGAATCAATATTCATGTTTTTGTAAATAATTAAAAAGTCAGTCTAACCTTTTCAAATAATGAAAAATACAATCAAAACCTTTATGTGTTATTTTTCTAGATGAATCTGATTGTTCTGGCTCGATCTCATGAGGTTTTTTCCTACTAGTTCCAACATCATATTCATATCCTTTATTTGTGTGTATCTCTGAAACAACCTTTTCAACTTACTTATACACTTTCTTATACTAAGATAATTCTATAATGTACACATCTTTATCATTCTTGAATTTTTCATTAACTTTTTTTTGAATTTTTTTCTTCTTCCTCTTTCTAGGAAGATGACTCGTCTTCTTCTTCTTATGAGTATTCTTCTTCCTGGTAACTCTTTCAATTTTATTCTTTATCAACCTTGGAAGGGAAATTGAGGATTATGAAGACTCTGATTATTAATTATCCGATTATGTTTCCTTACTATCACTATCTTCTATATTTTCTTCTTTTACATTTTCTTTATCCACTTATTCTTCTATTTAAATATCTAATTAATCATATTTTTTTTTATATTACATTCTCATATCCTTGTTTATCTTCTTCATCTTTTCCTTATCCATCAACATATTCATCAATTTATTTATCATGATCATCTTGAAGTAGTCATACAGTTCTGATAACTCCCTTACTAGCTGGTTTGGGTACCGATTATTTTTCTTGAACTACTAAAGCCAATTCGTCCACTTCAATTTTTTCTTTTCCCTTATCTACGATAGGAGGAACATTGTCTGAAAATAAATATATTTATTTATAAATTAATCTCTCTTTCTGATTTCCATGATCAGTAGGGGATTCTACAAGAAAAACCTTCTTATAGACTCTTTCAAATCATTATAATAAATTTTCACAAAGCACAGTATCTTGCAACCTATTCATTTGTTTCCTTTTCTTAAAATCTTCTTAGAATGATTTAGCAGCCTATATTTTTAATGATTTTTCCTTAGTGGGTTCAAGACTGATTTTTGGATCCCCTTTCTTTTTTTTATCCTTATTTTTCATCATTCCATTGAAAACATTATCAATCACCTTCTTCTTCTTCTTTTGTTTCTTCATAAGAGAGGTATCTACATTCGTCTTCTTAACAAATTTTTCCAGTTTTCTGGATGGCTATACCTCTAATTCACAACCATCTACTTTCTCAAAAAATTTATTTATTTTAATATCAAAAACCTTTCTCATTTTATTTATGATACCCTCTTTGATAAATGAAATCTTTTACTTCATTGAATATGATTTGTTAGCTACTTTGAAAACCTTCATAAATTCAATTTTACTAACCTAATACTTAAAAATAATTATTCTTGATTATATTTAGCCTAATTTTATGTTTTCTACAATGATAAATATAAACTTGATCAGATCTATCTTCCTCATGTTTAAAGAGAAATTGATTACAAAAACATCTGAGACCTTCAATGTATCTCAGTCTCCATTTATCAGAATTAATAATCCTTACATCCATAGGGAAACTACTCAATTATCCAGTGTCAGTTGCGATACTTTTTGACTTTATCATATTCCAAAAATAATTGTTCTTCATCTTTGTTTTGGATGAAGGAACCAAGACTATTCAAGAGCTTATGGGATGGAAAAATGATTCACCATCTGTTGGAATTCCAAAATGATAATAAAGCATCTTATAAGATACTTTATATCTATTTCCATTCAACATGAAATAAATTTTATCATTCTCATTTTCATTTAAAACTGAATGGATGCATAAAATTTATGATCTATATCAGGGAAAAAGAGATCAAAATATGTATCTAGATTCTCAACACACATTAAATCCCATCCTTGGAAAGATATTATCTTTTTCAGTGTTGAATCATATTTTTCATACCATGATATCTTAACCAATTTTTATCTGAATACAAACCACTTTTTGAAATCCTATTCATTTTACTTTTGATTTAGATTCTAAAAATGGTAATCAGATAAAAATAAAATAAATTAGACGTGTTTCTTTTAGGGGTGAAGCAACTCTGGAGTCGAAGAACTGAATAACCGATGTCGGATATGGGGGTATCCCGCCATTATATAGGTTACGAGGTGATGATTAATCTTCCATATGATGATATACGATTGATATGATAAACCCTTCTAATGTGAAGCCTATGATTAGTGTGAATAAAGTTTCAAAAAAATGAACTCTCAAAGTTTTTTAAATTATAATCGGATTGATGTTTATTCCAGTTATGATACCCTTTTTTAAAACTTTTGAAAACAAAAAAACGTTTTATTACAAAATAAAACAATAAAAATTAAAAAATCTTCATAATGAGATAGTATAAAAGCATAAAAGAATAAAAGAGTTCCTTTTCAAGTGGAATGCATCATAGATATGATTAACCTATTCTTCTTGGTTTTTGTAAACTAAATAGATTATGCTATTTTTAGTTACAAAAAACTGAATACTATAGTTTTTAACATGAAAATAATTATTATAGTTTTTTAACTAAAATATCTGTTAAAAAAAGTTTTGAATAAATTTTTAGTACAGAAATTTTATAACACTTTCAGTGTATAGAAGAAATTTTGGGAATTCTATCATAGAAAATTTTATAAAAAAAAATTAGTACCAAAAAATCATAATAACTAAATATTTGGAATAGCTAAAAAAATAATTTAGAAAACTAAAAATTAAAGAAAAACATAAAAAAATTGAAACCTAAAACATATGTATTCCCCCTATGAAAAGGATTAAATTAAGGTAAAGAAATTGATAAAAAAAAGTAGATATGAATAATTATATTAAAATGATCATTCCTAAATTCTATTTAATGTATCAAAATCTATCAAAACTAATAGGTTTATTAAAAATTCAAGAAATTTGATCTTGTATTATGATGAATTGTAAAATTATATCTCTTTTAAGTGTGTGATCCTAAAAAAATATGTGTCTTATATATATATTATTATCATGTGAGTGATGTTCTCGTTTTTCACGTAAATAAATGGAACTTTTATTTTCAAAAAGTATTTGAGTTTTATTAAAACTCATTCCATAGTCAGTGAGTGTGTGTTGAATCCACAACACTTGAGCACAATGACTTCCAGTTTCCACACATTCAGCTTCAATAGTGGAATGTTTTGCTAATTTTGTTTCTTACATGACCAAGAATCTAAAGAATCTCGTATGAAATAGAAAGTTCTGGATTTTATTTTCATATCCATTATACATCCACCAAAGTCAGCATCCAAAAGACTTTTTAGCTCTAAAACATTTCTAGAAGAATAAAAAATTCTTAAATCCATAGTTCCCTTAAGATAATGAAAATTTTGTTTTAAATCTTTTAAATGGGAATATTTTGGATTTTTTTGATATCATCCACAAAATCATATTGAAAACATTAAATATTTTTTACTAGAGGTAAATTAAATTAAACTTCATATCATACCTAGAAATATTTTTTGATCAACTTTTTTCCTAGACTCATCAAGATCTAAAGTATTGGTAGTACTGATGGGAGTACTAATTCTTTTAGTATTGTTATATCTAAATTTCTTAAGATGATATTTTATATTCTTATGTTGAGATATAAAAGTTCCTTCTGGTATTTGTGAAATTTTAAAACCAATTACATATGTTAACTCACCCATCATACTCATTTGAAACACAAATTTCATAAGATTCACAATGTTAAATATTTTTTATTTGAACCAAATATTATGTCATCGCTATAAATTGTTATAGTCATAATATTTTTATTAACCTATTTTATGAAAATGTTTGGATTTTCATCTCCCTTAACAAAATATTTTTCTAACAAAAAATCTACTCAATCTATCATAATAAGATCTAGGGGCCTATTTACGTCCATATATAGCTTTGTTATATTTATTAAAATGTTTTAGGTGTTTTTTATTTTCAAACCCAGGAGTTTTTTTAATGTGAACTTCTTCATAAATAAATCCATTATAAAGATCACACTTCACATCCATTTGGAAATTTTGGAAATTGAAGAATGTTGCAAATGATATAAATATTCCAATAGCTTCAAGACTTTCTACCAATGCATAGGTTTCTTCATAACAAATTTCCCCTTTTTGATTATAATTCTTAGAAACAATTATAGCTTTATTTATAAAAAATATTCTATTTTCATCACATTTATTCTGAAAACCCCATTTTACCCTAATTATATACGTTTATATAGGTCATTCAACTAAATTCTAGACTATGTTCTTTTCAAACTCATTTAGTTCATCTTGAATTGACTTAATTCAATCTTATCTGCCTAAAGCCTCATTTATAAGGAAACTTTTAGTCCTAACTGGTTGATCTACATCACAAATGATACTTTAACTAGGGTGATTCTTAAGAAACAGCTGATGTCATGGGTTTTCAAAAGTTTATTCTTCAATAATATATGTAAAATATTTCTATGGAAAAATATCATCTAATAGTTAATGATTTATTTCCTTATGGGAAGAAATTTCTAAAAAAGTTTGAAAATCAATTTTTGAAATAACAACCGAGGATTTTGGTTGGGATTGTTTGAAAACAAAAGGATCATATCCTTAAAACATGGCATGAACTGATTACTCAATAGTACAAGAATTTGTATTTAAAAATCTATAATACTTAGAGGTAGTGGAATAACCTAAATATATTCATTCATCGGGTTTGGGTAAAAATTTATGTAAATTATCTTTCATATTCAGGATGAATACTTTGCAAAAAAAAATTGTGTAAGAAACTTTTGGTTTTTACCCTATCCACAACTCATAAAGAGTTTTATTAAGAAAATTTATAATTAAAACTTGATTTATAGTTTAGTATGTAACACAAACCTCTTCAGAAAAAAGAATTTTAGAAACTGAGTACTCATTTAGCATGGATTTAGTTATTTCATAAATAATTATATTTCTTCTTTCCACTATTCCATTTTGAAGGGGGGTTTAGGTGCTGAAAAGTTATGTTATATAACTTTCTTACTAAAAAAGTTTCGAAATAAGAATTTATAAATTATTCAACATGATCACTATGAATATTTATCAAGGAGAGTTTTTTCACATTTTTTACTTTGGCAAAAAAAAGTACTAAAATAACAGAAGGATTTAGATTTCTTTTTGAGAAAACAAACCAAAGTATATGTATTATAATCATCAACTGAGACATATATATAGTATTTTCCACCAATACATCTAGTATTTGTAGGAGAAAATATGTCCATGCAGACTAACTATAAAACATAATAAGTTGAGACTTAACTAAATGATTTAATACAAGACTTATGTTTCTTATCGTATAGACAAGGGTCAAATACTTTTGAAGTATCGAACCTATGTTCTATTAGATACTTAAAAAGTCCATTCTTAGTCTACTTAGATTAGTTTCTTATGTTACAGTTTCACAACATTCTATTTTATAACCAAAATTGATCTTCCATTTCACTAAGGTGAGCTAGGTCTTAGATCCTAAGGTCTTATAAGTTAATTTTGTAGACATTATCATGATAATTGGCAGAAAAAATAAATTCATACTTGTAACTATATATTATAAACTTATTATTCCTTAAGCTCACAAGTTAAACTTCATCACATAATCATCTTATTATTATATAGTTATTCTTAATACCTAAAAAATAAAACATATGAAATATGGTTTTTTAGGAAGAACAATGTTACTTATTATGATACTCTCTCCTTGAGTATTATCTCAAAAAGTTACTTTCCCACCCTTCATATTTATTATCTTCTTAAATTATACTTTATTTCTAGTCAAGTTTTTGAAACACCCACTATCCGTAAACCATATATTTGTTTTGGTATAACCATTTTTATCCTGAAAACAAAATAAATATATTTTCAAAACCCAAACCTTTTTGGGCTTGATAATGTCATAAAAAACATAATGAAAAAACGTTTTTTTGGAAAAATAAAATTTATGAAATCCTAAGGATTGAAATTTAGTTAAAGAACAGTTCCTTTTCCAGTGCCCTCCACTTTTACACATAGTAAAAAAATTCACTTTTCATAACATAGAAATTGTTACTAAAAAGATGGTTTTTATATGTATAACCCATTCCATAATTGTTACCATGAGGTTTTATTTGTTTATACACTTTTCCATAATTTGATTTTTCAGTGGTAAATTTTCAAAAAGGTTTTCTCAAACTAGAAATTTTGAATTGTAATTTTATAACTAATTACTTATCGTCATTAGTAATATTTTTGTAATTAAGTTTATCCAAATAGTTTTATAAAAAATTTCTCTCAAAAAATCTTTTTCTAAATATTTAGAACTGGTAAATTTTTCTAAATTACTCTTATAGTGATATTTTGAAAGATCTGATATTTAATTTATCAAAACATTTTTTCTTGAATTATACTTATAGAGATTAAATTTATCATTAATAGGATAATTCAAATTTTAAAACTATCATTTTATAAAATTTTCATAAAATGAAAAACTATATCATAAATAGGTAGAGTATTATCTTATGATGAGGATTATTCTTCATCTGAAGATGCAGAATATTTCCTATTAGAATAATTTTAATTTTAAGATATGTTTTTATGGTCTTCATATTTCCATAAATTTTATATAAAACATTTATTTAAAATGTTTAAATTGGAAAAAAGACCTATTTTTCTATGTTCCAAACTTTCATTATTATATAAACTATCAGAAGAATCTCATCCAATAGCACTCTATGTGTCAGATTCTTTCAAGACCTTATTTCATTTAGATTTTGAATAATTTTTGTAATTTCTTTATGAATTATTTTATTTCCTCTCTTTTATCTCTAGATTTGGATAATTAGGTAGAATACATCCAACTTTCTTACACTCATAGAAAGTGACTTCCTCTTTATTATCACTTTTATCCTTATAAAAATTTTGGTATCATTATTGAAATTATTTCCTTCCAACAAGTTTATTCGTCCTTCTAGAAAATTTTTATAACTCATTCTCAGAATTTTCATAAGTACTCTAATTAGATTGAACAAAAACTTTCTTCTTACTTAAATATTAACTACTTTCTCAATTGACTAAAATTTTTAAGGTAATGTAGATATTATAGAAAAAAACACCATCATTTTTCTTTTTCACATTCACTGAATATCATTTTAGTCTACCATCTAATTTCAAAAGGGTTCTAATCAAATCATCAAAAGTAATATTATTAATATTTCTAGTATCATCAAAAACTGTTCTATTTTATTCCCACTCATTTGGCATAATATCAATTATATTTTCCAAAAGAATATCATCATCAAATTTTTTTCACCGATAGACTATATATTATTCATGATTTTAATGAACTTATGGTGGATATTTTAAACTAACTCTATATAAATAAAATCAAAGGCCCCGTATTCTAGTCTAAGTATATATATTTTGTTCTCATTAACTATCAAAGTTCGAAAGTGTGTGACTTAAATATTTTTCTATATACTATTTTTAGCTTCACATGAATATATCTGAATATATATAATTATTTTTAAGGAACATAACAAAGTATTCCTTAATATTTATTTTAACTGATACTCTTTTTTTACAAGGGGTTTAAATGTAGTAACTTCCATATCATGAATCTTATATTCTATAGTAAGTATAAACAAATTATCAACTCCAATTCTGATAAAAAAAATTCATGTTATCTATCCAATACTCATAATCATACACATCAATGATGGGTGGTCTGTCTAAATTTAGGTTGTCTATATAACCAACATTATGACTTATTATCTTGAAATAATAGAAATTATTTTACAAAAAAAATCTATATAATAGTGTATAAAAAATTCTATAAAAACGTTTATATCAAAACTTAAAAAATCATGAGGTAAGTCAATAAGTAACATCTTGTAAATCTAGTAAGTAGTATAAACCTCCTTTCATATCAATTATAGAGTTTTAAGAATTATCTAACATGGTTAAACATACAAGAGGTGGTGAAATATAGTTTAAAAATCATAGTTTAAGAAGTTTAAACTAATTAACACACAAACCTCTTAAAGCCTAGTTATTAGACTCAGACTCATTCTGATTACTAGAAATGCTCAGCCAGAGGAAAGCCTCTGACCCTTTATTAATAAAAGAAAAACATAAAATAGTTATAAGAAGTGTAGAATAGCTACATTTCATAGAAATAATACTCATCCCCACACCATTTAGAGATTAAGTCCTCTACTTTATCTGTTTCCCACTCTAATCTTTCATCGTGTTTATGAACCTTGTCATATTTCCATCTAAGATTTAGCTTCTCCAAGGTTAGAAATTCCTCCGAGGACTGTATAACCCAACATTCCTCCCAATAGAAGATCTAGTATACACCGGACTTGGAAGATAAGAATATTTTTATTTTCACTTATTTGTGGTGGGGAGGACTTAGCACCTTCCTCCACATGCACCTTTATCCTTTCACCCTGAACAACATTACTGTAGGAAGGTCGTACCACACCACTATCCTTTTCCTTGTCACTATCCGAGATATCATCCCACTTTCCAAATATTTTCACCTCTTGATAATCATCCTCCGATACACAATCCTATTGGACCTCACTGTTGAAATCAATTATAGCAAGGCATTGTGACCGATCCATTAGGTCCATCACACCTTCCCTAGTTGCAGCACCCATTGGATCAACAAAAATCTGCAAGAGATCACCTTCCTGCCTCACAGCAGCCTCCTTGTCATGAAGCACCTCCTCATTTTCCAGTTCTAGAAATCTATCCCAGTAGAGATCATGATCTCCACTCCCCTATCATCACCATCCTACCCTTCTAGAACACATTCCTCCACGGCCCCCGAGACAAGAACACCCGAGTCCAAAATAGAAACAAGCATCGGCTCTGACTGCAAGGAGTTACAAGCCATATCCTGTAGTTTGATCCCATGGCAAGAATGCCCCACACCCTCAGCCACAATCTGTCCAGAGGTCACCATAATAGCAGCATCATGGATCACCCCATGCAAAAGGACGGGCACCTCTTATTCCTCCACCACTGCATCACCATTACCTCCCACCTGAATGCCCAGCATCTCCTCAGAAGAGTATGCAGTAACCTCAGTAGAACCATTCTCTAAAACATCCTCCACAACACCTGAATTACACCAGTTCAAAGCCCTCTGATCGCCAACCGTAGTGGCCCACTGATCCTTAGAGGAAGTAACCATCTTCAGGGGATATGTACTCCCCTCCGTATTAGACCAGGACTCCACTTCAAGATCATGTTTCATTCTATCCAAAACTTGCATCACCAATGATTCAAGGGTGTCTTCATTGTCTCTACACCATAGGTAAGATCTGGTACAACATCAACCAGGACACCTGCTTCATTGCAAGAGGATCACAGCCAGCTTCCCTACCCAAAAGAACCTTAAGCTCTGATACACACCTCGGATTAAACAGGTGCACTCATGACAACATCTGTACAACCATTTTCCACAACCTCTTGAGCCAGCCTCATGGAATCACAAACAACACCCCCCTCTCCACACTGCTCGTCTATCACCTGCAATCTACCACTCATCTCTCTATTATGGAAAACAACCTCCAGATGGCCTAACCGCTGACATTTCACACAGAACTTCATCCATGACTCAATTACAACCTCTTTCATCCAGTGGAACTCCTTCTCGTCAGTAATCCAAACACAACGCACAGGGGTCCTCGCGACATCAACCTCCACACAAATTCTCGGGAAAATTGGATGAGACACAGAATCCATTCATTGATCAGAACAAAGATATCATCCAACCATGTTACCAATTGCAAAGATAATTGAGGGATTTTGAAAGGAAAGAGGAAGACTGGGGAGGCTTACCCATGTCGTTATCGAAGAGGGGTCACGCTGCATATGAAAATAAAAACTCCATCGGAAAAAAAAGAAGGAACCACCACAACTTCTTAGAGTACTGGACCAAGTGACAATCATATTCTCCTCTTATCCAAAATGAACCATGAGATGTCTTCTATCTAGAAACCTAACGACCGCATGCTCACGAAGATCCCAAGATTTAGAAACGAACTGCGCGAAAGCATCCACCGAGGACCTTTGAGGATGAAAGCGAGCTACCAAAGTGAACTTGCATAGATCCGCAGTGTTGTTGAGCTCCGATGGAAGAAGAGATAGCTGGGGTGTATCCCTAAAGAGACCCGGCACATTCCAGGAGATGGAGATTTTAGGAGAAGGAAGAGAAGGACCACGACAAGAATCCTCCCTCCCAGGAAGTAACAGGCACGAACCTCCCCCCTCCGAGAGGGAGGGGGAGCAGATCCCAATGGCATTGATCTAGGGCATCGTCAACATTCTGATTAAATCAAATTGAAAATCATAATCAGAATGGATCTAATTTATCATAATTTGATTATTGTAAATAGAGTTAATAGGATAAAAAATTATAATATAAATATGAATATGATGAACCACTTTATATTAAATGAAGAAGAATAAAAACTGGTAAAAAAATAAATATAATAGTTATATAATTGTAGGAATGGCTTACAAGTTTTATTCAAAAAATAAAACTTTTAACCTTAATATAAAGGTAGTTAATAACTCTGACTAAAGTTACCCATTATTTTATACTTATAGTAAAGATTGTCTTTCCTTAATATGAAATCCCACAATGTGATGATCGAATTAGCTCTATCTTCCTATACCTGGAATCCCTTAATACAATGATCAGATTTTCACCGTCTTCCTAGCCTCAGAATCCCACAATCTGATATATCATATTCATCGCCTTCCTATCCCAAAAATTCCTAGATTATAATAATGATCAGACATTGATACAATTACAAAAGTTATAAAGGAAACAGCCTGATAATGATTTCTTAAGAATAAAACTCTCTAAAAAATAAAAATACTAAGACTAAGAATTTCATGCTTAGTATTCTTCAGACGAATTGATTGAGAATGTAATCAACCAACCCCAAACTCTTAAAATGACTTAGTATTTGTATTAAATATACCAATGGTCTTATTTCCTAGTTTTTTTCGATAGCCTCAGATAGATAGTTCTTAACATCTCATAATGATCTGTAATAACTGAATGTCTAACATCTCATTGATTAACACTATCACAATGTTAAAGATATTCCTTACATTGGAGACAAGTCTTTGTATTTTGACTATAAACTTTATTTAGTTTGATGGAATTCCTTAACATATTCAATATAATGAACCTTATGAGTATTAATATAATTGTATCAGTACTAGTATTAGTCCAATAGTCAATAATTTTCTCATTATGATAGACATGAAAAAAGTATATCTTTTGGTCTGATGAATATGAGTTCTATTAATCGGACACATACTCATTATGATAATCGTAACAAAGAATAGTAAGTTAATTTTTATAATACATTAGATAGTTTTATAAGTTAAAAGATAATTTTTTATAAAAAACATTATAAAACACAGGAGACAAAAAAGTTAGTAAACATATTTTAATAAAGTGTTTGTGATTTCAAAAACTAAAGGAAAGGAAAATTAATAAGTAAAACTTCTGACTCAACATATACTACCACTTTGACATGAAAAATCATGATTAATTATTAATTCATTATATTTTAAGTTTCAATTTTAATTATTTCATCCAAGGGAAATTAAATTTAAAATTAAAAAGTGGTCAATAATTTTATAAATCAATTTAATTTAATTTGGTTGTATTACTTCTTTATTTTCTTTGATATTCTATGATTATGTGTGTATTGAATTTTGACTATATTATATTGTATATCCATATTTTTTATGTGTATATATAGTTGATACACATAATTGATTCATTGGTTATTTCTCACGTTAATGTTATGTTCATTATAATGATTTATTTGACAATATCATTTTAATCATGATTGTTTATTATTGAATTTACATTGATTGAAATTATTTGAAAATTTTCTAATAAAACTCTTTCATTTTCTCCTCCTACAGTTATTCATGAATTTTTGAAGCACTAGTTTCATTATTATAAAATTATTTTTTCTAAAAAAAATCAAACAAATTTAAATGATTTTTCAAATAGTTTATGAAATATATTTTTACCCATGACTGGCTTTTTTTAAAAATCCCAAGAATCATTATATAGTTTTCCAAACAAGGACCATCTGTATTTCACTGAATACATGAAAATAGTATTTGTTTTAACAGACTTGAAATGAATAAAATTTCCTACCATCATGATCACAGAATTTTATAAAGATAACATTATATTTTTTAAGTGTTATTTTAAAAGAAAAGTATTTTAAAAATATTTTTTGAATCTTCAGTTTTTAGAAAAATATTTTAAAAGGTATGAGTATATTTTCCTCAATAATGTATTTAAATATATTTTTTTGGTATTTCTACTCATCAACAACAAAATTACATCATTTTACTTATAATGTACTAGGGATATATTATATTGATACCATACTTATTCTTTCTATTGTTTTTTATAACAATTTTGACCAAGGAAAGTATTAACATTCACTTTATTGATTCATATTTTTATTCATTAACTTTCTATTGAAATGTTCACTTTCCTATGATCATTGTAAATTAAATTTACCCTAAATGTTCATATTATCTATCATGGATATGTTTGTTTCATAAGCCAAATATCATACCTACATACGATGTGATAAAATGAAATTTATTTGTTTATCTAGGGAAATATTGATAAATATTTATTCTTTATTGAATATAGAAACTTGATAATAAGGAACATTTTCAAAGAATTAAATTAATTATTTGATATATCAGGAATTTTTTTCACATGCAGTGATGGGTGGGGCCTAGTTTAATATATCCCCTTGTTGTATTAGTAGTCTCTTGAGGTGAATAAATAAGCTAGAATTAAATGAGTTTCTATGAATAGTTTTACATTTTATTTTAAAAGGACTTTATAGTAGATATATCATAATTATTAAGATCATGAAATCTAATAATTAATCATTTCCTTCATTAATAGTTCATTTTTTATTATCCATAATATTTTTCCAATGATATTACCCCTATATTCATTTCATTATCAATTATTGATTAAATGGTATGGATTTTTAGTTATTTACCTTTCAATATTGATTATTCCTTTTCTATTCATGATAATCAAGTTATTTAAATGGAATGTGTATTTAGTTATTTACCTTAACATATTGATTATTTCCTATTTATTCATGATATTTTAGTTATTTAAATGGAATGTGTGTTTATTATTTTACCTTTCCATATTGATTCCACCATATCTGTTCTTGAAGTCGTTTTTTTAAATGGAAAGTGTGTTTATTTTTTAACTTCACATGTTGATTATTTGACTTCTAATCATGGTAGTCAAGTTATTGATTAAATGGAATGTCCTTTTGAATTCTTACATTACCATTTTGATTATTTCATATTGATTATTCCTCATTTACACGTGATATATTCCACTTTACATAAATATTAATGAGAATGCAATCTCACCATTTTTTGTTTCCTTTCCCATGAATAAAAGAAGTGTACTATGAATGATATGTATAGATATTCTTGAGGTCATAATAACATTCTGAAAAAAGAAATTATGTTGTAATTTCTTTTATTGAAATGTAATATAGGAATCATATATATATCTACTTCACAATTATGACTAAAATATTTATTCCTTAGCGATGTGATTCCTTATATCTTAAACTAATTTAATAAAGTAGACACCAGTTTTGGGATATTGGGGTTAGGGTCATTAAACTACCTCTATATTCAGGTCTAAAAAAACACAACATCAACATCATCACCCTCTATTTTTTCCTAAGTTTGACATTTTTCTATGATATCTTTAATAACCTCCTCATTGAGGTCCTTATATTACTCAATTTACTCCATATCTATCTCTTACCAATTGTATTCTTGTGAAAGAATGTTATTCTTCTTTAATAAATTAAAATTTTAAATTTTCTTTCCTTTCACAATGCTATATTATTTTTTTCATGGGTACTTAATGATACACTGCATCTAAAAACATCTTGGTACAAAATATGAAGTTGTTCCCAACTATTATATATCTATAGTGTGTTAGTTTATGCTTCCATTTAAACAATATATTTTCCAATAAAATAGTTTTTAAAAAGAAAAATATAAAATCTTCAACCAATATTATATCAATATTATTTTTAACTAATTTCTTCTTCATTGACTTGAGTTTCACTTCTATAGAATTGACTTTTTCATAGGCTCATCGTCACTATTCCTCACATCATTTGAAAAAAAAAATCTATAATGACTATCTAATTAAATATTCTTTGGATCCTTTACCTCAATCATTAAAAAAATTGAATTTATGATAGGTGGAATGCTTCTCATAATTTGTTTTCTAGTTTTTACATAATTTAAGGTTTCTATGAGTCTTTTCATTCCCTCTAAATTTATATTATCCCAATCAAATATTGCATCAAAAACGTATTTTGGGTTCATCCACAAATATTTATATATGTACCATCAAACCTTAACCCATTCTTCATATACCTTGTGTAACATTTATCAATGATAATAAACTTATCTCATATGTAATATAAGGGTTTAGATGATATCATCTTCATTTATATTTCATAGGATAAAGAAACCACAAAATAATTTATTCCTCTGGATTAAATATCCAATTACTTAAAATAGTTTTCTAATTGATATCAACCAAACATATTAACTATAATTACATAAAAGGGATGTGTGTACACATCCATGCCAAATGATTAGATATAGTTTTTCATCTAAATCTTCTATAACTGAAAATTATATTTATCAAAGACAATTATTCCTTAGTTGTTCACTTTAAAACGATACAAAGTAGATTCAAACAGTTCATTTTTTATACCACTTTATAGTCTCATATAAGGAAATATTTCTGTTACCCAGATTCTTCATGGTTTTCATTTCTCTCATTTTTTTGTTATAACTGTTCAATCTTAGTATAAAGAAAAATAGAAATTTTCCTATACAAAACTTTCATGGAAAAAAATATGATTGTTAGTTTATTCATGAAAGTGGTGTTTACTCTTTATAATAGTTTCTATAATTTTCTAATCTAGTGAAATTATTAGGAATATTTAATATTTATTTTAAATAATAAATATTTCTCCCATGTGTTCAAATGATTTTATATAATAAATCTATTTTTATATAGAATTTTATTAATATGATTTTTTCTAAAATGAATTATTTTTATAGGATAGGTGTTATTTATAGAGTTGGGTATCAGACCCTGGATAGTGTATTTTTTGTTTTTAATCTGATTTCCAATTATTTTAAGCCTTAAGCTAATTATATTTATAGATGTGTTTTATAACCTCTTACATGGTAATGACCCACATCACTAAGGAGTAGCCATAGAGGAAATTCTTCTAATTCTTCGCAAGTTGAAAAATTATTTGATATTATAATGACATGGATGATCATATATCCGGATGATATTGTTGGAGTTGTAGTGTTTATACCTTAATGTAAGAAAATTTTATTTTTTATAGAAATTTTATTTTATGGGACTTGATAGTATTTTTCCAAAATATTGAATAAAAGAGTTATTAATTTTAAATTATTGATAATAATTTCGAATATTCAAAAACATATTTAGTCAATGGATTCGCAATAATAATACAAATGGAAATCTATTCCATTATGAGAACCAAATTTGAGGAAGATTTGTTTCCCTAAATATAAAATTATTTCATTGTATTTAAGTTTTTCATTGAATTGTATTTATTAATAATTATTAATATAGAAAAACCATGAATCAAGAATAAATTGAACAATAAAGTTATATTTTTATGATATCATTTTTATTTTAAGAATAATTTGAGTGAAAATTATTTATTTGGAAAATATTTATTTTATCCCATTTACAATTTATTTCCTATGATGTTTGATATTGAGTTTCTTTAGGTTGATAATAATGTTATAATTTTTAAAATTATTATTTTATTTTAAACATATTCTCATATAATAATATGGATTAAATATACAAAAAAAATATTCTCATTAATGTATTTTATTAATGGTTTTTGTTAAACTATTATGAAATAATAATGAATAATGAAAAATAATTTTCATTGATATCCTTGAACTATATTTTTTTTATGAAGTGTTTCGATGGGATGTAAAAAATACAAAATATTGTGGAAAATGAATATAAATATAATTTTCCTAGAATCTCTCAATCCATTTTCAATGGATATAAAATTAAGAACAAGAGTGACAGACAATATAATTGATAATCTATCCTATCAAAGGTTTTAACATGAATCTTATCATTACACTAAGAATTAGTAAAATGATACCTTCCATTAATGGTACCCATAGATAATTGGTATCACTAGACACTCACGTAAGATCTCATTCAACCTCATAGCTAGATAAAATCATATTTGATGGTTGTGGGAAAAAAATCAGGAATCCCGTAAAAATATAATCGAACATGTATTATGAGGATAGAACCAACTTATAAATGTATCATGGAACACTAAACATTAAACCAATATAAATATTAATGTTTGATAAATTTTCTATACATTTTAACCCATTAAAACAATTTGTTTTTATCCCCAAATATTTTTTGTTGCATAAATTTTTCTAATGATCACACACCTCAAATTAATCATAATTGGATAAATATAAAAATATGATAGATGTTGGGATGGAAGGATGAGGTAACCAATTCACTACCACATGTAATAATAATTAAATAAACATTCACTATAGAATAGTTAATTTCACAATTTTGTGGTGAACTCTATCACAAACCATGATATAGACTATGCCATGGCCATTCTTGTTTTAGTCCATCAACAAAAACTTGATCACTTTCACTAAAATCCATATATATGTCATACACTTTCACTTTATGACACATAATATACACCAACTCAGGAAAAAACTTCCTAAAATATTTTTTCATGTTTCATAAAGTCCTTTAATAAAATTACCAATAATTTTCACCATATATTAAATCATGTGTAACAACTTGTGAAAATTTTTCTAGAAATTCTTACAGACATCCATCAAAAAGCATTTAATGTGGCTATAGAAGATTAAAAAACTTAATCCTCATTTACATAACCACATAATATAACACCATGGGTCATTATAGAATTGGAAAAATGAATTCTCAAATTCATAAATGTAAATGCATAGTGTTTTTAGAAATGTATTAGTGGTGAAAAATATTTAATAGAAATTGAAATGATCTATTTGAAACATATATATCTCCATACCTATATCCACTAATTGTATCATATACATGAATATATTTTCATATGACCCCCTTGTTTAGGAAATCAGGTACTCATGGGTCTTGATATTTTTAAATCCCATATATCCTACTCATGTGATCGTCATTCTCTAAATATAGAGCGGACAAGTTGATAAAAACAACACAAGTCATTAACCCTTATAAATGAACACATAACATTTACCTATTCTAATGTATAATAAATTCATATACCTTATCTATATATGGTCATACACTCCTTTAGTATTTCTCAATCAAGTCACTAGACTTCATACTCATCATACAGTTAGAAAAATCCCATCTTTATTAGGTTTTGGCTGATTAAATGATCAACAACATAGAAAAAACCCATGATATTATAATCCCCAAGTATATAATAATAGAGGTATAAATGTATGGAGGTTCATGTGAAAGATATCACACCAACCTCAAGTATAGGTATTTAATATGAAACATTTACCTCTAGATTACCAAATACATAGTGTATGAGACTCCATGTTTCATATACTTAGTGATTCATCCAACACTAAATATTCTTTTCTCTCGTGATAATATAATATATCTTGATATAATAATTCCACCCACATTGACCATAACATTTCATTAGTAACAATGATATTTCATATTAAATGTATGTTAGAGATAACTAAAAGCTATACATTAATAGGATAATTATCATTTCACTCCATAATATATAAATATATATTTAACTAATATGAATAAATAATAAAGTGTATATTTCATTTATGTGAAACATGATACATTTTATATTCATAAACACAGTTATCAATACATAAAAAAACCATATATAACACATGTATAATCATATAACATATTACAAAATGGTAGTTTGGCCTTATGTTTGCAACAATTTTAGGACTTATTAAACTCATTACATCTATATGTAATTATTACAATAACTTTGTGTGTCAATCTAATAAAACACTCCCAATAAACTCTTTATGCGAGTACCATTTATAAAGAAATCGTGTTTGAATAATTATGATGTATAGTAATTGTATTCATAATTTTTAACACTTCTAAATAGAATTAGAACTACTTTACTCTAGAACATGAAATGTTTTGATATTTTTAACTTAGATAGTATACAAAGAACTATTTCAATGTTTATCATCAATTTCTATCAAAAAAAATATTCCTACAAAAAATTTACATAATAACATTTTTTATAGCCAATATAACTCTTTAAATTAATCCTTACCAATACATTTTAATCACCATTCTGATAACAAGTGATATTCCCCTTATTACAGTAACTAAATAAAACTCTTTAAAATTATAATGACCATCATACCCTAAATTATTTTATGATATTAATTGATATTCATGAGGAATGATAACTTGTATAATCTTTTATTTAGTAACATTTAACTTCTATAAGTCTAAAATAAACTCACAATAGCCTATTATATGTTATTTTCTAAGTGTAATATCATTCTATGATATATAAACTCGTATTTTTAGGAAATAACACTTATAATATTTAGTGAAAATACTAAAAAAATAAACTATTGTTTCCATATCATATATATTGTTCTATGTTTTTAGAGAAACATTATGAAAATTCTATTTTATACATTAATATAATCCACTGATGGAGGTGGACAAGAAATGAAGAGTCGATGGAGTAAGATACACGAGATTTTCTGATGGCGGATTGTGGGATTATGAGGAGTTTATAGTGGTGGGTGATAGTGATCTAATGGTACAAGAAGAACTATAGAGACGCCAAGATAAAAGTGATGGAGGTTTTTGATAGCGCTAAAATTCACATTCATAGAAGTATGGTGTTTCAATACTGGCACTGTTGTATGGGTTATGAGGTGATTATGGGATGCATAGGTTGTGGAAGAGGTTGGGATGTAATAGTAATTGGCTAATCCAAGGCTTTCAAGCTAGTTTAGGCATTATAAATCATGTGTGTTTAGTGTGTTTCATAGGTAATTAGTTCCTATAATCCTATTGGCTATTTTATGGGTTCCCCTCTACCCAAAAATTGAGGGGTTTCTTGTATTTTATAAAAAATTTAGGTTTTTCATCCTTCCTATTAAAATAATAACACTTATTTACCAAAAATATTATCTTATCATATAATAAATAAGATAAAAATACACATAATTTATACTAAATCATATCAATAAGACTGACTCTTTTTTATTTCAAACATTAAAAATGGGGTCCTTTTAAATAGAATATAAATAAAAACATTATATTTACTTATTATTTCCATGATTTTTAACTCTTGTATATTTAAAATAGTTTTAAAATATAAAATTGGAATCTTATACCATCTAATATCAAAGAAATAATTTCTAAAATAGTAATACAAGACTTGGAAATTCCATTGGGTTTCTATACTCTTTTAGTTATACCTTATATCATATATAAAAAATTTCATTCCTAACATTAACCCTTCATGTTTCAATGACCTTGAATGTCTATTGGAAGAAACATTTTTGGGATTTATAACTAGTTTTTCTTCTTCTAATTTTAACTTTTACCCACTCAAACATTTAACACATCGTTACAACCTATACATTATATACCATGGTTCATCTTTCTGTGATAATTTTTAAAATTTGGAATAATAATTTCCTAAAATCATTCATATTTTTTGAATATTTTCCAATTAGGATTCAAAAATGAATTATTTATCTAGATCAAGACTTGAAGGAAACCTTCAGTCTCATAGAGTCCTTAACATAATGAATCACATTAAGTATATGAAGGGTGAAAATTATTATTTTGTTTTTATTTTATATAATTCCATTAAACCATAAATTAAATCATTATATACTTTAATAAATTTATAAAGTTAAGTTTTGAACAACATAAAAAGATGGTTACTCAGAATGGTAATGCTCAAACATGTATAATTTCTCATCCTTCTTAAGAATGATCCATAAGTTTCAATATAAGTCTATTAATATACTAAATTTAACCTTGTCCTTTATAAATTATTTATCTTAATGTGGCATCTTCTAATTTTTATGACACCTAGATCTAAAAAAATTATCAGATGAGTATCATGTTTTATATTTATTTCATAATGGGATTTATGAAATGTTTTCCCAATAAAATTATGAACCCCTTAAAATTAATCATGTTCATTAATGGGAAAAGATAAATATTTCATCATGAAATACACTGGTTGTAAAAATAAATAATCCATGACTGTATCTGGTAGACAATCATGTCATTCATATCATATATTTCTCTTGGATTGTTGATTGGATAACTCTTTTATTAATTATATCATATAGATTTACTCAATATTATTAATCTAGAATCCTACTATTTGTATTTTTCTAACTAACTACAACCTAAATAATATTCCATTAAAAAATCACCAATTTGATAGGGTAACCTCATAAATTTCCTTCGATGAATAAGATAATCCATGGGAACCTAATGATTAGAGCAACCTAAACTGAATGATTAAGGTCTTTAATAGTGTTTCATTTGATAGAATATAACATGTAATATTCTAAAGGGGGTATAATCTCGCCATATTTTATCATGTTTTCCAATTACAATTATTCATGCTTCTAATTACTTAGTTTGGAATCCCTATTACTTCCACCAAATCAATATGTTTAAAATATATTTGGGTGTATCTCTTTATAATACTCATAACATGTGTATCTAACCAAAATTAATACCGAACTATAATAATTCCTATATAAATTGATCTAATTCATATGTTTTATAAGACCATTTCATGTAAAGGATTATAATTATACAAAATAAAAAGCAACCACAAGAATAATTTGTTGGAAATAGTTAGCCAACTCCCGCTTTTCTAAAAATAAAATAAGCCTCTATGGTGGGCAGTAGTTCGACCAAAAGTACTCATACCTTGGGATACATTATCAAGGAGATATATATTTTCCTCTATAATTATAAAACTAAATTTTTCTAGAAAATATAATAATCTTCTTCATTTAGGTTCATAACCTAAAAGCAAGGAAAAATCAAGGTAGGAGAAAACTAAAACAATTTTCATACCTATAAAGTAGCTACTTAAATGAATTTATTGGAATTTAGAAGTAGATTACCACATGGAAAAATTGAATATATCCATTCCAAATATAAAACTATACATCACTAAATAAACCATGTAATAAATTAATTAATTTAATATTAATATATTTAAACATGACCTAAAACATTTATGAATAAAATGTAAATAAATTATAAACATTTTATAATTTAGGGAAATAAAAACTTGAAAAATTTATATTTATCCAATATAAATAATTCACATTATCGGTTAGATCATTTTAACATTAAATAATTTATATTCTACAACATGAGTTTTTTTTTGAAAAATTCTATTTGAGAAAAAAAATTAAAAAAAATTTGAAAAAATAAATATCTCACATTGAATTTTATTTAGACCATTGATCGTATAAATAACCAAAACTCCGACAATAATGGATTTAATAAATTTCACAAATAAATATTAATATAAATAATTAACCATGGTGTAATTAATATTTTTTTATTCTCTTGACATGTTATGTTCTGTGACCATTTCAGTGGATATTTTGGGTTATCTATAGGATATTTCAAGTTATAGAAATTTTGGAATTCACCATTTATCCCATACATTATTGTGAGAATTTGATTTTTGGGAGGACTTACAAAGTAAAAAAATTTCTTGTCCTATTTCAAGTTTAAACCTTTTTTGAAGGACAACCAATCAAAGATATCTATTCACCATGATTTTGAGTATAACACTAAATTGATTCATTTTTCAGTACTTTACATGATTTCTGAAATAGTTGTTTAGCTTCTTTTATATCATAGTATTATAAATTTATAAGACAAATCAAATTTTTCATAACTCTTATTTTATGTTATTTTAATTTATAGGACTAAAATCCACTTTTTAAAGGAGTTATACTATGGCTTTCACGAAACACTTTTTTTAGTTTTCATTAACCCATAGTTCAAAAAAAACAGTAATAGTTTTACTCTGATGCCATAAAATATTTTTAATGGGTTGTTTAACACCATAAATGTGGTGGAAGAACAACTATAAAACTCCATTAATCCCATAATTTATCTTCCATTTTTGAATGAGATTAAACAATGTAATAGAATAGAATACCGTATAAAATTTAAATTATCCTCTTGAAGCATTTAATAGGTGTTTATTCAAGATCATTGAGAAGTAGAAAAATGACTCAATCCTTTGATGATTTATATAGATCGTAGAAACCACCTATTACTCAGATAACATCTCTCTCAATACCATGATCTTCTAGAACATTATCTAAAAATGGGAGTGAACAAGAGCTATGAGAGAATCGACTTGATGTGGTTCTTTTTAAGTGTCTCGACACAATAGAATCAAACACATATTATGAGGATCAAATTAGATTCTATAGGTATCAAATTACTCCAAATATTTAGAAAATATAAATATAAACATTTCATAAAGATTCCATACATTTAAACCCATTGAAATATTTTAGTTTGTTCCCCATAAATTGATTTATTACTTGAAAAATTTTTAATTGTGTTTAAACTCATATTATTCATCATCATAGGATGAATAACCAAAGATGATAGATTTTGGGAAATAAGACTTAATGAACTAGTGAATTATATATTGAATAATAAATCTATATATTGTGCCTAGTACATAGTGAATTCCATTAAACCATTGTTGTAATGACCCATAATTTTAGTAATTACTTATCCTTAATTAAATATGATGGGAATATCTTGTCTTGCACACAACACTGGACCAAAAAAATATGTTACATTAATACATTTATTAAATATAAAAATTATATATTATCTGTTCAGTTTATTGGTATCACAATAAGTAACCACTTTATAAAAACTATATAAAATGGGTATAATAAAACAAATGTCGTTTTATACAATAAAGATATATTTTTCTTAAAATATTTTTTATATGTTATGCCCTATTATATTAAAATTAATACTTATAGCTTTAAAAATTTGAATTAGAAAAAATTATTTGAATATTTTTAATCATCATGATCATGTTAAGTAATATGTTTAACCATTTTTTATACATAATATTATGTTTCCATTGAAAAAAAGTTATTTTTTAAAGAATGGTACCTTCTTAAATATTGTTTAATTTTATTAAATTTATGGATCAATATTAAATTTAGAATTTAATATGACTTATAAATATATATATAAAAATTAATAAACACAATTTTAATTAGTAATAAATGTTTAATATGATTAAAACACTAAATGATTAAAATAAATTTTTTCTACAAAAATGTTTCTCAACACATTATATGTTACAATTTAAATGTTAATTTTATAATAAATATAAATTGAATTAGTTTAAATGGATCCAATATTCTAATTCATCATGTTTATATTTTCAGATAAGGTACATACTATATTTTTGTGATAAAATTATTGTTATTATTAATTTTTATTCAATTATTATATGGATAAAAATTGTTAAATAAAGTATCTAGAATTTTTAATAAGTAGAAATTCACTTACACCATCTAGAAATCTGTGTTAGGTATTAAAGTCTTACACACATGTCACTCCTATCATTTCATCACGTAACTCAGCAATCTAACCTAACACTAATTTTATTCAATTCTTACCAATTACCTAACATTTGTTTTAATGGAAAATCCCCAAAATTTGGCAAATAAAAGGAGATCACTCTCACCCATTATCACATTACTCTAAACCCTAAAGTACTTAACCACAAATTTCCCTTCCCTACCCCTCTCTAATTATCTCCCTTGTATTTTATATGTTCTATAGAGTTCTTCTAATCATTAAAAATCTACATAGCATGGTAAGGGTTTCCATCCACCTCCTTTTTATTCAATCACTTATTTGTTATAATAACTTTTGATTTCTAAAAGATTATGATTTCAAATGATCACAATTGATCCATTTTAGTCTCAATTACACACTATAAATGGGATTATATCTTTATCTCTCATTAATAAATTTCATAATCCCATTTCTATAGTCTCTAGGCTTCAAAAAATCATTCCTTGATTTTTTATCTTCGGGTTCTGAGTACTCAACTATAATATAATTCAAGGTTATCCATAGAAATGATCTTAATAAATTTTATATACAAGAAAATGGTTCTGAAATAGTTTACTAAGACATTTATGTTTTTTTAATAAGAGTTTATAGTGTGATCAACTAAGCATGAATTCATAGAAAGTGTTACATCAACTCAATTTTCATATTATTAGGTTATATTATTTCTTAAATTAATATACCTTTCATGATTTATTTGATCCTATCATTCCCATAATTTATTTTTTATTTACTTGTTTCTGGGGGAAATTACTACTCATTATCGATAAATAATACTTTTAGCAATTTTTTTCTAAAATAAAAGAATACCATTTTCAAGAATAAATCACATTCTTATCAATGAATCTTTTTATCCACGAGCATATTTTCATTCCCTCAAATATTCTCCTCTATTTTTTGGAAATATAATATATACTATTTTATTTGATTATAATAATTAAATTTAGCTATTTTCAAAATTAATGATTAATACTTCTTTTACGATGTGGGTTTTCAAATAATGGTATTTCAATATATTAAAGAAAAGGGTTTTCAAACCTTTCAATATTGAAGGTTTTATCATCCACTCTATATTTTTGATAAATTTTTTATATTTTCAAGGA
Organism: Viscum album; assembly: GCA_963277665.1. Lineage (NCBI taxonomy): Eukaryota > Viridiplantae > Streptophyta > Magnoliopsida > Santalales > Viscaceae > Viscum > Viscum album. The sequence continues at coordinate 445,459,537 of OY728137.1, read as the reverse complement.
TATTTTTTTTCTGTAAATTATTATTATATGGATTTTAAAATTCATCTCTTTACCTCCAATAAAATTGAATGTAATTTGAACTTCATTTTTTAAAAATGTGTTAAAGGCTTTGTGACCAAATTTTTATTTTCACTTATATTTTTTATATATGGTTTATATCTCATGAAGTGATTATTATATCGTCCTAAATATTATATAATGATATAATTCCTTTTGTAAATTTTTTTTTTATCTTATGATCTTTTTTTATGTGTTGTTTTTTTGAATTTTCTGAAACCCATATTTTATGTTGGTTCATTAAGATAATATTATGATTGAATTTAAGTGGAACACATTTGTATGAATGATTATGTGTGGTGTCTGATTTCACCCTAATCATAATTGGTTTAATCTTATATCTCATGATATATTCATGACTCAACATAATTATTTTGTTCACACATCCTTGGGAATTATGGGTTTGCTCATATTTTCATATGTGAACATAATAATTTTGTTCACATTAACATAGGAATAATAATTTTTCTCAAAAATATTTTCCTATTTTTATGGTTTTTTAGCATTTCTATATATTTTATAATCTTCTTAATAAATTTAAAGGTTAATTGAATTTCCATGAAATGCCTTATTTTCATTATTTCACCTTATATTTAATGTATTTCTCACTTTTAATTCATGCTCACATATTATTTTATTAATGATATGTGTTTTTAGCCATGCCATATATTTTATACTTCAATAAGGATATATTTTAGATCTTATATTATTGTATCATGTCTTTGGATTATAATTTATGGTATTTTGATTTTTTATTAGTATATTTATGTCTACCTCATGTTCTCCTTAATCATTTTGATTTTATGAATTTGGATATCTCTTTCCCTTACGGAGTATCCTATATCACCCCTTTATTATATTTCTATTCACTTGGTTATGAATATGATTATATCATAATAGTTTTCTAGAAATTTTATATAGGATCGTGATTATAGGTAAATTTTTAAAGGTGTTTTAAAATAATATGTTTATGTATAAAATCTCTAACACACTAAACCATTAGGTTCTTGGGTTCTTTGACTGATTATGAGATGTAATAATTAAATCATGATATTTATTTATAATTTTTAATATGTTTATCATGGTTTTACTTAGTTAGTATTAGAGAATGGTTTAGTTATTTTAGATATTAGTATATAGAACATTGGAAAAACTAAGTAAAAATATAAGATATTGTTGTATGTAAATGATAATATCCAGATGTTTTGGTAAATTAGAAATTATGTGGTTCTCCTAGTGATTAAATACTAGTATGGATAATAAAAGATAGTGTAGTCTCCATATTAACATACCTAGTTGTAATAACCCTGAAGAGTTTGTGTTGGTTATTTACTTAACTTTGACATGACATACAACAAATAGGCTTAACTGTACTCCCAATTTTAAACTCTCAAGTGATATTGTTTGGTAAATTACATTACCTTTACAATACATTATAAAGGATTCGAATATATATAATTATGTTCATACAGAAATTAACCATTGATAAATAATACTGAAACCTAGATATTCATAGGCTAATGTATTAATATCATTTATAAAATCCTTCTTCTAAGTTTAAAGTTTCTTTTTTATGTATATTAAGTAATTTAAATATACCCATTCCCAAATATCATTTAGTCTTGGTAATGGTGGTAACCTAAAAACACCGAGTTAATAATTGGTGAAATGGATAATGCGTTGACTATCCAAATGAGAAAACTAATGAGATTGGGGATGTTATGAAAAAACTTTTGGAAATGCTCCCCCAACTATATCATATTGTGGGAAACAACCCAAATTATGTAGACATACCAGATGGACCAAGGAGGGAGAAAATAACTATTGATCCATTTATGATTCAATGTCCACCTTCTTTTAGTGGGTCTTATTATCCACTCATTACTGAGTAGTAGTTCAATGTAATAGAAATGATATTTCTCATTCTCAAGTGATTAAACCATGGGATAATCATTTTTTAGTTATCATTTAGATATAGATTCTATACAGTGCTGGAATCTCATTAATAATGACATTAAAAATAATTATGTAGACTATATGGAATTGGAAGAGTTTAATAATATATTTTACACTAACTATTTCCCCTATACTATATAGAAAAATTAAGTGGTAATTCATGGAATCAAAAAAATAGAGAATGAATATATTGGATTAGATAATGAAAATTACATAATACCTTCAAGGTATGCCTCCTATATTATATATATACTGACAGGAAAATAAATTGATTATTTATTGTATTAAATCCTACACTTTTAAGGGTGTTAGAACTAATAAACTTCAGTAGATATGAATAGATATTTTAATGCTATCCTCAGGTAAATGTGGAAACTAAAATCTCTTAATGTTTTGGAGAAGTGAAAAGGAAAGAGGAATATAATGGAAGAACCAATGATGAGACATATGGTGGGAAGAAATTATTGTTTCATTAATGTAATAAATTTGGTATAAATCACCTGAGTAATTACATCAAGGTATAAGGGAAAAAATTTATGTGTGGACTGTAGGTTACTAAGCCCACAACTATTAAACTCAATCTAATAGGTTGATTAATGAAAAAAAATATAATAAGGTCCCTTCTAATGATCCACCCACAATACATTACTTCAAGTTAAAATAGTTTGATCATGATGAAAATAAATTACTCAAACCCTATTCCAATGAAGAAAATATTCCCTAGAAATCTCCCAAACTAAGAGTACATGGAAAGGAATTCGTGATCACTACTATTGAGGTAGATCATGATAATGAAGTGATGCTAGGTACACTTTATCTATTTTCTAAATATAATAATACCATATTTAATTCTAGTTCATCGAATTAATTTATATCATATATGTATTCTTATATTTTAGAGTCACCACCCCAAACAATGGATATTGAACTTTCAGTGAAAACCCAGGGTCGAAGAATGATCACATCAAAAATTTATAAATTTCCTCCATGGGAGGATACTTCTCCAAGATATAATTCTTATTATTTTTGTTTAATCTAAAATAATATTGTGTATGGATTGGATTTTCGTATAAAAATAAAATATCAACTGATGATATATTAAGGTCGAATTTGATATCCCAAATCATCATATTATCATGTATTAATGAAGGAATGATTATGGACTACCTGTCAAATAAAATTCTATAATATGGGTTATGATACCTAATAATTAGCTTATATTGACATAAATTATTGGGATGGAAGTCAAGATTGATTATATTCCAATTGTAAAGGAATATACTAATATATTTCTAGATGATCTATCTGGTCCTCCCCTAAATCATGAGGTTTAGTTTTAAATTAAATTCCAATCTTGATCATTTCCTATTTCAAATTGTTTATATAGAATGTCTCCCATTGAATTATAGGGGTTAATAAATAAATTGGAAGATAATTTAGACAAGGATTTTATACTTCCTAGTGTTTCATCTTCGGGTTGACAAGTCATGTTTTTCAAAAATAAAGAAAGATAAATTCATATTTTCATTGATTATCACGAGATTACTAAAATCACAATAAAAAGTATCATCCACCCCATATTGATTATATATTAGATCAAATAATAGGATCTTGATACTTCTTAAATATTTACCTTTGATATAGATATCATTAGTTAATGGTTAAAAGAGAGGATATTTTCAATACATCTTTTTCTATGAGGTTTGGAAACTATGAATTTATAGTGATGCCCTTTGGCCTTAAAATTTCTCCTTCCATATTTGTGGGTCTAATTAATATAGTCTTCCAATACTACCTTGATCGATTTGTGGTATTATTTTTATACCATATTCTATATAATTGAAGTGAAAGTAATAGCTTGAGGATCTTTTATGTATTGTGTTAAAGTCCTCAATAAAGGTAAAATTATATTCTAAATTTTGAAAGTGTGATTTATAGTTAAAGAAAATATCATTTTTAGTCACGTAACCACAAGAAAGGGAATATAATTAGATCTATAAAATATGTAATTTATCAAGAAATAGCCTAGATTGATAACTATAATTGAGATTCATATTTTTCGTTGGTTAAAATCATATTATTGATTCATTGTGAGAAATTTTTCATAGCTTTCTATTCTACTTCAATGTTGACACAAAAGTGAGTAGTGTTACTTTAGATAGAGTAATGAAAATAAATTTTTTGGAACTAAATAGAATGTTGATCACCACACCTATACATATAGTGCTGTGTATTGGGGAAAGGATTTTAATATATAATTATTATTTGACAAATATTTTTGTATTCTTATTCATACTAAATGATAAGGTAATTTCTTATGATTGTCACTAATAAAATAGTAATTAGAAAAATTACCCAATGTATGATTTAGATATTTCAAGAGTGATATTTTCATTAAATATTATTGTACATTATGTATATGGAGAAAATTGTGATATACATACTTATAATAAGATCATATAATGTATATTTACACATAAGTAATTGAATATGTTCCAAATGAGATAGTTATAATTGATAAAATATTATAACTTCTCAATACACTTCCATTTGGGGTAGGGAAATAATGTGAATGATTATTTGAGTAGGAAATACCTTGACAAGTTATCCATTATGTAGAATAAGAAAGACCCAATACTCATGGATTTACAAAGTATAAATATTGAAGTCATAATGGGAAGGGATAAATCATGTCTTATCTAACTAATGGATCAACCATCCATTCAGGCAATGATCAAAAAAACCTAGCAAGTTTATGTAGAGATAAATAAAGGGTGGAGAATATTACAGAGTTCTTCCTTGATAAGGATAGATTTATAAGGTTCAGAACCAAGATATATGTTCCCTAAAATTTATAATTAAAGAAGGAATGTTTGGAGGATTCACATAGATAATCCTTCTATATGAATCATGAAACCACAATGAGGTATAATGATCTAAAAAACATCCAATGTAATAACATGAAGAGTAAAATCATGGAGTATATACCTCTATGTATGGTATGTGATAAATTTAATATTGAATAAGAGTAGTCTAGGGGTATATTGAAACAATTACCAATTCTAGAATGAAAATAGGAAAACATCACCATGGATTTCATCACAGGACTCCCCAAAATTTCTAAAGGACGTAATTATATTTTGGTTCTAGTTGACCGCCTTGCAAAGGCATAAAATTTTATTCCAATTAAAGAATATTTCTCCCCTGACCAACTATCTAAGATATACATAAGGTAAGTGGTGATACTGCATGGAGTACCACTATCCATTATATATAATTGGTATTTGAGGTTCACCTAGAGGTTTTGGAGAGGTATATATAACAAATTTGAGACATATATGAGTTTTATAACTTCTTATAATCCTAAGAAATATGATCACTTTGAAAGAAAAATAAAAACTCTAAATTATATGGTGAGATATTGTTCGTTGGATTTCCAAGGGTGTTGGGATCAACACCTCCCCTTGGTAGATTTAACATATCACGAAATTTTCCTTTCCAACTTTCAAGTAGAAATACATGAGGGTTTTTATGGGAAGATGTGTAGGAATATAACATAATAGGATTAATATAGAGATAATAACCTAATAGGTCTGGAACTTATCCATAAAATAACAGGTAAGGTTCACATTATTCAATGACTTATGAAAACGGCACAAATCTAATAGATGAGTAATGTAGATAATTGAGGATAAGATCTAGATTTTAATGTTAGCGAAAATGTTTTCCTTTTAATATATCTATAGAGGAGAGTAATGATATTTGAGAAAAAAGGTATGTTGACCTCTAATAAAATCATTCACTTCGATATCCAAGGTCATTCATGGGTTGAAGACTATCACTTAACACTCTATTCACTCCCCTCTTATGTTCATGATGTGCTCCAGGTTTCTTTTTTGAGGAATTTTATACTAGAACCATAACATATATTTATATTAGATATCATGAAACTGAACATGACCTTTCATATGATGAAAAACCTATGGAAATATTGGATTGAAGAAATAAGGTTATCAATAACATGACCACCCATATAGACCAAAATATGTGGTAGAATCAAAAATTAGGGGAGAATACTTGTGAACTAGAGTATGTGATGACAAATAAGTATCATCACATTTTCCCCTCATTTTAATAAAACATCAAAAAAAATATTCTACTTAAGGGGGTAGAATTAAATGACCCATGAATTTAGTAATTATTTTTCCTTGACTAAATACCATTTGAGTGGCATGTCTTTCATGAAACACTGAACTAATATACAAAGTGAAATTACCAAAGAGAAATTATTAAATTTTACCATCATATTATCATTTTTAAATTTTTAAGTATTACTAGAAGTGACCAATTTATAAAAAATATAAAAAAAGGATATAAAAAATTCATTTGGTGGTCAGAAAATATAAGTTTCTTAAAATAATTTTTTATGCGTTATGAGATATTATATTGAAATTAATTTTTACCGCTATTAGAAAATGAATTAGATAAAATTAATTTAATATATTTAATCTCCATTATCAATTTATGTAATGTGGTCAATCTCCTTTTAGGCGTAATATTTTCATTCCAGGTTTATTTTCAGTTACCATGATTAAATGGTTGTTTTTTAAAGAATGACACCTTCCTAAATATTTAATATTTTATCATAAAATAATTAGATGTATTTGAAATTAAGACTCTAAATATATATCTGAAAATATATATAAATTAATTATTACTCATATAATTGATAATAAATGTTTAATATGATTAATAACACATAATGGTTAATCTGAAAAGTTTCTATAAAATAGCTCTTCAACAGATTTTATATTGTAATATAAATTTAATATTCCCATACATATAAATTTAAATAGTATTAATGGATCCAAAAATCATATTTCAAATTTTTAAATTAGTTATGAAGTTTCATATTATATTTTTAGTAATAAAATAACTATTATGATTACTTTTTAATGAAGATTAATAAGGGTTAAAATGGGTAAACAAAGTAGATCCAATTTGTATTAATTAAAAGGACACATACACCTTCTAGAAAGAATTTTTAGGAATTAAATTTTTACCCACATGTCTCACCTAAAATTTCTTCACAAAATTCACCTAAATTATAAATTCACCAAACACCCATGAGACTCCATTCTTACACCTTACCTAACTTTAGTTTCAATGGAAAATACCATCTTCTCACATATAAACAGATCTCAGTCCCACACATTACCTCATAACTATCCAACTCAAAATCCTTGATCATGAATTTACCATCCCTATTACACTGTAAATATCTCCCAAAGAGATCTTAAGGTTCTAATGTATCCTCCCATGTTTTAAAAAGTTACTATGTAGAATAATATTTTTCCACCTCAAAATTTTGATTCAAGTACTGATTTTTTATAATCCCTTTTCATTTCCATATAATTATTATTTCATATGTTTATAATAAATCCTTTATTGTCATAATAATTCAATATTGATGATATATTATATTTATTTTTCATTAATCTATTTCATCATCCCTTTTTTATAGTCATCATTCTACCAAAATCATTCATTGATTTTCCATTTCCAAATTGTGAATACCCAATTATACTATAATTAAAGGATATACATATAAATGAAGTTTATAAAATATTATGAATATGAAAAATTTTCATAAATATGTGACTAATGTATTTATTTTTGTTATACATGTTGTTAGAGTGTGATCAACTATGTGATAAATTAAGATAAGTGTTTCATAAACTCAATTTCTGATTCAATGGGTCATAACCTTTCATACCTGAATATAATTTTCATGATTTCTTTGATCCTACCATTACCATATTTTATTTGGTATTTATTTTTCCTCCAGATAAATTACATCTCATTATTAATATCCAATTCTTTGAAAAACAATCCAAAATAAAAGTGTATGATTAGTAATAATCGATCTCATTCTTACCAATGAATATTTTCATAAATGATAATATTTTCCCTCCTACCAATAGTATATTCCCATTTTGGTAAAGATAATATGAATTATTTTATTTCAATCTCATAATTATATTTTCTCCTTTTCAAAATAAAATTTTAGTACTTATTTTATTATGTAGGTTATCAAAAAAAGGTATTTCAAAATATTAAATAAAAGGGTTTTCTTTCATTTCAAAATTGAATATTTGGTCATCCATAACAAATTTTTTATAACCATTATATATTTTCATGGATAAATTATTTAGAACTTTTTATAATATGGATTTTAAAATTATTCTGTTTCCCTCCTCAAAAATTCTTTTGAAATTTATTTTTACTTCATATTTTATAACGTTGTTTCAATGGTTTTCTGAAAACATTTCTATTTTAACTTCTATTTTTCCTCCATGTTTTATCTCTAATGAAGTGATTATTTGATAATAATATATATTATATTATTATATGATTCATTTTGGAGATTTATATTTTTCCATATATTCTGATCTTTTATGTTTTTGTTATGTGAATTTTTTATAAAGTTAAATAAACATGTTCTTTTTCCATGGGTTCATTAAGGTATGATTATGGTTTATTCTATATGGAACACATAACTTTCGATAATGAGGGGTAAAGACCTATATCCCCCTATAATGCATTGGATTATGATTATATATTAATAAATAGTCACACATGGATATAATGAGTTTGATCACATAGGTGTGGGCATGATGGGTTTGATCACAATTTTAGGCATGGACATAATGAGTCTGTTCACATAGGCATAAAAATAATGGGAATTCTCAAAAATAGTTTTCTATTATTATTATTGTTCCAAATTTCCATGTTTTTTATAATGTTATGCCAAATTTTCAAGATTCATTTTATTTCCATAAAATGCCATGTTTTCATGACTATTCCTTATTTTGTAGTATTCCTAATTTTTTTCATGCTCATAGGTTTTGTGATTGAGGAGATGTGTTTTGAGCCATGTCATATCTATTATAATGACATAATGATCTATTTATAAACTTGTGTTATGCTAATATTTTTTGTGATTATCATTTAAATTATGTCTATATTTTATTAATATATTAATTTCTCCCTCATTGTATCCTTCATCTTTATAATTTGACACATTGTGATATGTTTTTCCTTATGTAGATTTTGAGCTCATCCCTTTATTATGTTTCCATTCCCTAGGTTATGAGGAGAATTATAGCATGTAAGATATCTATAAAGGATCTAGAGGAGAATAATTATCGATAAATAATTTTCTACTACTATTATTGTTCCATATTTCTATGTTTTTATAATGTTATGCCAAATTTTCAAGATTCATTTTATTTCCATAAAATTCCATGTTTTCATGTTTATTCATTATTTAGTAGTATTCCTAATTTTTTGTCATTCTCATAGGTTTTGTGATTAAGGAGATGCGTTTTGAGCCATGTAATATATTTTATGATGACATAATGATATATTTATAAACATATGTTAAGCTAACATTTTTTGTGATTGTCATTTAAATTATGTCTATACTTTATTAATATATTAATGTCTCCCTCATTTTATCCTTCATCTTTATAATCTGACACATTGTGATATATTTTTAGTTATATAAATTTTGAGCTCACCCCTTTCTTATGTTTTCATTCCCTAGGTTATGAGGATAATTATATCATGTAAGATATATAAAAGGGATCTAGAGGAGAAGAATTATCGATAAATGTTTTAAAGTGTTGTAAAATAATATTTTTATATAGATAGTGTAACAATTGGGCCTTGGTGACCGTACAGACACCCCGCCTTAACATGGTCCTTAGGTCCTGGCCCACCAGATACCACCAGTTTCCCTGCAGACATGTGGTCACTACCCTGGGGCCCACCCATGTGCCCGAAAGGGTCATCTGACTAATGAAAGTCACCACAAGCCAACACATGACCTTTACAGTGTGTTTTTTCCTCACTCAAAAATACCATGGAAAAATTCTTAGACGGTCACCCATCCTGATAACTACTACAATCGAAGTATGCTTAACTGTGGAGTTCTAATCTGATAGGCTTCAGAAAAGGAATGTGCATCTTGTTGACATGTTTCATATCATTTAGTCTTTTAACCCTTTATTATTTTGGGGTGTTACATTCACCCCCGCCCCTAGTGAAAAACATCCCTGTTGTGGGACATACATATCAACTCAGGCAGTACACCACACTTTAGGCTGGGTTCCTCCTCTGATACCAAATGAAACAACTGGTCCCCAGTGATAGCACAGACACCCCAACTTAACATGGTTGTCCGGTCCTGGCCTTCCAGATACCGCCAGTTTCCTCAAGACATGTGGTCCCCACTCTAGGGCCCACCCAGATGCCCGAACAGGTCATCTAACTAATGATAGTCTCCATAGTCCAACACATGTCCTTTCCAGTGTGCTTTTTCCTCACTCACACACACCCAGGGAAAATTCCCTAAAGGTCACTCATATGGATCACTAATCTAAGATAAACACCCTTAAATATTGATTTCTAATCAGATAATCTTTTGAAAATGAAGGTACAACTTGTTCAAATGAGTCAAATCATTTATTCATATAACCCTTTATCATTATAGGGTGTTACAACTATTCTCCAAGAAACTAGAACTTGTGGTTCATCGGTTGTGGGTCTATTTATGAAATGTAATAATTAAATTGTGATATTAATATATTATTTATTCCATGTTTAGATTGGATGTATTTATGGGTGAACTCCTTCATAAAATATGACATAAGATACGTTATATTCATACCCATTTTTTGAGTATAGTAAAAAGTTTATTAGGAAAATTCATCCCATGATAATTATTTATTTAACATTAATTTTATATGGATGATAAAAAAATTAATCTAAAAATGATTTTTCTACATCTACCCATTAATTTTTCCCCTCATTAATTTTAAGAACACTTTGAGCTTTGATATTTATATAAGTTTGACACAAGGGATCCTTGATCGGGTATAAAATATGGTGGAATGAAAAAGACATTAAATTTTCATGGAAATCAGGTCAAGATGGGGGTGTGTGGATACTATAGTATTGGGAATGGAATTATCAATGAGAGGGGGAGATTAAAAAAATAATAGTGGTTAATAATAGATTTAAATCTCTCAAGTGACGTGTGATAATGAGAATGGGGGAATCTGGTTTGGTCAGAGAAGGTGGAACGACCGGAGTCGATGAAAACAGTGATGCTCATTATGTGAATCATATATTCCAATGTGTATTGGATATAGAAAATATGATTACACGAAACCTATTACTCTATTTAAAATTCCATACAATTTATGTCCACTTATTATGTTAACATGTAACAATAAATATCAAACACCATGTGATTAAGGGTCATATATCATGCTCAATAGGACCGTGTGACATGGCATGTTACTAGCCACATAATATTTTAACACAATGGGACCCCATGATGTGTGTTCCAACATAAATACCATGTATCTCAATATTACGATTGGTAAATCCTTTCAGGTACCCACTGAGTGTCTCAAATGTTCCACACACTATGTGGACATAAGTATATTCCCTTTACTATGATACATGACACAAACACCTCGATAGTACATGACCGTGTAACTAGGGAGTTCATACATCATATATCATAATGGACACAGAATATAGGATAAACCAATATGGTATTCTTGGTGTAAGAACATATATAGATATGGTATCAGGCATATACATTGTGTACATGGTGGGAACACATTGTGAATTCACCTATATTTTTTACTTTTCATAAAATATCCCCCAATGGGTTATAATTGGGTATAATAATAGTCCATTTAGAGAAATTGTCATCAAGAAATTCAATGTTTTTTTATCTTCATTATCTTAGTTATTAGTTCTAAAAATTTATCAATGAAAATAGTTTCCCCTTCGTTGATATCATGATGAAGAGTGAGTGGTATGGTTAGAGAAGACATGGGGTTTCGAATTTCCTTCTAACACAAAAATTACATTATAGGTGACGTCCATATAATTAGTGGAGGAAGTGACCCCATTAGTTTTTGGGATAAGGTCGTCCAAAAAAGGGTTTGATATCCCACTCATCCAATGAAAACTACAGAGGATGGTGTGTGGGTCCTCTATGAGGGTTATCACCCCCTTGATGAACATGAACACTTTACTGAGGTGTGATTCCCCCACCATAATAAAATAAGGATGATGTGGAAGTTATAAAATTTCTATTATTTGGGTTTTATATACCTAATTATAATCATTCATTATCCCTTTTAGGATTATTCTTCGAGGGGATTTGACTAGTTTGTGAGACTTAATTTTTATACGTAATTGTACATGTTAAGTGGATATAGTTTTTTTGTTATCTTTGGGCATGGTGTATTCTATAATATACTGAGTACCTCTAGTAATATTTAAGACATGATTCTTTGATTGTTGAGGTAAAAGGTTTAGGATTTCCCCCACATTAAATATTTTCTAGATCTTAGATCATATCGTGTACCCATTTATTCTATACTTTCTCCATTGGTCATGGGCATAAGCTAGATCGTTGTTTCTTATTTGACTTGTGTTTAAATACCTATCCCACTAGGGTCATACTGGCTAGCGATAAGTTGAGTGTGACTACCCCAAGACCACCTCCAATAGGATAGGGGCTTGTGACTAGCACTGAGTATGCTTAACACTCACATGGGAGGCCTTATCCTATTGTACCTATATGGAAACAACCATCTCTAAGCCCATAAAAATGTTGAAACATAAAATAGAACTAATATCAAATGCATGCACACATATGAATCCCACAATAATAGTATAAAAATACATAAGAGTAAAAAAATTACATATATAATACCACCAAAAACTATAATGAAGTAAAACAACATAACAAGAAGGAAGTACAATCAATTATGACTCCTTGTATGAACTTTGGTCAGTCTAGCCCATATTTAAGATCCATCTACTCCTAATCCACCCGAAACCCCATCAAATGGTAGGTTATCTACATAAAACATGACACATGTGGCCAGAACCTATGTTTGGTTTTGTATAACAATACCGAATAGGATTCCTAGAAATTACTAAGTAAAAAACATCAAGATTAATCAGGTCATCCCATGAAATGTCAACCATAATATGAGATAAAAAATAAAATATCTAGATATACCAATATTAGACACTCTGTGTCATGGTAAAGTCACAACCACATTTCTAGACTAAGATTATACTAAATATTCTATAACCACAAGCTCCTAGTAGAACACACTCTATGGTTTGGATGGTACCGATAGCATCTAACTAAGATTTCATGCTAATCGGGTTTCACTATAAAGAAGTACATTATATAATTCCAGAGATATTGATAAATATATGGGAATTACACCTAGGTCCATGGATTAATATCAATTAAACAAATGTTTATTAACCCTCTAAGTAGGGTATCAACACCAATGTATAGTTGGCCACACTAATTCTGAGAACACCACATATGAAAAAAGTTGATATACGATCTTATCCTGGCCTCTATGAGTGATTCCTACAACTCTATTATAAACTAATCCCTTATGGAGGAACATAATCCTTTACTCAATATGTATTCCATACTATACCCTCATAGGTATAGATATAGGTAACACGCCATTAATTAAACTACACCCTATTGATGGGAAAAAGGTCTCCACATACTCATTGAAGGAATACATTTCATGTGATGGAATTACATAGTGTGCCCATTTAGCACTGATTCTACCCATGTGTCATGTCCCATGCTTGTGTCTATGACTATGTACACCTGGTCATATCTGTATACCTGGTCATGTCTGTATACCTGGTCATGTTTGTTTACCAGGTCATGTTTGAGTACACGGCTCAGTCCATGTACTCTAGTCATGTCATGTATCAGGCTATGTATCAGTTTTTATATCACATGATATAAACACCAAGACACCAGGTAAGGTCACATAGCATTTGACACATGTCACATGGTTTGTGATACTTTTATTCTCCATGAAAACCCTAGCACCATAGACAAGGATCCACACAGTGTGTATTCCCATATTACATGCCATCTATATTTTTATTTTCCATAAACCACTACTTCACACATCATCACCCACTCCTCTGGCCCCTAATATAGCAGCAAAAAACATTTTTAAAAGAATATTGAGTTCATTTGATCATTCTCTTTTCCTATTTCTAGAATCTGACTATCTGATTTTCATGATAAATCATATGACATTAATTTTTTGCACCATTGCACACTGAAACTACAATCAGGGATCCCAAATCCAAACCTTATCTATTTATTTCACCATCATATCTTGATCCCATTATCAATTTGAAACCAGATATATAGTATCAATCCTTTTCACAAATAAATGGTTTTGAAATTATTGATCATCTTGTATTTATTAAACCACATCAAAAAAAAAATTAGTGGTGAATGAACAAATGATTGGAAAAGAAATGAAAAAAACACAATCATGAGGAATTAAATGTTGAAAATATTCATGCTGAACTTTATTCAATTCAATTAGAACAAAAATCATGGAGATTCAAATAAAATGACAAAATAAATCCTCAAATTCCTTGTATAATAATCCCATACTCATAATATGATCTATCCATCTATCAATATGTGGGTTAATTAATTCATTATCATTATAGAAATAGAAAATGGGGATAAATAAACCTAAATAAAGTCCCACATCAAGACGGATCAATCATTGAATAATAATGAATCTTTATCATTGTCATTGGTGAGATCCTCTATTCTTTTTGGAATATTGATCTCCAAATATTGGTCTGCCAATTTTCATCTACATAAGCTCCTCCAATCCATCATCTATAAAAATCCAAAGTTATGAGGCCAAACAATAAATCTAGTTATGATCGAGTTTATATTGAATTTTATTAGGTCACTATGTCATCTCAAAGAATATTATTTCATCCATTCATTATTTTTTCCCAGAACAAATTTTTCACAAACAACTATCACAGACAAAGATTGGGTCATTCCATGAAACACACCCATGATATAAACTCAATGGATGTCTCATATTTCCAATATGAGAAACCATTTAAGAGTTATTACAATTTTTTTCATAAAACATCACATATTTGATATTAATATATGTAATATTTATCAAATATCAATTCTAGGATCACTGTTCCATGGAATCTCATGTTGTCTCGGCACTAAGATCTTAAAATATTACTAGTAATATTTCAAGTCTTAACATGAAAAAACACAAGACACTACATTCTCTATAACTTATGGATTATACGCCCAAAGATAGAAAAGGAAAACTCAAAAATATGTGGGTACTGAGCTACAATATGGTTTTCCCACTCATATGTTCTCTCATAAATATTACGTTACTTCCATAAGACATGAACAAAAGTAATTGATCACTAATGGAGTATATTCCTCTACCAATCCTTGATCTCCAATGGATAATCTAAAAAGGTATCTCCATCCTCAATGTCTAGATGTCCCTAGTCAATAAAATGTGATGGGTTGTGGACATATCTCTTATAATGTGACACATGGTATAATTTGTGTACCCAATTTAACTGTGATTGTATATCCAAGTAGTATTCCACCTCACCGAATTTGCATAGTATTTAGAAAGTGACAATGAATCACACAGATATCTTTTCACCTTTTCCAAATCCCTATAATCGACATCGAGGTGAGACCTTTAGCAATACATGGTATCCCTCCTTGAACTCTAAATACCTCTTTCCTTAGTTCGCATAGGCCTTCTGATAGTTATGTGTAGTCCTCATCCACTCCTGAATGATCTACACCTTTTATGTAATACCCAACACAAACTATAGTCCAATTAGTTCAGAATCACTAAGATCAGTCCAACAATGTGGTTACCTATCGGGTCACCCATAAAAGGCCCTGATTGGTTCCATACCAATGATAGAGTGGTATCTGTTATTTTATAGAAACTCCACCTAGGGTAGATGATCCTACCAACTACGAAAGAAGTATAACTTGCAAGCCCACAACATGTCCTCCATAACCTGAATGGTATGTTTAGTCCGACCATCAGTATGGGGGTTAAAATCCATGATCAAACACATCTAATTCAATAAGTCCTTTTTCAATCCTCTCCCTAATCATGATGTGAATTGAGCATCACATTCTGAAATGATCATCAAGGGAACTCCATGGATCAGGATTATCTCTTATATATAAAGGCATATCAAGCTCTCTACTAAACTCTACTCTTGAATAGCTTGGAGTGGGATGACATGGTGAGTTGGTATATGATCACCTAGAGGGAATCATGTCCTCTAGAGTTACATGGTAATACCATCACAATGTCCATCTATATTTCATACCACTTCAACTCTGGCACCTAAAGGGGTTCATTTAATCCCACTAGAACCTGATTCTCAACCTTCACTTTCAAACAAGTGAGGCATCGATATAAAAACTCTAATACACCCATATTCATTTATATCCACCAAAAATGATGTCAGAGGTCCTCATATATCTTCTCCTCAACTAAATTTTCTTCTAAAGGGAAAATATGAGACTCCCTCATCAACTCCTATCTCAACAAACTATTACCATCATATATTCAATGAAAATGATAATATTCTCCCTAAATTAATAAATTCCATCAAGGTCATGTCCAACAGATATCTAAGTATGTACGTTTTTATAGTTAGTATCTCCCTGATGATATTACCTAACACACTATAAAAGCGGTGGGGTAATACCCATCTAAAAAAGATATAATCCACCATCCTTGTCCACTAAGGACAACTCCAATAAGGCCAACTACTCTGATTCCTTGTCCAAAAACTATGACTAAGACCACTTACTAAGAGAGACTACTACCATGTTCCTTGCCCCAAGAGTATATAATATCTAAAATTCATAGTCCTAGAGGGACTCTATCAATTTTTGTTGTCTCAATTATAGATCTTTCTGAGAGAAGATATACTTTAGACTCTTATGGTTATAGTAGAAGATAAACTACTCACCCATAAGGTAGCATCACCCCATATTCTTGGCCAAGACTACCTATTCCAACTAAATATCATGGGTTTCATAGATTTTATCATGTGGTATCAACTCCTGAGACCCATAGTCAATCATATCCTATCTTAACATTTGAAAACAACCAAGTCCAGTCCCTAAATCATATCAACTTATTGTGTACTCAACACCATCCTCTATAAATATCAAGATTGGGGTGGTTCTCATAAACCTATACCTAAACTCTTGAAAAGTCTGTTGGGACCTTTCCATCCACATAAAATCATACCCATTTTGGGTTAAAGCATTCAATGATGATATCCTAGAAAATTAGGCATAGTAATTAATTTTTACTATTTTAACTTTTCATTATAAACAAAAATTATAATGAACTTATTATATAATATTGATTATTTTTATTCAAAATATCAAATCCATTTTACTAAATTCAATTCATATAATTTTTATAATTATTATAAAATTAAACCCACACACCTGATGGAAAAATGGTTTTCCAAAGGAGAAAATTCAAAATTATAAAAAGTTTTTATATTAAAATTCTACAATATAATTGATTATAATGAAATAAATTTGATTAATTATAATATAACTTTCCTTATTTTACTTTTTAAGAAAATAAAATTAAATTTATCTTTTGAATTCTTTAAAAGAAAAGTTAGTTTTCAGTAAAAACAATTTTTCATCATTCATAGAAAAATTAATTTTTTAGAAAATTATAAAAAATAATTGATTTATTATATTTTTAATATGATAATTTATGAAATTAAGTAATTTTTTTTAAAATAGGTTTTAAAAAATTGGTACAAATTGATTTTTACATAAGTTTATGATGATAGGTTTTTTTTAAATATAGTTTTTAAACATAAACCAAGATTTATTCTTATTTCAAGGTAAAAAAATATGATATGGAATACAAAAAAATAACTAAATATATATTATATATATTTCATTAAAATAATTCACCATTAGATATTAATTTAATTTATTATGTTAAAACACTTTTTACAGGAAAAAACAGTTTTTTTGAATGTAAAAGCATTAATTTTATATTTAAATGATTGTTATATTTATTTATAATCAATTTATAAAAAAATTATTTTATAGATCTATAAACCATATACTTTTAATAATTTTTTTTCTCATATTCATATTCAAATATTAAATGACTAGGTTATAAAAATATAATATGTTGTGAATCATTTAGACTCTGGGTTATGTGTATCACAAGCTATTAAAAATATTGAATTTATTTAAAAATAATTTATCGTAAAATATCAATGTTTTACCTTGAATTGTTTTTAGAGATTACGTTCTATGGTGTATTTTGTTTCCATGTAGTGATAATTAACATTGGATTTTATTTTTGTGGTTCCTACATTGATGAAATTTCAAACCTTTCTTGGTGTTTGTTATACATGGTGATGTAATTTTGAATTATTTTTATATCCTTGAAAAGTATATCCATGATGAATTATATCTAATAGGTTTTGATTGCTTCATACATTCCTTTAACTACTCAGTTATATATATATATATATATGGTGAGTGTTTTTGGTGATATCATTTTTATTGAGTGTAATTTATGTTGTATGTTCATATTGGACAAGGTCACTCATTCATTTTTATGCCTACTTGGTTCTAGTCACCAACTAATCTCTTATTGGGGGATAGGTTGGGGTGGAATAATAAACTTTTAAATAGCCCATATATGGTCCCAGTGGTTTGATTCGTTTTATAATGGATTAATAAAAATTTGATTCATAGGTATGGATATAGGATTTTTAGTTTTTGTAATAATTGGTTTTCAAAATTAATAAATGGTGTTAAAGAATCTTTAAACTAGACATTAGAATAGAGAACCCATTATTGGATGAATCTTTTCAATGGGACTATAATTATATATTGGTCATCATTAAACATTATCGTTCTATTTTCAAGATTTATTCAATTAGTTATATGAATCATATAGTTTTCATTTGAGTTCTAAGTTTCCTTCTTATGTAAGATTACCAAAATATGCATTTGTAACTATAAGATCATACCCTCAAAAGAATATATTACCCACTAACAACTAGATCATATTTAGTGTAGGAAATGTGATGTGACCATATTAGTAAAGGTTTTATATTCATCATATCATGTTCTTTTTGGGACTTCATTTCCTTTTTCGGTCAACATATAGATATATGTTTTAGCAACCATGGAATCATCCCATCAAAAGAGGATGTATCTCGTAGACATTCAACTAATATTTAGAAGTAATGTTGTGATGTTTCCATTTTATAGATCAATCTTATCAATTTAGATGAGTATATAAGCAAGGAAATGATTAAATGATTTTATTTCATCATATTCTAACCCCATATACATAAGTTTCATTACCCATATCATTTCTATGAGAATTAATTTTATAAAGTGGATGGTGGTTCCTGATGATGATATTTCCTATAGGATGATTGTACAACATTCATACTAGTTGTAGTGCCTCATAGGTTATTACATGATGTCAACAGGGTGATTTAGGATTGGTTGTGAACATTGATTTTCTCTTCATATCTAGTATAGACACACACCAACTAGATGGTTGTTCTCACATTTATCACCATTCATAAAATAGTGATCTTTTGTATGATATTTAAATAGACTCATGATAATGTTATTTTACTATAGTTATAGTGTGATATTATTACTTAAAATTTGTATCTTAGTATTTGTAGGATATTTTGACTCTTGAACATGATCGAACCTCATTATGGAAACATGGATGTGACTGATTTCATAATGAGTATTTCATATAAATTAATTATTTGGATTAAATTTATGGAGATTCCTTTTAAAAAAGGTCCATACATTAGTGTATTCTCCCACTCTCATCAAATTTGATGAATGAAATTTTTTCAGATAATAATTTTGTGGTGGATAATCACCCTAGTTTTTGAACCATAAAGGGACTTCTTATAGGTAACATGGGTGGTTCAATATGGATACCATCATGATTGAAGTCAGTATCATGTATAAGACTTCTTGTTGTGGACATGGTTTCCTTTTATAATTTGTTTTATGGTAGATGATATGGTGGTGTATAAGTGTTTAGGGGTGTATTTTGTTTTGATACACTTCTTCCCCTACCACTATGTGGTCCTTATCAGTAATAGACAGAAAATATTAATAACTAAAATGGTTTTGTTTAATTTAAGGCTCTAGTGAAGATATGGCAACCACATTCAAGGAATTATTTGTTTCCTTTTACTTGAATTTCATGTTAAAAAATGTTTATAATATTTATTCCATATAATACATGATGTTATTTGGGAATTGGATATTCTAGTGGATTTCTTAGACATGCCTCCTCAATGATGGACTCTTATATATAGTAGTTATTACCATTCTCTTAGTGATTTTTTGAGATTCTGTCATATCGAAAAAACAATCTAAGGGGTCATCCTTAACATTATTGGGTTATTTTTTATTATTGTGCGGTGTTATATAATTTCTTTGTTATGTAAATATTCACTTTTAATAGTGAGTTGAACTATCAATCTAGATGAGTGGGTCGACCCTTGAGAGATTATAGATATTTATTCACTAGTTGGTTAATGTCCTTGTACAACATGGATATTGTAGATGGGTGGTACTCATAATAGGGTAGTAACATATGAACAACATTCCAAAATATTTTCCTAGTTTTTTAACCTTGAGAAATATATTTTCATCTTATTTTACTTGAGTATTTTTACTAAAGTATTATATAGATTATCTAATAGTATGTTCAAGATCAAGGAGATAATAATGTAGTGGGAAAACTTCTTATCGATTATTTTTTAAGCCCAGTGTATCCTTTTTGTCCAATGGAATGGAGTATGTGGTTTATGGTTTAGTCCAAGTTTGTTCATCCTTATCTCTATATTAATTTAGTGGTTTTTAGGTGGGTAGTGTTTGAGCATGGATACATTCCTTTTTTTTAAAAAAGTGATATTTCATTGAGTAAAGAATGTATATTTTATATTCAATATTTTTATCCCTTTTGGGGTTTTAGTGATTAGTTTCCACACAATTCAGAGTCATAGTTGGTTGTTATGTTAGAATATCACAACAGTTTCATGGTGATTGATTTTATATTTAGGCTTTAGTGCTTAGTGATCAATTTTTTCTCTGAGTATCTATCCTTAGTATGGTTGGTATCATATCATTCATTATAGTTACAGCCACATTCTTGTTAATTTGGGAGGGAAAGTTTAGAAGTATAAATTCAAAAAACACATAGTCATATTCCTTATATGTTTATCCTACAAATAATTATAATTTGGGAAGTATGCTATCATTCAATTATGGTGGTCAGTTGTAGACTTACAAGACTCACCATTGATGTTATAGTAAGTAGGTTTGGAACTATAATCCCCAAAAAAGGTATGAAACATTATTGGTCTTGTTCCAACTAATAATTGATATTAATCATGTAGTCTATCTTTCTATTCATTGAGAAATATTTCTCCAGGGGTATTAGTTTTAGTCACTTGGGTTATAAAGTGTTACACTATGATATGTAGCTGAAAAGTAAGGTTAATCTAGATATTTATAAATTTTGTGCATCAAATAGTGGTAGCATAGATCACAAAATTGTTAAGGTATAGTTTTTTAGTTTTTTGATTATGTTAGGTTTTTCCCTTATAAGAACATCTTGAACATATTTGAAGAGAGATAATAGCTTGGATGAGTTAATTTTAGTGTTTGTTGTGATCTGATTTTGGAATTATAATGACTCATACCTTACCGGCACATTGCTTTTCTAGTTTTGGTTATTGTAGGGTTTTATGAGTCTTTTCCTACGGTTATTATAATTTTTCATCGTGTGGTCACTTGTTTAGTTGTTTATTCAGTATGCATAATCAGTTATTTCTTCATGGAGTAGGTTGGTTAGTCATGTGATCGGCTGGAAAAACCACATATTTCCTTATATAGTAGGTTATCTATTCTTACAGTCAGTTGGAATGGTCACCTATTTGATCATGTGATGGGTTTTTCGGTCTTCCAGTCAGATGGAATGATCGCCTATTAGTTTGTGTAGTAGACTGGTTGGTTGTCTGGTCAGATGGAATGGTAAGTCATTTCTTCTCATGGCTAGTCAAATCAGCTACATGGATGGATAAAATATACGCCCAATTGGGTATATCATAGGATCATCTAAGTGAATCAGCTATGTGAATCGTCTATGTGTATGGGTCATCTATGTGTCTAGATCGTCTATGTGAATTGGCTATGGGCATGATCATTTACGTGAATCAGCTACATAGAAACATCAGCTAAGTGAATCAGCTATGTGGATGGATCGACTAAGAAAATCAGTTATGTTGCTAATAGGCTATATAATTCGGCTACATGAGTGATAAATTATGTGATTTATATATGCAAGGATTTTGATTATGTGTGGATTTATGCTACATGGAATTGTCCATGTGGTTTTTTATACCAGTTACAAGGTAATGGTCATGTTTTCTTCTAATAGCATGAATATGGGATATTCAAAGGCTGTTTCTTAAAAGAAAATAATAATCTTGATTTTTGGTGATTAATAAAGCTGTAAATGATTCTTTCCATGTATACTTTAATTATATTTACAATATTTGGGTAATTAAATATTTTTGGATCTAAAATTTAAATCTTCTTGTATTTGTTGACACACAAAAAATAATTCCTTTGTTCCTTCTTATATACAGTACCTTGAGGTTGGAGATTCCAAATCCCTTTCCTTAGAGTCACATAATCCTAATGTCATTGGTTCAAGTTTCTTCTTATAGTGATTCCATCTTGCATGTGTCCCTATTTTTGGTGCAGCTAATCACATGAAGCTTCTCTCATTAGGTTGTTTAGAAACCCTTCAACGAGGACCAATTCCCAGCTTCTTGTGTTTGATATATAGTTATTTAAGGTATTTACTACCTTTTCTCTCATGTTTCATTGATTTGGAAACTCACACTTCCTCTTATCATGTGATTCCAGTTTCCCTTCATCATTCTAACAGACTTATCTTGGTGGTTTATTGATGTGGTTGTGGTGCATCATCCTTTGATAGATACAACTCTTGTAAGTGAGGTGATCGGGATCTGCAATGTTGTTTTATTCTTGTGTGAAGAACATTAACACCTTTGAAGTAGGGTATTTTTCAAATATCATATTGATTTTCATCCAATCATAAATTTATCAGGGGTTAGCCCATTGGATTGAAATGGAATAATCCTACTAATTACTTGACTTGATTAATAAATAATTGGTTGTAGAAATAAAAAAAATCCTTCGATAATGACAAAGGTTTTCCACTTAACATTAAAGATATTTTATTATCTATGCTATTACTAATATCGTGTCTTGTTTTTACATTGATTATATTATTGTTTTTAATCGAAATTGATAATGAATTTTAATCCATAATTAGTTTATTAATTGGATTCAGATTAATTAATGAAGAGTAATTTTGGAATATAGAATTTATTGTAATTTTATGATAATCAAGTTGATGAAATTTTCATATATAATTGAAAATTATCTTCCATGTGATTAATGTAATTGTTAAATAATTTGAAACATTTTAATTGTTTTTATAATAATTAAAAATTCATGTTAATTTAGAATGGCACTTCTCTATATTGTTAAAATTGGTTTTAATGCTAAGATAATGTTTAGATTTTGATAGATTATTATAGTTTGATGTCTTTTTTTGACCGTAGTTGGAACTTATGAATAATTAATATGTTAATTCAGGATGGAATAAAATTCAGTTGTTTGATGAAGATAATTGTAACGGCCTAGGTTCCATGTCTTCTTGATAAAGTCGAGTGCCTTGTGTTCGGTGTCATGATAGATTGTTTATGTGTGACAGATAGATGCCTTGTTTTAGGTTCTAGATTTCCCTATTGACAATGCTTGTTTGTTTCCTGGTTATATTGTGATATTCTCTAGATGTGAGCTTCACTATGTGATTTGATATGAGCATGGGATGGATGAGTCAATGATGGACTGTGGGATATGGGTGTGGAGGACTAGATGATGTGACAAAAGGTGATGCCTATGATGGTGGGATACATCAAGATATACATGTGAGTTCATGGATAAAACTGAATATAATTGAATTGGTTGAATATGGGATTTTTCATTGATGTGATAATGTTGTATTCTTACTTGATATAAATTTATTTAAAGGTCGATTGTTGGGTTTCTTGTTTTATCTGCATTCCATTCTCCATTGCTTGAGGTAGTTGGGTGTGCTTGGTCACATGTTTCCTCTTAGTGATATCTTGTTATAATCATCTTAGAGTACTTGGATAATGAAAATATTCTAATAATTAATAGATAATTCTTAACATATGTGGTTTGAGTTGTTGTAATGAAAATGTTAAAAAGATGTTAATATTGAGAAATCTTGGACTCTCTTTGGATTATGCCTAGAGGGCATGTACATTAAGATATTTATTAACAAATTTAACATGAGATAATGTTAAAAGTTAATTTAATGGATAATATATTAACAAATTCAAGGAAATGATAAAAAGAAATAAATTAATTAATGGAACTCTTAAAATTATCATTTTCACATATGATGTCCAGACCCTAGCTAGGGCAGCTAGGTGTTCAAGTGAAATTAGATTTAGTTGATTCTAAGACTAGGATATTCCCATTGGATGATTCTGATCTATATTATATATTGTATATTATATTATTTCATATGCTACCCCACCCATACCATTTAGGGATACTGACACATAGTGGACTTTGGGGGTGTTTTCCCCAACAACTAGGTGGGAGGATGAATGGATGACTACCCCCTCTGGAAATGTTCTTTTCTCTTAGTAGTTATATATATTGGTATGATTGGTGTTTAGTTTTACCATATATGTGTGTAGAGTTCTATAATGGATTTCGTTTATTTCACACAAATGTATCCAGGGATATAGTATCCAAAGGATTATTATAGGTATGAGGTGTATCATCTATGATGTCTTGCAGTACCTGACTTGGTGTATGGGTTGTAATGGATTAAGGTATGATATTGGATGTATGATACACATCATACCGGATATGGTGACTCTTTATATACAGCTAGTTACTCTATGAATATGTGATATAGGATGATGTAATGATTCGGTGCATGATATGTGTATAGTGATACTTAGCCAATGTGTCTACATGATTGATTATTTGGGAGGGAGATGGCTCTGGGTGTGTGATGTTGCGGAAGAGCATAAAACTAGTGGGGAAGTGGGAGTGGGGTACCCTTGATGTTTCATTATTATATTTTATGTTATCTCGTATGTGATACATATTGAAAATCATCCATGGTTAGTCTGGGAACTTATTATACCTGTTTATGTGATGAGATGGTTTCATTATTATTTATTATGTTTTATCATGAATTCATTATATTTTTCATGAGAGGAACCAAGGAGGATCCTATTGAGTATACTTTTATTCTCGTTCTACATATATATAATCTATTTCTTAGGTAGTCCAATGTTAGTTGGAGATCAGGAAGGATATTACTGGCTCTTAGTTTTTCCTGAGTTGTATGGCCTTCGTGGTCACTTTCATCCTTACCTTTTTGTACTTGTATCTTCAATTTCATTTTTTATAGTACTGTATTAAATTTCATGTTTTTACTTGGAATTTAATTATATATATGTATGAGATGGTTTTAATTAGTTTATTTGTCTTATCCCTCTCTTCCATGTGTTTTATTAGATGTTAATGCCGCCCATTAAATGATTACTATACCCTCAGTACTTGTCGACAAATCCGGGCCTACTGGATGAGGGACTTGGTCAGTCACTATCTGTTGTCCCTTATTTCTAGCTGTGTAGGGTTATTCATTAGGGAGAGGGGGTTGCAAAAGATTATTATTAGAGGTTAGGTTAAGGGATATGACGGAGTTTGGATTTTGGAACATGTGGTATTGCATGGGTTTGTAGGGAAATAGTGTCTGCAATGTTTATTAAGTGATGTAAATATGAGAGACCTGCTGAGACTTGAGTATCTATGGACCCCTATGATCTAGTCTCTGAGATTTAAGTTTAATGATCCAATTAAATGAAGTGATACTAGTTTTGGTTTAGAGACCTGGGAAAGGACCATGCATCATTTTTCTTTTCACCTGGGTTTGAAATGGGTAAACCATGGAATAGGTTAAAACCTAAAAAAGATGAAAAAAGAATCATTAATTAATTAATGTTAAATATTACATATTACTGGTTAATGAGTTCTAATAGTTTAACATTTTTCCTGGTATGGATCTAATTCGACATTATCATCAGGTGTGTGCTGAATATGTTTAGTAGGATATTCTAGAATATTTTCATTGAGTGGAGGTTGAAAACAATGACAATTAGAGGAGGACACTCTGAGACTTTCATCACCAGAGTATATATAATAATGTGGGCTCTTTTTTGGATTCATATATAGAATACTAGTTAGAGTATGTTGAGATTTATTTTATTTTCATCTGTACTTAGAAGGATTACTGGGAACTATTGGTTGTGATGATGCTATATGGAGCAGTGAGGTAGTGGTAGTTCTTGTTACTTGGGTAGAATTAGGAGTTTTAAGTCTCATGGGATAATTTATAAGACTATATCTGATACGTGATACTTTCTTCTACATTTATAGATACCAGACACCGAGAGATTCTTACCCAAATAAAGGAGAGTTCTGGAATGTGGGAGTCTGGGATCTATTTTAGTACCACTTTTAGATATGTTTCAGACCTTTTTCAAGATAATGATTCTAGGATGTGCCATTTTGAAGAGGATTTTCATCAATATATCCAATACCAAGTCACACCATTTATGATAAATATGTATCTTGAGGTACTGGAAAGATAAGAGGTTATTCAGAGGATGTTATCTAGAGAAATATTTTCATGAGAGGGGGGTAATCAGGATTCCCCATGTAGAAGACCTATAGTTTAAGGTTCCTAGTTCCCAAGATAGATGGTATTTTAGTCACGTGGGGGTAGGTCTCATCCCTCATCATCTTATTTTTTCTAGGGATGGAAGCTCTCATCCTTATTCCAAGGGATCAAGCATATATTTTTTATGGAGTATGATTTCATTAGTGGTGAGGTTGTCTGGATTTTTTAAGTAGTTAATGTACCCCATTTGTTCCATTTCAGGTTCCTCCATTGAGAAAGTTTCAGATGGGGAAGCAGAATCAAGGTTTTCTAGTTTTGGATCAGCAAATATGGGATGAGGAATGAATAGTACAACCTCAAGATACTCATCTTCCTAAGAGAGAATAGAACATGCATGGAGGTTGTTTTTAGTATGGTTAGAGAGGTCATTGAGTAGGTCATGATCAGCTTCAAGCTCTAGTGTTTCCAGTTTTGGGTTAGCCATATGTCATTCAAGGTACTTGTAGATTTTTTTTCATGTGTGAATGATTTTTATGATTCAGGAGAGATGCACTCCTTTATAAAACCTACCTTCTTCCATTATTTGGAAAAATATTTATAGAGGTTTCCAGTTACCATGGCCTTGAGTACCCCATTTTATGGTCGAGATAACTTGAATCGAGTATGTAGAGATTGTGAGTTGGTGTTGGGGTTTCACCTCACTTTGGTAGATTTACTATGTTTATGAATATAGCTATACAGAATCATCCTCAACATGGATTAGATGTATTTTTTGAAGGATATTGTGGATTTATTTCAGAGCCATGTTATTTTCTTTAATGCTAATGGAGATACAGTGGTGTTCGTTTGGGAATAAATACCCTTCAATAGGATAGTGTAATTTTCCATTATTTTCATCTTGAGGGTCGAGATGATGTTGAGTTCATAAGAAGTTCATATATCATTGTTTTCTAGGAATGTAGAAGAGTACCATGAGGTCTTTCTATAGAAGGTTTTGGCATTACCCCCTCGATCGGAGATGGATTTTGAGATCAATCTACTATTGGGAGTGTCTCCTATCTCGATGTCTCTGTATTGTAAGGTGCCTTATGAGTTATTAGAGTAAGTACAACTCAATGATCTATTGTAGTGAGGTATTGTTCATCCAATTGTGTCGCCTAGGAGTGTAATGGCATTGTTCATAAATAAGTTCAATGGTGTTTTGCATCTTTTTGTCGATTATCATTGCTTGAACAAAGTGACAGTGAAGAAACGTTATCCTCTTATGTTTATTAATGATTTATTCAATCATATAAAGGGAGAAATTTGGTTCTAAAATATCGATTTGTGGCTAGGATATCATCAGATGAGGGTGAATGGTGAGGATATTTAGAATACTACTTTCTTTTTTTATGATGAGAATTATGATTTTTTCATGATTTCGTTCAGTGTGATGAATTATTTAGTTGTGTTAATGATCATTAATTATGTAGTGTTTAGAGAGTTTCTATATATGTTCATGGTGGTTTTCATCAATGACATCCATATGTAATCCATGTCATAGGAGGAGCATGAAAAGAATCTGTGTCGTTTTGGGAGTTCATCATCTTGATTAGTTATTTGGTAACTTTTTTTAAGTGTGAGTTATGGGCTCAAGAAATCGGTTTCTTTTGAATTTTCATATCCTATTAGGGATTAGTTATGGATCCTTCAAAGATAGATATGATGGATTTTTAGGAATAACACAAAATAATAGAAAAGGTGTAGATTCCTCTTAGAATTGTAGGCTATTATAAGAGGTTTTTAGCTAATTTTAATTATGTTGTGACATCTCTTAGATCCTTTACTATAAAGTATCAGGTGTTATTATGGATTGACCAATGTTAGGTAGCTTTTGAGTACCTAAAAGACAAGTTGGTCAGTGCTCCAGTCCATTATTTTCTAGTAAAGGGAGTTAAGTTTGAGGATTTTTATGATTCTTTGCATCTTGTATTAGGAAATTCTTTAATGAAGAAGATATTGTTTGTTTATTAGGGTTCCCAGAAGGTATGTACCCATGAGTGTGACAATGAATCCCATGATCTGTAGTTGGAGGAACATGTGTTTTCTTTGAAGTTGTAGTGATAGTAACTCATTGGAGAGTGTTTTATGTTTTTTACCGACCATAATATTCAAATATATTTCTTCTCCTAGCATGCCTTGAACTTACGATATTCATGGTGGATGGAATTATTATATGATTATGAATTTTAGATTTCTTGTACACCAAGAAAGTTAAATTTTGTACTTGGTGCACTGTGAAGGAAGTCACGTAGTGAAGCAGTGCATGAATCTGGATTTTCCTGGAGAGTGATAGAATAACTCTCAGCTATTCATATAGATAAGAGTGTGGTTGGAGTAAAAGGTTGTCTTTTCTAGATGAAATTTTATTCATATTTGGTGAAAAAGGTGGAGGAGTACTAGTTAGCTGATTCTGAGTTGCAATTTTAGAGGTACTAGGTTGTTTTTGGTGATGCCCTTAATGGTTTTTCTAAGGATATATAACACTTTGTGTGGTTTTAGAAATGTATTTTCATTCCATATATGATGCATGAGATAGTACTCCATGAGTTTTATATCTATATTTTTCTAATACATCCCGATATCAAAAAGATATATCTAGCCTTGAGAGGTTATTTTTGGTGGTCTGTGTTGAATTATATCATTTTAGAGTTTGTTTCTTGAAATTTATTCTATAGAAGGTGAAGACCAAGAACTTTGTTCCTAATGGTTTTCTCCATCCATTAAATGATCCCTAATGGATGTGGGAAGACATCTCGATGGACTTCTTTACCAGTTTAACTTATCCTTAGGGAGGCATCAATTCTATATGTTTGATAGTATATCATTTTATGAAATCATCCCACTTTAAACAGATATAAGGGTTGATCTCATTACAGGGTTTGTTGAGGTAGTATCTAGAGGAAGTTTTGTGAATCCAAGGAGTCCTAAGGACAATCATCTCTTATTAGTATTCTTTATTTACCTCCAGGGTGTAGAGAGGTCTCCAGTGTTTTTCTGGCTCTTAGTTATGACTTATCTTTTATATCAACCACATATGTATGGTGAGATATAATAGACCATCCAGAGTCTTGATGACATGTTGTAGTCTTGTTTTTAATATTTGTTTGGGTCATTGGTGAGGAAATTTTCCTTGTTCAGGATTTCTTACAATAATAGTTTCAACTTTACCATTATTATGGTGTAATTTGAAGCTTTTTATGGTTGATTATTTCATTATCTATTGATCTACACTAAGATCAGAGAGGTAGTAGTTTTTATGATGGAACTATTATATAATATGGAAGATATTGTACAGGTAATTTTAGAGAAGATGAATGCATCATAGGATCATCATTAATCATATTACAATTATATAAGGAGACCTATAGACTTCAAAAATGGATATAAAGTGTTCCTAAAGGTGATAACTATTCATGGGAAGTGAATTAATGGTCGTGGGAGTAATATGTTTCCCTGTTTTGTTGGACCTTTCAAGGTTTGGGATCATCTTGAAGTCATGGAATATTAGATATCACTTCCCTTGTATATGATCCAGATACATGATATTTTTAACATGCTAAAATGCATCATTATCTTCATGATGTCTCCCATTTCATAAATTAGGGTGAGATCGATGTTGAAGATTATGAGACCATAGATAAGTGACTTGTGGAGTTCTATGACTTCCAAGATATGGTTTTTTGCAAGCATTCTATTCCCTTAATTTTTTTCTTGTGGCGGCACAATGTCATGGAGGAGAGTTCCTACGAACGTGATTCACATATTCCCACTCATTACCTAGAGTTTTTAAATTCATATATCTTCTCTTGTAATGTTTTTATTTTTTATAGATTTTAACCTATACTTTATGATATGGTTCCCAATTTATTCTCACTAGTAACCTTACTCTCATGTGAGATGTATCGCATGGAGAAGATGTTCGAATAACCCCTTTTCATTTTCTCTTTAGTATCAATTTTGATTCTTGAGGATGATAATCATTTGAGAGGTATCTAATGTAACAACTCATAACTTCTAGATACATTATATTTCTATTTTTGGTGTTTGGATTGTTTTAGGATTATTTTCCTCTGGTTCTTCTAATTTCCCTTCATGTGATCACTTGTTTAGTCATGTGGTTGGTTTTCACAGTCACCAATTTTTTTTGTGTTAAAGGTTGGTTGGTTGTAAGATTAATTAGAATAGTAACTTTTTTTCTCATGCAGTAGGATGGATGTTCATTCAGTCGGTTGGAATGGTAAAATATATGTTTATGTAGTAAGTTTGTTGGTCATGTGGTTAGTTGGAATGGTCACATGTTTGTTTGTGTGGTAGGCTGGTTTTCCAGGCAGTCAGTTGGAATAGTCAATTTTTTATTCACATATCCTTTCAAATTGGCTACATTTCTAGATCAGCTGCATGGATGATCTTATATGTTGATAGATCATCTATGTGAATCAAATATGTGAATTGGATATGTGATAGGATCAGCTACATGAATTAGCTATATGGAAGATCGACTATGTGAATCGGATGCATGGATTCATCGGCTATATTAATTGCCTATGTGGCTACATTAGCTACATGAATCAACTTACTAGTTAATCAGCTATATGAATCTGAAACATGATTGAGTGGTTACATGATTTGTATATTTAGATATTTTGGCTACATGGGTCTTTTAGCTACATGGAATCGGTCAGAAGGACTTTTCCTCTAGTTATGTGGAAATGGCCCTATGGGTATTCCAATGACAAGAATCTTGGGTGTTAAAATTTCATTTCATAAATAATAAATGTATCTTTTGTCTAAAATAATGGATGGGGATATAAATGATTCCTTCCATGTGGATTTTAATGAGACCCACAATATTTGTTAAATTAAATATTTTTTCATTTGAAATTCGATCGTCCCTTATCTATTAGCTTGAAAATAAATATCATTCTTTTATTACTTCCAAATTTATCTCAGGGATAGAGGGTATGAAACATTTACATTGGATTAATGGAGCCCTTCTACCATTGTTTCAAGTTTCTTCTAGCAGTGATTTCATTTTGATCATGCCCTTCTTTTTAGTGCAGTGAATCACATAAATCTTCACTCTTTATGTGTTTTAGAAATCATACAATATGGATTAATTTGTAACTTACCATGTTCAATTCGTAGTGATCTGTGGTAAATTCTACATTTTATATTGAGGTTATTTGATGTGGATCTTCTCATTTCCTTTTACCATGTGATGGTATTTTATCTATGTTGTTCTAAGTGGTTTTTATTAGATATTTGTTGGTATGGTTTTGGTGATGCATCCTTGGATGGATGAAGCTCTTATAGGAGGGTTGATGAGGATCTATAATATTGGTCAATTATAATGTGAAGAATTTTGATGCCTATGATGTAAGGGATTCATTTCATCTCCTATTTATTCATGTGAAATCATAAATTTAGCAAGGATTAGTATTTTTTATGCAAATGGAATTGACTTAATAATTATTGAATCATATTGATAAAAAATTGGTTATCGTAATCGTTTATTGTTTCTTTCTACTAGGATAACATTTTTCCTCTTCACTATCCAGATAATGTTTTGTCTATGTTATGATTGTTATAATTTCTTATTATTTTATAGATTATCATGTTGTTCTTGATATAAATTGATAAATAACATAATTTCAGAATTAATTATTTAATTGGATTAATAATAATTATAGAATAATAATGTTTGAATTTAGTGTTTCTTATAATTTTATTATAATAAAATCGGTCCAATGAGTTTTTATAATTGAAAATGATCATTCAGGGGATTAATTTAGTTGTTAAAGAATGTGATTTATGTTAATTGTTGTTATTGATAATAATTTTAAAAGAATGTTAATTGAGATTGGTACTTCTCAAAGTTGTTGAATTTTTTTTAATTATAATATGAGGTTTATATTTAGATATATTATTATAGATGGATGTCTTAGGTTCCCCATAGTTAAAACCTTTGAATAAGGAATCAGTTAATTAAATAAGGAATAAAAAATAGTTATTTGATCATGATAATTTATAGGTCATGTGATTTCTATCTTCTTGAGAAAGCTGACTTCTTGTGTATTCAGTTATGAGAGGTCATTTTTGTATGAAGGTGGATTCTTTGTTTTAGGGCGTAGATTTCACAATTGATTGTTATTGTATATTTTCTACTTCTTTTGTGATGTGATATATAGGTGATCCTCACTATACAATTTCATATGATCCTTCGATGGATGGTCAAAGGATGGTTGATGTGATGTTGGTGAGGAATCCAAGATGATGTGTTAGTAGTTGAATCATATGATGTTGAGATGCATCAGGATAAGAACATGGGTTTTGGGGATGGAACTAAAGATGATGGAATGGGTTGAAGATGTTCTTACCCACTAATGAGATAAATATGGATTCTTTCTTGATATGAATCAATTTAATGTCATGTGGTTGGTTATATTGTTTTATATGTATTCCCCCCCCCCCATCCCAACTTTAGGTAGATGGGTGTGCTTAGCTTCATGGTTCATGTTGTGGATAACATAAGATGGTTTTCTGATATTTATTGGATTATGTAATGATGATAATATTGAATAAATAATTCTTAACCCATGGGGTTGGTATTTTGGGAATGAAAATGATGAAAAGATTTAAATTTTGAGAAACCATTGACTAGATTTTAATTATGCCGGGAGGGAATGAACTTCAAACTGTTTTTAATGAATGTAACTTGGAATAATTTTAATGGATATTTTTGTGGATATTAGATTAATTAAAAAACTTATGTGATAAAAAAAAATAAAAATAATTAATGTACCTCTTGAAATCATTGTGTACTTATATGATATCTAGTCCCAATTAGTGGCTGCCAGGTGTCTGAGTGACATTGGCTAGAGTTGAGTGTAAGACGAGGTTATGTCCATAGTGTTGTTGTGAGATATATTATATCTTTTATAATCTGTGATTCCATACTATACCCAACCCATGTTGGTTAGGGTTAATGAAACTCAATGGAATCTAAGAGGGTTTTTCTCCAACATCCCAATGGGAGGATAGATGGATGACTTCTCCCTTTGGCCAAACTCTCTTCACTTAGTAGATGCGTGTAGAGGGATGTGATGGTTTATGGATATTTCACAAACATTTATCCTCAGATATATTGTCCAAAGTATAATTTTAGTTATAAGGGGTATAGGTTGTGATGAATTGAGGTACCTGACTTGGTGTATGGGTTCTGAGGGCTTGAAGTATAATACTCGATGTGTGATACACATCATATGGGTTGTAGTGGATCCTAAAAAATACCAACTTACTATATGGAGATGTTATATGGGGTGATGTGATGACGTGATGCATGAGGTTCACATGATGATACTTAGCCCAGGTCTCTACGGGCTAGCTTATTTTAGATGGAGATGGATCAAGACAAGCAAGATTTGGGAAGAGTGGAAAAGATGTGGAGAAGAGGGAGTAGGGTACCCTTGATGTTTTGTTATTATATTATATTCTCTCATGTATGTGATACTTGGTGAGAGTTAACCATGGTTATTCTTGTAACTTAGTATATATGTTTAG
This sequence comes from Viscum album, assembly GCA_963277665.1. Lineage (NCBI taxonomy): Eukaryota > Viridiplantae > Streptophyta > Magnoliopsida > Santalales > Viscaceae > Viscum > Viscum album. The sequence goes on along the minus strand of OY728137.1, from coordinate 445,425,050 downwards.
GTGATGAGTTGGTTTCATAGTTGTTCATTGTTATTTAGTAGTATTTCATTATCTTTTTTATGAGAGGCTCTGAGGAGGATCCTACTAAGTATACTATTATTCTCAACCTACTAATATATAATTGAGTTTTAAGTAATATGGAGCAGGTTGAAGATCGGGTTGAATATTACTAGCTCATGGTCTTGCAGGAGTTGTTTGGGCTTCATGTTCATTTTCATATTTATATTTTAGTACCAGTGGTTCTCCTTTAATTTGTTATAGTATTATATGAAATTGTATCTTTTCAAATGTGATTTATTTAAATATATGTATAAGAAGGTGTTTATTTTTTTCCCATATTATCTTACTCTTATGCATGTTTTCTTAGAGGCTAATGCCTCCCATTTTATGATTTTTATACCCTCAATGATAGTTACAAACATTAGGCCAACTAGATGTGGGAATCAAGTAGTCACAATCTCCCTTCCCTCATTTTTGGCCCTATAGGGATACGCTTTGGGGAGAGGTTTTCATTATAGGAACTGATAATTTGAATTGAGATTTTCATTGATGATAGATAAAATATTGATACTAGGATTGATTATGAACTAAATAATAATATTAGCCTCATTTTTATATGTGATTTATTAGTTTATGATTTGATGTTAATGTAAAACTCCAAAAGTCTCTATATGTGGACTTCGGTGGAGTCAATGTGGAATTTTTGGGTGTATCACCTTGCATCAGGGAATTACATTGTTTGGTGGTTATTTTTAGTTGATATAAAAGTTTCTCATTTAAGGTTGAAAACATGGAACATTCGTAAGTGAATCTAGATATAGTGGATAACCTTCATCCTAAAGCTGATGGTTCATATATTTTCTTTACACTATAAATGTGTGCAACAAATATGGGTCAAATGGTTTCCAGTATGGTATCTATGAATAGATATTATGATGTTGGTTTTTATATTAGTTTCATTTCCCTATATAATGGATTAATCTATTTCATTACTAGGAAGAAGTAAAATACAAATGAATTTTATTTAAAGGATTCATTTAGATAGGGGATGATCTCTAGATTGGATGTGTCCTGGGTTCACATAAAACATTGTCCACTAGTGGTTAAAGAAACATGTACGAGGAATTGTTTGTTCACACAATATGGTATAGTGAAGTTAAATGTTTAAAATATTCAGTATTTTCCATTTATATGGTGAAAATAATTAATAGTGTGGTGGATATAGAAAACATATTTATTTATTGTTTTCAAATAATTATTTTTTAAGTATAGAAGATTCAAGCTAAAAGGGTAAAATAGTAATATTTTTATAGAAAACTAGCTCAAAAAAATTGATAATTATATTCATCATGAAATTTATTGTTTACCCTTGGGTTTAATTTTATTATTTTTCCTACATGGATACTTTTTAGGCTTATTTAATATTTATTTTAAAAATAAATATTCTTTCCCATTAAAATGATTGTTAGTATCTCTTAAATGAAATATTGAAACCAAATTATTACTTTATGGTTGTGTCAGAATGGGGTACTATTTCCTATGATAGGTAATATTTTAAAAATTATATGTTGAATCCGAGACCATATATTTTTTTAAATCAAAATACCAATTTTTATAACCCTTGACTTAATTTTATCTATAAATATGTTTTTATAACTTTTTCTATAGTAATGGTCCTCATTAATGACTAGGAACCATAGATAAAATTTCCCTCATTCATTACATTCTAAATAATTTTTTTACACGGAGAAAAAAATAACAATCATGTATTGGGAAGAGATCAGTGGTTCATAGACATTTAGGACTTGAGGAAGTTCACATTTGTTTCTTTATGGCCATATTTTATGTGATTAAATCTTCTTCCCCTAAATCATGAAGAAAAAAATTCTACTTTAAAATCTTTATAATATCAATGAATATTTAAAAATTAAAATAGTTAATGGATATTTGATAATAATATTATAGGGAAATGATTTTTTTTTGTGAACCATTATTGGTAAAGTTTTTTCCCCTATGTAGGAAATTATTTCATCAGATTTAATTTCATTTGAAGAATTATATTTTTTAATATATTTTTTTGAATTATCTTTAATAAAGAATCAAATAAAATACAAATTTATATATTTATTTAATTTGGGTTATTTGATTAATAATATAAGTGAAAATTAAATTTATTTTCTACTATTTTTTATTATTGTTTTGGATTCTGGTAATTAATTTTTTCTTAGGATTTTAGATAAGGATTTATTATTAGGTTGATAAATATTTATAATTTTTAATAATATTAATTGATATGAATAATATGTTTAAATTTTAAAATTTAGTAAATTAACTAAATATTTGTGTTTACTAATTTATTTTCTTGGTGTTTTGTGTTAAATCATTTTAAAATAATCGTGATTAATGGAAAAATATTAATGTCTCTATTTTAATATCATCCAAAATCACTTCTTTTTTTAACATTAATTATATATAAGAAAACAATTAGGTGAATTTAAAATTATTTATTGAAACCAAAATTTTATTTTCACCCCTTACGATACATAACCCCTCACCAATAATTGTAAGGTATAGTAGTTTGAACTAATAATCTAAGAGAGGGAACATAATTTAGGAAGACATCAAGGATGAGCATTGGTTATTAAAATCGGACCCCTAGAAAGACTCATTTATAGTGGATAATTGAGTGTTAATTCATTAATGAATAGTGTAAATTTTTAATAGGATCAGTTAAAGATTGGAAAAACAAATATTTTGAGGTTTGGTGATGACAACATGGGTTTTGAGTTTGGCTCGAAATACTAAATGAACCCAATATAATGGAAGTATGTTATGTGAATCATAGAAACCTATGCATACTAGACATATAAAACATGACTACTCAATGTTTTATCTTTTAGGTTACAAGTTGTATTGTACTCATAGAGATGTTATTGGGTTAATATGTAATTATAAATATCATATTTCATGTGACAGAGGATCACATGCCATAGTTATCAAGACTTTATAACTATGTATGAAACTAACTACAAACAAGGCCGACATGCTAGACATATATGACATGTGACCCATTCTACACAAGGTGTATCTTGGAATTCAAACTCAATTATCATTTCCAATATATTTCATTTCTCTGATAGGGTTCGTACATCATGTATAATTAATTAGATCCCATGTACTATGACACATTACATGGACACCTTATATGTACATGACTAAGTAGTTGAGAGGTCCGAAACATTATGTACAATATGTACATAATTTATAGGTTAAACCCACAAGGAATATTCATGTATAGTATATTTATAGGTTCTTTATGAGGACCATATGTTGTGGATAGAAAGAAAACATGCTATTTATTGCCTTTTTTGTGTGTTTTTCATAACTTCTAACCCGAGTGTCATAATTGGGCATAATAATATTCCATTTAGGGTGATTTTATACATAGAATGGGATAATTTGTAACACATGAGCCTCATCCTATTTGGTAAGGAATCCTCAAGTGCATCCATGAGACCTAGGTTCGAAACCAGGAAGAGGCATATTTCTGGGTACTGTAGCAGCACTACAGCAGGTACTATTTGGTATTGTACCAACTGAAACAGTTCACCTTAGGCCACTGATTTGGGCTTGGAGTCCTTAAGACCTTTAGTACACCCAGGACTTTGGGTTAGTAGAGATTTCAGGCCACCTTTAAGGCCTTTGGTCCACCTCAAGGCCTTCAGACCACATGTAGTTTCCCCAGATAGACTCTACAAAAAGGAGAAAAACTAGAGGAGGATTCAGAGCAGCTGCACTGAAAAGAGAAAAACCAATGGATTTGGAATAATTATAGGATATGGGTATGCCATCAGGACCAGACTATGCTTGCATGGGAAGCTTATCTAGATGGTCATGTGAAGTTGGAGATCTACTATCACGATGCAGATGTTGGGGAGGGGAAGTTTCTTGTAGTCGGTCTAGTTGAATTCCCTTAGACCTTTGGGTTATGTAATGTATCTTAAGCCTACAATCCATGTAATCACTAAGACTACAGGGCTTATAAGGGTTTCCCCTAATCCCTTGAAATGGGGTTTATCAACAATAATTAAAAAAGAAGTCCTTTTGGCCATTTAGGTTCAAGTGATGATTTTTTCTCATAATCAACCTTGGTTTTTGGTTTAAAGGTAGTATTAGAAAATATATTTTTATATCTTCATTGAGACAATGATGAAGACTGGGAAAATTTGATAGATTAGTTATGGGGATAGTAACCCCTTCTGACATGACAATTCAATGCAGTAAGTCTTATATATATTTAGTGAGGTTAGTAACCCCACTTTAGTGATAGAGTAAAGGTCCATAATAGATAGAATAGGAAATCCACTTGGTTGATGCATATTATACAAGATAAGGTATAGTTCCTCCAAAGAGTTCGGTACCTATAACATCCTGATATTTTTGAATGAATTTTAATTTAAATAAATATAATGATGAATTAAATATTTCACATATAACATATAAATATAAATAACCATGATAGACATTATTTAGATAAAATATAATTATGAAAAATAAACACTAATACATTATTTGAATGAAATAAGATGAAACATTAAAAAAATTACAAGTAAAACAAATTCATAGGTAAATAAAAAGACCAAAAACATGTAATATTTATCATTATGAATTTCCATGAATTTCATCACTCTTATTCTAACAATGGAAATAATGGAAATAATTATAAATATAATAGATAAGTTGAAACATAATAAAATAGGGTCAATGATTTTATTGACTATTGTAAGATGATATATATGAAATAAATATGACATTTATATATAATCATTAGATATATGTTCTTTAGAAATATGGTTATTTAATATAAGGTTATTGGGTAAGCATGTATCCAATAGGTACATTGAATATGTATAATTGATAGAAACAACCTGAAAATAATGTAATTCACAAATGAAGAATAATGAAACAAAAAAGATAAAAAATTAATTAGAATATATTATTATATAAATACATTTTTATGTTTTACATTTTATTATTAATATTCTTATTATTAACGAATAACTTCAATAAATTAATTTCATTAAAAATAATTATTTTAAAAGTTTATAATTTTAATCCATGAAATAATTTTATAATGGTACTAATTTAATCATTCATGGAAAATTAAATGTGATTTATTTAAAAATATTATTTTATTATACGTCATATGTTTATATTTAAAAGTTAAATTAATATTATTTTAATTAAATTAATTGAATTAATTATATATATATATATACAAATTAATTTATATTAGTTGAATTATTTTCAATTAGATACAAACAATAATAATTTTTTTTAATGTTCAAAAAAGACATATATCAAAGGATTATTTTTTTGAAAGTGTTGTGCATACTAATAAATTAAATTGATTTATTTTAAAGGATTATCATAATAAAATTATTCAATGTATATTATATTATATTGAAACTATTTAAATTATTAATATATTTTAAATATTATTAAGATAACCATGTTTTAAAAATTCACTTTTCTATAAAAATAATTTATAACAATATATTTTTTCCATTTGAAAACTAAATTTCCCATATTTTGAAGTGGAATTATATTAAATGGACTCTAAAATTTTAATTACAGCCTGGATATTGTGTATGGAGGTAAATTTAATATTTTGTCATAAAAATAAGTTATCAAGGTAAAAAATGAGTTTCCATAGTATATGTAAAATGAGGCCGAAGGGGGTTAAACTGAGTAGAAATTGAATAAAATAACATAAAACCCTATCAATATATTTTTTTAGAGGTCTTTAATGAAAAACAATATCTCATATTCATTATTCTCTAATTTTTATACATTTTCCATTTAAGATGACAACCATGCTTTTTAAGAAATGAATATTTTTGGAAATACCACTAAACATTCACCTATAAAAATACCCTTACTCATCCACTCCAAATAAACTAAAACCATTTGTTAATCTCCTTAATCTATTAATATTTTCACAATATAAAATCATTCTTATATGTATGTTATCTTCTGGTTCCCTGAAAGAAGCATAAAAACTTCATTCTGAAGGAACTCATGTCAAGAAGGAGTGAATTCATCAAGTAAGTATCTAAGTTATTCTATATTTTTTATAAATTAACTTATCATATACAATATTTATAAAAATTATTCTTCAATATAATTATTTTATATTTATATAATTATTCTTATTTATACACATTCATTAGTATAATGTTTTTAGTTTGGGTCGGTTCAACCCCATACAAAAAAATGTTATACCAAAACCATTATTTCCATCATGAATATGTATTAAGAAATTAGTATTGGTTATATATAATAGTATAGATTATTTTATTCCATTAATATTATTCAATAAGTACTAAAATAATTAATGATCAATATTAAGTAACTTAATGTTTTTGTTCTATTACCTAAAGAATGTTTTTCATGAATTCCATCACCAAGAACCATACCCAAACATTCCTTCAATAGAACAGGGGAATAGATAAATCATTGGAAAATAATTATTAAACATAATTTATTATTAATGTAATTATGAAATTAGTGTCAAGGAATAATTAATGATATCACCATTCTGTAAATCACATGAAACTACAAAAAATACTAACATCTGAGGATGAAAATAAACAATATCAAAATAGTATATGTGTCAATAATGATTATAATTAAAGTGTTTAAAATTAAAAATATATGATTAATTTTCAAAAATAATATATTAATATTGTTATATTTATTATAAATGTGTTCAAATATATTTTGTGGATTTCATGAGTAAAGGTAAATCATTTCTCATCTCTATTTTCCTTTCACTAAAATATGTTATTTATCAACTACATATTATATTTTTTGTATTATATATACCAAAAATTGATGTTTTTATCATATATTTCATATAATTTAAAGGATTTAAAAAATTCATCAATTTTTATCTTTTTAAATGGTGTTCGATTCAAAATTTATCAAAGATGTAATGGTTTTCTCTTCAAATTTTATTTTCAAATTAAGAATATTTATAGTTAATTTCAATCTGGGAAAATTGTATGATACTTCTATATTAAACCCAATATATTTTAATCTTCTCTAGTTATTCATGGTTTTTACAAGAATTATTTCCATTTTACCAATCTTTGGATCATAATTTACCAAAATTTATACATTTGATAAAAAATGACTTTATAACGTATTTTGGTCAAGAATGTTTCTCCATTATGTGTATATTATTTATTTATTTTTATGGGTGTCCTTATCTCATCTTATATGATTATAGAATTTATTTTTCATTATATTTTACCTTATTTAATAAGATTAATCTTATTTAAACATTTTTAGTATAGTTATTTTTCATTAACTTTGATTATGCTTATATAAGTGTGAAAAAATATTCTTTTTTAACACTTTCTTCATGAAACCCAATTCCAGATATAATATTAAATATATAAAAAGAATATTTCTCACTATGTATTCATATTTTTAGAAATAAATATTCATTACCATTGTTTTTAAAATTTTATATAAAATGAAATCTATCAATAAAAAATTCTATTAATTCTTGTATTTCAATAAATTTTCTAACACTCTTATTAATGGGTTTTTCATCTATGTTGAAAATATTTAATGTTTATTATGATTAACTGTAGATATAAAATAACTATATTTTTCATATTACTTATTGAAGTAGATTCTAATTATTTTATTGTACAGTTTCCATTAAAATCTTTGTATTTTCATGGGATAATTAAGCTATCATGAAATTATGAATGATTTCATGATCATGTGAAACATAAAATTATTGAGGAAACCCATGAATTACCTGCCAATGAGCCCATACCCAAGTGGTAAGGGATTCTACTTGGAATCTAAGAGACCCATGTTCAAAACCGGGTGGAGGTGAATTTATGGGGGGACTGTAGCAGTACTATAGCAGTACTATAGCAGGTATTGTTCAGTACTGTAGCCACCGGAACTATTCACCCGATTTGGGCATTCGGGGTCACCGGTTTGGGCCTACATGCCTCCAGGGACTTCGGGTCATCAAAGGTCCTCAGGCCTCAGGGCCTTCGGGCCACAAAACCCATGGAGTAGCCCAATTCACATAGAGAAGGACCCAGAAGAGGATCAGAGCAACAAGACTAGAAATCACTAGAAGTATAGCTATCGGATTGGAAGAATGAGAGGGTATGGAAACCGCCATCAGGACCAGGCACCATGCAGCTTTGTACAGGGAAATTCTAGCCAATTAGAAATTCATGGTGGGGAGCTAGGTGATCAATGATGCAGAAGCTATGGAAGGAGCAGCTCCTGTGGGTTGGGCCTACGCGTCATGTATTGGGCATAGTATGCCTCTTGGTCTTCGGGTCATGTATTGTGTGTCATGTCGGGCCTTGTTCCTTGGGCTACGGGTCAAGTACGGGTTCCCATTCATCCCTTAAAAGGGGGATTATCTATAATAAAATAAAAAAGAAGGCCTTTGGGCCATTCAAAAAAGAATTACCTACTTAAATATTAATAATTTTAGATGAATATTAAATATTTCTCATAACAATACATACCCTGGAATATTAAATTCTTAGTGTCTCTGGAGAGTAGATACATAACCATATAATTTCATGAAGGATCCTAAAAATTTCCTAGAGTGCTCTTCTCATATAGTACAATTCTTATACCTACCCTACTCTAAACCATTATTCATAACCTAGGTAATGGAAACATAAGAATGTTTCATCTCATATGTTCATTAAGGATAAACATATGAGATATCGGTCAATGTTCATAAGTGAGAATAAGTTAATCATAACAATGTGATAACATGATCACAACATTAAGAAGTCATACCCAATCAGTCCAATATCATTAATCATGAATCATTGCATAATTATTTTTCATAAAAAGGGCATAAGTCATACGAGTGTGGAATCATAAATAATAAATCATGATCCATGAGAACATATCGAAGCAAAAGAAAAAGTTATGTGGAATACAAATAAGATTATACAATAATTTACTTATTCAAGGCTCATTTCTATGACTACCATATTTGATAGGGTTCACTCCACATCCAATCATTTAATTATTTATGGTCCACTCCCAATATTATCGATTGACTTAAAATTACATTTTTATTATTAATCATACAAGGGAAACAACCCTTCCCCAAAGAAACGAGATCAAGGAGATCTAAATTGATGAAGGCCAAGGGAATCACCTTGGACAAAAGAATTACATTCCCAAGGAAATGACCCCATATTAGAAAACACCAACAAGGGTTCCTCAGGACTACTTCCCCTAGAAATAGCATCTGTAGAAAAATTAGCTTCCCGTGGAATATGTCGAACAGAACATCTATTCAGGATCTCTAAGTCACAACAATGAACAATGTATTTCAAAAGCCATGGTGCCTCAAAATTACCATGTAAAGCCTAAATCAATACCTCGGAGTCTGATTCCAGTTCAGAACATGCCAATGAGAACCTATTGCAAAGCATGATACCTAATTGCAACGCACGTACTTCTGCACCCAACAAACATCTTGAACCATGAAAGTCACTAAAATAAAATATTACTGAATCATTCTTATCCTGCACTAGACCTCCCTCATGCATATGAACATCCATAAAAGATCCATAAACATTAAGATTGAATCTATTCCTTGGAGGTTTCCATGTGATTTAATATCCCTGTGAACTGGGACAAGCCACTAGCCTATTCGGGAAATTGCAAAGAATGTGAGAATGATTACCACCCTTTAGAAGTGTCCCCAATTCATGCACCATGACTTTAGTCCTTGGCAACAGAAAAAAACCAGACATCTGAACCTCTGTACGTGCCTTATTTTGAGCCTCCCAAAGTGTCCACAAAATCACTGGAAGAATAGTGATACGGATCCTGGACTTCATCTCATGCTACTCTGAACCCAAGAACCAACTGATGAAAAAATCTTGAATGGAAGTTCATGCAACATTATAGTTACCCCATTTATCCATGCTAGACCAAATATTTACAGCACATTCCCTCTTAAAGAAAAATTAAATCACCAACTTCGAATGCAAGTTAGAGTAGCAAAAACGCCATGAATTCAACTCAATCCCCTACTTTTAAACATTATCATCAGTCGGCAGGGTTTGATTCCTCGCTCTCCAAACAAGAAATCACATCTTCATGGGGACCTATTTACACCACCGGTGTGACCCCTACTCATCATGGTCCCCCCTAACAAGTCAATCAGTGATATTCATGCCCATTGAAGTACCCAGAACATGAATCTTTGAAACAACATCCATCATCCTCCTCTACAAAACTACTTCTTTATACACTTCCATATGTTCCAAACTCAAAATTTATTCAATCATCCTTAGATGGAGGCTATCCTCATTAACTGATATATCCATAGTCGGATAGCATGGGAAGAATAGTTTCTCCCCAATCCATTTTTCTCTCCACAAGTTTATATTTCCTACGCACACCACCCAATGAGAAGACCCCTCATGGATTTCCAGGTAAAACCTCACTATTTTCCCCATTCTGGACAGTTTTCTACTCTACCATTCCTATTAGTTCATTCTATACTTCATTCTAAGAGTTTCGGCTCACATCAATTTCCCCTCCAAAAAATCCCATGCTAGTTGAGCCTGCATTGATTGCATGTAGACTGAAATATCCCTAAGGACAACTCCACCTTCCTCCTTTGGTTTTTTCACCCAATACTAAGAGTCCTAGTGGGTCCTTCCTGAGTAATTAATTTCCCAAAGAAAATTTTTCATCAACTTCTCCATAGCAGAAATAACCCCCTTAGGTGGAATGATAATATACATGACATGCATTTGTACGGAGAATATCACACTATTAATCAAAGTCATCATTCCCACAAATGAGAGAAACTTGTTTTCCAATTATGTATCCTCCCAAGAATTATATTAAGGATATACTCAAAGAATAACTTTTTCACTCAGCCATTCAAAATTAGATCCCAAGGTATATCATAGGCAACTGCTTCCACTGCATTCCCAAAATGTCTTGAATAGTATAAAACCTCCTTCTAGGACATTTATTGGAAATAAAAACATTACTCTTCCTGGAATTAACTTTTTGGTCACTTAGACTACTATATATCAACATAATCAGCATAACGTTAACCAATTAAGACCTCCTACCATTCACAAGGATGAGAATATCTTTAGAAAACATTATATGTGAGCAAGAGCCATCCGAAGCTTGACACCGATATGGCCAAATATTTTGGTCCCTCATGTATCTATTTAAGTTTCTTGATAGAGACTCATGTGAAAGGAGAAACTAAGTGGGGATAGAGGGTCCCCTTTCCACACACCATTCAAACTCTTGAAAAAACTGAAGCCCCTCCCCAAAATAAAGATGTTGATTCATAGAGTAGAGAATCAACTGAAGAATAAGTCGCAATCCCATTCACAAAAATCAAGTTTTAACCTCACCTGGATTATAAAACTCCATTACAACTTGCATAGGCCTTATCCATGTACACCTATATAATCACATTGGATCATACCACCTTATTATTCATTTCCTCCCATAATTATTGGGCCACTCCCACTGCCCCTATAATACCTATCCCATGGACAAATCCATGTTGCTCTTGAGAAATGGCCCTTGGAATTACCTTGTTTAGTCTTCAAGCAAACAATGTCACCCAGATCTTGTATGATACATTACATAGACATATGGGTCTATATTGAGTAATAGAGGAAGGGTCTTTCACTTTGGGTAATATCACCACTCTGGAGGCCCAAGAACCCCTATTTATGTTGCCCCCCCCTGAAGAAATCTTGCACGGCCTCAATAACCTATGGCCCCAAAACTTCCCACACTTCCACATAGAAGGCTCTCGGAAAACCAACAGGGTCAGTTGCACTATCCAGTGACATATTGCGAACAACCTCCCAGAACTTTTCCCCCAACGGTAAAATCTTTAAAGCCTCATTATCCTCTTCATCAATACTCTAAGTTATACTCCTCATGAAGTCCTCCAAATCAAAAGACAAACTCTTCTCCCTAGATGATTCTGTGAGTTCACCTACTCGAAACCGCTTTAAGTGATCCAAATCCATCATTCTAGAAAAAATTACATCAGAATATAACGATTCATCCTCCATCCTAATGTTGAATTTCAAAATTTTCCACTCTTTCAAATAAGCATGGAAAAAAACATTTTTTATATCACCTTAACATCAAGAAAGATGACTCATATCACCTATGCTGGAGAAAATCTTCCAGACATTCAAAATCCTTCTAAATCATCTCCATAGAGTCCCCCGTTGCGGGATTATTAGCAAACCACATTCTAGTATTAGACATGAGCCACTTGAGATGCCTATATAGCCCAACCCAAGCTCTTCCCTCCATCTCTTGTCCCTAAGAGTCTTTCTTCATTTTCATGAAACCATATATGCAATGCCAATCCATTGAGTATAGAGAAGTCTTACTCTCCTGATTCCCCTACTTAAGATCCACAAGAAGCAGAGCATGGTCCAATAGAGCATGAGATAAGTGAGAGATTGAGGCCTTGGGAAAGGACTCTAAACCATGGATGTTATCTAGGCATCTATCCAGTCTATACTAGATATAGTTACTCCCTCTATGTTTATTACACCAGGTGTATTTTCTCCCACTATAAACCAGGTCCAGTAGTCCCTTACGATAAATGAATCCATTAAAATATATCATTCCATTATTATATAACATTTATCCTCTTATCTTCTCTAATATTTCAACAATGGCTTTGAAGTCAACACTAAAAAAGCAATATAAACTAGCTGTATCAAAGGATCCAAGATACTCCCACAGATTCCTTCTAACCATAACATCGCTAATGGCATAAATGATGGAGAACATGACCATAAGACCTCTGAACCTGAGCTTCACTGTGATACACTGTTCCACAACTGAATCTCATCTTCCATATTATCTCATGGGATACTAATCTTTACCCAATGAATTAGAGGGATATATAATTTTGAGTCCACCTATCAGATAATGAAGACCATATATATCTGTTCTCTAATTTTATAAAATCATTTATCATTTTATCATATTATAACCCATGGAATATAAATTAGTTTTATAATAATTTCATCATTGTATAACTCATGGAAAATAAATAGTTTTCATAAATATTTCATGATAACTTAACTAACATGTGGGAATAAAATGGGTTTCATATAATCATTGTTAAATATTCATAATCGCAAGCCTTATAGAGACAAAAAAGAATATTATATCGTAGTATGATATCCTTGGGGATGCATAATAAAATGTTAAGAGTGTTGACATAGATAAAAATACCATGAAAATAGAATTTAAACATTTATTTTAAAATAACAAAAATATTATTTTATTTCAATATCTTTAAAAACAAATAATTCTCAAAATATTGAGATGAAAAATTTCATCAAAAATTAAAATATAAACTTTTAAAATATTATTCAAAACAAATAATGGTCATGATGGTGGGAGAAGTCATTCATGTCATATACATTAAAAGAGAAAATTCTTTTCATGCTACTTTAAAAAGTAAAATGTGATTCGTAAGTAAAATGGTTGAAATGATTCCTTTTAAGAATATGTAAATAAATAAAAGGTATTAAAAATAATATTTTACAAATAACTAATTATAGATAAAAATATTTATAATACATTTTGAATAATAGGGAAATAGAAGAAAAAGTTTTCCAACCACAGAGGAAATAAGGCTGACTTTTCTTAAAAATGTTTTCTTAAAATTTTTATGCTCCAATGAGAGATAAATGGAAGGAAAACATGAAAACTCCATAAATAATCATTCTATAGGAAAATATATTATTTTTAAGAGTAAAATATCATCTAAATCACCCAAATGATATTTAAATATAAACAATGCCAACTAAAAATAATATTTCAACATAAACATTGATTAGAAGGGTATAGAAAATGGATATACCATTGACATAAAAATATTTAAATATAGTAAATATAATTATTACATAATTTTAATAAAGTTATAGAACATTTTTAGTAGGTTTAATAATAAAAAAATGAAATGAATCAGAAAGAACATATACCTCTTCTTTGGGTGTCCTCCATTGAGAATCACCTTAACGATTCTTGGATGGGTCATTTGGGAACACCAAAACCTTGGGATCATGGATACAAATTATTGGAGATTATTTTTTCATGGTTTATTTGATATAAAGGGATCATATTTTTTGGATAAGATAGTAGAGGATGTTCCCTTTTAAAAGTGAATTGAGTGGAACTATTGTAAATACCTAAAATATTAAAATATAATAAAAGATTATTCAAGAGAATGTGGAACAAAAGAGACCCAAATTCATAGATAATATATGGGTGGGTGTAAATAAAATTATAGAATAATATTTGAAAAAAAATCAGCCTATTTTAACCCTTATCTATTTAGATTAAGCGCTCTTTATCCCATTTAACCTTTACTGTAAAAATGATTTTTTAACTCTGTTACTATTCATAATGACCAAAAGTAAAATTGGCCTCCTTATAAAATTTATACATGCTAATTACAAATAATAAAACCATTTTAATATATTAAATTTATATAATTATCCTTAATTAAATTTAACAAATGTGTGTAAAATGAAATAAAAACCGTTTATATAAAAATTCATTTTAAGCGCAAAACCGAATTTATTCTTTTCGCATGCCCATTAAAAACATTAAATGAATGTAAAAATAATTGATTTAATATATTATCTACACATTTAATTAAAATAATTCAATATTAATAAATTTTAAAAACTATTAATATAAAAACACATTGACATTATATAAAAAATTAGAAAAAACATATATTTTTGTATTCAAATTCTTTCCATTTCATTTCTTACCAATAAATAATCAATGTATTAAATGTATACATGAGTAACTAATAATTGTTCATAATTTAGTTAGTCCTATTCATATATCCATTTAACACCTAAATTTATTAAAATGATAACATTATATTTGATAATGTATTCAACATGCACCATTGATCTTAAACAACCAATAAAATATATTTCTTTAAATTTATTCTCTTCATAAGCTTATAGAACACTCAACCATGAGTCTAAATGAATAGTGATATAGAATATAATTATAAAAAACCAATTAAATTTTTTTTTATGAATATTAATAAATAAATTATGAAAATTGTGATTATTTGTTGATTATAAGTAAAATAAAAATCATTTAAAAGATTAGGAAATGCTTTCAAAAAAACTGTATTTTCTATATGATGGATTATTCATGCATTGTGCCCATAATTTAAAATTAATTTTTTCCAATTAAATAAAATTTATTTGTTAAAATTAACTTCATTTTTGAAATCATCATATCAAAAAAAATTAGAGTTATTTTTTGATTTTTTTTAAATGTTTCTTCTTCACATGAATAGTGAAATTACTGAATTTTAATAGAAATTTACCTTTTAATTTAAATAATTTAAAATATTTTATTTTATTTTTAACTGGTTTTAAAGTAATATTAGTTGCATTTTATATCAATTAATCCCATTTATATCCTTAGAATCATTTTTATATTAAATTTTGATATAAAAACTCTATAAACTTTTGAATATCTTATCTTTCAAAACCAACATTCCCATCGGGTCTGTGGGGTTAATATTTAATAAAATTATGCCAATTGTGTATATATATATAATTTAGAAAAATTGATTCCATATTTTGAATCATAATAATTTATATTTTCTAATAAGTTATACTTATTTTTTACCAAAATTAATAATGAAAGCAATAAAAGTTAATTATCATGCTTAAGGAAAAATGTTTTTACCTAGGGGTTAAACATAAAATATAGGGGTTATAAATGACCTAAAAACATTTAAAACACCAATTTACTAGCCATATTTCGACCTTATATATTCTAAGTTCTATAATATTCATTTTTTAGGCTTCAACAATGATAAAAATGTGGATATGATTAAATCTTTTCAAAAAATTACAAGTGTGTCACTCACCTCACATATAAAAGGCCACCCCTCTCTTCTATTATTCAAAACATAAAACACATTTGGTTCATAAAATACCTAAAAATCACATCCCTATTTCCCAACCTCATCTTATATTCCATATTTTGGGTAGAATCCAACCATGTAATGCATTGGTGAAAACCTAAGAAGGATACCAGAAGAAGAGGTAATGTTCTTCATTGAGCGTTTTTATTTTCTTTCTTTAAACACCAACATAAACTATTATCAAACCATTATGATATAATAAATTCAGTATATTAAATATAATGATATTTTTTATGTTAATTAAATAACCTACAACCACCTACACTTCTATTAAATGGGTTATGAAATCATCGTTTATGTGTACAGAGGACTACCACCTCACGAACTAATGTCATTCGTTTTTTCATTACCACCTATAAATTTTTAATATAATAATGTAAATAAATTATATATATGATATTTACAATAAAATAATTATTTTTGAGTCATTATATCATATATAACTTTATAATTTCCATTCCATGGGGGATACGATAACAGCGCTCGTGTGTACATCAAATTACTACCTCATGAAGTGATATGACACTTTTTTCAATAATGCTTTACATGGAAGGTGATAAAGATAAATTTAATTAATATGTGGGATATAAATGACATAATACCGATATTCATGAAATTTATATCATTCTTTAATGTTAATATATCATTTTATTTATTACCTTTTCACTCACTTAAAGATGATAACATCATTCGTGTGTGTGTGCACTACCTCCTTCACGAAGTGATGTAACACTATTTTCATCACCACACCACATGGATGATATATGTAAGTATATAATATAGTATTTATGATATTATTATCATTATATAAAGATAAAATATTACTTACCACTTTTCCATAATGGCCATTGAAAAATGGAAATGTTATTCATGCATATGTACGACCTACCATCTCCATGATTGTAACATAATTCATTTCTCAAAACCATATTTAGTAATTATTTTTAAAAGTATAATTGAAGTAAAAAAACAATTATGTCATAATTATTATTATGGATAATATATAACTATATAATATTTATAGGAACTGGATCTTTCATAACAAAAAACACATGAGAAAACAAGGCAATTAACACTCGACACATGAAAATAATGAAAGATTATAAACTAATGGGTAAAAATATTTTTTTAAAGAATAATATATGATATTATAAATATTAATATGGTTCTTTAATATGTTAATAACATTTTTAAAACAACTATACATGATTTTAAATCATTTTCAACCCAAAAAAGGTGTCATGTAATGGATTCCATCTCAATTACATTAAATTGAGGAACATTGTAATGTTATTTACCTGATTTCATTTATATGGTGTTTATACTACCCCTTTAACATTTAATATCATGAATACTTCATTATTCATTGAATTTTATGTTTCTATTTTAATTAGTTTGTAATGACCCGAACTTTTATAAATAAAATTCTCATATGATTTAATGTTTTATTATGTAATATGGTTATAGGAAACACATGAACTTGTTTTATTATATCCAGTTGGATTAAAAAGATAGTTAAGAATATTTAACATTGATAACATATCTGTTAAATAGTGATCACATAATTAGTATAAATATTGGGCTTTAACAAATCCAATTGTCACATACAAAGGAAGTGATGGCCTCATCCAGTAGAATCATACCCTATGAAGCCCATTTATCAGAGCTTATGAGGGAGATAGAATCACTAATTTTCCCTTTAAGAATTCCAAGAGGATATACAACAACTTAAGAATGAGTGAAACAACTTACAGGATAATTTCAAGCTCATCGAGAGAATGACCCAAACCATGTTCGTCAAACAACCCCATGAAAGTCTCACTATCACGCACCTTACAATTAGGGCATATGCCAGTGTAATAAAGGGATATGTATCGATAAATTAATAATATTAATATGTATATTATACATAATAATGAAATTGTTTTCATTTTTTATTGTTACTTTATAAATGATTTTGATTCAATTAAACACAATTTGTATTTTTGGGTAATATTCAAATTCAATTAAGGGGTTTATTTTTTATGGATTTATGGATTTTTTAAATAAATATTATTTTAATAAAATTATTTTTATTAATTATAAATGTTAAAATAATTTTTATGAAGTGAAATGTACTTTTTATAAGGGTTCAAAAACTGTTATTATCAAAAACGTAACATTTTTCAATAAATAGAGAATATTATTTTAAAAATAAAAAATAAATTATTTTTAAAATTATTTATATAAAATAAATATTATTTTTTGAATTATAGTGTTAAAATTATCTAATGGTTAATTTGTCATAATTTTCTGAGACAACCGAATTTTCGGGTAATATTAAATACCATATAAATATATAGTGCATTTTATCACATCATAATGACCCAAAAATGATATAATAAATACTATAATGGGTATCCTTGGAAAAATACATGTTTTCCCATTAAAATAATTTGTTTTTATGTTTATTATATTAATTTTTAATGCCTTTATGAATCCTCAAAATATTTAATATATTTTATGCCTTTAAATTCATTTCGTTAAAAGAGTGACTCCTTTCCACATAAGAAAGGGTAATATTTTAATATATTCATCCCTTTTCCTAATAAAATAATAAAAATCTCCCCACTTTGTAAAAAACCATGGGAATCTTTGTGGTTATGAATATTTTATTATATAGAGTCTAAAACCAATGTTTGTTAGATATTAAAAAATTCACCTATCATTTCCTATATAAAACCGCCCAATATCCCACTTATCATCACTAAAATACTTATATAATGTTATTACTCTACCCTCCCTTCAATATAATCCTTCCAAGTCACCCCAATATCTCAATAAGACCCTTTTCAAGCTTTTGAAGTGATACATTCAAGTAATGGTTCTTTCATTCCACATGTTTATCTAAGTTTCTTTATCTTGTTATGTCCTTTTATTTTCAATTAATAATGATGGGTTATGTTTACACAACATATCCATACATACCTTGTTATTTATAAATGATGAGATACCCATTTATCTCTCATTAAACCCTCCCATGTACACTCGTTATCATGCCAAAATTTCGTAATCATCCTTTTATTTCTCTTTTTATTCACTAGTATTTATTATCATATGCCTTAATTTTATAATTATAAATGTATGGAAATTTTATTCCATGTTCCTATTACTGTACCATTCATGTAAAAATTATTATATCCCTATTTCTCTCTCATGAAAACATTTTATGAATTTTTAAGTGACATCGTTAGGCTTTTGAATTTTCACCGTGATATTCCATGCTAAAACAATTGTATAGTGAATGTTGTACCCATTTCATATCAAGGGTGTTAAATTTTATGCACATATAACTTTTTATTGGGTAATTACATGTATTTATTCAATATTCCTTTATCTTGGAATAAATTATGATGAAGAATGAATCCATGTTTTATGAACTATGTGGCACACTTAATCATGAGAATGAAATGAAAGTGACAGGCATTCCCGGAATTATATTTCACTCAAATTAATTGGGTAGTGTTTAGTATCATGATACGTCATGTTGTGATAGGAGTGTAACTAATTCCTTTATGGTACTTTTTCCATCATGAATTTTTGGCAGATCATCCTTGATCTATGTTTATGATGTAGTGTTTTTAGTTTTTACCACAATTTCTATGTTATGATTATCATGCTTTATCATTCTTTATTATTCATGATCCTTTATTCCTCATTGATATTCTCTATCTAACATGTATTATTATCTTCATGTTATTCTATTTATTATCCCCTTACTGGATTTTATGGATCATCCCTTTCTAATGTATTTTCCAATGTTATCCAATGTAGTTTTAAGCTTAATCATTTTAAAGAAGTTTTCAATAAATATGTTGTGATTCATGTTTAAAGATCTGCACATAATACCAAAATACAATAAACTTCTCAATATTTTGGGTTGTATTAAGTGTAATTTTATGTAATTAAATCACTTATTAATGTTTAATAAATTGAAGGGTTGTAATAGTTGGTATCAAATGAAAGGTTTAGTTATTTTTGGGATTAGGATTAGAATACTCTAGAAAAATACTTAGGAATATGACAAAGTATATAGAAAAAAAACAAAAATTTTAGTGAGTATAAATTAAGTGGTTTATCAAAAAAATGAATCCATGTCTGGATACAGCAAGTGCACGTGGGTCTATCATAGATGTAGCTAGGGGTAAAAACACTAACAAGGTGTCTCGGGCCTGACTCAGGGTAACATAGTACATAAAGACAGTCTCTATTACACACCTGGTTTGACACCCCCAGGAGATATGCTTTGGTAAATTCATAAAATTAGTATGAACCATTATCAGGGAAACAAAAAATTCCTAAAAACATATATGTTATGAAATAGATCACGGATAACATATATTGAAGCCTAGAAATTCATAAGTTAAGGAAATATAAATATTTTATAAGTTGTCTCTTATTTTCATTAGATTCCCCTTTAACTGTTTAATAGTTTGAAAATACTCACCCCTAATTTTCATTTATTCTCACCAAAGGATAGAAATAGAATGAATCAGGGAACCAATTAGTAGGAAGGGAAATGTGATGAATTCCCTAATGAAATTCCAAACCTGATGGATGCCGGAATCATGAACTTCATGATGATAATCTCCCAGTTGACTTAGGTTCTGAATAGAAACCTGGATCAGGATGAACATACAAATCCCCATAAAAGATAATAACATGCAATCTAAATCTTCATGTGACAAAGGCATCCTATTTTCAATGGGTAATCTGATCCTTAATCATCAAACAATGGATCTAATCAATTGATTCGAACATATTAATCCTTCAATGCCCTGAACAAGAGAATGTTTATTTGGATGTTTATCATGTGGAGGTTGAAGCTCATCAATAGTGGACATTGATCAAAAATATGAATCCTGAGGAAGATATCAAGGTTATGTGATGGAAGGATTTTTCAGAAATGTTTTTAAATAAATATTTTCCTTGCACCCTAAGACTTAAAATGGAAAGGGATTTCTTTTCCCTCAAGAAAAAAGATGATGGATCTATCAGTTTGTACAAGGAAAACATCACAAGACTTTCACGATAGGCCTCTATCTTTGTCGTTACACCCATTTTCAATTTTACCACTTCTTTGGTGGTCTAAAACCAAGCCTAAAAAAATCCCTAGAGATCCATGACTTTGATATCTATGAGGAAATTTTCTGATGTTCCCTCAAAGTTGAAATAGAGAATGGTGACTCTTAGGGGTGACATTGGGATAATAAGTAGAAAGTGGAGATAAATTATGGAAGTCCAATAGAAAAATATAATGGTGTTAATAAATTTCAACATTCCACTTTCCAAAGTTATAGAATGAAGCACTATGTAAATTGCCTGAAAGGGATGAGGAAATGCTTTATATGTGGGAAGAAAGGGCACCTAGCCAGAAATTACCAAGAATAAAAACATGATACTACAATAGAGGAAAGGAAAAACCCATTCAAACCTTATCATATTGTTCATTCTTAAAAATACACAGAACCAGGGTATTTTTCAAACCAATGCACTAGGACAATGGTTTTAGGAAAAAAGCAACATCCTTCAAGGTGGAAATGGATTTCTTTTTCCATCATAGCTATAGAAGTGGATCTAGAAAACGAGGTGGTGATGGGTATGTTATTTATTCATTCAAGAATATTGAACATTCTTTTTTATTCTGGTTCTATAGCTTTTTTCATATCACAAAATTTTGGTAGAACTATTAAAACACCACCACAAAGCATGGAAGTGAAGTTATCTGTGAATATAGGAAATGTGGAAATTGTTTCATCCCAAGTATATAACTCCTCCCCCATCACAAAGTTTGAGATTAACTTCTGGGAGAACCTTTTTATACTCCCTTTGGTGTAATTTGATGTGATTATGGTCAAAGATTGGATTTCTCTATATAGATCCTACAAAAATTTCAAAGAGAAGAAAATCACTCTATGTATTATGAATTGACCCCCAGTTTCGTATGAGTACAAAGTAGAGGATGAATCTTCTTTAGCACTATCATATCAAGAATATATATTATTTCAATATGAGGAATCATATCTAGATCAAATGATTGAGTCTTAGCAGAGAATAATCCTTGAAGACAAGCCCATTGTAATGGAATACGCTGATGTGTTTCTCAAAGAATTTTATGGTCATCTTCCAAGACGAGAGGTTAAATTTTCAATAAACCTTATACATGGTCTACTAACATTATCCAAGACTAAATATAGAATAGATTTTGTGAAACTTGAGGATTTTAAGAATCAACTACACAATAATCTGGATAAAGGTTACATACATTCAAGTGCATCACCTAGGAGTGCACCAGTCCTCTTCATTAAGAAGAAGGGTGGGTCAATGCACATTTTTATTTATTATCATGATATCAAAAAGATCATGATAAAGAACAAGTATCCTCTTTGATAGATTGATGAATTTTTTGATCAGCTTCATAGAGAAAAAAACTTCTCCAAGGTAGATTTGTGGTCAATATATTATCAAGTTAGGGTGAAGAAGTAGGATATCCCCAAGACTACTTTTTGTATAAGGTACGGGCACTATGAGTTCATAGTGATTCCATTTTGACTCAATAATACACCATAAATATTAATGGACTTGATTAATAGAGTATTTGTAGAATAACTCAACACATTTATGGTAGTGTTTATAGATTATATTCTAAGATACTCCAAAATTAAGGAGGAGAATGAGAATCATTTGAGTACTATGTTAAAGACCTTGTGAAAGGAAAAAACATTATTCGAAGTACAGTAAATGTGAGTTATAATTGAAGGAAGTCTTTTTCCTGGGGAATATCATCAAAAAAATTGGATATCTTAAGAACCTTTGAAAACAAAAGCAATTGAAGGATGGAAAATGCCAACATATGTGACACATATCTATAGTTTCCTTGGGTTAAATGGGTATTATCTCTAATTCATGAGAAATTTATTATGATTATCAAACCCTCTTACCAAAATAACTCAGAAGGGAGTCAAGTTTGATTTGAATGATGAATACGAATAAAGCTTCAAGGAGTTGAAAAAGAGGATTATCACTATGCATGTGCTTACACTACCCACAAGTGGATATCTTTTCTTGGTATTCAGGGATCCTTCGAAGAAGGTATTTGTTGTGTGTAGACAAAAAATGAAAAATCCATTTCATATGCTTCAAGGTAGTTGAGAGTTCATGAATATAACTACCTAACACATAATATAGAGTTATCTTCATTGATTTTATCTTTAAAAATTTAGTGGAATTATCTCTTTGGGGAGATGTGTGAAATATAAGCGGATCACAAAAGTCTCAAGTATATATTCCCAAAGAAAGAGATGAACATGTGACAACAAAGATGGTTAGATCTGATCAAAGACTATGACTGCTCAATTCACTACCATTCTGGGAATGTAAATAAAGTTTTATATTCTATAAGTAAAATTGATACAACAATTCTATCATTGATGAGAATTTAGAAGGAGCTGATCGTATTAGATTTAGAAAGGATAGACATGGGAATCATAAATGAAGGAACATCATCAATCCATTAAAAAGTTATTTCTCAACCATGTCTTCTAGAGAGGTTAGAGGATGATAAAATAGTTAATGTGGGAATTCAGAATAAATTTAAAGCTATAAATAAAGTTAAATCCTAAAAATTCAATGTTAATGATGAAGGTGTTGTGAAATTTGGGTCAAGACTATGTGCCCCATCAAATATGGAGTTAACCAAGGAGTTATTGGATGATCTATATAGCCCAACATTCTCCATCCACACAGGAATCAAAAAAGATGTATCAAGATCTATTAGAACACTATTTGTAGGACAATATTAAGAATTAGATCATAGAATATTCATTAAGATGTCTTGTATGTCAACAAGTGAAAGTGGAAAGACAAAAATAGAAGGGGTGATGCAAGCATTAACCAACCTACATGGAAATGGGAAAACATCACTATAGAATTTTTCACTGATCTACCAAAGACATCAAGAGGGAATGATGATATATAGATTTTGGTGGATCATCTTAAAAATATTGCACACTTAATTACGATATGATAGGAATTCTCACAGGGTCTAATTGCACAGATATATATCAGGCAAGTGGTCATGCTGCATAGAGTTCCACAATAGATTATATATGATCAAGATCCAAGATTCACCTACAAGTTCTAGAAAAGTCTTTAGTATGATCTAAACATCGAGTTAAACTTCATCATGGCTCATCACCCTCAAAATGATTTACAATCATAGCAGATTTTCCAGAAACTTGAGGATGTTTTGAGAGCATTATCAATTAACTTCAAAGGAGGATGGGATCAGCATCTTCTTTTGGCAATTTATTTTAAGAAAACAGTTTCCAATTGAGAATCCAAATGGTTCCTTATGGACCCCTTTATATGAAGAGGTACAAGACACCTATGCTAGGATGAAGTTGGGGAACGAAAACTACTAGGTCCTAAAATGGTTGAGGAAATGGTGGAAAAGGTTAAGACCATTCATCCACACATTAAGGCTACCCAGAGTCGACAAAATAATTATGATGAAAATCATCAATGAGACCTATATTTTGATTTTAGAGACATGGTAGTCCTTTGCATATCTCCATGGAATAAAGTTATGAGATTTGGGAATATGGGAAATCTTATTCCAAGATACATCATCCCCTTTGAGATCCATCATCGCATCAAAGTGATGGCTTATCGACTTGAACTCCCACCTAACCTATCTTGAGTTCTTGATGTATTCCATGTTTCAGTCCCAAGGAAGTACATACCTAACCCCTCACATGTACTAAATACTAATGTGGTACCATTATAGAATGACCACTCTTATGAAGAACAACTGTTAAAGATCTTAGATCGTAGAGACAAACTTATACAAAATAAGATGATTCACCTTAACAAAGTGTTGTGTAGAAACCACATGTTTGAAGAAGTGATGTGGGAACTAAAGGAAGTGATGAGTAAAAATTACCCTCATCTGTTTTAAGGGAGTTAAATGAGAATTTTGAGAGTGAAATTTCTAAATGGGGGAAGATTGTAATAACCCAAACTGTTATAAATAAAATTCCATTATGATTTAATGTTTTATTATGTAATATTGTCATAAAAAGTACTTGCACTTGTTTTATTATACCCAATTGGATTCATAATACCATTAATAATATTTACCATTGATAATATAGATGTTTAATAGTGATCATATTATTAGTATAAATATAGGTCTTTAACAAATCCAATTGACACAAAAAAAGGAAGTGATGGCCTCATCAAGTAGAATTGTTCCTGATGAACCCCATTTATCAGAGATTCTGAGGAATATAGCATCTTTGGGATTTTCCCTTGATCAATCCCAATCTTAGATCTAATAACATATGAATGATCAAAACTATTTATGGGAGAAGTTTAAGCTCATTGAGATCATGGCCCAAAACATGTTCGTCGAACAACCCCGTGAAAGTCCCACCATCGCACACCTTACACTTAGGGCATAACCCGGTGTAATAAAGGGATATGTATCATGAACTTAATAATATGAATATTTATATTGTATAAAATAATGAATTTATTATTATTTTTTTGTTTATAAATTATTTTGATTTTGATTAAATTAAACAAAACATGTATTTTCGGGTAATATTCAAATTAAATTAAGTGAATTATTTTTATGAATTGATGGATTTTTGAAAAAAATAGTATTTTAAAAAAATTATTTTTATTAATTATAAATGGTCATATAATTTTTATGAAGTGAAATGAACTTTTTATAAGGGTTCAAAAAATATTATTGTAAAAAAGGAATCATTTTTCAATAAAGGTCAAATATTATTTTAAAAGTGAAATAAAAATATTTAGAAATTTATTTAGATAAAATAAATATTGGATTTGGAATCATAATTTCTAAATTATCTAGTGGTGAATTTTTCATAATTTTTTAAGACAGTAAAAGTTTTGGGTAAAAATTAAATACCTTATAAATATACATTGTGTTTTATGACATCATAATGACCCAAAATGATGTAATAAATGATATAATATGTATCCTCTCTCAAATATATTTTTCCCATTAAAATAATTTTATTTTATGTTTATTTTATTAATTTTATAATGCCTTTATGAATCCACCAAAAATATATAATATATTTTTTTATTTTAAATTCATTTATTTAAAAGAGTGACCCACATCCACATAAAAAATGATAATATTTTAAGATGTTAGGCCCTTTAGTTATTGAAATAATAAAAACCTCCCCGATTTTTCAAAAACCAATGGAAAATATATGGTAAGGTTTGTGGATTTGAATATTTTATTATATAGAGTCCAAAAACTAAGTTTGTGAAATATTAAATAATTACCCTCTTATTTCCTATATAAACTCACACAATCTCCCACTTATCTTCAATAAAAATCCTTTTATAACATCATTACTCTTACATGAACTCTTTATAATCTTCTTAAGGTGCCCCAAGCACTCAATATGAACCTTTTCAAGCTTTTGGAAACACACATTTATGTAAGGGTTCTTTCCATTCTGATCTTTATCCAAGTTTCATTATCTTGTTATGACCTCTTATTTTAAATTACTAATGATGGGGTATATTTAAAAACCTCCCATATACTTTCCTTATTATTTATAAATGATGAAAGGCCCATTTATCTCTCATTAATCCCTCCCATATACACCTGTTACCATGCCGAAATTTCATAAGCATCATTTCCATTCTCTTTTTATTCAAGCTTATTTATTATTATATGCCTTCTTTTTCAAATTATAAATGTGTGTAAATTTTCTTACAAGTTCCTATTACTTTATAGTTCATGTAAAAATTATTATAGAGACATTTATCTCTCATCAACCCATTTTATGAATTTTTAAGTGATGTTTTTATGCTTCCAAATTGTCACCATGATTTTCCATGCAAAAACAATTGTGTAGTGAATGTTGTACCCATTTTATTAAAAGGGTGTACACTTTTATGCGCGTATACCTTTTTAATGGGGACTTACATGTATTTATTCCATAGTACTTTATCATAGAATAAATTATGATAATGAATGAATCAGTTTTTTATGATCTATGTGGAACACTTAATCATTAGGATGAAATGAAAGTTATGTGTGCGCCCAAAATTATATAACACTCCAATGCAGTGGTTAATGCTTAGTATAATTACACATCATGTTGGGATAGTGGTTTACGTAATTATTTTATGGTAAATTTTCCCCCATGAAGTCTTCTTTGTTTAACATTGACCTATCTTTATGATGTAGTATTTTAAGTTGTTTCTACATTTCCAATGTTATGATTATCATGCTATATAATGCCTTATTATTCATGTTCCTTTTTTCCTCATTGATATTTCTTATCTAACATGTATTATTATCTTCATGTTATTACATTTATATTCTATTAATGTGCTTTATGTCTCTCCTCTTCCTTATTTATTTCCCCAAGTTATCCAATGCAATTTTAAGCTCAAGAAAGTTAAAGAAGTTTTCAATAAAGATTTTATAATTCATGTATAATCTTATGTACCTAATTCCCAAAAGACACTATACATTTTGATATTTAGGGTTTTATTAAGGGTAATTTTATGTAATTTATTAATTTATTAATGTTTAATAAAGATAAGAGATGTTATATAATGCATATAAGGGGATTTGAATTAAAATTTACCTAGTGGTAAATAATTTCATAACTCAATTCATTTTTATTGGGTTATATTACTCCTATGTTTTCATTAATACCATAAGGTTACGCGGGTTATTAATTTTTAAATATATATTTTTTGTTTACACTTATATTATTTAGATTTAAATTTGATGCACATTATTGATTTATTGGTTAATTATCACTTCAAGGGATTATGGTCTTTAAGGGATTATTTCACGATCTCATTCTATTTGAAACTATTTATTCATGAATTTCAATTAAATGAAATTATTTTATTATTGTCTAATAAAATAATTTTATTTTATTATAATCTAGCTATTAATGAAAATTTCAAGTAATATTACCATTTTTCTACTATTTTGTTCGTAAAATAATTGAGAAAAAATTGAAAAAAATTGGCTTTATTTCTCTATTTGGTTGAAAATCCATTTTCTACTAAAACCATGTTTTCAAAAAATGTGTTCAAAAATGTTTTTAACCTTGTCAAAATGATTTAATAAACACATTTTTACCTATTTTCTAATTAAAAATTAAAAGTAATATTCATGTATTTTTAAAAATAATTCCCATTTGGTTTTTACAGAAAACTTGGATGGAATCTTCTTATCATTTTCTGAACGAGCCACTTTTATAACCTTTTTATAGTGAAAAAATAATATTCTTTTCAACTTGTACAACTTGTATAGAATTACCCACTATAATGAATGTAATTTATTTAAAGCTTCCTTTTCAAGTTCATAACGGTATTTTTAATGAAAATGAATTTCATAATATAATGGAAACTCATAGTTTTTATAAAAGGAATTTACAAAGAAAAGGATTTTAAAAATGTTTTATGTCTTGAGAAAGTGATTTTAAAAATGAAAATGTTATTTTTCTCAAGAATATTTTTAAATATATTTTCTGGTATTCTTATTCATCAATGACAAAAACCCTTCATTTTACATATAACAAACTAGAGAGATATTGTATTGATTCTATCCTTATTATACATCTAGATAGTTTATGATTATTTTGACCAAGGATGGTATTTAAATTCACTTCCATTTTTATTTTTGGTAGTCATTAAGTTCCCCTTGAATTATTCACTTTCTTGTGATCATTGGACATTAAATTTTCCCAAAATATCTATATTATTTATCATGGATATTTTTATTTTATACATCAAATATCATTTATACATATAGTCTTCTATATTAAAAATAGTTTATTTATCTGGGAAAATAATGATAAATTTGTATCCTTTTCTCAATATGGATGCTCGATTATAAGTCATAATGTTTATGAATTTAATATATTATTCGATATATGAAGAAATATTTTGACCTGAAATTCATGGTTGGGGTTCGATTGTAGATAGCTCCTCGATGCATCGATAGTCTCATGAGATGAATCAGTTTTCCAAATCAAACAAGTTTTTACCTAGTAATTTTTAATTGTCTTGAGCATAGATCTTGACCGTAATGGTAGCATGTTCTTGGAAAATGTAATGTCCAACAATTAATATTTTTCTTCATTAAGAATTGAGTTATTATTACCCAGGAGATTTTCAAAATGATATTATCACTGGATGAATTTCATTATAATTTTATTGATTAAATGGAAAAAAAATTAGTTATTTACCTTTATATATTTACTATACCTTATCTAGTTATGATATTCATGTTATTGACTAAATGGAATATGTTTTAAATTATTTACATTTCCATGTTTATTATTATTCATGAGGTTTTCACATTGATATTTTCTCTAAATTCCCTTCCTTATTAGTTTATTGATTACATAGAATGTGTGTGCAGTTATTTTCCTTATTATATTGATTATTCCTTGACCAGTTACAACAGTCATGTTATTGATTAAATGGCATGTGTTTTTAGTTATTTACCTTACCATAAGGATTATTATCTATGAGAATTTTTCATTCATATTATATCTTGATGAAATTCCTTCTCAGCTTATTGATTACATGTCATATGTGTTCAATTATTTTCCTTTCTATATTGGTTATTCTTATTAATTAATGATTTCTTCCACTATACTTAACTCTTAATATAAATTTGAGAACACACTTGGTTTATTTCCTTTCACTATGAGTCCATGAAGTGTGATGGGATTTATATGAAAGGATATACTAGAGGGAATAATTTTATTCATAATAAAATAAATCTTTTTGTAATTTTTTCTTTCAAATATAAAGCAGGAATCAGTTATATATATACTTTACTAATATTACAAAACTATTCGGTCCTTTGGTATTTGATTCATTATTTATTATTCCAATGTAATATAGTAGAAAGTAGATCTAGGCTAGTAGGTTTGGGGTATCTGTAGTCAGTGTCAAAAGAAGTTTAGTAGAAATCTTCTGAACTAGAATTGAGAAAATAAAGATTAGGGATCATAACCGTATGATAGACTTTGAGGATCAATATAGAAGAACATAATGTTTTGATAAGGTATATATTATTAGGTTTTTCCTAGAAATACATACTTTTTTAGATACTATAAATGGATTTTGTTATATAATAGTTGTACCTAGGGGTAATAACTCTGAAAATAGTGCATTGGGCTTTACCTGATATATACCTGGTGCACGAAAATGGGTCTTACTATGCACCTGGTTTCACACTCCTAGGGGATATTCGTAGGATAGTTCACATTTTCATTAAAAACCACTATGAAATATTTTAATAGATTATAATAATTAATGACATAGGTTAAACATAAGGTTTATTATATTGAAAAGAAGGTGCCTCAATAGAACAAGAAAATGTTTTATGAATGAAAATTAAGGGAATAAAGAAAATAATTTCCAAGAAAAACTAAAGAGAGTGATGGAAGGAAGTAAATCTAACCCTAGGTTCTATTTATAGTTAGTTGTATTAAATATAGAGAACCTATAAATTATTAGATTCAATACCCTATTATAAATGTTAAACCCTGGACCAAGGAAGAAACTATGTTCAAAGAAATAGATGAAGCATTTAGTTTTTGTGATTAAATAATTAAATTGTTGAAGTATTTTAACAATGGTATTTTGGTTATAAGAGTCATTAAATATCTAATGAGTGTGTTAAATTTTAGAAGTAAATGAGTCTTCATTAAAATAAGAGACATGGATATCATCATGGGTTTATGAGTTTAAGATTAAACATAATTTCAAATCCTTAAACACCCCTTTTTGGGTTTTATGTGAAGGGAGTCTACCAATATTAATGATATTTTTAGAGAAATTGATGACACGAATATGATTTAGTGGAATATTTATTTTAAAAATAGTTCCTTTACATTTTATAGACATAATTTTGAAAGAATTGGTAACTTTTAGGGTTAATATGATCATTAATGACATTATAATAATATTTAAATAATATTATTAGAATTTTTTAAAAAAGGTATTATAGAAAACCATAGTAAAAAGGATATTCAATGATTAATTTTATTTCAAGGATATCCATCATATTTTTTTGGGAATGTTATAGGAATTATATTAATATATTTTTATAAAAGGAGAACTTGAATTCCATGTGATAATCGTTCATGTATGAAAATTTCATGGGGCCTGAACCCACAACCAAAGGATGATAAGGTTTTATAACCTTACATTGTCCTACATGATGTCCTAGTTAATATTTCATTTATTTTAGTTATACAATTACAAAAAGAGATATTAATTATAAACTAATGGTGTTAATTTGATGTTTATAGATAAATTTAGTATATTGGATAAATTTTAATAACCATATTGGTTTTGGAAAATATTTAGAGACTGGGGGAAATAATTATCACACATTTATGGATCTTAAAACATATTAAAAGTAAATTTTTGTACTTCATGCATAAAAAATTAATTTTTAGATATTAATTTTTTAGGGTAAGTAATGAATTGGAAATTGATCAAGGAACAACCAAAAGATGAAATTTTTCTTATGAAATAGAAATGTATCATTAAGTATTATTTCATATATTCTTAGAAAAAAATAATTCCACAAATATTAGAAAATTATTATGAAACAAAAACTTTATCTTATTAGATTCATACCTTATGAATTATATGGAATTTTAAATAAAAAAAATTATTGTTTTGAGGCCCTTAACTTTTTATTGATCATTAACTTTCTAGTGATGAATGACCTCAATCACTCTTTATAATTATTTATGCTTTTCCTCTTTTCCCATATCTTCACTTTGAACCAATATTCTCTAACTTATAAACCTAGTTGTATGTTATTCCATATGACATTTTTACTTCACTTTATCTATTATTAATTGGATATTTTATTAGACCATTTTATGATAAGGGTTATTAAATAATGGTATTTCCAAATTTAATCCCCTATAATACTAAGATAAAGCTTAAATTGTGAGGAACAGATTTATTTAAGGTGGGGAGAATGTATAACCCCAATATTTTAAAAGAAGAAAATTTTATACAATGACATATTCTACATGAAACACCGATCATAAACAACCCATGAAATATATTTGGAAAAATGGATTAAATATTTGGAATTATAATAATTTATATTTTATAATAAGTTCAATTTAATTTTTGACCAAAATGAATAGTGAATGCATTAAAAATTAATTATCATAGTTAAGGAAAAGATGGATTTACTAAGGGTTAAACTAAGAATAAAAGATTTAAAAATGAAATAAAAACTTGTGAAACACCCATTTTATAGAAATATTTCAACCATATATCTTCTATTTTCAATAATTTCCAATTTAGGTGGCTTGTTACATGATAAAAATGTTGGTGTGATTTAATCTTTTCCAACAATTACAAGTGTTACACTCACCACACCTATAAAAGACAACCCATATCCTCTCTTCTTTACACCATAAATTTTTTGGTTTAGAAAATAAATACCCAAATAACTTACCAAATTCCCTCCCCCCATACTAGAATCCTTATTTTTGGTATAATCCAAACTCGTAAGGCTTTCGTGCAGACCTTAGAAATATACCCGAAGAAGAGGTAATGTTCTTCAATGGGCGTTTTTTATTTCTTCATCCACTTTCTTCAATTATTATTAAACCATTATGATATAATAACTATATTATATTATATATACATATTTTGTTATATTAAGTTAATTACATACAACCACAACTTCCATCAAATGGGTTTCAAAATCATCATTCGTGTGTACAGAGGATTATCGTCTCATAAATCAATGTCATTTATTTTTTCATTGCCACATATCTCTATTGGTTATTATGATTTATATAAAGTATATAAATGATATTTATAAAATAATTATACATATTTAGTCATTTTATCACGTATAAATGTTTAATTTGTATTCTACAGAGGACAAGATAATGTCGCTCGTGGGTACAGTGGACTACCGCCTCGCAAAGCACTATGATTTGTTTTTCAATAACTCTTTACACAGAAGGTGATAAAGATAAAGTTAATTAAAATATGTCTCATAAATGAAATAATTATGCTATTAATAAAATATATATCACTATAAAAATATAATATGTCATATTTTTCTTATCTTTTCACTCACTTAAAGATGATAACATCATTCATGTATTTCCGAACTACCGCCTTCACGAAGTGATGTGACTCTATTTTCATCATCATACCACATGGATGATATATATAAGTTTGTTTTGTGGAATTTATGATATTATGATCATTATTGAAATTTAAAATAATACTTACTTCCTTTATATAATGATCATTGAAAATTTTAAATGATACCCATGCATATGTACGGCACACCGTCTACATGATCATAACATACTTCATTTCTCAAAAACATCTTTAATTACTGGTTTTAAAGGTATAATTGATGCAAAAATATTATAATTATTTCATTATTATTAATATTCATATGATATAACTATATAATATGCATAAGAATTGGATCTTTGATAATAAAATACGCATGAGAAAACAAGGTAATTTACACCCGAAACAATGAAAATAATGAAATATTATTAATGGATGGGTGATAAGATGTTAGAAAAGGATAATATATGATATTATAAATATTAATATAGCTCTATAATAAGTTAATTAGATGTTTAAAAGAAGTATAAAATATTTTAAATCATGTTTAACTAAAATGAAGTGGGAACTAAGGGATTACATATCAATTTCCTTTCCTTGAGGCACATTATAATTTCATGCACCTAATTTATTTTATATGGTTTATATACTTACCCTTTGACATGTAATGTCTTTAATAATTCAATATTTGTGGAATTTAAATTTTTTTTAATTACCTCATGTAAGTGGATTTTATATAAATGTTTCCAAGTGGAAAAGGATTTCATAACTCAAATGTTTTTCATTGGGTTATATTACTACTTCATTATGTTTGATATCCTAATATTATTTGTGTGATAACTTTTTACTATATAATTTTTTGTTTTAAATTATATTAATTGTATTTACATTTAATAAACACAACTAATTTATTGGTTAATTCTCACATCAACATTATGATATTTTCAAGGGTTTATTTCTACAATCTCATTTTAGTTAAGATGGTTTATTCTTGAATTTTGTTTGATAGAAATTATTTGATATTTTTATAATAAAAGCATTTAATTTTATTATAATCTAGTTATTCATGATATTTTCAAGTAATATTATTATTTTTCCACATTTTCGTTCTTCAAATAATTGAAAAAAAATTAAAAAAATATGACTTCATTTCTTTCTTCAGTCCTAAATAAAATTTCTTCCAAATATATATTTTCAAAAAAAATCAAAAATGTTTTAAAAGGTTTAAAACGATTTATTAAAGAAATTTATACCCAATTTTACGAATTAAAAACAATTATAAGTAATCATAATTTCATTTTCAAAACAATTCCTGTTTTGATTTTATTGAAAATTTGAAAGGAATCTTCAAATCATTTTTTAAACAAGGAAATTTTTTAACCCTTTTAAAATAAAAAAAATAATTTTATTTTTAACTTGTATGTCCTGTATATAATTACCCACTTTCATGACTCACATTTCTTTAAATGTTATTTTACAATTTTGTTGGGGTATTTTTAAAGAATACACTTTTCCTAATATTTTGGAATTCATCGTTTTCTTAAAAGTGATTTTCAATGAAAAGTATTTTCAAAATATTGTATGTATTAAAAAATTATTTTCAAAATGAAAGGTATATTTACCTCAAGAGTATTTTTAAATAACTTTTATGGTATTTCTATTCATAAATGACAAAAAAACCTTTAACGTACATATACTATGTACACTAGGGATATTTTTTATTGATACCATCCTTATCATCCCTCTGGAATGTTTTTGATTATTTTGATTATGGATAATATTGAAATTCACTTCCTTATTTAATTTTTATAGTAATTAACATACCATTGAATTATTCACTTTCATGTGATCATTGGATATTAAATTTCCTCTAAATATACATAATATTTATCATGGATATTTTTATTTCAAAAACCATATATCATTTCTACATATGGTGTTCTATATTGAGAGTCATTTTTTTATCTGGGGAAATATTGATAAATCTTTATAATTTAATCGATACAAATACATAATGACAAGGCAAATTTTTTATGAATTAAATCAATTATTTGATATATTTTGAATGCTTTGGACATGTAAGAAATGTTTGGTGGCTAGTTATATGTATTTTCTTAATGCATCAGTAGTCTTATGAAGTGAATGAGTTGGCCAAATTAGATGGGTTTTTACCTGGTTGTTTTAAATTATCTTGAAGATATATCTTGATGGAAAAGGTATCGTTTTCCTAGGAAACATGAATTTTTCTAATTAATATTTCCCTTAATTAATAATTTAGTTATTATTATCCATGACATTTTCACTTTGATATTATCTCTGGATTTATTTCATTCTCATTTTATTGATTAAATGGAATTTTTTGAGTTATTTACCTTTCCATGTTAATTAAGACTTATCTGGTTATTATATTCATGTTATTGATTAAATGGAATGTGTTTTTATTTATTTAACTTACTATATTGATTATTATCCATGAGACTTTCACATTGATATCATCTATGGATGAACTTATTTCTCAGTTATTGATTATATGGAATGTGTGTTCATTTATTTACCTTTCTATATTGATTATTCCTTATCCATTTAATATAGTCATGTTATTGATTAAATAGAATGAGTTTTAAGTTATTTACCTTTCCATATTGATTATTATCCATGAGACTTTCACATTGATATTATATATAGATTCACTTCCTTCTTTGTTTATTGATTACATGGAATGTGTGTTTAGTTATTTACCTTACCATATTAATTATTCTTATTATTTCATGATTGATTCCACTCAAATTAACCATTACTAAGAATTTAATATCACCCTTATTTTCTTTCTTTTCCCCATGAATCAACGATGTCTACTATGATTGATTTTTAAGGATATTCTAGAGAGAATAATTTTATTCTCTAAAAAAATATGTTGTAATTTGGTTTTTAAAATGTAATGAGATACTCAAGTATGTATCTAGTCTACCAAGACAACTAAACTATTTGGTCCTTCAAGATACGATTCTTTATATCTTATTATAATTTAATAAAATAGGCATCGTCTCTATGTTATTCGACTTGGGGTTACTACAATCCAACCAATGGCTATGTGGTGAATTCCACATTTAAAAATAATATTTGAATAGAATATTGTGGTTTTTTAAAATCATTGTTGAATTGAAAGCAAACTATCAAAGAAATAAAACTTATTTAAAGAGAAATATGTCATAAAATCTTAGGGTGTTTCATTATACCCCCTCCCCCCTATAAGAATTTATCTCTTGAAATTCATTCACTATTATATAAATAAGGAGACTTTTGCCTCATCGCATCATCATATTCTCATATAGCTTCCCCAATTTTATAGTTTTTCCCCAAAATTTTGGCCAGGTGAGTTGTCTTGTTCCTCAATACCTTATCTCTTTGATCCATAATCTCCGCAGCTTGTTCCTTAGAAGAGATATCATGCACAGGTGTTACTAATTCTGAGTTACGTACATGTGAAGGGTCATATATGTACTTCCTTAGCAGATATACATGGAACACATCCTGACCTTTAGAGGGATTTGGTGAAAGAGATAATAAATAAGAAACCTTAATAATATGATATAAAATTTCGAAGGAACCAATATATCTTTGGATTAGATTTCCCTTATTTTTAAATCTCATACCCTTATTATATGGAGATATTAATTGGAATGATATATAAACAACATCAAACTTTAGATATCACTAATTACTATCAAAATAACATTTCAATAAACTATGAGCTTCCTTGATGTGTTATTGAATATATCTAACATTCTATTGCATTTCATCATCTTTCTAAGTTCTCAATATCTTTCATTCTCCAAGCTCATACCACCACATTATGGTTTAACAGTACTCTAATACTTTCCATCTATCTGAGGATGACATACAATGTTAAAGATCAACTCTATAATAAATGATTATTGAAAACTTATCTTGAAACATTATGATAAATCTCAGATCCTGAATAGATATAATAAAACATGAAAATCTATAAATACTTACCACTTCTTTAATTTTTATCATTAAATCCTTATTATGAGAGAAATATTCTGTGATTTTAATGAAATTTATTTTGTTCATAAGGCATTTGACTATGACCCAAATACCATTATAGACTTAATATGCTTTTGGGAGTCCGATGATGAAATATATATGGTTGTTTTCCCTTTTTATTCGATTTTGGGTAACAGTTATAAAATATCCTTAGACTTCTATCGACTAGACTTAATTATTGGTCTTACAAGGCATCGATATACATAATCTACCAAATTTATTTCCATGTTGTCCCAACATAAATACTCTTTTAGATATCTTTATATCTTTATATATCTAGGGTGGATATAGAATAATGAATTGTGAGCTTCATCCTATAACACCATAGAATTTGGTATTGAAGGTACATGTACTCAGTTCCTAAACATTATTATTACATCAAAATCATAATTGATCTTATAAACATTCATCACCTTTTAACATACTTCCATATCTCCCTTTTACTCATCTTTAATCCTCACATGGATGGATGGATAAACATTCATCTGAGAAATATATGATTTGTACCCTTTGATCATGATTTAATGATCCATATTCTAGAAATATATAAGTATTGGATCTATTTAAATCTTCATCATGGTCAAACTAGAATTGTCCTTCTGACATAAGTAATTAACAACCTTTTCCCCTTTTGAGGGTGGAAATGTATTGAGTATTAATAATCCTTATTCAACTTCAATTATCTCCTTTGGTGAATATTCAACTATTTATGTGTGATTATATACTTAAAAATTTTATGATTAGTATATATATCACATATTCCAACATAATGATAAGGCCTATATATTTTTAATGAAAAAATACCACTTCCAACTCCAAATCATGAGTCTGGTAATTTTTAATGAACCAACTTGGGATACCCTATAAACCAGTGCTCAAATAGATCCATTAATGTCCAAAAGTGAATTCTCAATCCTCACGGACAAGCGACAAGCTCCGGTGTATTGAAAAAAAAAGTGGAATGATTTAACCCCACCAGAAACAAGATAGATAGAATATATATATATATATAGAAAACCATAAACATAATACATTCCATGATCTATAAAAGATAGTGGTAGAAACACAACTCAAAAACCACATGATAAAACTCTATAAAACATGTCCAACAACCAAAATGAAAATTAAAACTTGAAAAAACTACTCCATGTGACATGTGGTCAATGTCCCACCATCTCACCACCAACTACCCATACCCATCTGAAAATAACATAGTTACCTCACTTCGATGCATTACCTCTTTCTACATAAAAATAAAATGCACGGTCTCCAAATTCATAAAATAATGTGTAGGGTGTGAGCTAAATAATATCAGTAGGATCTCACCCATGTGTACCATACCAATTTTCTATATAATAAGCTCAATATTCACAATTTAAAGAAAACATGGAATGATAAATAGTTTAAAAAATTATACTAAATTAATGGTAAAAATTTCCTCTTTTCCAAATCTTTAAAAGAAAGAAATGTCATACAATTTTAAAGAATAATTTCCAAAAATCATTTCGTATTAATTAAAATAAATAAACTATAGAAATAATTACAACCAAAGAACAATTGTAAACATGCCTAGGATCAAAATAGATCATAGTATCTAGACCTATTGTACCATAAACATAAACTAGTGTGTATATCAAGTCCATATAACCCCTGAATCAAGTCTGGGGAATAGAGGAACACCCTAAAAATTGAACACTAAAAATTCCCATCAACTCCGAAAGCACATTAATCTATGATCTATGAATGGAGAACATCCAAGAAAGTTAGCCACTAATAATACAAATGTATGAGGCTCAATTTGAAACCCTCCACCTATGTACCTAAGGCTCCCATGTGTTGTATTTTGAATAATTTAAAAATATTTTATTGATTTTTACATTATAATTTACAATAAAATTACAAAGAACCCTTTTTCATCAAAACATGCTTTGAAATCCCATTTCACAATTAATTTTATAATACATAATAAAATACCATTTATTTAACTAAATTATGGGGATACCCATATTTTCTCAAAAAATCATTTACATACACAAATCAGTCAATCAATAATTGCGCCAATATATTTTTAAAATAATTTATAAAATCAAGATAAATTTTAGTCCAAATGTAATAGGCTATAGAACAAACCAACTACCCTAGACTTAGGTTGTACACTAATCACAAAATAATCCACTAACTGAAAAGGGAAGAGAACAAAAAAGTAATAAATAGAGGCCCTATGATTGGTTATCACATCTTATATTCTAATTCCAAAATAAAAAGTGTGGGTATAGATGTTAGATTAACACAAAATTGAGGAACTCATGAACCACACCACTACCAACCCGAGGTTTGGCCTCTAGAATAAAAATGCATGAAGAAATCTACAAAGGGTCGATAGAGATCACAAACTGATCATGAAACTTAAAAACACATCCCAACCCCACTACCAAACCAAGATATCATGTGAAAAAATGGAAGAGAGATCATTTTCACTCACCAAATGAAGAGAATACAATGAAACCAAGGTTTAAACCACTAATCAGAGATGTATGGTAGGTATATAATCGCCAAAAATGCATAG
The DNA here is from genome assembly GCA_963277665.1 of Viscum album. Lineage (NCBI taxonomy): Eukaryota > Viridiplantae > Streptophyta > Magnoliopsida > Santalales > Viscaceae > Viscum > Viscum album. The sequence continues at coordinate 445,385,127 of OY728137.1, read as the reverse complement.
AGAAGTCCTAGGATTCATGGGAGAGAGAACCTATTAAATTATATAGGAGTAAACTATGTAGAACATAAAACTCATTGGGTAGAAAATATTCACATAATGAATAATATATTCCTAGCATGAATCTACCATGTTACATGTACACCAAAAAAGGCATGAAATTGGATTTAAAATACCAAATAAATAATTCATGGTGTGAATGTTATTAATTTCGTGTATCATTTTTACATTATGAACTATACTTATGGATTCCTCTAAAAAAACTAATGTCTTGAATCTAGTTTATGGTGGGAACTGGTTTAGCATCCAGCACCTAGAAAATACCCTGAAAAAAACTCCTAGTTGTCTCTAATGCTCTCCAAACCCAAAGTACAACCTCTTGAACATTTAAATGAGGGTGTACCTATAACCATGATATTAAAATATTCCTACCATAATACTCTCTATTCCTATAATTTCTTGTAGAAGAAGGTTTATATAGAAATAGGCAAGTCTATTACTCCCTCATTGAGGATTCATGCTCCCAAGTCTCATGAGAATATGATCCATTCCACCACAACACTTTGAATAATGGAATATAATTCAATGAAATATTTTCATTTTAAAATCAATGATATATACTAGAGTCTCCATATAGAAACACCTAGATCCAACTCAATCTCTTATCAAAACATGAGAGGGATCAAGATGATACTTCTAGATATGAGATATCTAGAAGTCATCATATATTCTAATAAACTATGTTGGATGTTCTAACTAATACGAAACATAGCCATGATTTTTTTTAAAGGTTGGGACCGAAGCCTCATTTATTATTTAAATCAAAGCAAAGACCTCTTTTAAATAGGTAGAGGGAGACCCGTTACATATCTCAAAGGCCCAGTAGGTATTTATCCCATTACATGGCCTGTAGGCCCAAATTTTTGGCCCAAGGCCCATTCTGTGAATAGTACAGCTACAATACTCTACCTGTTACTGTACTGCATAGTATCTTTCGCGGCTACAGTACCATGTCACTACTATAGTGACGTACAGCTGCTACAGTGCCCATAGTTTCTAGAAATTTAAGTTATAGACATATTCAAAAATCATATCTATTCACAATGGACATTCCTTATTCTAAAATTTGTCTTCGAGGTAACATTGCTAGAAAATTAAGATATAGACACAGTCAAAAACCATAGCTATAAATATCTAAACTGTGGAAAATGGTAATATCCATAGTCCATATAGTCTTGGATCTAGTTGAAATGGAAATAGGGTTTAATATATTTCCATGGTTTACAACAATAGAAATAGAACTATAGTCATTGTTCATACCATGGAAATTGACCTATAGCAACAGCTTCACCCATGGAAATAGGGTAATCGTCATGGCCCTCGACAGTGGATATTAATTGTGAAATTCCCATATGTTTTAAGTATATATACATGGTTTGTAACCATGGTAATATGCTTATAGCCATGATTCAAACTGTGTAAATATACATATATTCATGGTTTCTAACTATTGTTATTACATTGTCTATACCGAATTTATAGCCATGGTTTATAACTGTGGAAATATAAATATCCATAGTTAAAACTATGGAAATAGTCCCCCTTATATGACTCAAACTATGGAAATAGGTTTATTCCTATGGTTAGAAACCATAGCTATAGGCCCATTGCCACAGTTTGATATGTGTAAATAGTTATCTTTCCATATTTTCTACCTTGGTGATAGGCGTATTTCTATGGTTACAAATCATGTCTTTAGCATTGTATTCCAGTCATAATAAACAAAATCTTCTCTGTCGATCATATAAAAAAACATACACCAAATCACTAAGCACACTATATAATATAGTTCAATAATAAAAAAATAAAAATTATTATTTCCCTAATAAAATGAATCAGCATAATAAAATTCAACCAATAAACCAGAAATACAGTTTACATGGGAAATGACCCTCAAAATTGGTATCACTAGAACCATTATTACCCTCATCAATATATCCTATGGAAAATCCAACATCACCACCTTACCTCACACCACTAACATCATCATCATCATAGGAATCGACATCACCATTAGCATCAACATCTACATTTTCATTTGCGCCTAAATGAGAAGAAGGGTAAGAGTAATCCTCATAAAAAACACATCATCATCAAAAAAAATATCAACCATTGTAATAAAATCAAATAGAAGTGTAGATGAAACAACATATATATCTTGCACTATCTTTTCATTTATCATATTTTGATCATGAGTATCTTCTTCTATTTTTTTATATGATTTTCAGTTGATTGTTTTATTTCATAATTCATTTTCTCCTCTATAACCATACCATAAATTGTACTTGAAGAAAAGTTATTAGAAGACCAATATATAATTGGTAAAATATTATTATTAGGATGATAACACTCCCTACCATGATTTTCATCTCCTAATATATTGTGCATATTTCCCTTTGAGAAGAAATGATACGGTTCGCCTTTATCCATTTCCTCCAAAGAAATCTTCTGAGTGATATATAACACAAATTAAAATGATGAAATAATGAAAACAAATAAATTTAGTAAAAATAAAATAAATTTAAATATACTAACAATAATTTCCTGGATGGTTATATTTAAAATATTATCATATCTCTTTTTCCTAGTTGTATAACACAAGGTAGGAAGAGGAATGAGACCATCGATATTCAATGCATTTTTTCAGAGAAAACAAATAAATAATGTAATCTTATAAGCTCTACATCACTATTTTATAATAATTTTTAGGTTTCATGAAAACACTAATACAATGGTATCAATGTATATGATATATAATTTAGTCCATAGAAAAATCCTATAAAAATAGTAGTGCATGGATAATGAAATAGGAATGTAAATGAATTATATTTCATATAAGAATTTCTATGATCTGGAATATTGTGTGTTAGTAATAGTTAGGATGTTGAATATGACTAAATATTATAGAAAAATAATCCTTTAATTGTTTTTTATATAAACATTTAGGTTCAAACATGTTTTTTCCTGATAACTATTAATCAAGGGTGATTGACTTGGTGGGATCATCAATTTTTAATTATAATTTATTTATTTGTTCAAAAAAAATTCCACTCTTATAAATTATTTATCTTTTAATAGTCATAATGATAATTTATAGATTCATGGATTTATTTTAGTGTATTAGCAAAACTACATTAATCAATTCCCAATCATGGGATGGATTTGAGTTATCTATATTTAAAAAAGGTTTTAAATAACCAAATTTCCAAATGAATTTCAGTACTTAATCAAGGGGAATGATTTATTTTTTTATTTGATAAAAAATAATTGATCGTGGATTTATTTAGATTGGATTCTAAAAAAACACTTATTCATTTAAGTAAGATAACTATAATTATCTCATGATACATTATTTACTATTTTTAGAATATTTTTTTTATTTTCAAGCTTGTTTATTTGGTTTTAATTTTTTTAATTAAATATTAAATATTGTATTAATGGGTTATGATAGTTGAATCAAGTTATTATTCTAAGGATAACAAGTTTCTTATGTTATATATCTTAGAATTCCACTTCACTAATATGTTTTAGTTAGTGCACATATGAAGAGGTATAGAGATTAAGAAAATTTAGTTACCCAAGAAAATTAATGAAACCTCATGGGATGTCATGTTTTGGACACTATTTTTTAAGAATTAAGTTAAACATAGTAAAATATAAGATTAATTATATTTGAAAATTTTTATTCATAACAATTGTATATTATTATTATTTCATATTATACTTAGTTTTCTTATAGTATTATATTCATGATAAACAATATTATTGTATAAACATTTAAATTAATAAAAAACACTTTATTAGGAAGTGAACTTTTTATATATTATCTTATGAATTAAAATAATTTATGAGAAAAAAAATAAAGCTAACATAGAGAGAGTTTATGAAGTTTATGAAGTGGAAAAGGTTGTGAAATGATTGAAGTTGAGATGAATAATATTAATTGAGTATGGTTTACATTCAAGGTTATGGGTATAACCAGGAATCCCCATGTCATCATTTGTTGTAAACTATGTCAATATAATAACACTAATATCTGTCAGAAATAAAATTTAATAAAACTAAAATCATTAATTATTGAATGAAATTGGTGATCCATTCAAAAAATATATCAATAAGTCCATGTGACATAAGAACATTTAAAAGGAAATTATTTCATAGCATCATCATCTTTTGAGACCTCAAATTTAATATTGATATTACTATATTCTGTTTACTTATTAATAATGTTAATGGATTCATAGGTGGTTATCATGTGACCCTAGATTAATCTACCATAAATAATCTAAAATTTATCTTTTAAGAAAATATTATAATCTAAACTAGAAATAATGTTAGTAATAATCATACTAATTATTTTATAAAGTGATTTGGAAATAAAAATAGTCATAAAAAATTTAATCTATCATGTATTTAAAACCTTAGGTATTATGACTAAAAATTGTGAATTTTTACCTTTTGGAATCAATCACCCTCTAAATAAATACTTGATAATCATTTAGACAACAATATGGACGATTTATATACATTTATAAATGTAATGGTTGGAGAATACATCAAGACGTAGTGTTTTCCCTGGATTTATAATATAAAACCACTTATTTAATTTTATATATAATAAAGATTTTTGGTTAGGATATAATTATCCTTATAAGTAAAGATAGAATGAAAAATATAATATTTCATGGGATATTAAAGTACACCAAAGTAAGTGTTTAGCGGCGGTTTAAAATGCTGCTAAATCATGTATTGGTAATCATTGAGTGGTAGTTTTTCAAAAATGATATGGAATTATTTAGTGATTGTTTTTAAAATCATAATAATCATTTAGTGATGGTTTATTTTTTATTTTTTTATTTTTTATTTTATTATTTTTTTATTTTTTTATTTTTTTTATTTTTTTATTGTTAAATTTTTATAGTTAATTTTATTTATTTCTTTATTTTAATATTATTATATTTATTTTATCATTTTATTATTTATTATTTATATATTCTTTACCATGCACATGCACATGTCATGCATAAATTTTTTGTTGGGTGAGATTTAGACCCCTTACCTCTTGGTTATTATACAAATACTTTTCCAGTCCAGTAAACTCTTCATGTGTTGAGGAAAAAAATATACTTATATATATATCGATAGAAAAAAAGCATATAATACATAAAAATAGATATGAACTAAATAATTTATAGTTAATAATTAATAAATAACAAATAAATGTATAATAAATAAATAAATAATATGGTAATAAATAGTAAATAATAAATTATAAATTATAAATATTCATTACTAATTAGTAAGTAATAAATAAATAATAAATAAGCAATAAATTATTTAAAAAATAAACTGAAATATGAAAAAAAAATATAGTAAATAATAAATTATGAATTATGAATAAATATATAATAAGTTTTGGATAAATATATAATTCATAGAGTCCTAGATTTTTCTTTATAGGAATTTTAAATATTTCTACATATATTTGCAAAGTCAAGCACTGAGACTGTGTGTGATTCTGATACCCAGTGTGCCCAGAATTAATTTTATAAAGATATTAAATATATTTTATATTATACGCATGTAGTTTCTTAAAGAAAATGAGATGAATCTTAAATGGAATCTTGAATTATAATTCTGATTCAATGGTTGAATCTAGAACATGATGTTTACCCTAGGTGTGACCTAAAACTAGTTGGCATGGGGTGTTCGGATATGGCGATCATTGGAGGTTGTGTTTTAATAGAAATAAATATATTTATTTATTTATTAAGTTAAAACTCTTAAACCTGTTTCCATATATAAAATCACCACTATATATATTTTTTCAGGTTTAGTCGTATAAAACCGAGGAGAATCAAGAGCATTCTTCCTCTCCTTTTGTTGGCGAATTGAATTAGACAACAAATAATCTCTCTATCCGAGAAAATCAAAACACACTGAATGCAAAACATTCTCTCAATTGTTAGAAGATGAATTCTTTGACGAAGAATGATCCAATATCTAGTTAGGGATCATCAATTCATGTATTGCGCCCTTATTGATTAAATTGATTGAGAATAATCATTCCTTCTTTTATCATCACAAATTTCTAGACTTTTCATGAGCCTGAGTACTGAAATTTATTTGTTTATTTGATTATTTTATCACCCAGTTTCTACCATTGAGTTTCTTTTCCAATAATTATTGTCCAACAATCATTAAACCCTTATTCTTGTGACATTACCCCTCCTATTCTTCATGTTCTTCATCAATCAAGCTATGGGGTCTTGATTCGACGTTTTCGGGTGGTACTGAGCTCGATTGGACCCCCAGATTCAGGGATAAATCATGTGAAATGATCAGAATGAAAAATTAAAGATAGGAAAAAGTACTTATAGGTTTTGAGAGTTTTATTTTTCAATTCAAAGTTTTAATCTGAGATAAAGGATGACTAGAGGCACATGCGGTGCATACAGAAAACCCACATAGGTCAATAGAACTGAGTTCCAGTCTTCAGAAGGCCAAAAATGATGAATCAACACTAGATCCAATGATTCTAGGTAGTGTGGAGGTGAGATCACCGGTAGAGTGTCTATATTTGGAGTACAGAGTTTAGATATAAATATTTGTGAAAAATACAATTTCACACTGTGTATCATGATGAACACACAACGTGTTGCCCCTACAGCTGCGGAGGATAGGTTTTGGAGAAAGATAAGGATAGAACGATGTGTATCACTCCTTCATATCATGTACCTCTTTCCTGGGTGGATGATCCATGTGGCCAAGCACATAGTCAGGACCCTATGTGGAAAGACACGACCAGGGGTAAGTCGTCTACAGAAGTACACAGACACTGCCAAGGACACGGGTGGGATACAAAGTGGTATGGACACACCATGTAGACCCCCTACATAATTTGTAATTAAACATGGTTGGTGATTTTTGTACCTATTGGGATATGGGAATGTGTTGTAACATGACCACACGATGTGTGGGTACCCTCACACACCATGTACCCTTTGGTTATTTTTTAAGAAAATTCAATCTGTCGTATCTCCTTTTTTGGACTTGGATTTTAACTCATGAGTAGACTATTCTGAGTGGTTTTCTACATAGAAAATGGTTTTTCCCTACGGTCTAAATTTCAGTATATGATATGAGATGTTCCGGTCATGAAGCTTATTTAGTTGACACCCAATGATAACAGTGATCAGACAGGATCTTCAGAGACCTTTCAAGTTGAACCCTCCAACTGGGTTGGGCATGGTTCCCCGATGACTTGAGTGGCACCCTCCAGTTGGGATAGGAATGGGTCCTAAATTACTAGAGTGGAACCCTCCTATGGAGACAGGACCTTTTGAGTGGAACCCTCTAACTGATCTGGGCATGGTTCCTCGATGACTATAGTGGAACCCTCCTAGAGAGACAGGGAAGGGGTCCTCAACCTTCTAAGTGGAACCCTCTAGCCCAGCTAGGCATGGTTCCTCAATGATTATAGTGGTAACCTCTTATGGAGATAGTTCATGGGTCCTCGGCCTTCTAAGTGGCACCCTCCAGCCAGGTTTGGAATGAGTCTTCGATGACTATAGTTTCACCCTCCAGCCAAGCTGGGAATAGGTCCTTGGCCCTTAGATTGGAATCTTCCTATTGTATAAGGTAATGGGTCCTTTACCTTGATATTTTGGACCCTCAACTATGTGTAATAGTGGCATGATGAGGTTTTACTTGTATGTTTTCTTCTAAGAAGACACACTAGATGTTGGGTATCATTGATGGACATATAAAACTGATGGTGAATCTTTTCTTGGGATGGCTTGTGAGATGGAGATCAACATCCCTCCTATTTGGGTTTATTTTACTAAGAATGTGTGTGTGTGTGTGTGTGTGTATCCATGTTGATTTATTTTTCTATTCTATTTCTATGGGTGGAAGAGATGCGATGTTTATTCCACCTACACGATATATTAAGATCCCTTTGGTCTGATGAATTTACCTTCTTTCTCAAGGTTGATCATTTCACTACTCATTATCTATTGTATTTATATTTATATTGTGACTCATACTACTCCCCCTTCAAATTTCGGGGAGTCCAACTGGGTATGTATATACCCACCCCTCCATGGTCTTTAACCACACATGACATGCCTTATGTATATGATGTATATGTCGGTGGTGACTACAGAGGAGCATCAGGATACTTGGCGCATTGGGCCATGTATGATGATCAAATCTTAGATATTAGGATTTGGGATCTCTCGGAACTTTTACTTTCCAATTTTTTCAGCTATGTACATTTTCTTATTGGGTATATATTTTTTCCATTTAATTTTTAGTTTTCAATGTCGTACTCTTGTACACCTTAGAGGTTTTGTATGCTTTTTTTACTTTCTATTTATTTAATTTTTTATTATTCCTATGCACTTCTAAATTGAAATGTTCAGGTGTGTGTATAAAATTAATTTATGAAAAGGCATCCCATTTATGATATGTCATTCGGTTCCTGTGTCCACCCCCTGGCCTATGGAGGCGAGATTTGTGTGGTTATAGCTCAATCCACAGTTAGGGTCAGGTCATGATATATTGGTATCAAATAAATTCATTCCATGGGGTGTGGTTTGGTGAGGTCCCCTTACGAGGATTTGTTTGGGACTTAGGGAAATAGTTTCAAAGTGTCTCAAGTATGGATCTCAGGCCAGGTAATCTAGTGATGGTATGGGCATCCGATGTATCCAATCACTTGGACCTTGACTACCTTCTTGTCAACTCAATATACCGATACATTTGTTGTATGGATCAATGGTAAATGCATCAGATAGGATTGAGTCACTAACTACCCTTCTTGAGTCATCTCTCCATTGTTATATATTTATATTCTCATCTAATTGTGGTACATCTTGATTAAATTTTTAGGATCCCTCTATTATGATATCCATCTAGGTTACTAGTACCAGATCATGGTAAAGATCCAATAAGAAATAAGGCCTCAATTACGGTATCATCCCACAGGATCCTTCCTCCATGTGGATAGGTATCCCCACCACCACTTTTTGAGAATCACTCCATAACAATAGTGTTGTTTGAGGATACATGTAGGCTTAGTGAACTCCATGAGTTCTAGTGTAAGCGGCCACTAAGTTTTAGTGGTGAGCCAGATCTCTAGGTAGTGGAAGATTGGCTAGAGTCGGTGGTATATGTTTTCAAGATCATCCAGACACCGATGAATCATGTGGTTGTGTTGGAATCTACAATTTTCCATGGATTGGATAGAATCTGGTGGAATCTTGTTACCCATATACATTATAAGTCGAAACTCTCATGGATTTTCTTCCAGCGGCTATTTCTTGAGGAGTACTACCCCTTATACTTATGCTCAATTAAGATTCAAGAGATTCTGGAGCTGCAGCATGTAGGGTTAGAAATGGATGTGTATGTTGTGAGGTTCACAGACCATATGTGGTAATCCATTAAAATTATCTAGGATGGGAACTTCAAATCATGGAAGCTTGAGTAGGGACTTTGCTGAGATATTTGTTCCAATGTTGTACCCTTGTGAATCCCTGCCTATTTCGGGGTTCTAGAGCAGTCACTAGTGAAAGAAATAATTTAGTTATAGGGATGCTAGATATATGGGGATGGAACTAGATGTCACATATCTTATTTTTCTATAGCAACTAGCAGACGTCAGTCAACATGATCTCAGCACATAAGGTCTTCCTGGGGTTATTCTTTGGTACACGGTTTGGGTAAGTGCAGAGGGACAAGATATCCAAGAGATGGGAGGTTCTATTATTATGATGGGGTGGTCACATAGCATGAGACTACCTAACCAGAAGCACTGAGGAGTGTAGAAAGATATTAAAAGGTCCATCATAGTAGAGATATCATCATGATTAGGGATCTCCCAGACGAGGATAGGGTGGCTCCTAGGGATACAAATCTAGAAGAGGAGAAAGAGAGGATATGGGTGGTGGATGAAACTATGAGATCCTTCCACCACCACCACAATGCGTCCCACTTTAGGCTCATGGAGCTGGTGGTCGGGGTCGCAGATAGCTATAGGCTATGGAGGTTTATGACCCCATAGTATATGAGATGATTAGAGGTACGATATTTTTATTTTCTACTCTTTATTTAGTATTATTAGTCAAAATTTTGAGTCATTAATTCTTCTTTATACTCTTTATGAGAGATTTTTATCTCCCAGTAGTGGTATTGCCTTAGAATCTTCTTCTTAGGTCACCTACAATGAATTCTTCTATTGTAAATTTTACCTATCGGCAGTGAGAGCCATCGCTTCGTGGAGAGGTTCCCATGGAGCCTTTTTTCATCATGATAGAACCCTATAACTTCTTATAGGGTATAGAATGGTTTTACATGGTTTGATCCCAGATTGAAAACCATCGTAGATGAGTCATATTCCTTCACAATAATGGGATGAGGTTCTCCAATACGGGTGAGAGATATCTCATGGTAGAGCGAGTGGGTGCTAGGAGAAGTAGGATACATCTCGTCACCCATAAGTTAGAGATTATATCCCTTGGTGAAACATGATATTCATGAAAATGGATTCCTTTAGTCATGGAGGATTATATGTAAGTCTCTCCTAAGGATGTTTTGGAGCTACCTTTGAGGTGGTAGAAGGAGGTTTTTATCAACCAGCATCCTGGGACTACACTGATATCTCCTACAGCATATTTCATGACCCCTACTAGGATCTGGGATCTACAATTTCAGTTATAGGAACTTCTAGAGAAAGGTTTTATTAGTCCTAGTGTGTCCCTCTAGGAATCTCCAATGTTGTTAATGAAAAATGAATATGGGAAATTGTGACTTTTTATTGATTATCATCACCTGAACTAGGAGACGATAAAGAATAAGTGCCCCTTGATGAGGATAGATTAACTCTTTGACCTGATTCAATCTAAAATATGGTTCTTGAATATCAATCTTAGGTCTGACTACCACTAATTGAGGGGTTTTATGGATGATATTCTAAAGAATTTGTTCTGATTTCACTACAGACACTATAAGTTCCTGGTGATTCCATTTAGTGTGATGAATACTCTCTCCATGTTTATGGATATGATGAACCAATTTTTCTAGCCATACTTGGACCAGTTTTTTATTGTCTTAATTGGTTATATAATTATCTACTATATTTTAGAGGATGATCATGCATAGAACATGAGGATGGTCTTGGATTTTCTTTGGGATAATTAGATTTATTCTAATCTCTTGAAGTGCTAGTTCCAGATTCAAGAGGTTCACTTCATGGGGATTGTAATTTTCCGAGCATGGTTTATCCATGGACTCGATGAATATCGATGCAGTTATTTCTTGGGATCCACCCAAGAGTGTTTCAAGGGTGTGTAGTTTTAATGGATTGGTAGGGGACTACATGAAGTTTTGTGGAAGAATTCTCTCAGATTACATCCCCTTTGACTACCTTAACGTGGAAAGGGAATCCTTTTTATTTGAATGAGCAGTGCCAAAGGGCCTTCGAGGAGTTCAGGTTCAGGATGATGAGATCTCTTATATTGAGACTACTAGAGGATGGTGTGGAGTATATTGTGTAGTGTGATGCATCATGAGTTGGGCTTGGCTACATATTGATGCAGCTGTAGGTAGTTATCGCATATGGTTCAAGGAAGTTAATACCCAATGAGAAGAACTATGTGAATCATGGCCTAGATCTAGAAGTAGTAGTATTCACCCTGAGGATTTGGAGGCACTATCTTCATGGAGATTACTTTTTGGATTACTCAAACCTTCATAATCTCAGGTATGTATTCACGTAGAGTGACTCAAACCTGAGACAAGGACCCTAGTTAGAGTTCCAATTGGAATATGACTTCGAGATACTCTATACTATGGATAAGGGAAACATGGACAGATATTCCCTTAGTAATAATTCTTAGGCTCGCTTGGTGTATGAGGATTCTTAGTAGTTGGCTTCCTTGCAGCTAACCCTTCTGGGGTAGGAGGGTGTAGTTTAACTTAAGTCGATGGTGTTGAATCCTCCATTTCTTGAGCATATGAGAGAGTCTCATCTATGACACATTAAATTAAGTTTCATGCATGAAATGATATCCATTGTAGATTCACTAGATAGATATTCTGAAGGAGAGAGTCACATCATCCTTCTTTCAGGGATTTACAGTGGTCCCAATCATGACATAGGAGGAGGTGATGCGAGAGTTCCACACTAATCCCTTAACTATTCATTCTGATGGGTGGAAGATGTACAGAGACCTTCAGTGAAATTTTATATGCTTCAAAATGGGATTGAGCATTGATGATTTGGTCTCTCGGTGCCTCACCTGTTAGTAGCGAAGGTTGTGCACCATGATCCAGAAGGTTTGTTGTACCCCCTTGAGATCTGTGAGTGAAAATGGGATGACATATCCATTGTGTTTGTGATAGGGTTTCCATGGACAATGAAGGACAATGACTCCATATAGGTAATAGTTGAAAAAATCACAAAGTCAACACACTTCCATTCTATAGGTTGCAGAGTTTGGTGGATATTTTGGAGTAAATATATGTATAATATATTGTTATCCTTCATAGGTTGTACTTGAATATTGTATCTGATCCTGATGCATGGTTCATGTTGTGATTGTGGAGAGGCATGCATGAGTAATTTGGTAATGAGATGAGGATGATTATATCCTTTAACCCTTAGATATATGGGAAGACCAGGTGCACCATCCAAGTGTTTGAGGATATATTGAGGGATTGCATGTTAGACTTCAACCGAATCTGGTAGGATCACTTTCCCTTATTAGATTTGGTGTACAATAATAGATACCACTCTACTATCAACATGGTACCTTTTTAGGGAATTTAAAGGAGATTCCTCAAGTCACCCTTGTGCTAGATATAGATCGGTGAGGCAACTCTTGTGGGTCCAAAGATGGTGTAGGTGGTGATGGAGAAAGTTTGGGTTATTTATGAGCAGATGAGGACAACCAATAATGAATAAGAAATATTAAATAGATCATTATCGTAGGCCCTTGGAGTCTAAGTAGAGATAATAAATTTCCCTAAGATTCTCTACACATAAAGGATCATGGAGTTCGATTGGGGAGCAATGATACACCCAAGGTTTATCTGGTCGTTCGAGATATTTCAGAGGGTTGGTGAGTTTTCTTACCATCTTTTCCTACCCCTATAGTGGGAGAGGGTTCATGATATCTTCCATGTGTCACATTAGAGGAGAAACATGCATGAATCCATGCACATCATCAACTGGGGAAAAATGAACATTGAGTATGGGGACACTTTTACGTAGAACTCGGTGTTGATCAAGGACCAACAAAAGAGGACCCAGTGTGGACAGACTATCCCCTTGGTTCATGTGTTGTGGTATCATAAGAACATGTAGGAGAGCTCCTGTATGTGGGAGAGCTTGATATGGGCTCAGTATCCCAAGTTATTGTTTTTCATTTTAGTTTTTTGAGGATGAAATTCTTGGATGGAATGATGTAGAGACTATTTTTTTGTTGTGTAAGACTTTGAAATATTTCTTCATATATTTTTAGATCCAGTCATTGAGATGGAATACAATTTTGAGGCCCAATGTCTCCAGAATTATTTTTATAAAAATATTAAATATTTTTTATATTACACTCATGGATTTTATTAAATAACAATGGATTACTCTTGAAATGAGTATTGAATCATAAATATGACACCATGGTTGAGTCCAGAATGTGATTTTTACACTAGGCGTTCCATAAAACTAGTCTTTGTGGGGCGTTTGGATATGGAGGCCATTTGCGGGTGTGTTTTAATAGAAATAAATAATTTTATTTATTTATTTAATTAAAAAAATTAAACCTAGTTCTTTATATAAAATTACAGCTATTATGATTTTACTTGGGTCTTTCATATAAACCTTGGGAGAATCGAGAGCTTTCTTCCTCTCCTTACATTGGAGAATCAAATCAAATGATGATGAATCTCTAGATCATAGAAGATCGAAGCACAACGAATGAAATGACTTATATCAATCATTTGTTGGTGAATTATTTGATGATGAATGATACAATATCTATTTAAGACTCTCTAAATCATGGATTACACCCTTATTCATTTAATTGATTGGGTAGAATCATTTCTTCATTGATTTGCGCCAATTACTAGACTTTGCATGAACCTGAGTACTAAAGTTAAATTATTTATTTGACTTTTTTATCACACAATTTTTTCCATTGGGTTCATTTTCCAAGAACTCTTTTCCAATGATCATTAAACCCTTGTTCTTATTTTCTTATCCACTGGATTATTCATGTTCTCCATCAATCAACCTCTGGGGTCTCGGTTTGACGTTTTCGGGTGGTATCGAGCCTAATTGTACCCCCCAAATTCATGGAAGAATCATGTGTGATGATAAAAACATAATATTTGGGATTGAAACAAAGGAATTTTGGGTTTCAATAGTTTTACTTGTTGATTCTATGTCTGAATCGGAGATGGTGTATGATCGAAGGCATGTGCGGTGCTTATGGTAAACCCCACAGGTTGACGGAATCAAGTTCTGTCCATTAGATATCTGAAAAAGATGAATTAGAATTGTTCCACTGATTGAGGGTAGTGTGTAAGTGAGATCAACAATAAAGCATCCAAATTTGGATTGTAGAGTTATAATCAAAATTTCTATGAAAAACATGACTGCGTGTCATGTATCGCGATGAACACATGGCATGTAGACCCTATAACTATGACAGCTAGGGTTTGGAGAATGTTATGGATGGAATGGAATGTATCCCTCCTACATGTTGTGTACCTCTTCCTAGGGGGGACAAATAGTGTGTCCAAGCACAAAAGTAGGACCCCGTGTGGAAAGACACGGCTGGGGGCACGCAGTGTACTGAAGTACACGGACACATCCAAGCACACCAGCAGGATATCGAGTGGTATGTACATGTTGTGTATTTATACATGGTTGTAAATCAATGTACCTCTAGGGACACAAATAGGTAAAGGAGCAGGACCACATGTCATATGGGTCTTCTCACACACTGTGTACCCCTCAGTTCCTTTTGAGTAAACTTCAATCTCTTGTATCTCTTTCATTTGGACACAGATTTTAGCCCTTGAGTAGACTATCCTAAATCTTTTTCAAACTAGAATTAGATGGTTCCCTATATTGTAGCTTTTGGGATATTATGTGAGATTTTTTGGGAGTGATACTTATTTAGGTGACGCCTGACAATGGTAGTGATCAGGCAGGATCACTAAAGACCTTCCAAGTGTCCCCATCCAACCTGGATGGGCATGGGTTTTTGACCACCAGAGTGGCACCCTCCTATTATAATAGGTCATGGGTCCTCTGCCTATAGATTTTGGACCCTCAACTATGAGTCATAGTGTTGAGGTGAGTTTTGACTTGTATGTTTACTATTAGGTAGACATGTGGGATGTTGGGCTTCATTGATGGACTTCTGGAACTAATGGAAACTCTTTTTCTTGGTTGGTCTATGATATGGATATCCCCTTATCTTTTTTTTTGTTTCTTTTACTGAGAATACATATAAATGTATCCATGTTGATGGATTTTTCTTCTCTATTTCTATGGGTGGCATAGACGTGACGTGTAGTCCACCTACAAGACGTGTTGAGATCCCTATGGTTATATGAGGTTCCCTTCTTGCTTAGGGTTGATTTGTTCAATGTTTACTATCAATTGTCTTTCAATTACTATTGTGTCTATTTCTACTCATTATTCAAATTCCAGGGCGTCCTATTGTGTATGTATATACTCATCCCTGTGTGGGATTTTACCACATGTGTTGCATCTTATGCAAATGATAGGCATCTCGGTGGTGAATTCAGAGGAGCTTAAGAATATCTCGTGCATTGGTCCGCGTATGGTGGTCAGAGCTTAGAGATCAGGAATTGGGCTCTCTCAGAACTTTTACTTTCCAGTTTGGTCAGGTTCGGACATCTTCTAGTTGGGCGTGTATTTTTTCACTTTACTTTTCAATTCTCATTGTCATAATCTTGTACACCCAAAGGTTTTTCATGCTGGGTTTACTTTCTAGATGTTACATCTTTTTATTATTCCTCTGCACTTCTATATTGAGATGGTTGGGTGTGTGCATACAGGTAATTTAGGTAAAGGACTCCCATTTATGATATGTATTTCGGTGCTTGTCGCTAAGCCCTAACCTATAGAGGAAGGCTTGGGGTACTTCCACCTCAAACATCAGTTAAGGTCGGGTCATGAAATAATGAATATATAATAAATAAGTAAAAAATAATATGTTAATAATAAATTAATAAAAAATGATTAGAAATTTAAAAATAATAATTAATTTATAAATAACAAAACATATAATAAAAAAAGAAATATATAATAAAATAATAATGAAAAATAAAAAAAATAATAAATAAGATGTTAAAATTAATAATTAAAAATAAATTAAATATAAATTACTAATTAATTTATATATAATAACTAAATTTTAAATAAATAATAAATAAATAATAAACATATAAATAATAAATTAATTAATTAAATTATAATGAAAATAAAATAACAAATAATAAATAATGAATAATAAAGAATAAATAATGACTAAATGAATAATAAATAATAATTAATAATTAATAAATAACTAATAAATAAATAGAAAATAATACATCAGTAATAAATTAAAAATCAAATTAATAATATATTATAAATTAAAAATAACATGTAATGATATATAATAAATAATAAATAAATATTAAATATTAATTTAAAAATAATTTAATAAGAAAATATTTCATTAAATAATAAAATATTAAAATATAAATAATAAAATAATAAATAATAATTGAATAAATGATAAATAATTAATAATTAATAATAATTGGATATAAATATCTATAAATATAAATACATATAACAAAATTTAGATAAATATATATAAAAACATATTTATGTTACATAAATATATGTAAAAACACACAGATGTATGATTTTATATTAATATAAATATATATATAAACACAAGTAAATATAAATATATCTATATATATTTACACATATAAGATATAAAAATATATAAACATAAATATATCTAAACAAATAAAAATGTATATAAATATACACAAATATTCATAAATACATATAAAAAGATATGTATAATTGATAATAAATCACCAAAATAGGGGAAAACATAATAATTACAACTATATAAAATCATTAGGAATTTCAATAAATGAAATAAAATCATAAAAGACATAAAATAATATGAAGACACTCTTAAACGAAGATGAAATGTCATGGAATGCTCAAAAATCATGATATTTGAACAAAAAATCATTTTTGGAGGACTTATATGCCACTTTTTACCTCAAGAGATTTTGAATGAGGTACCCCTACTCAACATGGTATAGATAGTGTCATAAGATTTGATTTAATATATGGTAAAGCCCAAATGGATACCTGGATCAAAATTTTTGGTCATTTGAAGTTGAAGTTTGATTTCTAAATTTTCTTAAAACTATAATAAATTTTATTCTTTTAGTTATTACGAAAATATTATCCAATTTCATTTTATTTCATTTCATAATCCTCTATTTGACTAGTTTTGGAGAAAAAATGGACTCCCGGATCAAAATTTAAGGTCATTTAATGTCAATGTTTGATTTTCACTTATTAACGAATTATCTTATGTTTCAAATTATTATTAAATAGTAATTATAAATATTTATTAATTAACACGTTTTAGTTAATTAAAATTATAAATAATAAAGAATATATGATGATAAAAAATAAATATTAATTCATAAATCATAATTATATATTTTATATTTTATATTTTTACCCTTTAATTGAGCATCAGTTTTTTAAAAGCCACTGATGAAAATAAATTTAAAAAAATTAAAACAATAAAAATAAAAAAATAAAAAAATATAATGGTGTTTTTTAAAACTGGATTTAAAACCCACAAATATTATTTTCCCTGAATATTATTTAGTGGTGGTTTTGAAAACCGCCACAAAATCCATTTTTCCATGTACTTTTATTCCATTTCACTATAACTAAATAGGTTTTTTAATGACCAATAATGTAGTTTTTTAGTTCTATCCTGGTTGAAATAATGTTGTATTGATGCCTCATGTATTTGAGGGTTTTATTAAAAATCCTAAATTTTTTGAGGTTATAGAAAAATAATGTTTTTATATCTTCCTTCTATATCCATATCACCTTGAAACATTACTTAAGAATTTCTTCCTTAGACTTAAGTAAAGAGTTAATCTTAGATGAAAGTACCATTTCCCTATTGTTGTAAAGATATTTAAATTCAATATAACAATGTTCCTTTTGATGAGTGTTGGGTTTCACCTCAATCTCCTAGTTTTATTCATTAAGTTTTCCAAATAATTCTTTAATCCATCCCTTTATCTTTTTCTTTAAAGACTTAATTTTATTGATACTTTAATAAAAATCATTATGAATGAGATTGAAGTTCCAAACTTCTACCACAAAATTTATCTATTCCTATTGATTAAGATAGAAATTATTATATCTAAATGTTTGAGAATATTTTTCTTACTTTGTTGAGAGTAATATTAAGATAGGATGGTAAGATATGTCAATGATGGTAAGATTTAGAGAGTTTACTAAATCCGAGAATTCTAGAGAATTACAATTGATAAAGGATCTATTAAATTTACCAAAAACTACTCTATTTGTAAAAATTTGGCACCAGGTATATCTATAAAGACCCGAAAAATTCAAGGAACTTTTTTTCTTAATTTTCTTTGGAATTTTACAAGAACGCAGTTTCTGACGGCACCTGATTCCGAGGCCCGGTGAGCCCGGAATCATTTTCCGAAGTTTGGCTCGGGTACGTTCAATGAACGAACGAGTGGGTTTTTCTAACTTTTGAACCGGTGCTCGGAATCGAATTCCGAGGGCACCGATGGAATCGCAGCACTAGTTTTTTCTTAGAAACTCCTCTTCCGTAGTTGCATTTTCTCGAGTGTGGTTTTTAAATTTTTGGGGTTAAGTTAAGAAATAAAATAAAGTGTGCGACAACTTTATTTTTATTTCACTTAAAGCCACTTGAAAGCCACATAAAGCTTCTTAAGCTGTGTTGATGCGGATAGGGTTCTATCCAAAAATATACTACCCTATTGGTAGGATATTTGTGAGGTGGGGCCCGCACGAGCCCCACCGCTTCTTTTCTGCTAAGTAACGCCCCCGCGAAAACCCGTCATTATGAAAGTAAACTGACGTGTTTTCTTAAATTCTTAACGCACCAATTAATTGGGCAGTTAACTTCGTTAAATTAATTCTATGAATTAATTTAATCGTTTCTTAACCTGTTTACAATCTATTGGCGTAATAATAAAATAAGACCAATGCACGACTTCTTGAGGATTGCTCGTTGAGAGGCTTTTGACAGAAATTTTGTGCCTTCATCCTCCTTCACGAAGAACGCGAAGAATGTCGTCACCCTTGGAGATTGACGACGCTTCTTCCGAGACGTTCTCCCCCGGAATGATCTCCGATCACCAACTGCTTGAGGTAGGAGATTTTGGGTTTCTTCTTTTAAATCTCTTTGTGGGTTATAACAAAATCATGGATTTAATTAATATAATTAAATCTACATGTTCTTGAACCTCGGAGTTCGTCGACGTGACACCGTATTCCGCGACGACGTGACGCCCTTCCGCGACGACACGACGCCCTTCCGCGACGACGCAATGCCCATCCGCGACGCAACAATCACCTCCTTCCGCGACGATCAATTCCACGAAGAACGCACGCTCGACGACTACGGTGAGGTAGGGGTTTTATCTGAGAATAACATTTAATTCCAGTGATTGTTTCTTTTAAAACAAATAACCCGGATCAAAGTTCAATTTTTAATTCTATTAAAATTGTGCCTTGCTTGTTATTCATGTGTTGAATATTTATTCCCGATTGTTATCACCTAACACGGAGGGTGTGGGCCAAACAAACACTGCCCGACAACCCTCCACAGGTTTCCGTTGATGCGCGGATTGGCGGACGATGACAAACGGGGCCGCAATAGCGTTTTGAGGCCCTGGCAGTGAAGAATGGGACCCAGGAGGAACTTTGGCGCAGACGGAAGTGGATTCGGACCACCGGAGGAACTCCGGTGGCCCGCGGAATCCACCGGTGGCGCGGGTCGCCGGCGCTGACGGCACCCTGGCGCGCCGCCGGATGGAGCCGCTGCGGCTGAAGCCGCGGCGGCGGCGGCCAACCAGACCCGCGACCACGCGGGTCCTATGACACATGGGAAGCGGAAAATCCGCTTCCGCTGACTCAGCGCGGCCCCACGCGGGGCCGCGGCGCTCCATCCCGTGGGGGCAGCGCCCCGCGGCTTCCTCTGCTCGGCCGGCTCGGCCGAGCCGAGCTGGGCCGACCAGCCGGGCCGGGTCGCGCCTAGGTCGGGCCGGGCCGCCTGGTCGGGCCGGGTCGCGCCTAGGTCGGGTCAGGCCGCCTGGTTGGGCCGGGTCGCGCCAACCGGGTCGGACCCGGGTCGGGTGGACCCGGTTCGGGCCGATCTAGGGGGGATTGGGCTGGGTCGGTCCGGGCCCAGACCCCCCGTTTCCGGAACGTTTCGGTGTTTTGCTCATAACTTGAGCTACGGGCCTCCGAACGACGCGCCGTCAGCGGCGATCCGATCCATGGATTGGGACGGCCTTTTCGGTATATCGCACTCAAGGTTTCGAAATAATTTGGGTTCGGCCGGGTTGGTTCGTACACGAAACCAACCGGGCCCACGGAGCGGAAACGCTCATATCTTGAGCTTCGGACGTCCGATTGACGTGCCGTCGACTTTGTTGAATTCTTCTAAGTGAGATGGATCTTTTGGCATACTCCGCCCGAGGTTTGGATGCAGGTGGAGTACAGTTGGGTTGGTTTTTATTTAAAAACCAATCGGGCCCCTGGTACGAAAAAGCTAATAACTCTCAGACCGGGCGTCCGATTGACGCGCCGTCTGCGACGTTGAGTTCCTGTTGACGATATGGAACTTTTGGATACATCAACTCTAGACTAGGTGTCAGTTGATGTATCAGCCTCTCGGCTTGTGGAGCGGACCCTCCCTAACGAGCTTGTTGTGTGCGGGAACCCTAGGGCTGGCTGCGACTGCTACTGTGACGACGACGACTGTACAGAGATCCTCAGTGGATTCGACGGCGATGACTACAGCACTCAGGGATCCTTTGTGGGTCAGTGCTACCGATCCTGTGTGGGTCCTATCCTGTGTGGGTCAGCGCTCAGCGGTCCTATGTGGGCCAGCGCCTATAGGTCCTGTGTGGGCCCGATCCTGTGTGGGTCTTTGCGGGGGTTAGTTACCTATCGATCCTGTGTGGGTCCGATCATGTGTGGGTCATTTCGGGGGTTAGTTACCTATTGATGCTTTGTGGGTCAAATCATTTGTGGGTCATTGCGCGGGTTAGTACCTATCGATCCTTTGTGGGTCCGACGGCTTAGATGGATCAGTGATCATCTTTATCGTTATTCGAAGAAGTATACTTGTGTGAGCTAAAACCCTGTTTTCTTTCCTTTGTGGATTGCGTTGTTCTATCCTGTGTGGATTTACGTTTTGCTTTCCTTTGTGGATTGTGTTGTGCTATCCTATGTGGATTTATGTTTTGCTTTCCTGTATGGATTTACATTTTGCTTTCCTGTATGGACTGGGTGGTACTTGAGCTCGGATGTTGGAGCCGAGCGAGAATTGATGACTTAGGTATATGTATGGGAATATACCTAAGTTGTGTCAGATGTTACTTCGTGATTGTATCTTTCCTTTTTATTTTATCCTTTGTGGATTCTAGGAGACCTTCGGGGGTCTCAGGGTCCCTACTGAGTAGCTTATACTCACCCCTGCATGGGCTATGCCTGCACTACATTGTGTTGGTTGCAGACGACGGACAGTGCTGATCGTGGTGGAGGCTTGCAGAGGACGGTACCTGGAGGTGGACCGCTGGGTGGGACGTACTCGGAGTGGTCGGCTGGACCCAAGGAGCAGTGGAGGCTATCTGTACCCACCCTTCAGGTGGGACTTCCAGTGGACGGCTCGACGTTGCGGCTTTACTTTTCAGTTGCTGTTTTTCCCCTTTCAGTTGTACTTTACAGTTGGGCTTGTATTTCCGGCCCCCTTTACTTTTCCGCACTTACTGTTGTACCAGCTTTTACTTAGTGTTTACTTTTTCCGCTTTCTTACTCTGTGGTGCTTGTTTACTTTACAAAGGAAATTCCTTCCCTTTTACTGGGATTTACGCCTTGGTGCTAGTCGCCAGCCCCTGGCCTATGGAAGGCGGGCTTGGGGTAGTC
Organism: Viscum album; assembly: GCA_963277665.1. Lineage (NCBI taxonomy): Eukaryota > Viridiplantae > Streptophyta > Magnoliopsida > Santalales > Viscaceae > Viscum > Viscum album. The sequence continues at coordinate 445,362,770 of OY728137.1, read as the reverse complement.
ACGGCACGGGCCCCGAGGATGGGTCGTGACAAATTGGTATCATAGGTGGTCGGTTCTACCGCGGACTCTGATCTTTTCTATGTGAAGTAATATTTTTTAGCGTATCGAGTGTGGTTATCAGTCCAGGGAGTCCAGTGTTGGTGCGGCGGCCAACGTATCCGTACAGCAGGACCCTGACTTCTGATTTCTGACTTAATGCATGAAAACATTGATTTCATGTGTGTTTCAAGTTTTATTTGTGATTACTTTGTATCAGCTCACCAGGTATGTTGTTCTGACCGTGGCGCACCTATTTCCTTTTCAGGATGACCCCACGACGGTAGCCAGCTAGGGTTCTGAGAGTCATACGTGACGACAGCCCGCCGAGCGACGAGGCCTCGGTACATGGCCCTTTGACGGCGAAGGCACTGGCGATACCTCTACCCGCTGAGCCACCGATGCTTCTAGCACCAGCCGCTGACGATGCACGTCGCCTTAGTGCACTGCATGAGTTCCAGTGCCAGCGACCGCCCAGTTTCTGCGGAGAGACGGACCCCCAGGCAGCCGAGGACTGGCTTGAGGCAGTGGTACGAGTTTTCAGGCTAGTGAGTACACCAGCAGACCTGATGGTGATCCTCACAACGAGCCTACTGCACGCAGCAGCGGGCCGATGGTGGAACTTGATGCTACAGGTGCACGATGAGACATCTCTCCTCTGGACGGACTTTGAGAGCCTCTTCTGCTCAGAGTTCGTACCAGCCACCCTCCGTGCAGTGCGCATCCAGGAGCTTTTTCAGCTGCGGCAGGGCAGCTTGACAGTCGCCCAGTACTCGGCGAGATTTACCGATCTCTTGCGCTACTCGACCGACATGGTATGGGACCCATTCTTCCGGGCCCGGACCTTTGAGCAGGGATTGAGACATGATATCAGGGCGTCGCTAATCTCCCTCAGCATCCCGACCCAGGCAGGAGTACTGGAGCGAGCCCTTTTGATCGAGAGCTTTCTTACTGAGACTTCTCCAGCGGCAAGACCTACTGCGGGGCAACACGTAGCAGAGTCTTCCGCAGCAGGCAGTTGATGGATGACTCAGGGGTCTAGGTAGACCAGACCCTCATGCAGACGACCTCAAGACACTGGCTCAGCAGTGCGGGGAACACAGCGTGGAGCCAGTCTTTCGAGAGGTAGGCAGTGCTACACATGCGGCGGACAGGGTCACATGGCTCGTGACTGCCTGACCCACCGTGCCGAGGAGCAGCAGACAGTTGAGGGGCCACCCAGGCAGAGGAAGAGGGTCGACTGTGGCAGTCCGTAGGGAGGAGACGGATGAGGCAGAGGAGCTGGCCGAGCAGCAGGTGGTGGGCGACGCTTTGAGGCTCTACCACCACCACCACAAGGAGGTCCACCCTGACCACAGGAAGCTGGCGGGCAGAGACAGGCACATCTCCAGGCAGCAGAGGCCAACGATCACGGCGCGCCCGAGATGATTCGAGGTACGATCTGTGTCTATTCCACCCTTGCTGCAGTTCTTATAGACACATGAGTGAGTCACTCTTTCATAGCCGCTGCCCTTGTTCGGAGCTCGGAGATTTCGACAGAGCCGTTGGCTCGATCCTTACGGCTAGAGACTCCTACAGGAGCAGACTCGACGATTACGCACTGGTGCCGGCAGTGTGAGCTTACTCTAGGAGGTGAGAGCTTCGGCTTGGATATTCTTGTAGCGGCGTCGAGGCCTTACGACGTCATCTTGGGTATGGATTGGTTGTCTATGGTCCATGCACATATTGACTGTATTAGGCACAAGGTGCGATGTGTACGCACCGACGGGAGAAGGTTCACCTTCACCAGCGAGAAGGGAGCCTTCGCAGCACAGGATGGACTTCCGTAGAGGAGAGGACATCCCATCACTCATCAGTTGGCTAGCCTCATCCTAAGAGCAGTTGACGTGTGGAGTCCTAGTTTCCCTGCAGTGGTGGATCAATACGCGAACGTCTTTCCCGACGACGTTCCAGGACTACCTCCTCGTAGAGAGGTAGACTTTCATATTGACCTGTACCCCAGGACAGCCCCGATATCGACTCCAGCGTATCGGATGGCCCCCGCTGAGCTTCGAGAGCTACGAGTATAGTTGGAGGACTTGCAGGGCAAGGGATTCATCCGACCCAGTGTTTCACCCTGGGCTTCCCTGATATTGTTCGCCAAGAAGGCGGACGGGAGCTTGCGACTTTGTGTCGACTATCGTTGCCTGAACCAGGTGACAGTGAGGAACAAGTATCTGCTACCGAGGATTGACGACCTCTTCAATCAGCTCAAGGGAGCACGGTGGTTCTCAAAGATAGACCTCAGGTTAGGCTATCATCAGCTCAGAGTTCGAGATGAGGACGTGCAGAAGACAGCCTTCAGGTGTCGGTATGGACACTATGAGTTCTTGGTTATGCCATTTGGCATAAACAATGCTCCAACAGTGTTCATGGGCCTCATGAACAGGATCTTCCAGCCATACCTCGATCGATTTGTCTAGACTTCATCGACGACATCTTGATATACTCGACGACTGAGGAGGAGCAGGCCTACCACTTGCGTGTTGTAATAGACACACTCCGAGAGCACCAGATTTATGGAAAGCTCTCGAAGTGTCAGTTCTGGATACGTGAGGTCCACTTCTTGGGGCACGTCATCTCTGATGTGGGAGTTGCAGTGGATCCTGCGAAGATCGAGGCAGTGCTATCTTGGGAGCCACCCAAGAGCGTGATGGAGGTGCGGAGTTTCTTGGGACTAGCTGGATACTATCGGAGATTTGTGTCGGACTTCTCCAGAGTTGCGGTGCCACTCTCAGCTTTGACGAAGAAGGGTAAACCCATTGTGTGGTCAGACAGATGTCAGAAGAGCTTCCAGGAGCTGAGATAGAGATTGACCAGCGCACCTATCTTGAGGTTGCCTGAGGAGGGAGCAGGGTACGTAGTCTACTGCGATGCATCAGGGACTGGACTCGGATGTGTCCTGATGCAGGAGCAGGCAGTGATCGCCTATGGATCACGTCCGTTGAGGCCGCATGAGCAGAACTATGCCACCCATGACATTGAGTTAGCAGTAGTGGTCTTCACTCTGAAGACATGGCGACAATACCTGATGGGTGAGCGCTTTACAGTATTTTCTGACCACCAGAGTCTCAGGTACATCTTCTCGCAGAAGGACCTGAACCTGAGACAGCGGCGATGGCTCGAGTTCCTCCAGGACTATGACTTTGAGATAGTCTATACTCCTGGGAAGGGGAATGTAGTAGCCGATGCTCTCAGCAGGAGGATGGGCATTCAAATACTTGAGGAGGCGACAGACCAGCTAGCCGCTTTGCAGATATCCTTTGTGGATAGAGATGGAACATCCTTCCTCCAGTCTCTCACAGTCACTCCTCCACTACTACAGCAGGTCAGAGAGGCACAGTGTGGGGACGCTGACTGTGATACGCAGCGTGCACAGATATCCTCAGGACAGACACCTGATGGCTTCTCCTTGGGAGGAAAGCACGACATCCTTTTTAGAGGATGTACCTTGGTACCAGTTTCATTACGAGAGGAGGTGATGAGAGAGTTTCACACTTCTCCTTTGGCGGTACATCCTGGAGTGGCGAAGATGTACCAGGATCTCAGACAACAGCACTGGTGGTCGGGCATGAAGAAGGCTGTGGCAGAGTTTGTTTCTTGATGCCTCACCTACCAGCAGGTGAAGGCAGAGCATCAGGTACCAGCAGGCTTGGTACAGCCCTTGGAGGTCCCGGAGTGGAAGTGGGATGGGATATCTATATACTTCATGACTGGACTTCCATGCACTTCCAGAGGTCACGACTCCATCTGGGTGATTGTCGACCAACTCACCAAGTCGGCTCACTTCTTACCCATCAGAGAGCAGGGATCAGTGGAGAGCTTGGGCGTCTCTACGTTCAGGAGATTGTATGGCTCCATGGTGTTCCATCATCTATCGTCTCCGATTTAGATGCTCTCTTTACTTACCGACTTTGGAAGGGGTTGCTAGAGGCGTTCGGGACACAGCTATGTCTAATCACCGCCTTTCACCCTCAGACGGATGGTCAGACGGAGAGGACCATTCAGAATCTCGAGGACATGCTCCGTGCATGTGTCCTCGACTTTGGTCACAGTTGAGAGGACCACCTACACTTGGTGGAGTTCACGTACAACAACAGCTACCACTCCACCATCGGGATGGCACCATACGAGGCGTTGTACGGCAGGCCTTGCATATCTGTTTTGTGCTGGACAGACCCTGGGGAGTCAGCACTTGTGGGACCAGAGATGGTCCGGGCCACGATAGAGAAGGTCCAGGTCATCCAGGAGCAGATGAGGACAGCTCAGAGCCAGCAGAAGTCTTATACTGACAGGAGGCGGAGGCCACTGGAGTTCAAGGATGGCGACCACATCTTCTTGCGTGTCTCACCTCGACGTGGATTACGGAGATTTGGATGAGGCGGCAAGTTGTCTCCACGCTTTATCGGACCTTTCCAGGTCCTTAGCAGGATTGGCGAGGTGGCTTATCGCCTGGCTCTACCACCTTAGTTGCACCGGGTGCACGACGTCTTCCACGTATCTCAGTTGAGGAGATACGTGCACGACCCAACGCATATCATTGACCATGGGGAGCTAGACGTTGATGACGGGGAAACTTTTGCGGAGGTCCCGGTGGAGATCGAGGATCGACAGGAGCGGGTCCTACATGGACAATCGATTCCTCTAGTGCACATCAGATGACAGCACGGGAACCTCCAGGAGAGAACATGGGAGCGGGAGGCTCAGATGCGTGCTCAGTACCCACATTTGTTTCCCTAATTTATGATGTATCTTTACGGGGACATAAATCCCTGAGGTGGGAGTGATGTAAAGACCCGAAAAAATCAAGGAAATTTTTTTCTTAATTTTCTTTGAAATTTTACAAGAACTCAGTTTCTGACGGCACCTGATTCCGAGGCCCGGTGTGCCCGAAATCATTTTCTGAAGTTTGGCTCGGGTACGTTCAGTGAACGAACGAGCGGGTTTTTCTAACTTTTGAACTAGTGCTCAGAATCGAATTCCAAGGGCACCGATGGAATCACAGCACTGGTTTTTGCTTAGAAATGCCTCTTCTAGAGTTGCGTTTGCTCGGGTGTGGTTTTTAAACTTTTGGGGTTAAGTTAAGAAATAAAATAAAGTGTGCGACAACTTTATTTTTATTTCACTTAAATCCACTTTAAAGCCACTTAAAGCTGCTTAAGCTGAGTTGATGTGGATAGGGTGCTATCCAAAAATATTCTACCCTCTTGGTAGGATATTTGTGAGGTGGGTCCCGCACAAGCCCCACCGTTTCTTTTCCGCTAAGTAACGCCCCCGCAAAAACTCGTCATTATGAAAGTCAATTGACGCGTTTTCTTAAATTCTTAACGCACCAATTAATTGGGCAGTTAACTTCGTTAAATTAATTCTATGAATTAATTTAATCATTTCTTAACATGTTTACAATCCGTTGGCGTAATAATAAAATAAAACCAACGCACGACCTCTTGAGGATTGCTCGTTGAGAGTATTTTGACAGAAATTTTGTGCCTTCATCCTCCTTCATGAAGAACACGAAGAACGCAAAGAACGCAGTCACCCTCGGAGATTGACGACGCTTCTTCCAAGACGTTCTCCCCCGCAACGATCTCCGATCACCAACTTCTTGAGGTAGGAGATTTCGGGTTTCTTCTTTTAAATCTCTTTGTGGGTTATAACAACATCATGGATTTAATTAATATAATTAAATCTACATGTTCTTGAACCTCGGAGTTCGTCGACGTGACACCGTATTCCGCGACGACGTGACGCCCTTCCGCGACGATGTGACGCCCTTCCACGACGACGCGACGCCCATCCGCGACGCGACGATCACCTCCTTTCACGACGATCAATTCCGCGAAGAATGCACGCTCGATGACTACGGAGAGGTAGGGGTTTTATCGGAGAATAACATTTAATTCTCGTGATTGTTTCCTTTAAAACAAAGAACCCAGATCAAAGTTCAATTTTTAATTCTATTAAAATTGTGCCTTGCTTGTTATTCATGTGTTGAATATTTATTCTCGATTATTATCACCTAACGCGGAGGGTGCGGGCCAAAAAAACACGGCCCGACAACCCTCCGTAGTTTTCCGTTGATGCGCGGATTGGCGGACGATGACAAACGGGGCCACAATAGCGTTTTGAGGTCCTGGAAGTGAAGAATGGGACCCGGGAGGAACTTAGGCGCAGAAAGAAGTGGATTCGGACCACCGGAGCAACTCCGGTGGCCCGCGGAATCCACCGGCGGCGCGGGTCGCCGGTGGAGGCGGTGCCCCGGTGCGCCGCCGGATGGAGCCGTCGCGGCTGAAGCCACGGCGGCGACGGCCAACCAGACCCGTGACCGCGTGGGTCCGGTGACACACGGGAGGCGGCAAAGCCGCGTCCGCTGACCCAGCGCGGCCCCACGCAGGGCCGCGGCGCTCCATCCAGCGGGGGCAGCGCCCCGCGGCTTCCTCCACTCGGCTGGCTCGGCCGAGCCGAGCCGGGCCGGGTCGCGCCAACCGGTTCGGGCTGACCTATTGGGGGTTGGGCCGGGTCGGGCCGGGCCCAAACCCCCCGTTTCCGGACCTTTTCGGTCTTTTGCTCTTAACATGAGATACGGGCCTCCGAACGATGCGCTATCAGCGGAGATAAGATCCTTGGATCGAGACGGTCGTTTCGGTATATCGCACTCAAGGTTTCGAGATAATTTGGGTTCGGCCAGGTTGGTTCGTACACGAAACCAACCGGGCCCTCGGAGCGGAAATGTTCATATCTTGAGCTTCGTACGTCCGATTGACGTGTCGTCGACTTTGTTGAATTCCTCTAAGTGAGACGGATCTTTTGGCATACTCCGCCCGAGGTTTGGACTCAGGTGGAGTATGGTCGGGTTGGTTTTTCCTTAAAAACCAACCGGGCCCCTGGGACGAAAAAGCCAATAACTCTCAGACCGGGCGTCCGATTGACGCGCCGTCTGCGACGTTGAGTTCCTGTTGACGATACGGAACTTTTGGATACATCAACTCTGGACTAGGTGTCCGTTGATGTATCATCCTCTCGGCTCGTGGAGCAGACCCTCCCTAATGAGCTTGCTGTGTGCGGGAACCCTAGTGCTGGCTGTGACTGCTACTGTGACGACGACGACTGTACAGAGATCCTCAGTGGATTCGACGGCGATGACTACAGCACTCAGCGATCCTTTGTGGGTCAGTGCTACCGATCCTGTGTGGGTTCGATCCTGTGTGGGTCAGCACTCAGCGGTCCTGTGTGGGCCAATGCCTACAGGTCCTGTGTGGGCCCGATCTTGTGTGGGTCTTTGCGGGGGTTATTTACCTATCGATCCTGTGTGGGTCCGATCCTGTGTGGGTCATTGCGGGGGTTAGTTACCTATCGATCCTTTGTGGGTCAGATCCTTTGTGGGTCATTGCGGGGGTTAGTACCTATCGATCCTTTGTGGGTCTGATGACTTAGATGGATCAGTGATCATCTCTATCGTCATTCGAAGAAGTATACCTGTGTGAGCTGAAACCCTGTTTGCTTTCCTTTGTGGATTGCGTTGTGCTATCCTGTGTGGATTTACATTTTTCTTTCCTTTGTGGATTGTGTTGTGCTATCCTATGTGGATTTACGTTTTTATTTCCTGTGTGGATTTACGTTTTGCTTTCCTGTGTGGACTGGGTGGTACTTGAGCTCGTATGTTGGAGCCGAGCAAGAATTGATGACTTAGGTATATGTATGGGCATATACCTAAGTCGTGTCGGATGTTACTTCGTGATTGTATCTTTCCTTTGTGGTTTATCCTTTGTGGATTCTGGGAGACCTTCGGGGGTCTCAGGGTCCCTACTGAGTAGCTTATACTCACCCCTGCACGGGCTATGCCCGCACTACATTGTGTTGGTTGCAGACGACGGACAACGCTGATCGTGGTGGAGACTTACGGAGCAGGACGGTACCTGGAGGTGGACCGCTGGGTGGGACGTACTCAGAGTGGTCGGCTGGACCCGAGGAGCAGTGGAGGCTATCTGTACCCACCCTTCAGGTGGGACTTCCAGTGGACGGCTCAACGTTGCGGCTTTACTTTTCAGTTGCTGTTTTTCCCCTTTCAGTTGTACTTTATAGTTGGGCTTGCATTTCCGTCCCCCTTTACTTTTCCGCACTTACTATTGTACCAGCTTTTACTTAGTGTTTACTTTTTCCGCTTTCTTACTCTGTGGTGCTTGTTTACTTTACAAAGGCAATGCCTTCCCTTTTACCGGGATTTACGCCTTGGTGCTAGTCGCCAGCCCCTGGCCTATAGAAGGCGGGCTTGGGGTAGTCACGGCACGGGCCCCGAGGACGGGTCGTGACAATATCTTACACTAGTCAGGTTGACATCAAAAAGATGATTACATTCAATATAGGATTTAAATTAATTATTTGAGAAAAGTTCTAGAACAAATAAAAAAATTACCCAATATTCATCACAACATTAAAGACCACTTCTATGACAATAAGTTACCCATTTATAGTCTATATATTTCCATACCAATTTCATCACCATTATAAAAACTATCTATTCGATATTCCACATTTTCATTATCAACCATTTCATTCCATGATGGTATTTTTCTCTCATCTTTGAATTGTTCTCTAAACTTTTTAGGTTTATGGTTTTACTTATGTGTTATAAAAAAATTCAATATTAGAAGTCTCCTAATAAGTGTGCAGATTTGAATATGGTTCACCCATCCCAAATTCTATAGGATTGTTGACAAATAAATTTCATGAACAGAAGAACAATGGATGTGTCCAAAAAAATAAAGCTATAAAAACAAACTAATTTGAGACACCAACTAAACATTAATATTTATAAATCTATATTTCATGAAAGTGAAGTTGAATATTTTAAATATTAAATTACATGTGTTTTCTCAAAATATGTGAGGGAAGTGTGACCAAGAGTCAATGTATTTAATTTTACATTTATTTTATTTATTTTAGTTATATTTCTCCTGTAAAAAATTATTTAATTGAATTAATATCAATAAAATAATTAATTTATACTATAAAATTTATTTTTAGATAAATAAATGATTATATATATAATTTTAACTAATATATTAATATATGGACACTTTCAATCCCTAATCAACCCTCTGTACTTTGATATTGGTAAATTCAGAATGATTTGTATTTATTAAAGCTTGGTATCGACTCTCTCTTTCCAACAAATATATAAGTCATACTTATATGCTCTCTGTATTCCACCCCACTCCATTAACCTTATAGCCCTAGAATTTTGTTCAGTAGGAAAATTATATAGAATCTTCATAAGAAAATTATTTGTTAATAAAATATTATAAATTAATTTATATAAATGTTGATTAACATTACTTACCCAAATATCTTATCAGACATTTTCCATTACTTGATCTCCAACTTCCCTCCAAGATATTGGTTGAACCATAATGATATTTTTGTGTTTATAATGTGTAAAAATAAAAATTTTACATTCCTTACCATTTTTTCCAATGATAATTTCATCTCCATTGTATTCAACCATAATCTATGTGTATCAATTACATATCACTTTCATTTTCATACAACCTCTTCGTCTGGTAGAGGATATATATAAACATGAAAAATAGTTAGTAATGGATAATGATATATATTAATTTATCATTAATAACTATCAATAATTTTTAAACACATTCCAGTAGGTGGGTGATCTATTTTCCTTAGAGTACTACATCTGGAGGAGAGGTAGTTTCCTCTGTGGAAGGTGGGATATCTATAGTTAAAGTACTCTATATTGTCTAATAAGATACATTTATTGATTAATGGAAAACCCCTTATGGAGAGTCCGATATAAATGATTTTGGATATAGATATAGATATGGTGGTGATATATATGGAGGAGAATAGACATGTACAATGGATGGTGGGAATGGGTAATAAAAAGGGATTGGAGTTTGAGCACTACCAACCTATGCGGGTGCAGGTGGACAGCGATATAGAAAATGTTAGTGGAAAATAAAGAGAAGTTGAAATAGAAGGATGACCTCCTGGTGATTGAAGAGACACGAAGGGAGGCTAAACAATATGAACTCACAGTGAATGAAGCTCGTGGTGGTAGTATGAAGAGTAAAATCGATCATACTGGTACTCCTTCTATACTGGCAGCCTTCATAGTGTAATCCAATCATCACCTCAATGAAGTGGACTAAAATAGTACGGATGATAAAATAAAATGAATTATATATAGTTAAATAATACTAAAGAACATAATATACCAATATAAAATGTACCTATGTAGGTGATCATATGATACATGCCTAAACTTCTAAAAAAATCATTTCTTACTATTTTTCTCCTTCTAACATCTTCATAATTAGACATTCTAAACTAGAAATTTAAAATATTATTATATGATAAATAGAATTTATGAAAATTTTAATTGAGAAAATAGGTTTACTCCAAAAACAAAAAACAAAAGAACAAAAAATTCTATTTAAATCATGGATTTATCGAAATAAAAAAATTCTTTACATTTTTATATCTAGTTACCATAATGATAATACATTTAAATTTTCACTTTATAACTTTCAAAATTAATTAGATATCATATATGAAAGTTTAAAAAACATGTATAATATTGTAATAATAACATTTAAATACTTAAAAATGTTTCAATGATTTGCATTCTAGGTTATATTTTCAAGTTCACATCCTATTTTAACAATTGAATCGTCTATTTCATCAAATACATCATTCAAATAAAAATAGGAAGGCTTTTCCAAAACATCACTGTCATCCATGCCTTCATAAAAATATGCATTGTACTAACATAAAAAATAAAACCAAGTTATTATTTTAAAGGGTAAGTTACATAAAAAACTTTTCTCTCTTGTAATGAAAGAATATAACGTTCATCAGTATAAAGATGACATTTTATATCAATAAAAATAAATATATATTTTTCTATATAAATTTCTTGTTATGTAATGGAATCAAACCACTTATATTCCTTCATTACTAAAATACCATGTTCATAGTAATATAATAAAATGATTCTTTCGATAGTCCAATAATATGATATATATTTTTATCTAGGTTGTCGGTTTGATGCACTTTCGTAAGAATCTATTGTGGCACTTTTCATGAAACTTTCAAGCTATATTTCAATATTGTTTTATATGTATTTATAAATAATTTAAATCAATTAGAAACTGTTTCCTTAAAATCATGTACCACACTGTTTAGACCAGATAAAAAAACTCTTATTTCATCTAATACATTATTCATTAGTAAATATATAACCTGAAAGATACCATTATATATTATCAAATAGATACATGTGATTAAGTTATTTTAAAAAACTAAATCTATTAAATTTTAATTTAACAAATTAGTAAATTATTTGATATTAAATCATTCCTTCCTCCAAATATATATAGAAAATGTCTCATTTTTATAATTTTTAAATGTTCTCTACAAATAAGAAATCTTTAAAATGTAAAAATCCATGAAAAAATAAAATAATAAAAAATGAATTTTTATTAGTTTACTTACATGATGTAGTCATCAAGTAAACCAAATTTTAATAATAATATATGATGATCCATTTTTCACTCTCCCCTTCCTAAAGTACACAATAAGTATGATCAAGATATTCTCCCAATTTTGGATAATGAAATAAATTTAAACTTAATGGGGTCATATATCTCATATTTAGTTTTCATTTGTTGATTATAACACATAGTGATAGTATCCCAGTATAATGACTATAAATACATACATTCTAGTGCCAAATATCATTTAAAAAGAGATACTTAAGGATGATATTAGTTTCTTACATAATATTTCAATGTAGACATCAATCCTTCTATCAGATAGATCAAGAGACTCGAAATACGACCAAAAAAATAACTTTTATGGGAAGAGAAACAATAAAAGTTAATATACATCTGAATATTGATGGTGGAAAACTTTTCTATAAGTCATGAAGAATAATTGATTCATCTATTTTCAATTTATGAATAACACTTATGCTCAATATTTTATCAAAAAGTTGTCAATAAAAATGACATGATTTAATAAAAAACTCTAGCATTATATGAAAGTAAATGTCAAATAGAAATGGGAATCAAATAATGTTACATGATATTATAGTCATGGGTTTTAAGATATTTTAATTTCACATTTTTGGTATTCACCCTTTTTGAAATGTTACTTTAATTACCATTTGGAACCTTTACACATTCCTATAAAAGAATAATTTTTTTCACAACATTTTCCATAAAAAAGGCAAAAGAGACTTTCCTTTTATTATATAAAATTAAATTAGGATGAATTATTGGTCTTATAACTCAATCCATCAAATCATAATGTGATCACAAATCTTCATTTGTTTTTCTATTTAAATTCAAAATAGTATCAACTAACATTTCACAAACGATATTCTCAATATGTATTATGTCTAAGTAATGGACTGATAAATTAAATAAAAAAAATTGAAACTCAAAGAATATAATTTTCATTCTAAAATTTCAATTTGAATATGAATTAACATTATTTAGCTTTCTGTAATTTAATTGAATCTTATAAATAAATCAATTCAAACCATCATGTTCTTTAAGAAAATCACTCCCCAACATTCACTGAGGTCTTTCATCTGTCTCTATGGAATTATTGAACTATATCTAATTTTTAAGGTATGGATAATCCATCAGTAGAAATCATTGATGCCTTATGAAGCTGAAAATTCATCAAAACGTTGATCATTGGGAATGTATATTTTCCATACAAATAGGAAAGGATGATTTCCCCTTTTACTCCAACTATACAATATCTCATAAGCAATGAAATCATTTATCATCCATGAAAAATATTTAAAAATTATAAGTTACTACTTCATAAATGTGTTATATGCTTGAAAACCTATGATCCAAATCTCCTTTTACTCGTATATTAATGGTTGCAAATATATTTTAATTCCATTTCCAAGATCATTATTTCTAGATATCAATATACTTATGATAATATATGGATTCTTCAAATAAATCCATGACTGAAAGTTATAAATGTAAATTAAAAAAGGACAAGTAATGTGTGTATAATGCATCTAGAGAGATAGTTTGAAAGAATTAAATGATAATAAAAATATAATATTTTGTGGGTCATCTAAAAAATCAAGATTTAACCTATAAAATTTCTTCTATGTTAACTCATTTTTAATATGCACAATTTCATCATTATTCTTATTTATTTAATATTCATGTCATCTCATATTTCATGCCATTTTTTCTAACATAAAAATTTTGTTAATATTGGGAATTAACGGGAAATGCCACATTACTTTCTATGGTACATGGGATTTAGTTCCATCATTATTATACATCTACCTTGATGTACCACAATATTTTCAATAACTCAAATCAATATTTTCCTTCCATAGTAGACAATAATCTTTAGGTAAATCATGGATATTAGTATATGAAAATACAAATTTTTCAGCCAACATTTATTCCATTTAATCATTTTGTAGAATACATGCATCATTAGGCTGTAAATACTTAATAAATGTAATTAGATACTCAAAAATAGTATAACTAAATCTATACATTCCATTCCCATGATATAATGGAATTACAAACTCATGTATCCTTATTTTTACACATGCCAGATATATTGGGGTATTCACATCTTTTATAAAAAAAATTAACACCCTTAACATTATCATTATGAAAAATAGATGAAATTTATGTTCTGGTTCATATTTCATATTGCACTAGTCTATATGAGGATTTCGATTGAGAAAAATGGAAACCGATCAGAAATAAAAAAAAAATTCATACCAATCCTTTCAACTAAATAAATTTCATTCTATACTTAGATTTTTCACCATTATGATTCCACATGTGAAAATTATTCTAGAAACTAATTTTATTTATTTTGTAACTCTCTTCTTATGAGTTAACCATGGTCTTCTAGTATAATAAAAAAATGGGAATTGAATCAATTCTCTATTGAAATAATTATTGAATAAAAAGTCAAAAAAATATCATAACTCCTTCTGGAACTCATTAGTTATCTAATCAGTGTTATAGATCCAAATTATATACATTGTAATTCAAATAAACATAAATTGAATAAATAATCAATAAAATAAATCCACATGATATTTATTATTTTTTGAGACAAAAACTATTCATCAATAACATGTTTATAAAAAACATAAAAAATATAAATTATATATAATGTAAAATAATATATTATATTTTGTTAAATTTTATATTATATTCAATTTTCTATTCATAATCTGTCTTATTTATTTATTAATTTTTTTCAAATATGTTATAGAACAACTTCATAAATAATAATTTTTTGAAACAATATTATAAATGCATATTATTGTGATAATGCCACTATATGGATATATAGTTAAAATATCTTACTAGGTTATTATAATCAACACTATATGTGCACAATCCTATGATATATCATTAGAAGTTGAGTTCAATCTATTTTACATATATATTACACAATTCATATGTTTCTATAATGAATTAGTTATAGCCCCTGAGTTATGGGATCACTATTATGGATATTTTCTTTGTCATTAGAATCATTTGGTGATTATTTTAGGTATAGATTACTTAGCCAAATTTTTAATGATTCACATTCTGTTTGAATATAGATTTTTAAAACTATTTAAGAACGTATCACATATGATAATAAATTAAAAAAGTAATAAGAAATTGTTAGCTTACAGAAGAAATTATTAAGTGGAAGAAAATGATTTTTCCAACATGAAACACTTTTAGAAAAGTAGTTATCTTATGTGATATATAATATATATTATTCAATGATTGTATCAAATAGTCCTTAATGAGATTCAAATCTTATAGTAGTTCCCATAATTTTTAGTATACTTATAATCTCTAGGTAATATCAAAATTATTGCAATGTGGGTATGATCAGAATGTAAAAGGGAATATAAAAAATAACTGGTATCCACCACCATAGAGTTACATAAAAATAATAATGGAAGAATAATAATTATATAAAATTCATAGGGAACAAATTTCCACAAAAAATAGAAATATATCAGAGAATGGTTTTTTTTCAATGAACAAAAAAATAAACAAATAAGAATTAAATTTATTGACCTTTAGGTCATGGATAGATGTAAAGTTAATTCAACCCAAAAATAACATGAAGTTATACATACATGAATTCTTTAAAAACCTTTAAATATTAAAATATCATCAAATTATCCTATAATAAAAATAATTTAATATGAAAAGTCCATGGAAAATGCTTAATCAATTAAAATAATATTAAAATTGAAATAATCTATCCTCTAAAAGCAGTCACTGTTAACACATAATGAAAATTAATTAAACTATTATGAAATGTCCAAACAATATTTAAGGGGTTAAAAATTTAGAAGAAAAAACAATAAACAAAATCAAATATAACCAAGTCAAACCTCTGGCGTATTCTAACCATGTATAAACATTGGTAAAATTACATTATATAACAACAATAAAATGACATCAAAATAAGTCATTACTATAAGAAGAAAAACATAAAATTGAATGTTAATGAAAAAATATGGTTTATTGAATAACTAAGAACATATTATAATAGAATAAAAAATAGTTTTTATGTGATATTGGTAGAAATAGAACTTCATATATAGAAATACTTTTACAGTGGCGGATTAGAAGAATAAAATAAAAATAAGCAGCATGTTACCAATAATCCATGAAAAAAACATTTTTATGGGAACCCTATCTAGTTACGTAGATGAAATTAAATATAATAGAAATAGGTAATGATTTCACATGAGGAATCATGAAATGAATTATTTCTCTAGGGTTGGGTGAATTTGTATAGTGATAAATCATGGGATGAAGTGGATTGTGATGGTAGAAAGGGGTTAAAGTGAGAAATTTGGGAGGTGTGGTGGCCACACTGAAGGATTAGAATCTTGTGAAGGTGGGGTGGCCATGTTGGAGGAGGAAGATCATGGGGAGTAGGAGAGGCTACATCAAATTCACTTCGGGTGGTATGTGGGAAGACCACGTCAGAGCTACATTGTTGGGGAGGTGGGTTGCCTACATCAAAGTTGTGCCATATAAGGTGGATCACCAAGAGTTTGGGAGGAGTAAGTTTATTAGAAGGAGGAATATCATGAGATAGGGTTGGTTTGAGTGTTAGAATGATATAGTGGGGTGGTATGATGTTTGGGGATTTTATATCCCATGTCTACATGTTGGATACAGACATTGTTTTTATAAATAGTAGCTATATTTTTGTTGTTATATCCTTAATTTCTTGTAGTTCCATACCCAAAAACGTTGATATGATGATAACCCAACTGATGATCGATCAAGAAAAAATACATCACACCCTTCAAATGATCAAAAATATCCAAATGGGGAAAAGGGTACTTATTCTTAATAGTTTCCTGGTTCATCTTTCTATAATCCACAAAAAAAAATGTAGTGAACCATAAGCCTTATTGTAACAAAGTATGGGGGTTGTCCATGGTGAAATTATGTGAATAATAAATCCCTTATCTACTAGAACATCCAACTAAATATTAATATTTGTCATCTTAGTAGGTTTTATACGATAATAGTGCATAAAAATTTGATGCATACCTTGAACCAAATCAATCGTAAACTCTACCTCCGTTTGTGGAGAAAAATTAAAGGATTCTTCTGAGAAGATATTAGGTATTTCCCTAAAAAAAGGGAAGATCAAAAAAATTGGTATCATCAAAATGAAAAAATTTAACGACAAAAAAAACTTCTAATCTCTAAGAGAGGAGGTTTTCTATGCTCGGGCCTCAGATCCCACTCTCTCAGAAATAACCAAGAGCTCCCATTAGAAAAAAATAATGAAACACAATGATGATAATAATCAATATCATCATGATGAGTGACAACATAATCCATCCAAGTGATGATTTTGAATAGATCTAGCTTTAGAACTAATAAATTCTATACTAACTCCACATCATATATTGATATAGAACATGTTGGGCATTGAAACCCCTGCTCCATCCACTTTCAAAGAGGTGTCTCCAAATACATAACAAAGGACATGAACTCTACTGTATGTTTCATAACATAAAAAATGTGAATATATAAATGAGTGTGAGTAACCAATATCAAACATATCATTTGGTAAAGAATATGTAACAAAGATAGTACCTCTCACTATAGTCAGGATCGCATCAACCTCCATCGAAAAAACTCATCCACATTGTAAAGGTGCTTCATTCCTGAGGCAGGTGGCTGGAGCCTTAAGTAATTTGATTCATCATACTATGATATAGTGTCATTTATATATGAACATCCATTACCATAATGATGCATTTCCTTTTCTAGAATAAACTCTGTAGATGGCCTCGGTGGCCACAAGCACTATAATTATTCATAGGTTCATGAAAATAAAATTGGGTGTGCCCTACCATTACAAACTAATATCAATTTAGGTACTCTACTAAGAACCATCTCCACCAACCATGTAGTTGTTGTTCCATTTTATCTTCTTCCCCATCATTCCACTAAAACTAATACTGAGTAGAAGAGAATATCTAGATAATATTATCTTTCCTATTATATCAATTTCTTCAATCATCTCACTATTGATAATCTAATTCTAAGTGGTAATATTCATCATATATATCTATGATCAGATATCTAGTTGCAAACCCTATAGGTATTTTTGATCTCTCAATTAACCATTCATTATAACCACCAGAGAAAAAAACGATATATAAAAAATGGTCATGTTACTCTTATATTAAACTTTATCCCTCCTACAAAGAGAGGAACTCTAGAGAATTTTCTATCATCATATACTCTGGATAAAACATCAAAAATAACAGTTTCATAAACTCTTTCAATCCAAGACCATATACTAGTTTTTCTATACCATATAATCCCACCACCACTTATTTGTATCTTTCATCTTGAACATTTTACCTTTCACCTTGATTACATTATATTTTTTCAAGAAGTCCAAGACATAATTGATCTTTTCAATCCAGTAATTTTCTTTATAGGGATCATTTGTTCCCTTAATAATGGGGGATTATCATGTAGGAACTATTGATATTGGTCCATGTATCCCCACACTCTTGGATCACTTCAATAGCTATGTTCTAAAATCATGTTACATTTTGATCTATAATATGAACTACCCAAAATATATCCTCTATAAGATTCCCGTCCAAGGGAGGATTCCCTTGAGGAGAATCACTCATTGCACCCTCATATCTTACCCATGGAAGAAATATTAGAGGCATGATATTATATACTAGAATAGAAGAAAAAAATAAAACAATAGGATGACCTTATTTTAAACTAGAAAATCATAAGCAGAAAATAAGATCAAGACCAAAACCCCAATACAAGAGAAACACTTCCCAACATCCCATGATAAGTTGAGGCTCATCACAGAAAGATATGTCTATACACTCACTATAACTGACCATTAAAGTCTTAAAAACCTATCTCTTGTCTACCCAATGTCCCAAGATAAGAAAAATTGAGGATAAACCACCCTCAGATACTAATTTATAACAAACAGACCCATGATACCATCCAAAATAGTACCTAAACCGATCCTCTATAGAATCAAAGGGAATTCTAGATCCCCATAGGATAGAGACAATCAACCAGGAATAAAACAAAAAACAAGGGGAACAATTTAACCCAACCTGAAACATGAGACATTGAATATATAAAGAAAGGAAAATAGAAAAATAATGCATGCCATAGTCAATGAAATACAATGGTAATGGAACAACTCAAAAACAAAAGGAAAAAACTCCAAGTAACATGTCCAGCAACTAAAAGGACAACTAAAACTAAAAACAGCAACTATATGTGACATGTAGTCAAAATTCAACCGTCTCACCATAAGATACCCATACCCATATGACATAAACCTCTTCATCTCATTGTGATTCCTTTCCTTTTCCTATACCGAAAGACAATACAAGTTCTACATATTCCCAAGGAAATGTTTAGAGTGTAAGGAGAATGGGATCAGTAGGAACCCACCCAAGTTTTCCATATCAAATTTTATATAATAATCCCAATATACTCAATTTAGAAAAAAAATATGGAATTATAACCTGTTAAATAGTTTTATGATAAAATCAAGGTAACAATTCCCCTTTTACCAAAGTTCTCAATTAATCTAGGTAAAATAGTTTCAAAGAAAAATTTCAAAATATTATTTCCAATTTAGTAAAATAGTTAAATCAAATCCAAAACAGTACAAGACAAAGAAGAACTTTATGCATTCCTAAGATTACAAAAGGTTAGGATACCTAGACCACTCATATTACAATCATAGAATAGTGAACGGATCATGTCCCTATAATGCATGCATCAAGTCTACAAAACAAAGGAACGCCCCAGAAATTTAACCACCAATAATGCCTAGAAAGTCCTAGATCCCATTAATCAATGATCTAGAAATGAATAACACCTTAGTAAGTAAACCCCAAACAATACTAATAGATGAGTTCCAATATTACCTCATCCACCAATGTATCCAAGTGTCCCATGTTATACATTTCAAATCATTTCAAAACTATTTATCATATTTCACAACATAATTCACAATAAAATTCCAAACATCCTTTTTTACCAAATATTCCTTGAAAATACATTTCAAAATGCATTGATAATACCTTTTCTTTCACAAAATCATGAGAAAATCCATATTTTCTCAAAAACATATTTACACACACAAATCAATCAATCAGGTATCATGCCAATACTTTTAGAAAAAAATGATAATATCAAAATAAATTATAGTTCAAATTATATATTCTAGATATAAACCACCTAATACAAACTCAGGTTATACACCACCACGATAGAGTCCACCTATTGAAAATTGAAGAGAGTGAAATAGAAATAAATAGAGGCCCTATCATCAATTATCACATCTTATAATCTAATTTCGTAAGAAAATGGGTTGGTGGAGAGGATATGTCAATATAAACCTCCAGAAACCCAAGCCCCTTACACTGCAAACCTGAGGGTCAGCTTCCTGAAGTCAAATGAAAAAAAGAATATACAAAGGACTAATAAAGACCAAAAGCTGATCAAAATACTTCAAAAATACATACCAACACCATTTATAAATGAAGATATCATGGAAAAAATGGAATAGAGGTCATTTTCACTCACCAAAGAAAGACCAACCAACCAAGTTGGATCTCAAACCACCAATCATAGAAGTCTGTAAGGGATGGAATCATCCAAAAAACCAAGTATAGTCCTCTGGTTTTAGGGAAAGATCACATGTTAAATGAGAGGGGAGTTAGGTTTGAAGTGAAAAACCCCCACTAGGAAATAAATATTCACATCAAGAATCATTAATTCATGGTGTGAATCTCAAATATTTCATATACATTAAAAAAGGTGCCTTATTAGGTTAAAAAAAATTAATAACCCATTAATGAAAAGAATGGAATTCACATCATGTATCCTTATCACGTCCTAAACTAGACTCATGGATTCTTCCCAAAAACAAACTCACATGATGAATCTAGTTCATGACATGAACTAGTTCATCTGATATCACCCAAGACAGGCCTTGTAGAATAAATCTTGGCTTCCTTTGATGCCCTCTAAGCCTAATGTACATCCACTTAGGAATTAAAAATTGAGTGTACATATAACCAGTATGTTAAAAAATTTCTCATTAATTTTCAATTAGTTTGAGGTGTATTAAATCTTCATATCATTCTACATTAGGAATAATCTAAGTCCACTCTTGGATACATCACTATAGATCAAAAACCATTCTTCACTATAGGGTAGTGTGAGTATAGTTACACTGATTGGCCTTCTTTTCATCTTGTTGAAATTTTTCTCATATTTATCTACTCTATGTTTAGTTATTATATTACATATAAATTTTAAATATCTAAAAAATCATCTATAGTATCCATCCAACCTAAGAAAAATATGTATCTTAATCATTGTGGTAGGTTTGTTCTATTTCCCAATAACATTTTTCTTTGATGGATCCACTGATATATCCTTGCATGAGATTATATAATCTAAGAATTAAAATTTATTTATACAAATTTCATACAAGATAAATTAGGAATATAGATTCTCCATGACCATAGACATCAACATATTCCTCAATTGATCTTCATACTCTTCCTTGATTTTGGGAATGTGTAAGAATATCAACTATAAAGACTACCAAAAATGATTAGTGTATTATCTAAATACATTATTCATTAAATATGTGAAGATAGGGGTGGATTGGTAAGTCCAAATGGAATCACGATAAATTCATAATTACCATACTTTATACTAAATTTTTTTTAGTTATATTACTCTTTATAGAACTTAATTAATGATATACATATTGAAGATAAATCATAGAAAAATATTGATCAATGTATAGTTATTCAATCAAATCATCAATACGGAGTAGAGGATGCTTTATTTTTATAGTTATCATGTTATATTCTCTATAATAAATGAAAAGAGACATTAAACCATATTTATTCTTAAAAAATAATATGTTAACCCAATGATTGGCCTGTACTGACTGATTGATAGGCTAAATAGTGGTCATTATGCTTCTTTGGGGGCCACTATCTCACTGGTGTCCACCACCATGTAACTAGTGGACTTGGGATAGGCCAATTAAGTAACATTTTAAATGTATTTTAATACAAATTAACGCTAAAATTAACCCATTAATCCCAATTTTTTAAACCTAATATAATAAAGGCTCTTAGAGACTCTTTCCTTTTGTGTTCTTGAATCTTTTGAAGTTATCTACTTTGAGTTTTGATCTTAGTTCGATTTTGGTCATTAAATTGGTAAAATTGATTGGTCATCATCTCATTCTTCCTTCCATAATGGAATTGAAAGAATATCATGGTTGGATTGTTTGGGTCTATCAATCGCCTAATATTTTATTATTTTTTTATTATAAATTCATTATGTGTTTGTCTCCCAGATTTCATATCCCTTGTTAATTATGGTGTGGCACATGTGACCTTTGAGGTATGTGTTAATATACCTTCTCCACCAACCATATGCTTATAGAAACATGATTTTAAGTTTTTTGAATCGATTTTAGTTCATCCTTATAATTTATTTAGTTTTCACATTCCTTTTAGTGTGTATATCCCATTATAGTTGGTGTGTAGCCCATGTTTCAGATGGGTGGTTCTATCTCATGTCCCTAATTTATGAACCATTCATGTTATTTGGTTTCTAAATAATTTTATAAATAGTGATTGGAATTATAATTAATTTTCATGATATATTTATATAATGGTATTTTTATAAAATATGTTTCCTCTTTTTTGGTGAAAGAGAGAGGCTTTCATATCATTTAGAAATGGTTTGTTAAATATGTTTGTAGAGAATTATTTTTGGATTGAAAAAGGTTGTTGGAGAATTATTATGACCAGTTTGAAACATTTTTACATATTCTCGACATGGTAGACTTGGATTCTTATGAGGGTATTATTATTTTTAACACTCCAAAATTTTAAAAGAATAACATTATGTTTGATACCATAAACGACACGCAACATTGTGCTTAAACATACCTAGAAATATTATTATTTAAATATGATCATTATAACCTAGCTATTGAATTGGAGGGTATGAATAATATTAACTAATTTATTAAATATATATAAATTTATTACTCAATATAAATTTATTGATCAATACTTAGTAAATAAGAACTCATTTTTATTAAAGTAGTTTTATTATTCAAAAATACTTTTTGTTCAAAAATAATTTTTATTATTTTCTGTGAGAAAATATTATACTAAATTTATGATACATTATGAAATTATTTTCAATAAAATTGTATTAATTTTTGACATTATAATATCAAAAATATTTTAGGGTTATTTTTTGGATTTTCCTAAGAAGATTGATTTTCTAGTGAATAGTGAAAAATACCGATTTTTAATAAAAACTGTATTTTTGTTTCAATTATGTGAAAAGTTACATTTTGTACTAAAATTATTTAAAATTAAATATATATTTATTATATAATTAATATTACAATTACATTTATTAGAAAAAATTTATGGTTTAATTTTTTATAAAACATTTTTATAATTAAAAAGGAATTTCTCTGAAAAAACTATTTTTCGTTGTGTTTTTCATATTTATCATAAATTAATTTATAACACTTCTTAGAGAATAAATTATGAAAAATGGATACCATGTTTGGAACAATTAGGTTAAAATTTGATAAATAATCCTCTCTTATTTTTTATCTTTATGAATAGTAACTTTGGTAAATGTTTGTTACACTGATAAAGGGTAAATCAGTTAATTAACAATAAAATTATGTTATAAGTCATTAAAAATTAATCCAAAACATTCACTTATTTTATTGGATGTGATTAATTAGACCATATTCATCCTAAGTTATAATATATTTCATTTTTTAGAAATTTTCCTAAGAAATTTACATATATGTTATTTAATGTAAAAAAAATATTAAAATGTCACCCACTTGATATAAATAACTCCAAAATATTTACATAATGAATAAAAATATGATATGTTAGGTTATCAATGTTATTTTTAAAGATAAATAAATTTTTTATCATATTAACTTTTTTAAAAAAATTACGATTGAATAATTACCATAAATGCTTACACAACGCCAACATAATATTTATTCAATTAATAGAAAACTAAAATAAATGATTTTCAAAATATTAAATATAATAAAATTTGGATAAATTATTTTGTTACATGAAATTTATAACTACATATAAAATATTATGGATATTTCAAATGATTACATTTTAATTCCATGTTTTTTTAAAATATTTAAAATCAAATTAAATGAATAATGTCAGAATTTACATTAGTGATATTTTATGAAATTATTATTTTAATAATTTTTTTCAAAATCGTAAAAATTTTAAAGAGGACAATTTTGATAATATATGGTGTCCAATTTAATCCATTTTCTATTTATGATCTAATTTTTACCTTATATATAAAATTATAACCCTTGAAGAGTGAAAAAAACTTATCGTGGTTACAGTTAAATTAGGTTAACTAAGGGGTTAAACCAAAAGATAAGGTTTAAAAACCCACATAAACCAGTTAAAATATTATTATTTTTTATTTTATTTCAACCAAATGTTATATTATCTTTTAATATCTATCCATTTGGAATCATTTGAATAGATAATAACTTTTTTATTTTAATCTTTAAAGAAATTTCAAGAGTCCCACCCCCCACCAGTCATAAAAGGGAACTCAACATTCCTTTTATTTACACAGAATTGGTCATTATATATCAACAAAATCAAATGGAATTATATTATAAACATCATTATCCAAATTCTAGTGGTGATAGTATTCCTAAAAGACCAACCCTAGTTCTGTTAAGATAAGATCTAAAGGAGCTCTTTCAAAGAAGTTTTAATCATCTTTACCAACTCTTTCAAGTTCATTTATTATTATACTTCCTCTAAATATGTTGTAATAATCCAAAAATGATAACTAAATTATCATAAATATTATTCTTTTTTGGTAATATTATGGGAAAACTATTTTTTATCTCTTTCTCAACCTAGAGAAAGAGAAAACATCACTATTGTGTACGTATAGCTTATCATCTCCATATAGTGGTGTAACTCATTTTTCAACACTGCTTTATTTGGATGGTTATAAAGATAGAAATAATAAATATATATTATATTTATGATTAAATTATACTTCTTTAATTATAATATCATATCTACCTTCTTACCTTCCAATCTATTAGAAAATGATAAATTCGCTTCTGTGTACGTGTGGACTATAACCTCCAAGAAGTGATGTGATCTATTTTTTATTTCCTATTAACATGGATTATAATAAATATAGATTTAATAAATATATATGATATATAAAATATAATAATTATTCCATAAATTTTAATTATTATTTACCTTTCCTCTATCTAATCTGTTTAAAATTGGAAACAATGTTCATGCGTATGTACAACCTACCATCTCCAAGAGCAATGTAATTCATTTTTCTATCTCTAAATTTTATGTATGAGTCTATATATATGTTGAGTGTATATTATTTTTATATTATTATTAAAATTATATATATGATTTATATAGAATTAAAAAACAATTATTGGAACTACCAAACCGAAATTTTCCCAAATTACGAAGCAGTTAACACATGAAACAATGATAATTATGAAATATTGTTAACAAGAAGGTGATAAGATATTATAAATGGATCATATATTATATAATAAATATGTATATGGTTATTTCATGTAATTATAATAAATAAAAAAATTTATATAGGAGTTTAAAATCATGTATGAAGCATGTCAGATCTGATGTAAGTGTTTATTTCATGATCTCATCATTATTTGGGATTTTTTATTTTAAGCCTCCATTGGGGGAATTATTTGATCTATCTTTATTAAACCCATCCTATTTTTTTATCCTATGATTATTTTATTTGGAATACATTTTTTCCTTTCAATTTCCTTACTTTAATTACTCAAGAGATCGAAAGTATATTTTTAAGGAAAAGAGAAAATATTTTACTATTCAGTAGGGAATAATTTTTTTACATGTCAATATTTTATTTAAAATGTTTTAAAGAATATTTTTAATATTACATAATTATTTAATAAAAACATTTTTATCCATTTTGAATTTTTACAAAAATCTTTTAAAATGAATCTTCTTATCATTTTTTGAATGAGGTACATTTTGAATTTCCTTAAAAAATTGAAAGGAATAATTTTAAACTTATACAACATGAATATAATTTCATGGCTTCATGACCAATAAATGATTAGATACATCCTTTAAAAGTTTTCATGGTTCATTTTAAATAAAATAATTTTCCAAATATTCTATAAATTTTTAATTTTTAGAAGTGATTTTCAAAGTGTAAATGGTATTTTCCTCAAGAATATTTTAAATTACCTTTTTATGGTAATCCTATTAATCAATGAAAAAACACTTTATTTTAATTATTCTCCACTGGTGATATATTAAAATGATTCCATCCTTATTATTTCTTTAGAAGGTTTATGATGATTCAGTATTCATGTTTTTTATTCTTTAATCAATATGAATACCTATTGACTTATATAGAATTTTGAGAATAAATTATAGAGATCATTCTAATTATAATGAATGAATTGGACATGTATGTAATAGGTTAGTCCAAGAATTATATATTCCCTCAATTCATTAATATATATCATGATACAAAAATATTTCCATGATTTCTAGGATGATACTATAAGATCATGTATTCACAGTTGAGTATTTGGTATATGTTTGTCCATACAATGATAATGTATTGGTTAAGAGGCCCTGAAAAAATGATAATTTCTTAGTTGAGAGGCCTTTGTGGAATTATAATGGCTTGGTTGAGAGGACGTCATGGTAATATTAATGATTTTTTAGTTGATAGTCCTTGTTCATGATTGTCTAGAATTATGTATTTCTTTATTAGGAATTTGTTTTTCATTTCCCATGTATTTTCTATATTTATATTAGCCATGGATTCTCACTGAAATAATGTTATTTATTGAATTTAATGTTTTTTTATTCTCCACTCTATCATGTTAATTATTCTTTATTTACTTATTATATATTTCATTATATAAAACCCATATTTACCATCTAAGCTCCCCCATTATTTTTTTTCTTTACCCTAGTATATAAAGAAGGATATCAGGAATAATATCAAGGATATAAGAATTTTTATAATGATATGTATTTTATATTTATAATGAAAAAATGGTAATCATGTATATATCTAGTTCTTCAAGACTACTAACCTATTTGGTCCTTTGGGATGCAATCTCTTATATCTTATACCAATATAATAAAGTAATCATTAGATCTGGGATACTAGAGTTGGGATCTTTATAGTTGGAAAAATAGGTAGGTTTATTAAAAACCTTGGGAGATATATTTTAAATAAATATAGCTAACATGAGAATCATGATGATACCTTATAGTATTTGATAACTTTCAGCGTTAGATAGAATTTTATTTTGCAGCTCAATATCCATGATGATTATAAGCTAACTCAGTTTGTGCCATTTTTTAGTGATGGAACCTAAATTAAGAAAGGTAATCAACTCATATAGTTAATATAGGTATTTACCTAATAAAAAATTCAATATAGTTGGTGTTTTAACTAACTAGATCATGGATATATTAGTATAGTTGACACAGGTTATGAAAAATAACCTTGCCTGTGTGGAACAACCTAGTGTTCCATAGTATGAGTCACCTATTCTGGATCACCTCATGCAAAAAAATCATATATATTTTAGTTTAACTAATAATACATTGGTATCTAAACAATGGATTATGTCCCTCCAAAAATATTCCTAGATTTGAGAAGTTATAAAATTAAAAATTTTATTCTAGAATTTTATTGTTTGATAGGAGATGTTGATCAATAGTGGTCATTAATCCAAGACACTAAAGAGGTTGATGAAATAAAGATCATGGAATGGAATAAATTTACTATGATATTAATTGAGAAATATGTTTCTCATGAGACATTATATGATATGGAAATTAAATTCCTCAATCTATTAGATAAAAAATAGGAAAGTGTTGTTGAATTTGAGGAACTTTAAAAGATTGTGTATGAATGTTATGGACTACATGCATAATCCATAAAGTAATATTGATTATATATTTTATGGGTTTAACAAAAATCTTGTAATGGAAATAGTCTCTCAAACATTTTCATTATATGATGATAGATTATCAAGTGTTATCAGGTTGAAGACATAATTATCCAAGTCACATATTTTCAAAGGAAATCAAGAGAGTAAGATGAAGACTAAGAACAGTGAAAAAAAGAAATGTGGAAAAGGAAAATAAAGGAGGTATAGAACTTCCCACATGTGATAATTGTGTAAAGGAACACCCAATTACTTTCTTAATGGGAACAAGAGTTTATTTCAAGTATAGAGAAAGAGTTTATTACACTTCTAGAAAAATGATCTATAGCCACATACCTATAACCATAGTTTTATAGGTCTGTGCCTATAGCTTAGTTTATATTCATTGTTTAATTGAAACTATGGATATATAGTTATTTGAATCTGTGGTTTAATAAAAACCATAGAAATAGGGTTCATTCCTTCACTTGGAACTCCTCCTCTCTAAGACCCCCTCCCATTACCCTCTTGATCTATCCTCTCTACAACCCCGCTCCACCCTCACAAGATCTTCTCTCTGAAAACCTCCTCCACCAACATTTTCACCCAACATGGCCACCCCACCATGATCTCTCCTATCCAAGAACCTCCTCCCCTGATACTTCCACCCAACGTAGCCACCCCACCTCCCTGTCGATGTTTCACCAAGCCGTCCTCCCCACCTCCTCATTTGGTGTGCCTCTGACACAGCCACAACACATCATAGTGATCATCATCCTCCTTATATATCTTGGACGGTCACACCTCCTAGATATTCTTACACACTTAAGGTATTTAGGGTTTTCCATTTTCGGGTTAATGAAATTAGTTCTTACTCTTTTCCACTGCACAGTGTCTCCTCTATCTCTAACCTATAATTTGATTCAAGCTTGCTCTTGGTGGGTGAATTTAATCAATTTGATATGGTATGTTATGATTATAACAATCCATATTATGTTAATAAATGTTTGAACAAGTTTTATTCTTATTTATCTACCCTAACTATGCTAAATGATTCCCCTTTAAACTATTTCTCCTATTTTTTCCATTATACTCTAAATTTTTAAATTCCAGTCTTTCACTATAGTGTTAGAATTTTTTTTCGTATTGTGGAGGTAGGATTTACTAAAATTAACTAAAATTTCTTATTCTCTATTTTTTATTTCCTTTACACTTTCTGGCATGCAATATTATATCAATTTAATTTTATATACTTTGAAATTTTGATACATTCAATATATATAAAATTTGGCATTAATTTGTCCTTAAAATTAAAGTTTTTATGCATATTTGGTTTCATTTCAAATGATGTTTCTTCTTCCTATGTAGGTATGTTGTTATTTTTATTACTGATTATTAAATATATTTTTTAAATTCCTCAAGAGTTTTATTGCTTAAATCTCTACCAAAATACTGATCTATTATGGTTTGTTGTTATGGGATGAGAATATTATAAAATGTGTCTATGATAAATTATTCATAACATTGATGGTTTTTACACTACCTAATTATAACTCTGAATCATTCTTAGGCCTCATAGAATAGTTTTCCCTCATCTTGAATAAATATATTTATTTTTACAACTTATGTTAGTATAAATTCCCATTTGATAAAATTTACTTACAAAATCACTGAACAATTGGAACCATCTTTCAAAAATCACTTCATCCATTTGATGGAATAGAATACTAGAATTACTCTTAATGAAAATTATGAAAACAATCATTTTTATTTCAACTTCACTAAACCCCCTATGTTTTTGTTGATACACACACTATATAATTAACTAATTTATTTGGGCGAGTTTCCATTAGGTAATACATTGTATGATGGAATTATTGAAAAAAGTGCTTGTTTGACCTCATAATATCTAGACAAATGGGATTTAATAATACATGATGGATTTATATATACTATAGAACATTAAACTCGTTAATCCTTACTCAATCTACTGACTCATTACAAGGTAAAGTGGATTAATGATTATAAATTTATTGTTATTCATATTCTCCCAATTATCATCCAATTTTCTTATCTTTTATTTTAGGAAACTTAGATGTCTATGAATTTTAGGAGTAATGGGGTCCAGTATTTCATTTTTTACTAATTTTTTCTTTCACATGATAGATTTATTGAATTGATTTTATTGATTACCATTAAAAATAGATTTTATTATTGTTTTTTTCTTTATCATTATAATTTTTTAATGTTACTTGTTCATTTGTTATTTCCTCTATAATGGCACAAATATCATACTTAGCATATAGCTAATGCTCGATGGATTAATTATTAATATTTAAAAAAATATTATAGTTTAGAGAACGGTTTATCCACAGTGATGGACATACAAATGTGTGCATGTGTGAAAAAGGAAATAAATAATAACACAAAAAAATAAAATAAAAACATTGAAATAATTTTAGATGTTGAAAGTGATGATTATGATAAATCGGTATTGGATTAGGTGATATAACTCAATAAATAACTACATATCATGAAGAAATTAAAAATAGTCAATTAATGAAATAGTAGAATTAAATTAGATGGTTTTATAAATATTTTATGTTGTTTATGCACAAAAATAACTAGATACTCATAAAAAGAGGTTGACCAACTATGTCAATAGATCATCCTATGACTGGGTGAATCTCAACTTCCTTCATCTAAATAACTCACTTGATGAAAAAAATAATGAACACAACTTTCTCACTAATACCAACTTGTTTTTTTATCATAGTGTATGAACCTCATGTGTCAATAATGTGTTAGATTCATCCATATATGATTTAAAAATTAAAAACTCAATCAGATCATGATCAGCTATCCCTGACTCTCTGTGGTTTATAGGAAAATTGAACTTAAAATGAAATTGATTTTGAGATAAAAATAGATAAAAATAAGGCATGAATGATGTAAATAGATTTCCTTCACAATATTAAACACCCAATGAGGTTTTAAACAATGATAATATCTGATTTAATGGTCAATGTCTGTATTTAATGGGTATCATAAGTGTTGAACTTTATTCATTGATAGAAATGTATTTTCTCTATCAATTCACTTGAGAGGGACCCCATTTAATTCACATTTATAAAGATAATTATGGGAATTTGTAATATTTTAGAGAACAAAATATACTTCTCATCATTCAATATGTTCGTTTATATATTGATTCTTTGAGAGAGAGCCATTTTTTGAGCTACTCTAACATAGGATACATCAATTAGGTTGTGTTTATGATACCCAAATTTCCCATGATTTTTCCTTGTATTTCACTAATAAAAAACCGAAATTAGTATTAATTATTTTTGAAATTAACAAATTTTTAGTGTTTTTGAATAAATGGAATAAAAATTATTAAATAATTTAATATTTTGGTATTAAATTGAATTAATTATTTTTAAAATTATTTTATAAAAAACTATAATAATTTTTTTATTTTTTTTATTTTTTTAAAAATAAATATTTAGATAGTCAAAAGGACATGGTAGGGAAATAATACATGAAACATGAATAATTGGGTGTTCTATCACATTTTTTCCCTTGTAGTAAATCTATATTTGCAACCACATTATCATAAAAAAATAGTCTTGTGATTTGAGACTAATTAATTTGCACTCATTCCACTCTAAAAATGATGTGGTATATTTTTCTCACTTTGCATGCATAGAAAAACTTATACAATATACAAGACACATTTATTCTTCTTTCTTCTAAAAACTAGGGGCTTAGAATATTATTCTCAAAAAATTCTATGACCATGGATCCCTAATCTAAACAACAACCATAGAAAATATCTCTTATGTTAGTAATCCATCTAGTGGTGAAAATGTAAATGAAAAAAAAATTAATGCATGGTGGAATGAAAATATTTCCCCATAAACAAGACTAAAAAATAATTTTTTATGTGAAAAGGACCAAAAATATGTATGAATAAAATTAAATATCTAACAATAGAAAATTTTAATATAGAAACTTTAATAAGGTGAAAACCATATGACTATGTCTGGAAAGATGAATCCACTAAAATTAAATAATATAAGATAGAGACTCTGAAAATTAATACAAATATCAAATGTATAAAATTATAAGTAAAATAGGATCAATACCATAATTTATATTTAGGTTGAAAATAGTCTGAAAGTGAATATCACTACTTAATAAAGAAGGTCAAATTAGATTTATGGGTGAATTTATTTAAAGAATACCATATAAAAAAATGGTGCCGAAAAATCTCTTTGATTCAAGAATAGATTCTTGTCGATCAAGTAAGTAAAAGCCTAAAAAATATTCTCCACAAATATCTAAAAAATCACACCATAAAACCTAGTCCCACAACACCATGAGAGGAAAATATACTATAGTCCTTAAAATCTCATAAAAAACTATCTACCTTGAATGAATATATCACCCCTATTTCAATTTTTATTTATTTTTTCACATTTTTATGATAATTAAAATGATTTCCCATAGTGAGGAAGAACCTAACATCACGTGAAACACTACATGAGATTCACTCCATATTTATATAGATGTTCCTTCCTCTGATCATGGAACCTCACCTAAAAAGTTGTAGTGTGACATGTGAGGCTCATTGTCCCTATAACTACATACTTGCGGCCCACTATCATCTACCATGAAAGTGACACTAGTGGTTACACTTATCCTATATATTCCTTCTCCCAAATTAAACTTCGATGATCCACTCCCCCATTATGAATTTCTGAATCAATGTCGCAACACTTCTCACCATCATCTGCAACTTATACAATATGCTTCTTTCATTCCACACAGTGCCTGCATCTACAGGTTCACTATAATGATATGCCACTTGTATGCAGCTACATTTTCATATTGAAAAACATAAACCTCATCTCGATTATTGTTCAACTTCCTCATATTTACATTTTCACTATCACAGTGCATCACCGATGTTGTCTTTATCTAAGTCCTTCCTTCCTAGAACCACACTACTTAAACTCAAGTCTTTATCTTCTATTTTTTCTGAACACTTCCGACTTCACCTGAATGTTATTCAACCTCTCCACCAAATTCCAGATCATATTACTATTATTGGGTGCCATTTACATTATGTGATTCCATCATCTTCATCCATCATGAATACTATTCAAATATTCCCACAAAAGGATCTATAACACTTTAAAAGATAAAACATGGTCTTTGGATCCCACCACATGAAACTAGGCATGCAGGAACACTCCCTCAGTAAAATCAAATCTATAAGTATGACCCCACTCCACATATTTACATTATGTTAGGGGAAGTTTTTTTTAATCTTGATTCAAAGACCATGATCTCATGATTTACGTGATGGTTTAGGATTTATTTGGAAAATTTGTTTATTATGAAAATTGAAGTAGAGATAAAGAAGAATATTAATATCAATGTGTTTCATATAACAAATCAAAAAATAATAACACAAGAATATAACATTATTTTTTTCATGTTGATCCTATGTTCATAATAAGAACACAAGTACCTAGATTTTATTAAGCAAGTAGGAAAGAATAAAATACTAGATATTGAAAAGAAGTTATCTCCAGAGAAGCTATGTGAGGAAATAAGACCTTACTAAAATAGGTGGGGATCCTCAAACCCTTTATGTATAGTTCACAAATCATATTATTAAATAGAAACATCACATACACACAAATAATAAAAGGATACATCAGAAATTGTTAACATAAACTAGTGTGACAACTTTACAAACCACTTATAGTGCCAATTCTCTAAAACTATACCTAGAAATGGAAAGAATTGGGAATTAATGACTTTTAAACCATAACATGAAAGATATATCTTGATCTAAGGATCAAGACACTTACACTAATCTCCAATAAACCAAAACATAGGGGACTAAAAAGAAGGACCAATATGCCTTCATTCATTGGAGCTACTGGACGATCATAAGAACCAAACCACTACTCCATTAACTTTCTCTTGATTTCAATATCTCTCTCTTAGTAAGAATCAAAATAGAGGTTTTATATCTCTCAAAAAGCATATTAATGAACGAAATGGGAAATACATAATCGGTTGTGATCAAATCATAGTAGGGGAAGCAGCGAGCACACAATAAGGCATGATGTATGAGTGATGTGTAAATAGAATGGATAAAGAGACCTATTTTCATCTATGCACAAAATATTAACCGGAATATTTTAATGAAAAAAGAAAATCTCTCTAATAGGTATAGTTATAAATGGGGTGTTCCATTGCACACCATTCCTCCATGGCTAGCGCTAGGGACCATTGTTCTGTGCAATGCTTGTGAAATTTCCCAGTTGAGATGGTGCGTTGTGGTGTGCGCTATGTTACACCATAGCATGGTGTAAAATTGTGTGCACCATAAAGCCATTGTAATTTTTTTTGTTTTTTCACCTTTTTGAACCATCTAACCCACCTTTATTAAAATACTTTTTTAAAATGCCTTATTGTAGTTTAATTGATTCTCCTCTTTCTTCCCTTGACTCTATGCGATGCATGGATCAGGCACCATGACCAAGAGAAACCAGCAAGCCTGTCACCTTCTCATTACCCTTACCATTTTTGAATTGCAATGATTTTTTATTTTAATGACTAATTGTCAATTACTAAAAATATTTTATTTTTCAAAACAATTTTTCATTGAAATTTATAAATATATTTTATATTTTTTTATTTTTTTATTTCAGATAATTTTACCATCTAACTTGTTATTTGTTTTTACTTTAATGTGATTATATTCCCATTGTGCACTGTAAGTTAATATTTCCACACATTGTGTTCCATGCAACATGTTTTTGTGTGAGAGGCCCTTTTTTCATTATGCTCCATGCACTGTAAATAAATATGCCAATAGGGATCCCAAAATTCAAAAACCATAATTATTTCATTAGAGAAACATATCAATTATGTAATGAATATGAAAAATATATTGATCTCAACATCATAGGATATCTCTTGGGAGTGTGTACATGTATTATTTTACTTTCTATTTAACATGTTATTTATGAATATTTTTTATCTTATGAAATAATACATATCGTGTTAAGTCATTTTCTATATTATTTATTTAATGTATTTTTATTTTCCTTAGGATGGATAACGGTTTGATGTACACTATTGATCTGATCCCTGATGACACTATAAAAAACCTCAATTAGCGATGTTTTTTACATTATCGGTTCTTATAAACATCATTAATGAATTTACAGATGTTTTTCAAAAACTCCATGAAATTTGTGACGTTTAGAAACGTTGTTATTTAGTAACACCTCATTTACCAATATTTTTAAAAAAAATATTGGTTTTTTTTGAAATTTTCAATTCCGAGATGTTGGCATTTTTGTTAAATTATATATAATTTTTTTTCTTATAAAACCCCTCACATATTATACAGTACCTCGCCCCCTGACCATCCTATAATGTCTTGTATAGTACCCCTCACACCCCTCCTCGACCTCTCATACACCCCCCACCTTTCTCGTTCATCCAGTACCCCTCACACCCCTCCTTAACCGCTCGTACACCCATGTCCCCTCATCTAGTGCCAACCCACGCACCATGACTACTTTATATCACACTGCCTCCATATCCCCCCCCCACACCCCACCCCACCCCCACTCCCCCCACCCCCCACCCCCCACCCCCCATCTAGCACCTACCCACTCACCCCCCCCCTCCATGTCTCACACAAACATCTACCTACTTTACCTCACACTACCTCCCTAAATAAAATTCCAGCATTAGAGTTTGATCGCTAGACCTCCTATATAGTAGGTAATAAAAGAACCAAGTCACCTATTAGAATTTTAATTATATAACTTTATTATGTTATATATATATATAGATTTCAGTATTTAAAAAAAATTAATATTATATATAAAAATATATATAATATACATATATTAATATATATATATTTATATAATATAATTATCCATATTTCAAAATTCTAGAAAAAATAGTCATGTTTTCTTAAAAACATCACTAAATTTAAAATGTTCATTTGTGTAATGTTATATTTATATATAAATATACATAAATGCATTTCACTATTTAAAATTTAATATTATATATATACATATATATATATATGTATATGTATATGTATATGTGTTTATATTTTATTTTTATATATATTTATATATGTTTATATTATATTTTACATATATTTTAATATTTTACATATATGTTTATATTTTATATAAATGTTAATATTTTATATTATATATATATATATATATGTATGTATGTTTATATTTTATGTTTACTTATGTGTGTGTGTGTGTTAATACTTTATATTTTATAGATATATATGTTTATTTTATTTTTACATATTATATATATCTCTGTGTGTGTGTTTATAATTTATGTTTATATTATATATATATATGTGTGTGTGTTTATATTTTATATATATTATATGTTTATATTGATGTTTGTGTGTGTCTGTGTGTGTACACATATATATGTGTACGTATACATATATATAAATATAATTATATATATATAATTATCTATATTTTAAAACACTAATAAAAATGTCACTAAAATAACCTTGTTTTCTTAAAAATGTGACAAAATTTAAAATATATATGTGTTTTACATATAAATATATGTATATATATATCTCTGTGTGTGTGTGTTAATATATATATAAATATATATTTATATATATTTATATATATGTTTACATATATGAGTATGTGTTTATATATATTAATATATATATATATTTTTATATTTTATAATTTATCATTTATGTTTATATTTATATATAATTTTATATTATATTTTATTATATTTTATTATATTTCATTATATTTTACATTTATGTTTATATTTTATGTTTTTTATATTTTTTATATTATATATATGTGTGTGTGTGTGTGTGTGTGTGTGTTTATATTTCATGTGTGTGTTTTTATTTTATATTATATGTGTGTGTGTAATTAGCCACTTTTTGAAACACTGGTAAAAATGTCACTAAAATAGCAACATCTTTTTAAAAACATTTCTAAATTTAAAGAATATATGTGTTTTTATATATAAATATGTATGTCTGTGTGTGTGTTTATATATATATAAAAATATATTTATCTATATATATGTTTATATATATGTGTCTATGTTTATATATATTAATATAAATATATATATATATATATATCTAAATATATGTGTCTATGTTTATATATATTAATATATATATATATATATATATCTAAATATATGTGTCTATGTTTATATATGTTTATATATATGTGTCAGTATTTAAATAATTAATATTATATATATATAACTTTATATATTAATATACATATATTAATATATTTATATTTATATTTATATTTATATTTTATATTTTATATTTTATGTTTTATGTTTGTATATGTATATATAAGTTTATATTATATATATATGTGCTTATATTATATATGTTTGTGTGTGTGTGTTTATTTATATTTCTATATTTTATGTTATATTTATTTGTTTATATTTTAAATTATATATATATATTTATATATATATTATGTTTATATATATGTGTGTGTGTGTGTGTGTGTTTAAATTTTATATTATAAATATATAAATATATATGTTTATATTTTATGTTTATATATATGTTTATATTATATAAATACATTTGTTTATATTTTATATATATTACATATTTATATTTTAATATATATCACAAGTTTATTTTAATATATATATATATATTATATATAAATATGTTTATACATATATTTCTATGTATCTCTATGTGTGTGTGAGTGTAAATATATGTGTATGTATATATAAAATTATAATTATAATTATAATTATATATATAATTACCCATGTTTTAAAACACAGGTAAAAATGTCACTAAAATAAAAACTTTTTCTTAAAAACATGACTAAATTTAAAATATGTGTGTGTTTTTATATATACATATACGTTTATGTATATATTTATTTATTTATATATTTATACATATTTTTGTGTTTATATTTATATATATTTATTTATATTTATATTTATATATGTGTGTTTATATAAATTTGTCTCTATTTATATATATATATATATATATATATATATGTAAATGTATATTTACATCGATATGGGGAAATGAACTATATAAATATAAATATTTTTTATAGCATGTTTCAGAAAACGTCGCTAAATTAGGGGTACTTTATTGGAAATGTTTCTAAATTAGCGATATTTTTTAGGAAACATCACTAATTTAGAGAAATTTTTTTGGAAACGTTGCTAGATTAATGATATTTTTCAAGAAATGTCGATAAATTAGTGACATTTTCAGGAAGCTTCCCTAAATTGCTAATTTTTATCAAGAAACACTTCTAAATTAGAATCATTTTAAAGAAACGTCACTAAATTATAGTTTTTTATAGTGTGAGTTTCTAAGTTACGATATTTTTTGCACTTTTCATTCAATAATGATTCAGATAGTGGATTGGCTTGATGAATCTGTTTTGATTATGCTGGAAAAACATGGTTAACTCATGTTGGAGTGAGTTACCATATCACTAAACATAGTTTCCAAAAAAAAATCAAGTGTTGTATCATAATGGGGAAAAAGATCAAGTGGAGAATGACATTGATTCAGCTGAAATGATTGATATGAAAATTTTGATTTCTGATCACTTTCTATTTTTTTATAAATCCATCTCCTCATGTAGACCAGTGCAAGATGAAATGAATACTAGAACATAGTTTTCATCTATTGATCATGATAATGATATTGGGAGTGTTAGAATGCTTATGGAAGATACGAAAACTCCAGTATATCAGACATGCGGAAAAATAAGAAAACTTGTGTTTTAATGTGATTATATCATGGGAATGAAATGTATAGATTTAGTAATACTATGGCTGAATATATCCTTACATTTATTAATTATTTACTATCTTATTATGCATGTATTCCATAAAATGAGTACATTACATCAAAGTTGGTTGAAAAAATTGGATTTTCATCTAGTAAGATTAACTCTTTCCCCAAAGACTATTGCCTATTTTGGAAGAAAAATGTAGAGTTTAGTTAGTTTAAATAGTGTGGTACAACAAGGTGGAAGACTAATAAAGACAGACATGAATCCCTCATACCATAGAAAGTGATTTGGCGCTTCCCTTTAATTCTCAAGCTTCAAAAACTTTTTATGTCAGAACAAATGGAAAGGAATATGAAATGTTATGAAAATGAATGAAATAAGGATAATGATGAAATTGTAACTCTTTTAAATGGGTTATCTTGGAATATATTTAATAGTATACATCTTGATTTTGCAACTAGCCCATGAAATGTTTGATTGGGATTATCCTGTAATGGTTTCATCCCATTTCACCAAATGCATACTATGCATAGTACTTTTCCTATTTCCATTCACCTTTATAACTTTCCTTCATGTATGTGTATAAATAATTTGTTTACTGTCATGAGTATGTTGATATCTGGACCTAGTGATCTCATAAATTATATTGACATATACCTGCATCCATTAATAGATATGTTAAAGGAGCTTTGGATTTTTAGTGTGCAAGCATATGATGCATTCAGGAAGGATTACATTATGTTTCGTGCAAATTTATTATGAATGATAAATTTTTTCCCAACATAAAGAATGATGTATGGTGGTAATACCAAATTGAAATTATCATTCCCTGTTTTTATAAAAAAAATCATGTTCTTGGAGATTAATGTTTTGAAGAAATTTCAACTTCATAGGGAATCGATGGTTTCTACCGATGGGTCATCTATATATGAAAAATTATACTATTTAATAATGTCATCTAGAAATATAAAACACCTCAATGAATATTGTGGAATGATATTGTTAAAGAACTTGTAAGTTTGAATTATGTTCTTGGAAAAATTCAATCAAATAACAGAAGTTAATAGTAGGTTAATTCAAATTTCAATAGAAATTGGAGATAGAAAATTATATTCATTGAGTATCCATATTATTCATAGAATTTATTATTTCATTGTTTGGATATGATTAAGATCCATAAAAAATTTATGATAAGTTACTTGTAACTCTTTTAGATTTCAAAGTAAAAAAAAAAGAAAATTTTTTGTAATGTCTTTATTTTATGGATTGGGGTATAAGAGAAAAACATAATCCTGGGTTAATTGGTTAAAATAAGTGCAAAGTACCATTTTCTCATTATTCGATGACAAATGTGGAGAAAAAAAATTTCTTCAGATCTTTGAATGTTTAATGATTACAGATGGTTATTCAAGTAACATTTAGAAAATAGTGAATACACCAAAATTGGAACTAAAATCACTAAAAACCCATGATTAATATGTCTTGTTACATGAGTTGATTACCATTTCTATTAGACATTTACTTTCATATAATTTTATAGTTTCTTTATTAAGTTGTGTCATTTTTATTGAGACCTTCATGCCAAAAGACTGTGAAAAATCGTTGTTCAGAATTTACAGATAGATTAACTAATTATTATTTGTGACTTAGAGAAACTTTTCCCACCATCAATTTTTATATGTATATTACGTGTGACTATGCATATTCCAATAGAATTTCTTTTTGGTGGTCCTATTTTGATTTGGTGGATTTATCCGACATAAATAATGATGCTTTCATTGAAATATTATGTGATAAATAAATATCATCCTGAAGGCTCTATTATGAATATCTATTTAGCATAAGAATGATTGGATTTATGTTCATCATACTTGGATAACATTACTAATAGGTCTAATCGACTAATGAGAACTAAGTATGAGCAATTTGATCCCATTGAACTTGCATTTTCTTTATTGCCCCAAACAAGGGGGTATCTAGATCGTACTCATTGTGTACTTTAAGAAGGAAAGAGTTGGAATTGGATCATCTTATAGTATTAATAAACTATGGTGTTCTTGATGATTAAATAAAGTAATTAAACTAATAAATATGCATATTTTTCATTCTGTGATTTATTTATATCTTCTAACATTTTAATGATTTCATATTTATAGAGAAAATTTAGAAACTATAAAAGGGGAAATTGTTCTATATCTTGGTTAAAGTAAAAGGTAATATATTTTCTTTTTTATCATAACATAATCATGAGTATCAATTTAATATTAAATTTTGGTTTCTTTCTGGTTTTAACATTACCAATTAATAATGTATCAAATGAAATACGAGTGTTTTCCATTGGTCCGAACAATGTGGTACATGATTGTAAGGTAATGGTTTTCAATGGCTTTAAATTTATTATAAATAGTTGTGCAAAAAAAATGGAAACATAGCATGATAGTGTCACGATAAGAACCACAATAGATTATTATGTGAGTGTATTAGACAAGAAACCTCAATCAAAAAATATATCATATTATGGGGTTGTCTAAATCATTTTATTATATTATTATGCATATGGTTGTGTCACAATGACAAAATTCAAGTGGTCAGATTCAATGACACTATAAGGAATGCATATAGATAACTATGTATTTAGAGTGATTTATATTAACTGTAAGTTTCATACCAATGAACCTTATATTCTTTCATCACAATCTAGATAGGTGTTTTATGTAACTCACCTGTTAAAACAAAAAATTAGTTTTATTGTTGATGTCATTACTAGAAAAAAATTTTACAATGATGTGGATGATAATAATGTTGTCGATAAACCTATCTATATTTATTAAAAAATCATTTGATGAAATATATGATTTAATTGTTAAAATATATTATGAACCATAAATTATCATAGAGCACGCATTGCATTGACATGTTTCTAAGTATTTACGTAATAATATTTAAATGTTGTATGTTTTTTTAACATTAATGCATGATATCAAATTAACTTGTATCTTCCCCCATGAAATTTCAAGAAATATAATGTGTTTTTTTAAAATATTTTTTTTATTATGAATTAATAATGTGAAAAATTAGACTATACACAATAATTTTTTAAATTAAATACGGATTTATTTATGTTCCTAGCATATTCTTTTTGATAACAAGTAGAATCTAGATATCTTACTACAAATGTACAAGTTATGTTCACAAAATTCAATCTAACTTCTTCGTATACGGTGGGTTATAGAAGACTCTAGACCACTGAATCTAGGTATTTCTTTAGCTTAAATAAATAATTAGTTTTAAATAACTCAAATACTAACATTCACTAAATCCCCTTCTATGAGTGAACGAGAACTAAAATTACAAAACACCATAATATGGTATTATTACATTGAATACTCAAATAAGGATCTAGGATATTACACCCTAATTTATTTCCTTTATATATAATTACTACAATTACTTATAGCTTCTTCCAAAACTCCTTCATATAACTTCATGATCCTCATATGGAAGTCTCACCACACAATCATTATAAAAAAAGATAACTCAAAAATTTTCCAAATTATTTTTTCTAATAATTTTGGCATGTGATAACTCATCCTTTTTGTATAGATCCATTGTAGGTATAGTATATTTTTTTGTATCATGGTCATTTTATCATAAATCAATGGGTATGTATGCTTATTTTTTTCCCCTATGAATTAACTTTAATATATTTTATAGAATTATATTAAGGATATATTTTTTGTGTCTAATTGGTTTTATTACTCACACTAAATAAAATGATAGTCATAAAATTTTGGAAAAATTTCTTATTTTTAACCTTAAATCTGGTTAAAATTTAAGATAAATTTTGAGAAATAAACTCGTATTTTTTTAATGAAATTCATACCTCATTTTTTCTAATTAAAGTTACTGAACATATGATTTTATAAGATATTATCTATGGATTAAATCAACATAAAATTGCATGTTATTTTTTTAACATTCTACATGTGATTGGATTTTAGGTATCAA
Organism: Viscum album; assembly: GCA_963277665.1. Taxonomy (NCBI): domain Eukaryota; kingdom Viridiplantae; phylum Streptophyta; class Magnoliopsida; order Santalales; family Viscaceae; genus Viscum; species Viscum album. The sequence continues at coordinate 445,320,132 of OY728137.1, read as the reverse complement.
TGATTAAGAGTTTTTCCTTCAAAGGTAAAATAGACATGATGAATTTGAGAAATAATACAAGAATGGGGCCACTTCATAAAGTATAAAAAACCCAATTTGAATCTAAAACTTGCTAGGATTAGGAACAACATTAGGGATATATCCAAACTATATACTTTATGGGTTCTAATCAGATTATGGATGACTATTCTAGCCACAAAAAACATTAAGTAAGATAATAACACCTACTAGTCATAGTTTCTGACCAATACAGCAACAAACCATTATTCTATGAATTTTTGGATGATAGGTTTCAGCTAAAAAAGGAGTTAAAAATAAACATTATCCATATTAACCATCTTTGAAAATAATGGGAAGGAGAATATAGATGAAAAAGGCCTTTTCAAAATTCCAGAATGTGTGAGATTTTTTCTCTGATATTCATAATAATAACAAATACAGTGTATAGAACCTGTCATTCCCAAAGATACAAAAATTATCCTTTGATCTACAGATAAAAAAACACATATTCAAAATCTGATCTGTAATCATATTTGGCCTTGATTTTTTTCAATGGTAAGAATAATTACTCATAATAATTAGGGAAATCATAGACTCATTCATCCATCAAGTCCTCTCTAATAGATGCCTACTCATTGTGAAACTACAAAGTAATTTTACAAATAAGTTAACTGATCTTATGGAATAATGACCTTCAATTTTGAGTCCTAATCTTATCAAGACAGAACTGAAGCTGAAATTAATTTGTCACTTAAAATGTCTACTGGATGTTGTCTAGAAATAGAATTAAGGAATGTTCACTACTTTCTAAACTATACATAATAATCTTTAAAAGATGGTGTTCTTCCCATTTTCACCCCTAAACATGATGCTTCTAAAAATCACTCATTGAACATCAATGTAAAATCTAAAAAAAAGTAGTGAAAAAAATCACAACATTAATTGAGATTAAGGGTCATCATGGAGATATGGGAATCCTGAATACCCCTAGTTATACAAGGTTCAATATGAATAGTGTTTTCTAGACACGTACTCATACATATATCTTAAGGCATGGTAGTCTTATATAATATCCACCATGACTCCCAAAAATATATATACAAAGCTGGTATTTGATAAAATTATACAAGGATCCAAACAAAGATGATATTGCAATGTTGTTTCTCATCAGTTCTTATTTTATGTTATAGTTCTATTATTTAATATTTTCATTATTTTTATTTATATTAGAATATTATTTTAAATTTCCAGGTCAAAATATTTTATTATTATGATGTTAGAAGAAGAATAATACATAGAAATGAACAATGTGTTATAGATTTATCCATGTCTCCTCTAATCACCATTGTAAGTAAAATTAATGTTTGGATATTATGTTCATTCATATTATTTATCTTCTTATCATTCATTTTATTTTATCATCCATGTTATTTTAGTCTACATTTTCATGGATGTGGTTAGATTATGATATGGAGGATGATAGTGTGGTGGGGGTACTAGTATGACTAATTCTACAGTTTAGCATACCTCTATATTGCTTCAGTCACCGAGATGTCATTTTGTTTAGCCTCCCTTCACCTTACTTTGTTCACCGGTAGGCCATACTCTGATTATTCAATCTCTATATTTTCCGTACCCATAATTTACATATCTCATTCCACCCACACCCATATAGGATGGTAGTTAAGAAGCTCTCGTACCTCCTTTTTATCAATTCCCACCATCCACTATACAAGGCACTACTCCCCCATATATTCCACCACCGTATCCATATCCATATCCACATACATCTATATAGGGATATCTATCTGGGTTTCTCCCTCCATTATTGCACTCATCATCATTGACTATATAGAGTACTCCTACTATAGATATCCCACCTACCACAGAAGCTACTCCCCCTCCTCTAGACATAGCACATTAGAAGTTAGAAGATTCCATATCTACTGGTATGTATTTAAATTTTATAGATAGTGATTAATGATAAATTTATATATATTATTTTCCTTTACTAATTAATTTTCATGATTAGCTACAATCTCTACTAGAATATGAGTCCTCAAAAAATGTGAGAGGTCTGGAATTGACACACACAGACTATGGTTCAATACAATGAAGATAGTGATATAATTGGATAAAATGATATGTAATGTAAAAGATTTATGGGAAAACATTATAAATATAACAATTTATTCTAGTTCAACCAATAAGTTAAAGGGAAGATGGATAAAAAAAATAAAGAATAGTGTCTGGGTAGATATTTGGGTAAGTGATTTTAATAAATGTAAAGACCCGGAAATTTCAAGGAAAATTTTTTCTTAATTTCTTTAGAATTTTATGAGTATGTGGTTCCTGATGGAACCTGATTTCGAGGCCCGGTGTGCCCGGAATCAATATCCGAAGTTTTTCTCAGGTACGTTCAGTAAATGAACGAGCGGATTTTTCTATCTTTTTAACCAGTGCTCGGAATTGAAATCTGAGGGCACCGATGAACTCACAGTGCCGGTAATTGCTTAAGAAGACCCTTCCTAGAGTTTCGTTTACTCTGGAGGAGTTGTTAAAAAAAAGGTGAGGAATAAAAATATAATTGTTTTACAATTTTTTTATTTTTTGCTAAGTGGATAAGTGTTGAGTCACAACACCCTTCCCCTCTCTTATGTGGTTATATCCTAAGTAAGGGAGTTGGGGGAGGGACCCACTTGTAGTTAACTACCTTTGAGAGGATTAAGGTGGGGTGGGGCCCACATGAGCCCAACCCCTCACCTTCCCCTAACGTTCATAACTTTTCCCCTCTTAAATTTGTAACTATCAAAATAAAAACCCCCTCTCTTAACTCTTTCCAACTAACACTAATTGATTAATTGAACCAACTCAATTAATTAATTCTTGGATTCATTGTGAATTTCAAATGAATTATTGGCTTGTGTGTTGATTAAATAAGAGTAAGTCTTATTTCGTGAGAGGTTAGTTCGTTGTGCGAGATGATTTGGAGAGGAAAGCTCTAAATTCCGAAGAACGTTCTTCCTTCTTGAAGAACGCGAAGAACGCACCGTCGCCGACGAAGAACGCCGACCTCCGACGAAGGAGGATGGTGAGAGACGCCTTCCTTAGAGATTGACGACGCGACACCATGTACCGTGACGCCAATGACCCTCATCTACCATGATGTCTGATCATCGCGATGCTTGCCTCTTTCCGCGGCTCAACGACATGTGACGTCTTTGCAAGGTAGGGAATAAATTTGAGAATGATATCTTTTCCCATGGATGTTTCCTTTTAAAACAAGGAATGTGAATCAACTCAATAATATGTTGATCCACGGAAGAATATGTCTGCGGGTTGGGAATACTTGATTGCAGGGAAAAACGTAGGGTTTATTTGTTTTTGCCCATGATTTTTCCTTTTATGTTCATCGTCTCTTTATTAGGATATCTATTATGGTAATAACGGGAGGAGGTCGGACCGCACGAACACAGCCGAACCTCCTCCCCCTTTGTTGGTTGTACTTTTTGCGGCATGAGAAAAGGCGGCGTGGTTCAACGGTACTGCACGAAAACGATGAAGAACGGGCGAAGAAAAGCGGCGTCGTTGCACCGCGCCGTTGCGTTGTTTCGAAGGCTCCGCAGTTTGATTAACTGATGGTGGATTGACGGGCATTGACGGAACGGGCTGCATATGCGGTTTGATGATTCCGCAGTAAAGTGTGAGACCCGAGGTGAACGCTGGTGTATACGGAATCGAAAACGGACCACCAGAGAAAATCCGGTGGCCCGCGGAATTCACCGGCGGCGTGAGTCGCCGGTGCGGTGGCGCCGGCGGCCAGAGGTGGCGGCCGGCACCGGCCGGCTGCCCAGAGGCGGCGGTGCCCGGCGCGCCGCCAGGAGGGACCGCCGCAGCTGAAGCTGCGGCGGCAGGTGTCCAGTCCCGCGGTCGCGCGGGACCGAGGAGGGGACGCGGCGATGGGCCGCGTCCGCTGGCAAAGAATAGCCCCAACGCGGGGGACGTGGTGACAATCAAGGGGGCAGTCGCCCCCTTTGTGCGGCCGCTCGGCCAGCGCCGAGCCGACCCCGCTCGGCCAGCGTCGAGCTGCCCCAGGTCGGTCTGCACCCTAATGGTCCAGACCCAGACCCGGTTCAGGTCGACCTGGTTTGGGTCGACCCGGGGGGGGGGGGGTTGGGTCGGGTCGGACCGGGCCCAGACCCCCCATTTTCAGACCACTTTCGGTCTTTTTCCCGTATCTTGGGCTACGAACTTCTGATCAATGCACCATCAGTTTTGTAGCGATCCTTGGATCGAGACGGTCGTTAAGGTATATTAAACTCAAGGTTTTGGAGAACTTTGTGTATGGCCGGGTTGGTTCGAGCACGAAACCAACTGGGCCCTCGGAGCGAAAACGCTTATAACTTGAGCTCCGGACGTCCGAATGACGTGCCGTCGACTTTTTTGGATTCCTCTTGATGAGAAGGAACTTTTGGAATACATATCCTGTGGTTTGTATGGAGTTGGAGTATGTCTTGGTTGGATTTTACACGAAATCCAACCGTGCCCCTGGAACAGAAAAGCTGATAACATTCAGACCAGACGTCCGTTTGACGAACTGTCAGCGGGGTTGGTGATCACGTTGAGAAACAGTCCCTATGAGTTTACCCTATGAGAGTTCGGGGTACAGTTGGGATATAGCCGGGTTGTTCGCACACTAAACCAACCGGGCCCCTGGGACGAGAAGGCTAATAACTCATAGACCAGGCGTCCGATTGACGCGTTGTCTGTTGCGTTGAGACCCCTATGACGAGGCAGTCCTTTGAGATACTTATTCGTGGGACTTTGTGATACTTGGAGTATCAGCTAGTAGCTCATGGATCGGACCCTCCGGGTGAAAAGCTAGCAGAGTGCAGAGACCTAGTAGCTGGCTGAGACTTGGCAACTGTGGATAGATCGTCTCGGAGTGATTCGGATAGCCCAGTGGGGTGCGCTTGGTTGTAGCAGCAAACTCATGGTGGAGGTGTGCTTGGTTGTTGCGGCAGACCCGCAGTACTCAATAGAAGGATTAACTCTATAGGCTATGAGGGGGTGCGCTTGGTTGTAGCGGCAGACCCATGGTGGGATGCGCTTGGTTGCAGCGGTAGGCCTACAGTACTCTACAGGTGGAGTAATTCAGTAGTCCAAGGTTAGTGGGGGCGCGTTTGGTTGTAGTGGTAGGCCCATAGTACTCGACAGAGGAGGAGTTCTCCAGCAGTCGTGGTTTCGACATCATGAATAAAATTATGGTTTGAGCTGAGTCTATGACCTTTGTGTTTACCTCATGATTGAGATGGGTCACTTGATAACTTAGGTATATGTATGGGAATATACCTAGGTAGTGGTTATCCACTGATTTCATAACCTTTGTGTTTACCTCATGATTGAGAAGGGTCACTTGATAACTTAGGTATATGTATGAGCATATACCTAGGTAGTGGTTATCCGTTGATTTCATAAACTTTGTATTTCCTCATGATTGAGATGGGTTACTTGATAACTTAGGTATAAGTATGGGCTTATACCTAAGTAAGGGTTTTCTGTTGAGATCCTACTTTGTGGTTAACCTTGTTGGATTTAGTGAGACCTTGAGGGTATCGGGGTCCCAACTGAGTATCATATACTCACCCCTGCATGGGCTATGCCCGCACCTCGTTGTGTTGGTTGCAGACAACAGGAAGCGCTGACAGAGGCCGAGTGTTCGAGGACTAGATGGTACTCGGAGTTGGACCTCACGACGAGTCAGTATTCGGAGGTGTACTTCACGATGAGACGACACTCGGAGGAGGTTGAAGGACGAGAGAGTTATGGAGGCTATCTATACTTACCCTTCAGGTAGGATCCGTGGTGGATGATCTAGGATCTGCGCTATCTGTACCTACCCTTCTGGTAGGATTCAAGGAGGAAGACCCAGGAGCTGCTTCCATTCTTCCAGCTATTTGTCTTTTCTGTTGTACTTTCGTTTAGTTGTAGTTGTACTTTCAGTTGGGTTTGTATTCTGGCCCACTTACTTTTCAGCACTTTCTTTTGTACTTAGTGCATTACTTCCTCTTGTACTCTGTGATGTTTTGTTTAATTTTATAAAGGCAATGCCTTCCCAGCTATCAGGATTTACGCTTTTGGTTCTAGTCACTAGACCCTGGCCTATGGAAGGCGGGCTTGGGGTAGTCACAACACAAGCCCCGAGGACGGGTCGTGACAAATTGGTATCAGAGGAGTCAGTTCTACCGCAGAACTTATAACTCTAATATTTTATTTCTGTGAATAAATAGTGTTAAGGGTACCGAGTGTGGTCTTCAGTTCAATGAGTCCATTGTTGGTGTGGCGGTCGACGTATCTGTACACCAGGACCCTAACTTCTGATTTCCGACTTTGTGCATGAAAACACTGATTGCGTGTGTGTTTCCAAAAGTTTTAAAGTCAGCTCAAACCAGGTCAGATCACCAGGTATAAATCATTGACAGTGTCACATCTATTCTGGATGTCTCCATGCAGACAGTCAGTTGGAGTTTTCGAGAGAGTACCCGATGACGGATCACCGAGCGATGAGGCTCCAGTGCAGGGCCCTCTTTCTATGTTGGCACCCTCGGGTGGTGTAACAGCAGCAGCACCACCCATTAGGTAGCAGATGCCACCAATCATACTAGCAAACTGTGCACGCTGGCAGAGCGCGTTGCACGAGTTCCAGTAGTAGAGGCCTCCGAGGTTATGAGGCGAGGCAGATTCCCAGACAGCAGAGCACTGGCTGGAGGCGATTACTATAGTTTTCCACCTAGCTGAGACATCAGTAGAGTGGATGGTGGACTTGGCTACTAGTGTTTTCCAGTGAATGACCATGAGGATGGTCCGCATAGTGATGGGTCTTCGGTATGTGGACCGATGCCTGAAATAGTGCCTTCGGGTAGTGTGTCAGCTATACATCACTACCTGTTGGTCAGCAGTTACAACCGGTGGTACCAGTAGGTGACACATGTAGGCTTACTGCCTTACACGTGTTCCAACATCAGATACCCTCAAGTTCCAAGGCGAACCTGACTCACAGGCATCTGAGGACTGGCTTGAGGAAGTGGCTAAGAGTTTTCTAGAGCTTTTACAGCTTCGGCAGGACGACATATCAGTAGTTGAGTATTCATCGAGGCGTACCGATCGTTCTTGGTACTTGATGACTACGATATGATCAGTGCTTTAGAGCTCGGGCCTCAGAGCGATGTGTGTTTAAAGGATATCCGAGTAAGAAATCTTTCTTCTATGCATTCCTACTTATGTTAAGGTGCTAGAGAGAACCATTGTGGTTGAATGTTCTTTGACTGATCGGTTATAGACAGTGAATGTTAGCAGTGGGAAGATGCGAATTGGCGTCAGTCTCAGAGACTTGGACGTGTAAAATGTTTCAAGAAGAGGAAGTGTCAAGTAAAGATGAATCTGTAGAGCAGCAGATGTGGAAGCAGAGCTAGGAGAGCAGCATGGTGTGGTGTACTTTTCGACATGTTACAATCACCTACCTTTGTAGTCCCCGCTAGGCTTAGGGAGCTAGAGGGCAGGGGAAGATAGTAGCTGCATGCGGTCAATGAGTGTGACCTAATGGCTCTAAGAATAATTCAAGGGACAGTCTGTGTCCACTAGTATCTTCCGTAGTAACAGACGTAGATATGAATCATTCCTTCCTTCCACGAATCTTTTCCTAGACCTAGAGTTTCCGGTAAGCCGTAGACTTGACCCTCACGTCTGGAGATACCTTGGGAGGAGACTCGATAATCACAATTACGTCGATAGTGTGATCTGACCCACGAGGTGAGAGTTTCAGTTGGAATATCTTGGTGGCAGCGTCGAGGCCTTACGATGTTAGTATGAGTATGGATTGGATCCATAGTTCATACACGGATTGACTGTATTAGGAAAAAAGGTTGTGGTTTATCTACAATGTTGGGATGACTTTTCCTTGGTTGGTGAAAAGGAAACCCCATGCATCACAGAAAAAACTCATGCACAGGAGGGTGTGGTCGATCACTCTTGAGTTGGTCAACCTCACCCACGTGGCAGCAGGAGTTTTGAGTTTCAGTTCTAATCAGGAAAGGGAGACCTCTAGAGTTCGAGGATGACGATCACATCCTTATACGGGTCTCACCTCGACGAGGTTTACGAAGATGTGGCCGCGGCGAAAAGTTATATCTGAGGTTCAACAGACCTTTCTGGGTTCTCATCAGGGTAGGCGAGGTAGTTTACCGCTTGACCTTTCCACCTCAGTTTCACCGGGTGCATAATATCATCCATGTACCTCAGCTAAAGAGATATGTGCATGACCCTTCACACATCATCGACCTCAGGGAGTTGGACGTCGATGACAGGGCGACATGCACGGAGATTCCAGTGAAGATCGAGGATCGACAGGAGCGGGTCCTACGTGAATGGTCGATTCCTCAGGTGCGCTTTCACTGGTAGCTCGAGAACCTCCAGGAGAGCACATGGGAGCGGAAGGCTCAGATGCATGCTCAGTACCACTTTTGTATCCCCAGTTTGTGTTAAATCTTTATGGGGACGTAAATCCCTGAGGTGGGAGTAATGTAAAGACCCGGAAATTTCAAGGAATTTTTTTTCTTAATTTCTTTGGAATTTTACGAGTATGTAGTTCTTGAAAGAACCTGATTCTGAGGCCCGGTGTGCCCGGAATCAATATATGAAGTATGGCTCGGGTACGTTCAGTGAACAAACGAGCGGGTTTTTCTATCTTTTTAACCGGTGCTCGGAATTGAAATCTGAGGGCACCGATGAACTCGCAGCGCCGGTAATTTCTTAAGAAGACCCTTCTTGGAGTTGCGTTTACTCGGGAGGAGTTGTTAAAAAAAGGTGAGGAATAAAAATATAATTGTTTTACAATTTTATTTTTTATTTCTTTCTAAGTGGATAAGTGTTGAGTCACAACACCCTTCCCCTCTCTTATGTGGTTATATCCTAAGTAAGGGAGTTTGGGGTGGGACCCACTTGTAGTTAACTACCTTTAAGAGGATTAAGGTGGGGTGGGTCCCCCACGATCCCAACCCCTCACCTTCCCCTAACGTTCATAACTTTTCCCCTCTTAAATTTGTAACTCTCAAAAATAAAACCCCCTCTCTTAACTCTTGCAAACTAACACTAATTGATTAATTGAACCTACTCAATTAATTAATTCTTAGATTCATTTTGAATTTCAAATGAATTATTGGCTTGTGTGTTGAATAAATAAGACTAAGTCTTATTTTTTGAGAGGTTAGTTCGTTGTGCGAGAGGATTTGGAGAGGAAAGCTCTAAATTCCGAAGAACGTTCTTCTTCCTTGAAGAATGTGAAGAATGCTGACCTCCAACGAAGGAAGACGGTGAGATATGCCTTCCTCGGAGATCAACAACGCGACGCCATTTACCGAGACGCCAATGACCCTCATCTTCCGTGACGTCTGATCATCACGACGCTTGACTCTTTCCACGGCTCGACGACGTGCGACGTCTTTGCAAGGTAGGGAATAAATTTGAGAATGATATCTTTTCCCATGGATGTTTCCTTTTAAAACAAGGAACTCGGATCAACTCAATAATAAGTTGATCCGTGAAATAATAGGTTTCTGGGTTGGGAATACTTGATTGCGGGGGAAAATATAGGGGTTATTTGTTTTTGCCTATGGTTTTTCCTTTTTCATTCATCGTCTTCTTATTGGGTTTCCTGTTATGGTAATAACGGGAGGAGGTCAGACCGCACGAACACAGCCGACCCTCCTCCCCCTTTGTTGGTTGTACTTGTTGCATCACGGGTAAAGGTAGCGTAGTGCAATGGTACCGCACGGAAATGATGAAGAACGGTCGAAGAAGCACGGCGTCATTGCGGCGTTTCGAAGGCTCCGCAGTTTGATTAATTGACGGCGGATCGACGGGCATTGATGGAATGGGCCGCAGAGGCGGTTTGATGATTCCTCAGTAAAGTGTGAGACCCGAGGAGAATGACGGCGTAGACGGAATCGAAAACGGACCACCGAAGCAACTCTGGTGGCCCGTGGAATTCACCGGCAGCGGCCGGCGCGCCGCTCGGAGGGACCGCCGCGGCTGAAGCCGCGGCGGCAGCCGTCTGGTCCCGCAGTCGTGCGGGACTGAGGAGGGGACACGGCGCTGGGATGTGTCCGCTGGAAAGTAATGTCCCCCACATGGGGGCCGCGGTGACAATCAAAGGGGCAGCCACCCCCTTTGCACGGCCGATCAGCCAGCGTCGAGCCGACCCCGCTTGGCCACCGCTGAGCCGCCCCGGGCCGGACCGGCCGCACAGAGTCGGGCCACCCAGGTCGGGCTGGGCTGCGCCGGCTAGGCCAGGTCGGGCCGCTCCCTAATGGGACAGACCCAGACCCGGTTCGGGCCGACCCGGGGGGGGGGGGGGGGGGGGGGGGGGGGGGGTTGGGCCGGGTTGGACCGGGCCCAGACCCCCCATTTTCATACCACTTCCGGTCTTTTGCCCGTATCATGGGCTACGGACCTTCAATGGACGCACCGTCAGTTGGGTAGCGATCTTTGGATTGAGGTGGTCATTTCGGTATATTACACTCAAGGTTTCAGAGAACTTTGGATACAACCGAGTTGGTTCGAGCACGAAACCAACCGGGCCCTCGGAGTGAAAACGCTTATAACTTGAGCTCCGGACGTCCGATTGACGTGTCGTCGACTTTGTTGGATTCCTCTTGATGAGACGGAACTTTTGGAATACTTTTAATGAGGTTTGGACTCATTTGTAGTATGACCGGGTTGGATTGTACCCAAAATCCAACCGGGCCCCTGGAACGAAAAAGCTGATAACTTTCAAACCAGACGTCCATTTGATGAACCGTCAGCGGTGTTGGTGATCACGTTGAGAAACGGTCCCTATGAGTTTACCCTATGAGAGTTCGGGGTACAGTTGAGATACGGCCGGGTTGGTTCGCACACGAAACCAATCGGGCCCCTGGGACGAAAAGGCTAATAACTCACAGATCGGGCGTCTGATTGACTCGTCATCTGTTGCGTTGAGACCCCTATGATGAGGTGGTCCTTTGAGATACTTATTCGTGGGACTTTGTGATACTTGGAGTATTGGCTAGTAGCTCGTGGAACGGACCCTCCCAGTGACGAGCTAGCAGAGTGCAGAGACCTAGTAGCTGACTGAGACTTGACGACTGCTGATCGATCGTCTTGGAGTGATTCGGATAGCCCAGTGGGGCGCGCTTGGTTGTAGCAGCAGACCCACGGTGGAGGTGCACTTGGTTGTAGTGGCAGACCCGCGGTACTTGACAGAAGGAGTACCTCTTTAGGCTATGAGGGGGTGCGCTTGGTTGTAGCGGCAGACCTATGGTGGGATGTGCTTGGTTGTAGCAGCAGGCCCACAGTACTCGACAGGTGGAGTACTTCAGCAGTCCAAGGTTAGTGGGGCGCGCTTGGTTGTAGCGGCAGGCCCACTATACTCGACAGAGGAGGAGTTCTCCAGCAGTCGTCGTTTTGACATCATGAATAAAATCCTGGTTTGAGCTGAGTCTATGACCTTTGTGTTTACCTCATGATTGAGATGGGTCACTTGATAACTTAGGTATATGTATGGGCATATACCTAGGTAGTGGTTATCCGTTGATTTCATAACCTTTGTGTTTACCTCATGATTGAGATGGGTCAGTTGATAACTTAGGTATATGTACGGGCATATACCTAGGTAGTGGTTATCCGTTGATTTCATAACCTTTGTATTTCCTCATGATTGAGATGGGTTACTTGATAACTTAGGTATAAGTATGGGCTTATACCTAAGTAAGTGTTATCTATTGAGATCTTAATTTGTGGTTAACCTTGTTGGATTTAGTGACACCTTGAGGGTCTCGGGGTCCCTACTGAGTATCGTATACTCACCCCTGCATGGGTTATGCCCACACCTCATTGTGTTGGTTTCAAACAACAGACAACACTGACAGAGGCCGAGTGTTCGAGGACTGGACAGTACCCGGAGGTGGACCTCACGACGAGTCAGTATTCGTAGGTGGACTTCACGATGAGACGAAACTCGGAGGAGGTTGATGGGCGAGAGCGTTGTGGAGGCTATCTAATCCTACCCTTCAGGTAGGATCCGTGGTGGATGATCCAGGAGTTGCGCTATCTGTACCTACCCTTCAGGTAGGATCTGAGGAGGACGACCTAGGAGCTGCTTCCATTCTTCCAGCTGTTTGTCTTTTCTATTGTACTTTCGTTCAGTTGTAGTTGTACTTTCAGTTGGGTTTGTATTCTGGCCCACTTACTTTTCAGCACTTTCTTTTGTACTTAGTGCATTACTTTCGCTTGTACTTTTTGATGTTTTGTTTACTTTTATAAAGGCAATGTCTTCCCAGCTATCGGGATTTACACCTTTGGTGCTAGTCTCCAGCCCATGGCCTATGGAAGGCGGGCTTGGGGTAGTCACGGCACGGCCACCGAGGACGGGTCGTGACAATAAAATTTTATATATATTAATTTATAATATTTTCTTAATAAATATTTTTTCCAATTCATCTCTGATATAATTTTCCTAATGGAAAAAATGCTAAGTCCTCATGGTTAATTGAATTTGGTGATATGTGGAAAGAATACAAGTATGACTTGTATGTTGGTTGGAAAGAGAGAGTTGATAGGGCACTTAAAGATATATTGATCATTCATGATTGTCCAATATCAAAATACAGAGGGATGACCGACTATTGGAAGAGTCTAAAGATTAAGGTATTAGTTAAATTTATATATATAATATTTTATTTATTTGAAAAATATTTTTAAAGTATAAATTATTTATTTTATTTATGGTAATGAAATTATATAATTTCTTGTTTATAATAGAAATTAGACATAAATAAAATAAATAAGAGTGAAATGAAATACATTCATACTCTTGGGAATACTTCACTCCCAGATCATGGGAATTAATAGGTAATTTAATAGTTAAAATATTCAAATGGGCTTACATTGTATGTTTATGATTTATGGATTATAAAAAAAAATCTGATATGTTATGACTAAATATTTTTTAGTACCAAAAATTCCTATAAACCATGTATTTTTAATTTTTAGTGTTATGATTTTATACATTGGTGAGAATTATATTATTGTTCATTAAATTCAGTTGGTTGGGTATCTTTTGGGGAACTATAAATCAATCTCCTTCTATTATCAACCAGTGGAATGGATTTATAATTCTTATAACTTTTCTTCATCCATATTGTTAATGATTTGTAATTAAAACCTAAATCAGTTCTAAAGATGATTCTGAACAGTTAGTGGATTTAAATATATATAGTACTTCTATATTTAATCTTGATAGTTATTCTCTTACCTTGCCTTTTTTCATGAGTAAACACACAATGTGTAATGGTAATTTACAATGTTTACCTTTGAAATGAAAGTATTATACTTTATGTTAATGATAATAAATACAAAATCAAAATACCCACTAGAAATATTCATTTGATGTAACACCCTGATATTTTATGAAAAATATTCTTTTAATTTCATTGATGACTTGTTTTTTACGCGACACCAAAATTATCTTATTCTATATGAAACACCGTATTATCTTGTATTATTCGCAAACACTATTCTTTCCTTGTGTTGCACGCAAGAGCAACCTTCCTCAATAGCGTGTGTTGTACGCAATACTGATTTTCACTAAACAACGATATATTATTATAATATTATTATGAACTATACGTTATGAATAGTAGTAACTACATTTTTAATTTCATGACATTATAATTCATCTTACACATTTTATGGAACATGGTATGAGAACAAAATAAATTTTTCATCTAAAATAAATATTTTTCAAAAAATGCAGTTTTGCCGCCTTTTGATGGCGCACCCACTTTAAATCTAGTTTTTGACATGTTTATAAGTTTAATTTGACAAAATAAAATTCTTTTTTGGAATTAGGATATAAAAATTTACTTTAAATAAATTTTTTATATTTTTCTGAAAAGTTTCTTATTTTGATGAATAGTAAAAATATGCTAAATTTTAAATAAAAAAAAATTCATCAAGATAATTTATATGGTTAAATTATAATATTTAATTCTTTTAAATTATAAATATAATATAGTTTTACCATTTAATATAATTTATGTCATTAGCATTACTTTTACATTGAATTCATAGGTTAAATCCTTTCAATCTTTTACAATATTTTAAACAAAAACCCATTTTTTTCGACAACGGGATAAATTTTAAATTAAATATTGCAACTTCTTTGTTTTGAATTTGGAAAAATGTATTCCATATTTGGAATCAGTAGGTACAAATTATGTTAATAAGATACTTTTTATTTTTAGTCATTATGAATAGTAACTACGGTAAAATTTATTTACCATAGTTAAAGGTAAATCGGGTAATTAAGGGTAAATATAATATTATAAATTTACCCTAACACTTGTCTTAATGTAATTGGATGATTATATTTTTCTCTAAATCATAATTTGGTCTAAATGGAATCTAATGGAACCCACTTTTATTTGATGAAGACCTTTTATTTATTTTATTTAAAGGAAAGTGAAATATGTCTCACTCAAACTTTAATAATTTGATTATTTTTAATATAATTTTATACAGAATATAAATTCAATTATAAATAATAATTTTAAAGATAAAATGTTTTTATTTATCATTGTAATTTATTTGTAATTTTTAAGAAGTATTTAATTACCTTAATAGCTTATACATTAATGATGTAGAAATTATTTATTTAGTAAAAAATAAATAATATAGTTTTTATTAAAATACTAATATCTATCAAAATGACCATAAACTTTATGAAACCTTATTGGGATAGTATATAAATAACCTAATCATCCAAGGGTATATTTTTGGACCATTTGGATCCTTATAAAACAGATTATGACATTTATATTGTTTTATTTTAAATGATTTCAAAGATGTCGCCTTCATAATTTAATAAATATAACAATTTAAATGTTGTGATTTTAAGATGATAGATTAGAGTAAAAATATTATTATGAAATTTATTATATTTATCCTCATCATAGGTTTTTATTTTTAATTTATATGCAACAAATAAGTATATTAAATAATTATACAAAAATGTTGTAGTAATTAGTTTATTAAGAGAAATACCAAATAAATGGTTTTAAAAATATTAAAATAAATATTATAAGAAATATTATTTTTCTCCATGAATTTTTAATATGAATATGACTTCTTAGGAATCTATTAAATAGTTTTTAAAAAAATATATTTTGTTTGTATTTTATTTAAATTCAAATAAATGAATAGTGTCAAAATTGACACTATTGTTACTTTATAAAAATAACATATTATAAAATTGTTTAAAAATCACAAAAATATTAAAAAAATATAAAATTAAATTTATATGGTCTAAAATTTTATAAAGTATCCAATTATGTAAAATTCAAAACATATAAGTAATTATTTGTAACAATTTAAAATTTAGAATATTATTACCACAAATAAAATTAAATAGATTAAATAAGGATAAATCATGTTGATAAGGTTTAAAATAAATTACCAACATGTATAAATCTTATTTTTTGATGTTATTACAACTATATCTCATCTAATATTCATATTTGAGTCATTTTTTGAGGTTTTTAAGTGGGGCTTGAGTTTATTATAAATTAATATTTTAGAGGTTTCCAAAAGTGCCCCTCTCTTCTCTTATAGAAGAGAACCTCCTCCCTCTCCTCCTCACACCACTTTGAGCCTTAAATATTTTCCTAAACCCACCAATTTCTCTTTTCCACTTCCCTATAAACATACTATAGGTCCTCGTCTTCTTCAAAGACCAACTTTAGTGCCCTAAGAGGAGGTTTAGAAGAGGCGCATCAAAGAAGAGGTAATATCCTTTACCGATTCTTTCAAATTCATTTCTTCTTCTACTTCCTCTTATTTTGTTGTTTAATAATAAAGTAATAACATTGGTATAAATTATATACTGAGATTTAATTATAAATATGAACCAACCCTATTTCACCTTCTATCCATCCTATGGAAAACGAAATCACCGTGCGTGCGTACGTACGGAATATCGTCTCCACGTCGTGGTGTAATCTGTTTTTCCACCACCACCTTAATGGTGGAAATAATAAATATATATGATTATTATAACATGATAAAAATTCTAAGATATTATATAATCCACTTCAATACCATTTAATAGTTATGGGAATGATATCGCCGCTCGTGCGTACGTACAGATTACGGTCTCCATGACGCGATGAGATTCATTCTCCATGTTAACCATTCCAGAATGATTATAAAGTATATATATAATAAATAATGATAACATTTATGACATAATAATTATACTGGATTTATATATATATGTGTGTGTGTGTGTGTGTGTGTGTGTTTACTATACTTACTTCTATTCAATTCAATAAGGAAATGAAAACATCGTTCATGCGTACGTACGGTCTATCGTCTCCCTGAACGATGTATTTCATTTCATTTATCTATCTATTATATAAATATATATCCTGAATATATATGATATATAAATCATGTTTTACATTCTGTAAGTATGTACATCCTAATATTATAACAACAATTCCAAACACTTACGATAAATGATACGATTTTACACAAACCACTGCTTTAATGTGGAATTGTCTAATGCACGGGTAATATAAAGTCGTAAGTGAATCATATATGATATAATAAATATTATTATGGTTATTTTACAATTTAATAATATGTTTAAACACACTATACAGGATTCTCGGAAACATATGGAAGAAATTGTACATAAGGTGAGGGATAATTATTTCAATCTCATTCTTATCTGAGATTGTTTATTCGTAAGTATTTACTGGGGTTATGTTTATCATCCATGTCCATGTTTTCAAAAAAATGTTTTCATAAAATGTTTACTATTATTCCATGTATGTTTAAATTAATTTTTACCCATTTTTTACTTTTACCATATTGTATTGAAGGAATCTTTCCTTTGTTTACCATATAAGGCACTTTTTGAAATTTCCGGTAAAAGTACGAGAAGAATGTTTTTTTAACTTATACGGAATGAATGGATTTTTATGGTTTCATAATGCCTTATTTCCATGAATCTTCATATACAATATTTCATGATTATTTTCAACAAAATTCTTTTCTTTTAAAATCTCACTGCATTTTGAGAATAGAAAATGATTTTGAAGAAGAAAGGATATTTTCCTCAAGAATTCATTTCAAGTGTTAATTCAAAACCATTTCCCATATAAGGTGAAATTATTTAGTATGATTATGTTTCAATTATAATGTCTCTATTATTTTCATGGTTTGATTTTTCTTATAATGAAATGTATCCATTTTTTATATGGATTATGTTAAGATGGGATTATATTTATGAAACCCATTTTATTCTTGGGGTTATGATGCGTGATTTATGATTGTGTTATGACACACATAAGAATGAATTAAATATGAGATGGGTGGGACCTATATCTCCCTCCAATGCATTGGGTAAAGATTTATATCTCATGAGATAGACATGGCTGGAACGTTAAGTGAATATGGTTCAGTAATACAGGGATGGAATGGAAAGTAAACCGGGTTCAGTAATGGACTTTGTCCACTATGATGGTCTTGGCAGTAATGTCTTGGATACTATGGAAATCATATCATGTGCTTAATGGATTCCACAATTATATGTTTTATTCCCATGCTATTTTATCATGATTAAATTTCTTTTATGATCTATTCCTTAAGTACATCCAAGATTTATTTCACAACTCAGTATTTTGATGTTTAAACTTTATGTTCATGTTTTTTTAAGTTAAAATGTATATGATTTGTTTTATTTTCTCCATGCTTACCCTTACTGAGAATTTGAGCTCACCCTTTGTATGTTTTCTTTTCCCCAGTATTTAAAGAAAGGTTTCGGATAAGAAAACAAAAGGGGAATATATTTATGGGAGATGTTGAAGATCTTTCACCATGATTAGAAGATTATGTTCCAAGTTTCCAAAAACACTAAACTAATACGGTCCTTGGGCGTTTTTTTGTTATGTATTAAGTATTCTGCAAAATTAATGTAATGTCCATGTACTTCAAGATTTGGGTATCTACAGTTAGTATTAGAGGAAAGGTTTAGTTAACCTTTGGAAAATAGGATGTGAAAACTTTAGTGAAATCCCTAGAGATATTTCTAAGGTATGTCTAGGGATGTCTCTAAGGTTAAGTATAAGTATATGTTATAGTCCTAAAATTACGGTAACGATCTTAGAATTAAAACTAAGATGTTATATATTGAAGGTACTCCCCCTTTATTATGTTGTTTTCTTAGTATGATTTTTTGTCTCTCACACTATTCTTTTTGGGTTTTAGAAAAATGGCTAGAAACATGAAGATTAATTATAATGGAGAATATGATGGACAGTGGAATTATATTCTTCATGAGAAACAAAATAAAATTGGATCTGGAAGTCCACATATCGTTATTTTTCCTAATCAGAAATCTCATAATATGATCCATAATCTCAACTTTGGTAAGTTTCCTGACTTAGCTAATAAGAGAAAGATGGAGTTTCATGATGATCATAGAGGAAAGAAAGTTCAATTTCCCTCATGTAAATCATGTGGGAAGAGGCATCAAGGAGAATGTTTCAAAGGAAATAGAAGATGTTTTGGGTGTGGAAAAGAATGACACAAAGACAGTAATTGCAAAGGAAAAGGTTCAGTTAACACCATGGACATGGATAATGGAATTTCTAAGACATCTACAATAGTTAAATGTTTTAAATGTGGAATGTACGACCATTATGCAAACCAATTCCATAAGGGAAAGTCTCATGAAAAGAATCATCAGGGTAGTATGGGTAGTATTTATGTTGATGATGATGAGGAGACAACAAATGATATGTGAGATGAAAGAATTGTTGAAGCTCAGTCAATGGTTTAAGAAGGTAGTGGAATGATTTATGTTTATCATGAGTTATGTTGTATTGGTAATGGTACTATGGAATAAAGACACATCTAAGGATTGTTACACTATTGTTTTTCCTAAAGTATATGAAAGTATATGTTGAATGGTACCAGTAAACATGAAAGGTTATTAAAATATCATTGGAAAGAAGATGATATGTTCATAATGAAGGGATATAGAGAAAATGATAGTATTAACAATCTCATGACTGATATAAGGACAAAGTGACATCATGGTTTGAGTATATAGAAATTTTGGGATTTTGGTATGTGGAAAGAGTTAACATTTGACAGCATTCATGTTTTCACTAAGGTTCTATGGTAATTCATGTTTCAAGAATACATGATTAAGGTATTCACATGTTTTTAATGTGATCAACAAGATATATCTTATGATATATAGGGGATAAATGATGGTGTTCACATGATTGGTTGATGACATTTCTAGTAATCGTTTTCTTTATACTATGAGCTTAGATAGAAGTATTTTAGACAAGTCTAAAGATTTGAAATGGATTATATTGGACATAAGATAATATTGTTTAAGGATAGAAACTTTTTTAGATATTATTTCTGGAATGTTATAATAGTGTAGTTTTAGAAAAAGGACAACCTGCAGGACGGGAGACAACCTATCCTGTCAGACAAGGTTGTAGGAATCGAACCCACAACTGAAGTACGACAGACCTTTATCATCTAACACTGGCCTACAGGAAGTCCCTGGTTAGTAGAAACCGGTTTTATTTTATTAATCGATATGATATATGAAGTATAAGTCCACTTTTGGAACCATATACGATTAATCTCACCATAATATGGACTTATGTATATAACTTTTGCGAACCTTATGTTTGAGACATATGGAATTACCTATCATTCTATCGCATGACATACTAACACTTCACGGAAGACAAATTCCACTTCATTTCATTAAGATATGAAGTAGAAATTGTTCAAGGCACAAACAATAGTAAGATTGTACCAAAATAAATTAAGTATTTCTTTTAATTCAAAAATTCTTCAACATTAGGGAAATGATCTTAAAAACCAAAAATGTTGTTCTATTTACCTCGTATCAGATGAATCAGATAGTACCTTAGATCATCACAAATTTATGGCTTTGTGATTGTTGTCTTTTTCATAGTCATGTTCTCTACGACTCTCCATCAGAACTTGATGGTTATATTTCTCTTCCATATCCATGTTTTCACCTATGTTCTCCTATGTGGAAACCCAGTGATTAGTTAATTTGGGTAAATATTAAGTTTTATACTTTAGTTTTTAAAGTTACGTTTTGGTATTCCTTTTTACGATGTGGATTTCTTTTAAAGAAACTTTCAAGTAGTAAACCATTTATAACCCTGATGAATTTCGAGGGCGAAATTCATTTTAAGGGGGGTAGAATGTAACACCCCG
Organism: Viscum album; assembly: GCA_963277665.1. NCBI lineage: Eukaryota > Viridiplantae > Streptophyta > Magnoliopsida > Santalales > Viscaceae > Viscum > Viscum album. Next base: position 445,299,753 of record OY728137.1, on the reverse strand, counting down.
ATATTTTATGAAAAAATATTTTTTAATTTCATTGATGTCTTGTGTTGTGAACTACACCAAAATTAGATTGTGCTATACACAACACCTTATTATCTTGTATTACACACAAACATTATTCTTGGCTTGTGTTACGCGCAAGATCAATCTTCCTCAATAGTGTGTGTTGTACGCAATACTGAGTTTAACTAAACAACGATATATTATTATAATATTATTATGAACTATCCGTTATAAATATTAGTAACTACATTTTGAATTTTATGACATTATAATTAATCTTACACATTTTATAGAACATGGTATGAGAACAAAATAAATTTTTCGGCTAAAATAAGTATTTTTCAAAAAAATGCAGTTTTACCGCCTTTTGATGGTGCGCCCACTTTAAATATATTTTTTGACATGTTTATAAGTTCAATTTGACAAAATAAAATTCTTTTTTGGAATCAGGATATAAAAATTTAATTTAAATAATTTTTTGATATTTTTCTGATAAGTTTCTTATTTTGATGAATAGTAAAAATACGCTAAATTTTAAATAAAAAAAAACTTTTTTCATCAATATAATTTATATGGCTAAATTATAATATTGAATGGTTTTAAAGTATAAATATAATATATTTTTACCATTTAATATAATTTATTTCATTATCATTAATTTTACATTGAATTCATAGGTTAAATCATTTCAATTTTTTGCAATGTTTTAAACAAAAACCTGTTTTTTTTACAACGGGATTAATTTTAAATTAAATAATGCAAATTCTATGTTTTGAATTTAGAAAAATGGATTCCATATTAGGAATCAGTAAGTCCAAATTATGTTAATAAGCTACTTTTTATTTTTAGTCATTGTGAATAGTAACTACGGTAAATTTTATTTACCATAGTTAAAGGTAAATCGGGTAATTAAGGGTAAATATAATATTATAAAATTACCCAATCACTTGTATTAATGTAATTGGATGATTATATTTTTCCATAAATCATACTTGGGTCGAAATTGAATCTAATGGAACCCACTTTTATTTGATTAAGACCTTTTATTTATTTTATTTAAAGAAAAGTGAAATATGTCTCACTCAAACATTAATAATTAGATTATTTTTAATATAATGATATACAGAATAAAAATTAGATTATAAATACTCATTTAAAATCTAAAATATTTTTAATTATCATGTTAATTTATTTGTAATTTTTAAGAAATATTTAATTACCTTAATAGCTTATACATTAATGATGTAGAAATTATTTATTTAGTAAAAAATCAATAACATAGTTTTTATTAAAATAATAATACCAATCAAAAGGACCAGAAACTTGACCAAACATTATTGGATGAGTATATCTATAACCTAAGCATACAAGGTTATATTTTTGGACCATTTGGACGCTTATAAAACAGAATAGGACATTTCTATTATTTTATTTTAAATGATTTCAAAGATGTCACCTTCATAATTTAATAAATATAACAATTTAAATGTTGTGATTTTAAGATGATAAATTAGAATAAAAATATTATTTTGAAAGTTATTATATTTATATTCATAATAGTATTTTATTTTTAAATTATATTCAAAAAATAAGTATTTTAAATAATTATACAAAAATGTTGTAGTAATTATTTTATTAAGAGAAATAAAAAATAAATGCTTTTAAAAATATTAAAATAAATAATATATGAAAAATTATTTTGCTCCATGAATTTTTTAAATGGATATGACTTTTTAGGAATCTATTAAAGAAATTTTTTTGAAAATATATTTTTTTCTATTTTATTTAAATTCAAATAATTAAATAGTGTCAAAATTGACAGTATTGTTATTTTATAAAAATAACATATTATAAAATTGTTTAAAAATCACCAAAATATTTAAAAATTATGAAATTAAATTTATATGGTCTAAAATATAATAAATTATCCAATTATGGACAATTCACAACACATAAGTAAATATTTATAACAATTTAAAATTTAGAATATTATTACCACAAATAAAATTAAATAGATAAAATAAGGATAAATCAAGTTGATAAGGTTTAAAATAAATTACCAACATGTCTAAATCTTATTTTTTGATCGTATTACAATACTATATCACCTAATATTCGGATTTGAGTCATTTTTGGAGGTTTTTAAGTGGGGTTTGAGTTTATTATAAATTAATATTTTAGAGGTTTCCAAAAGTGCCTCTCTCTTCTCTTATAAAAGGGCACCTCCTCCCTCTCCTCCTCGCACCACTTTGAGCCTTCAATCTCGGCCAAAACCTACCAATTTCTCTTGTCCACTTCTCTAGAAACATACTAGAGGTACCTTTCTTCTTCAAAGACCAAATTTAGTGCCCTAAGAGGAGGTTTAGAAGAGGCGCGTCAAAAAAGAGGTAAAATCCTTTACTGATTCTTTCAAATTCATTTCTTCTTCTACTTCCTCTTATTTTGGTGTATCATAATAAATTAATGACATCAGTATCACTCATATGCTAATATTTTATTATAAATATGAACCAAACCTATTTCACCTTCTATCCATCCTATAGAAAATGAAATCATCGCGCGTACGTACGTATAGAATACAGTCACCACGCTGTGGTGTAATTTGTTTTTCCACCACCACCTTACTTGGATGGGTATAATGGTGAAAATAATAACTATATATGATTATTATAACATGATAAAAATTCTTAGATATTATATAATCCACTAAAATACCATTTAACAGTTATGGAAATGATATCGTCGCTCGTGCATACGTACGGATTGCCGTCTCCACGACGCGATGAGATTCATTCTCCATGTTAACCATTCCAGAATGATTATAAAGTATATATATAATAAATAATGATAAAATTTATGGCATAATAATTCTACTGTATTTATATATATATATATATGTACTCTACTTACTTCCATTCAATTCAATAAGGAAATGAAAACAGCGTTCATGTGTACGTACGGTCTACCGTCTCCATGAAAGATGTATTTCATTTCATTTATCTATCTAGTATATACATATATATCCTGAATATATATGATATATAAATCATTTTTTACATTTTGGAAGTAAGTATATCATGATATTAGAACAACAAGTCCAAACACATATGATAAATGATACGATTTTACCCAAACCACTGCTTTAACGTGGAATTGTCAAATGAACGGGTAATATAAAGTCGTAAGTGAATCATATATGATATCATAAATATTATTATAGTTCTATTAAAAGTTAATAATATTTTTAAACCCACTATACAGGATTCTCAGAAACATACAGAAGAAATTGGACATAAGGTAAGGGATAATTATTCCAATCTCGTTCTTATTTGAGATTGTTTATTCGTAAGTATTTACTAGGGTTATGTTTATCATCCATGTCCATGTTTTATAAAAATGTTTTCATAAAATTTTTACTATTATTACATGTATTTTTAAAGTAATTTTTACCCTTTTTGACTTTTACCACATTGTATTGAAGGAATCTTCCCTTTTTTTACCATATAAGGTACCTTTTGACTTTTTCGGCATAAGTACGAGAAGAATGTTTTTTTTAACTTATACGGCGTGAATGGATTTTTATGGATTCATAATAACTTATTTCCATGAAGCTTCCTATACAATATTTCATGATTATTTTCAACAAAATTCTTTTCTTTTAAAATCACACGGCATTTTGAAAACAAAAAATGATTTTGAAGAAGAAAGGATATTTTCATCAAGAATTCATTTCAAGTGTTTATTCAAAACTATTTCCCATATAAGGTGACATTATTTAGTATGATTATGTTTCAAGTATAATGTCTCTATTATTTTCATGTTTTGAGTTTTCTTATGATGAAATGTATCAATTCGTTTTATATGGATTATGTTAAAATGGGATGATGTTTATGAAACCCATTTTATTCTTTGGGTTATGATGCATGATTTATGATTGTGTTGTGGCACATGTAAGAATGATTTCAATATGAGATGGGTGGGACCTATATCTCCATCTAATTCATTGGGTAAAAATTTATATCTCATGAGATATAAATGGCTAGAACCGAAAGTGAATATAGTTCAATAATACAGGGCTAGAACAGCAAGTAAACCCAGTTTAGTAATGGACTTTGTCCACTATGATGGTCTTGGTAGTAATGTCTTGGCTACTATGGAAATCATATCATGTGCTTAATGGATTCCACAATTACATGTTTTATTCCCATACTATTTTATCATGATTAATGTTCCTTTATGATCTATTCCTTAGGTACTTCCAAGATTTATTTCACAACTCAATATTTTGATGTTTAAACTTTATGTTCATGTTTATTTTAAGTTAAAATGTATATGATTTGTTTTATTTTCTCCATGCTTACCCTTATTGAGAATTTGAGCTCACCCTTTATATGTTTTATTTTCCCCAGGATTTAAAGAAAGGTTTTAGATAAGAAAACAAAAGGGGAAGATCTTTATGGGAGATGTTGAAGATCTTTCACCGTGATTAGAAGATTATGTTCCAAGATTCCAAATACACTAAACTAATACAGTCCTTGGGTATTTTTTTATGTACTATGTATTCCGAAAAAGTAATTTAATGTCCATGTACATAAATCTTTGGGTCTCTACATTTGACCTCCAATGTAAAAGATAAATCCTTAAAACTCATATTTTCACTTTACTCTATCAATATTCTTTTGGTTCCTCCAAAAAACATGTTCCTATTACACTATATTATGAATATGATGTGTTTCCTTGTTTTTTCCTCTCCTTCTTACTTGTACAATAGAATAAAATAACATATATATTCTTCATTTCCTTTATTAAACTAGATGTAATATTTTATTCTATATTTTTAAACATACATGTATATTACCTTTTTCTTCTTCTTCATAATAGAAAAATGGGGTGTTAAAACTTATTTTTCTTCACTTACATGAATAAAATAAACCTCATTTTCCCTCTTTATCATTTTCTCATTCTTATTTAATCAATTAATATATAATTAATTTCTTTTTAACTTTATTTAGGGTATAGGAATTTTCACTACATCTTCTTCCTCATTTATTCAGTGCATCAACAATATCATCGGTTCTCTTCCTCTTCACTTTGACACTTAAGTATTTCTTGATTATAGGTATATTAGTAGTTCTTCTATCATGATAGTAAGATCTTCTTCTTATAATAAAATTATCACTTTATCAAATTATACAAATATAGAGTGAGAGAGAGAATAATTATAGCATGTTTGGTCCCTCATCACCCTCTTCTCATTATTTTTCATTCACAGTATCACATGATTGAGTTATTTTACTTTACAAATATTATAGGAAATTCAAAATCCATATTATCTTTTCTCTTCAAAAACACCACATTCATTTTATTTTATTCACTTTATAGCCTTAAAGTTGATTTTAATTAATAATTGTATGAATAATTTCCCCTCTTCATATCTTGGAATCATTCCTTGAGAAATATCAACATATACCATTTTCAGTCGATAGAATATATATATTAATTTTTTTCTACATTTTCATTTTTCTGGACATTTATAGTGTTATCATGGGTTCTATATTCTTTATGGTTTCATGCAGATATTTATTCATTTATTTTCTTACATAACATGATATAATCATGATTATTATTTTTGTGGTATTTGGAAATATATATCACAACCACCCGGCATCATCATATTAGTATCATAGGACTTTATATGTTATATGATCATCCTATCTTCAAGGTCATATAACAAACATCATATTATGAGAGTTTTAAACCCAATTCATATGATGTGAGATATACACATAAGTCATCTGAGCATCTATCTCTTATAAAAAAAAGTAATTCAAAACTAGACAGTTTTTTTCAACATGAATATTTTAGATTATCAGTTTTCAACTATGCTCAAATTTACACATTTCAATTTCCATCAATGAACTGATGACATTACCCATGTTTTTAGGATTTCCTCTAACACATGGGTATATACCTTGTATCCATCGTTTGAATATTTTCCATTAATTTTATTCATATGATTAACTAGGATCTATCATCTAGTGTTCCTTAGTAATCCATTAAACTTGCTTCATATTATCATTTTCAGTACCCTCCATCCCCTTTATTTTTAGGTGCAACTAACATTGCCTTTATTATTTGGGATCCTATGCTTTTGGCCTTGTATGATTGGGAATTTATAGTCCCTAAAATCCTTATAAGAATCATTATAATTAAATACCACCATCTCTTCACACTTATTTGGTGTATTTTCCCATTTACCAGCATCCTCCACTGCCAAAATAGAATCCTTAATGCAAGGATACTTGGCCTCATTAACCTGGTATATCCTAACTTCCTTTTATGGATTATTAATCATGATAACATGTTTTGAATGAGCCTTTCTAGATTCATCCATGAAATATTTGTAATTTAATAAATAATGAGTGTTTCAAGAATATAAAATAAGTTACCTCCCATCCATAGGCACTATTGAACGTGCCTGAATCCTTATAGGGGTTTTTAAATATGGGATAAATCTTCATCCCTAATTTGGTGGTAATACCCCTACTATTCTCTACCATTTTCTTTAGGGAAGGCTCCCCAAGTGATTGAAAAGTATGTTCAATTGATGAAAATACAACTATATGAGAATTAATGTATAAATCATCATTTAAATATATTTCTAAATCCTAATGTCCAGTACCTTTTAAGTTTCTATCCAACATGTGAACCTAGATAGCCTTCTTAATTGTTGTATCAATTCCCTTAAAAATAATTTCAATGGGTAACTGAGAATTATATCCATGATCTTATTTAGAGATGACATCAAATTCTATTCTATATCATTTATTATGAAACTTTATTGGAACTCCATCCCTATAAATAGGTGTAATTCCCTTCTTAATATTCATAATTAGTGAGTAAGCTCCTATGCAAAACCATAAAATCATGATCAATAGTGAAAAATTAAAAAATAAATGGATTTTTTTATATTTATATTAAAATTAATTCTCATTATTTAACAATAACTTAAATTTTGTGGAAAAATTTTGCAAGCTATCATGAAAGGTTTCAACATATCAAAGTTCACAAAATTCTAAATTTTCAAAATCAAAATTTAGTTTTCAAAAAAATACACATGTAATCTTATAGAAACATCAAACCACTCCATAAAAAAATTTAATCATTATACACTAAATGGGAATGAGCATGAATATTTACAACATAATAATTCATTTATAGTTCTTATAACCACATCATAGTAAAATACTATCCAAACAATTCATATAATGTTCAACTATGGATTCATATATAGATCAAGTTAGTATTAAAATACTAGTTCAAAGAATTCATTCAAATCTACCCAAAATATATTTTTAAATTTTAGTAAAACCAACATTATTATGAAAACCTATCAACAAGAAAAAAAAATATATACTTATAGGAAATTATAACTACCAATAAAATAACAAGGGAAACTTTTTTTATTTCTATTGAAAATTTCATCATGCTTTATACTTGTGATTTATTCACAAGGGATGAAAATATTGTATCCAAAAGAAGTGAAACATTTAATATTCACTCAAATAATAGTGGAAGTCACTTATTCCTAAAGCTAATGACATAGGTGCAACATCCAAGTCTTCTAATCCCATTCTACTTAAGTCTTTGATAACCAATTTTTTTATTTTGCTTAAAAATTTCATGATATTTGTTACTTTTATTGAGGATTTAGTGGAAATTAATTTCAAGGGAGGGGGTAACTAATGGATTTATTTTTTTCTTTATTTTCTTTTTTTGGTTTTTGTGTTTTAGTTGATGTTTTTTTAATCATAAAAAACAGATAAAAAGTGAACTATTATCAAAAATATATAAATATTTTTTAGTTTTAATTAGTGTATTTTAATCACTCTTTGATATGATTTGAAAAATACAAATCATTTTTTTAGGAGAGGTTGATTTTGAATAACATGATCTTATTATTTAACCTTCAAAACTCAAATGATTTCAAATTTTTTTTCTTGGGCCTTGATTTTCAAGAAACTGTATGACTTTTAAATGTATATTGAATTTTAAAATCCACTGATGACTGAAACATATTTAAATCCCTTAACTGAGAGAAATTACAATACCTTATTAATATATTATTTTTAGTTTAGTGTAATTTAATATATTTCTAATTTTGGTTTATTTCTTTGTTTTTTCTAGAAAAATGCATTGAGTATCGAGGTTTATGTTCCTCTCTCTACCTTGTTTTGTAAAAGTAAGAAAAAGAGGGATTTTATTATGGTAAATGGAGACACCTAAGAGGTGATTGTAAGAATATTTAAATTTCTTTTATTTTTATTGAAATTAATTCTTTATATTATTTTATCACTTCAATTTATTTTATATATCACTCAATAGATTTCTTTGGAGGTGTTAGCAAAAAAAATAACTCAAAAATTTAGGATCGAATGATCATATGCATCAGGTATTAAGGTATGAGAATCATGTAAGAGTGTGTCATAGGCCTAGGAAGAAGATTGTACCATCTATATACTAATATTCTAACAGATTTTCTTTGAGTAACAGTTATGGTATGGTCACAGCGGAACAAATGAATTTTGTAATCAAACAAGAACCTCAAAAATCATAAGAAAAGAATCAACATCAAATGATGATAAATGAACATATAATGAAAGTTGTGTATTCTATTTATTCTATACTTCCACTATAATCTACTATAATGGTTTATGCCTATTTGATGATGATGTGTTCTATTTAGGTATATTCCTCTACTCCTTCTAGTGCTGCTACCAATTCCAATGTTGATATCGATGTTGATGATGATTCTAGTGGTGTGAGAGGTGTTGATGGTGTTTTTATAGGAGTTGTGGATGATGATTATAATAGTTTTGATGATATTGATATTGAGGGTCACTTTTTATGTAAAGTGTATTTTTTGTTTAATTATATGTTTAATTTTATTACATAGTTACATTTTATTATTGTTATATTGAATTATATTCTAGTTTTTCTCTCTGTATTAGCATGTATTGAATTATTTAATTATGGAGTCTATCAGTTTCAATAGGAGCAGCAAGGTGGCTTGATATTTTTCTTCTTGGTGGACAAATCTATTTCCCTGTTTTGAAACCACAGCTATATATTAGAATAAAATTACCTATAGCTATGGTAAAAAATGGTGACTATATGTGTAGTTCTATGTTGCAAACCATTGATATAAACCTATAGCCAAAGTTACAAACTGTGTAATTATTTTATAATGGAATTACCTATATCCACAGTTTCTAGCCATGGTTATAAGTGTACTTCCACAGTAGAAATTTTGGCTATATCCATGGACCTAATTCTACGCCAATAGGAGTCACAGTTCACCAATCCATGGTTATTACCTATAGCAATGATTTTTGGACCAATAGACAAAGTTATAAACTATGTATATAGCTTGAATTTCTAGTAGTGTAAGGATATTAAATGAAAGGGAAATAAAGAAACCATTGTTATCCAATGATTCAACTATAAATATATGGGTAATTATTTACACCAATGTCCCAAGTGTCAAGGGAATATACCATAGAATAAGATAATGGGAGAAGGCTATACTTATGTTATAACTATATCCAAAGTGGAATGAATAAAGTTATTATGTATTTGGATTCAAGAATTATGTTGTAGAAGTATTTTATCAATGATATTCTAGTTATAATTATAATTAAATGTATAAGGAGTTTAATTCAATAGTTTTTCTAAAATGATTTGAAATCACATATTAAATGGTACTTATAACCAAGAAAAATGGTTTAGTGGTAAAATTATATTTTTGGAGAGAATAATATTAAGGGATAGATAACCCTTAATATGTTCCTAATGTTTATTTAATAATTTTTATATAGGATAAGGAGAATATTGAAATTCAATAAGTCAATGGGATAGTATTAATGACCTTGAAATGGTTAGTGATTCTATGAAAATGTAATTTATTATGGAGTATATTGAATTTTTGGATTTATGGAACATATTTGATAATATGATATTTTATTTATGGAATAAGGAGAGTTAATTTTTTAAAGTATGATAGTTTTCAATAAGGTTTTATGGTGATTCTATTTGTTACCATGTTTCTAGAGAATATATGATCAAGGTATTTACATATTTGGTATGTGAAATTAATAGAAAATTTGTATTATTTGGGGATATAATGTTAAGATGATTTTATAAATTTAGTGACCTTATTTCTATTTTTTTATTTTGAATTTTGTTAGAAATATTTTAGAGGAGCCTTAAGTTTAACTATTTATTTATTGGATTATTTTTATATTTGTCAGTTATTGGATAAATTGTTCTTACCATTTTGGTTTTGTTAAATATTTAGACATAAAGGGAATGACTTATAGATATTATGATTCATTAAAACTTATTTTTAGTGATTTAGGAATGAAAATTTTCATCTTGAGTATTAATTTCTTAGAGTAGGTGATAAAGTGTAAATTGATGAAAGAACAAACAAATGATGAAATTTTGATTATAAAATAGAATGAAAAGAAATATATAATGTATATTTCATCATGGACACTATCTTTGTTGTAAAATAATTCCTCAACTCTAGTAAAATGATCTTAAAAAAAACAAAATTGTCTAATTACTTTCATTTTCTATGAATCAATAGTCTTTTAACCCATCATAAATTTATGGTATTGTTGTGGTTAACTTTCTCATGGTCATGTTATCTATAAATATCTATTAATTATTGGTTGTAAAATATCTCTTCCATGCCCATATTTTTATTTTCCATTGATTTTATCTTATTTGGCAACATTTTTTTTATTATTTCAGATGACCTTCATATTTCTATTTCAATCTTTTTAAGAGGAAGTTTTATTAATAATTTTTATGATGTGGTTTTCCAAAAAGGGACTTTCAAATGTCAAACCTATTACTACCGATAAAAAATTAAATTTTCAGAATGCAATTTATTCAATGGGTAGAATGTAACACCCCAAAATTTTAAAAGAATAAAATTATGTTTCATACTGTATATGACACTCAACACTGAGATTAAATGAACCAATAAATATTAATATTTAAATATAATTATTATAAACTAGACTTTAATTTTTGGTTATGAATATTATAAACCACATTATGAAATATATATAAGGTTCCTACACAATAAATAAAATTATTAATTCTTAGGAAATAAGCACTCAATTTTTAAGTCATTTTATTCATCAAAAATATGTTTTCTTCATAAATTGTTTTAATTACTTTTTATGATAAAATATTAAAATTAATTTACGAAAATTATAGAAAATTTATTTGATAAAGTGGCCATTATTTCTTAATTTAGCATATGAAAATTATCTTAGGGTAAATATTCATTATTTTTCTGAAATAATTAATTTTTTAGTGAATAGTGAAAATACTGATTTTTATTAAAAACTATATTTTCAATTAAATCATGTACAATGTTCCATTTTGTTTTAAAATTATTTAAAATAAATATTAGCTCTATTATATTATTAATATTTTAATAAGTATTTTTATAATCAATTTTACTTTTTAATTTGGTATAAAAATATTTTTATACTTAAAAATGCATTTTTTGTTGGATCATAATGTATATAAAAATAGATAAATATAAGAGGGGTGAATTTTATGTTTAAAATCATCCATTTATAAAATTAAAAATAACTTAGTTTAACAATTTTAAACAATTTTTATTCATAAAACTTCTTAAGTATCTAAATGGTGATTAGGCTTAGCCCTTGAGTCTGATAATAAAAATATCATAATCAAGTAGATTCAAATCTATAAGTCACAGGTTGTATCAATAAATTGATTCCACCTTCATAGCATATATAATAATAATCAATAAGATTTAGTAATGTAATCATATCCTAATCTTATTCATGAATACAAAAATAATCATAATCACAATGGTTACGATATATCAAAGTAATACAAAAAGTAATGATTCTATCTTAAAGCATGTAGAATCGTAATCAGGGTAATATCATATTCATAGAATACTACATGGTAAAATAATTATATCATAATAAAAGTTATTAAGATAAATATGATACAAATATAAATATGAATATAAAAGTATCACTTTATATTATATGTAGTATAAATAAAAGACTTGTAATAAAAGAAGTAACAACATGAATACACTTCTTTTAACCCAAATAATTGGGTATCTAATATCCTAGGATAAAGGTCCCTTGTTTTATACTTACAAGAAATTATTTATTTCCCTTACCATGGAAGGCCCTTGATACAATGATCGGTTTATCATGATATCCTCACAATCCCTTGATACGATGATCAGTTTCTCTATCTACCTATCCTCAGTGTCCCTCGATCTAATGGATTAGATTATGTCTTGTTATCCCTAAAAACCATTGATCAATCAGATCATATTTCTATCTTCCTAGAATCAGAATCCCTTGATCATATTCACATAATCAAATTCATGAAAAAAGTACAAAACAATATTTTTAGGAGACAACCAGACAAGGTTTTCTTAAGGACTCTCTCTAAAAAAATACAAGAGACTAGGAACAATCAATTCACATATTATACAGCTTAGAAAATTTGAAAGAAAAATTGAATCATCATCACTCTCACATAGTTTCACTTCTTTCTTCACTCTAAAATCTTCGAATAGCCAGGTATTTATATGTAAGCTTCCAACCGTCATCTTGATCCTCCAACAGTCGTATTTTCTCTGAGTTTTTCGTAAGGACCTAAACACCTGGAACTTTAATGGTCATATCATAATAGAATGTATGACATCATTTTTTTACACCATTTCAGTATAAAATTTATTCCAATAAAATAGAATAAAGTTTTATATATTTAGATTATAACATTTATTCAATCCAATGGATTTCCTTAGATATGTCATCACGATAATTTCTATGAGTAAAAATATGATGTTTTATCAGTTAGAATTTCAAGTTTGATTATAAGAACATTGTTTAGTTTGAATAAAGTATGAAATATGATTTTATAATGTTGAACCTGGTCACTATCAGATCTATTCTCATTAAGATAATTGTAATGAATAACGTAGGTTTGTATTCATAAAAACATAAAAAATATTTCTGAGTATGGTAAAAGAATATATTTTTCTGCCCAAACATTCTTAAAACACTTTGGATATTAAATAGTTATTAATTAAATATTTAATAAAGAGTTTGTTATTTCCAAAACAAAAGGAATGGAAAAATCAAAAAGATACTTTTGACTTAACATTTTTTTGAAAAACAATTTTTCTTTGTGTTTTGTGTTTTTACCTTTAATTAATTTATTCAAAATTAAAGACAATAAATATTGAAAATTAGATACCAAATTTGGAGTCATGAGGTTAAAATTTGGTAAATAGGCCCCTATTCTATTTTACTTTTACGAATATAAACTTTGGTAAATACTTATCACCTCAATATAGGATAAATCAGAAAATTAAGGATAAAATTATGTGATAAGAAATTAGAAATAAATCCATGAATTTAATTTAATTCATTGTATGAGATTAATTTTATAATATCCATCCTAACATAAATTATATGTCACTTTTGAGCCATTTTACTTTGATAATGACATTTATATTAATTTAAGTAAAGAAAATCTCAAAATGTAACTCTCTAGACTTTAATAACTATTAAATAATTAAATATAGATATATTGATGATATATTCAGTTGTAAATATTTTTTATAAATATTAAATAATAATTTTTATCATATTAATTTATTTTTAATTTTTAGGGGTTGAATAATTACTTGAAATTCTTATGCAATTCAACACGATATTTATTCATTAAATAGAGAAATAAAATAAAATATTTTAAAAATATTAAAATTAATGCAATATGAATAAATTATTGCATTCCATGACTTTTAAAAATAAATATGAATTTTTAGGGATTTGTGGAAGTCTTATATTTGAATTAAATATTTGTCTCAGTTTCTTTTAATACTAATTAAATGAATAGTATCAAAAATGACATTAACGACATTATATGAAAATAATATTTTATTAAATTATTTAAAAAACATAAACAAAATTTAAATATAAAAATTTGGATATGATATGATCTAAATTTTTATCCATTTTTATTTATGATCCAAATTTCACCTTAGAAGTAAAATTATAAACCTAGAGTGAAAAGGAAGTTATTGTGGTTAAGGTTAAATTAGATTAACTAAGGGGTTAAATGAAAAATAAGGTTTAAAACACCACATAAACCTTTTCAAAATTTATTTTATGTTATTATTTGAACAAAATCCTATATTATATTTGAGTTTATTTCTATTTGGAATCGTTTATGTAGATAATGATTTTTTTTAATCTTTTATGAAATTCCAAGAGTGCCCCTCCCCCACTTATAAAAGGGCACCACTCCTTCCTCTTAATTTCAAAACATTGAGACTTATATCACATAAAAACCATTCAAAATTATAATTTCAAAATTAATATACAATTTCTATAGGTTTTGGTATTCCTAAAAGACCAAACCAAGTTCTCTTGAGAGAAGATCTACCTGAGCTCTTTTGAAGAAGAGATAATCACCTTTACCGTCTCTTTCAAGTTTATTTCTTCTTCTAAATCCTCTAAATCTATTTTAAACATTATAAAATAATAATAAAAAGTACCATAATTATACTAATATTTTATTATTATGGTACAACCATTTATATCTCCTTTCCATCATAGGAAATTCAAAAACATTTCTTTTTCGCATGTATGACTTATCGTCTCCACATAGTGGTGTAATTCATTTTTCATATCCAATTTAATTTTATTTTTATAAAGATGTAAATAATGAATATATATTATATTTATGAGAAAATTAATCTTCTATAATTATAATATTATATCTAACTTATAACCTTATAATCCATTTGAAAATAATTACATCGCTCATGTGTTCGTGTGGACTACCACCTCCACAAAGTAATGTGATCCGTTTTTCACTTCTTCATTACATGGATGGTAATAAGGATATATTAAATGAATATATTTTTATATATATAATATAAATGATATTTAGGATATAATTAATATTCTGAAAATGTGAATTATTATTTTTCTTTGTTTTGTTTTATCCATCAAAAAATAGAAATAGCATTCATGCGTACGAATGGCCTACTGTCTCCATAAATAGTGTAATTCATTTTTATATATCTACATTTGATGGATGAATATATATATATATAATGAATATATATTATTTTTTTATGATTATTAACATTCTGTAGATGATATATCCATAATCAAATTACATGGACTAGAACTAAAAAAACAAAATTCTCATGAAAAATGAAGTAGTTAGCACCCAAAACAATGATATTAATAAAATATTGTTGATAAGAAGGTAATACGATGTCATAAATGAAACATATATGATATTATAGATATGTATATGGTTCTGTTATGCAATTATAATAAATATTAATTTATTATATCGGGGGTTAAAAGCATGTTTGATTCTAGTCGGACCAGATGTAAGGGTTTATTTATCAATCTCATCATTATTCGGGATTGTTTGTGTTTAAGCCTTCATCAGGGGAATTATTTGATCTTTATTTATTATACCCAAACTATTTTATTTTCCCTTTATTATTTACATTGAATACATTTTTCCATTCATTTTCCTAACTTTATGTACTTAATATATTGAAACTGTGTTATTAAGGAAAACCTACTATGTTTCATTATTTGGTCCAGAATATTTGTCTTCCATGTCCATATTTTAATAAAAATGTTTTAGATGATATTTTTACTATTATATAATTATTTGAAAAATTACCCATATGTAATTTAAAAAAATAGTTTAAAAGGAAACTTCTTTTCATTTCTTGAACAAGGTACTTTTTGACTTTTCTTACAAAAGTGTCAAAGGAATGCTTTTTTAATTATAAAACATGAATATAATTCCCCACCATCATGAAAACTAAATGATTTGAAGAATATTTTACATGTTTTCATGACTCTTTTTAATGAAAGTACATATTCTAATACTACTAAAATTTTAAATTTTTAAAAGTGATATTCAATGTGAAAAGGTTATATTGCTCAAGAATGTTTTAAATTATCTTTTATGGTATTACTATTCCTAAATGAAATTATCCATTTATTTTAATTATTATCTATTGTGGATATGTTTAAATTACACCATCCTTATTCTTTAATATAATGGTTTATGATGATTTAGTATTGATGTTCTGTATTCTTGATTCAATATGGACAATTGGTGACTTATATAGAATTTTGAAAATGAATTGTGTTGATCATTATAATTATGAGTAATTAATTAGAAATGTATGTTATGGGTGGGATCCAAATTAAATATCCCCTTGATTAATATGTAAGTCTCATGAGACAAAATATATTGGCATTATGTATAGGATGAGGTTGTAAGATCGTATTATAACAGTTGGGTATTTGGTGTATGCATACCCATTCAATGATAATGTATTGGTTTAGATAACTTCATGGAATGATACTATCTTGGTTGAGAGGCCTTGACAGAATTATAATGACTTATTTGAAAGTCCTTGATGGTAATATTTGTGATTTCTTGGTTTAGAGGTCATGATCATGAATGTCCAGAATTATGAATTTCCTTTATTGATAATTTAGTTCTCATTTCCTATGTGTTTTTTATGCTGATATTATTAATGGGTTAAAATTTAACTCAAGTTATTGATTAAATATAATGTGTTTAGATTATCCTCTCTACCATATAAATTATTCCATATATACACATTATAGCTTCCACTATATGTAACCATTACTGACCATCTGAGATCACCATTTATTTTTTTCCCTTTCCCTAGGATATGAAGAAGGTTATCATGAATAATATCAAGTATGTTAGAATGTTTCTTTTTCTATGAATTTTGATTTCCAATAAAAAAAATATGAATCATTAATGTATATAGTTCTTTAATTATTCCACACCCTTAAATCCTTTAGGATGAAATATCTTACATATTATTCAAATTTAATAAAGTAATCACCGACTCTAGGATACTGGATTTGGAATCTTTATATTATTGGGGATTGTCCTTATCTCTAAAGGGGGTTCACTCATGGAGTGTTACTCTATTCCCTATACCATTTGTCCTAGGGACTTTATTTCTTGACATTCTAATGGGTTCACTCATGGGGTTTTCCTCTATTTTCTAGGCATTGTGACCAAGGTACTTATTTAGTGCAACAAGTCATAGTTGATTACTAAGGAATGAGAGACCATTCTAGTTCATGCATATGTTATTATAGGGGTGATATTCATTATGTTTTGACTTTTCACTATTTTGCCTTTAATGTATCATGTGATTCATTCTTTGATAAATTAGAAATGTACTATTTGACATTTTCTTTAAAACTAAGTTATCTAGATTTGATTTAGAACTATGGAAAGTGGAAAAATTACCATGATTTTTATATATATGTGAAAACTGTTTGCTAATTATATTTTTTTCATATGTTGAGAATATTGAGATTATTTTAAATATAATTTTTATGGAACACCTTTTTGAGATCATACTAAGTCTTCTTAGATAACACCCAACACATACACTCAGGTTTATGTAGAACTTTTTATGTTTGATATAGGAATGGTAAAGTTATTGCAGTGAGGTGGAAAGGTTTCATGATAGCTGGTTATTGGTAGATGGTGGTGAAAAGTGGGATGTTTCCCTCATATCATATTGAACAGTTGTTAGTTTTTGTATTGGACATTGTTTTTTTGCTAGAAATGTACTCTGGTTTTTTATTGTTGTCATAATTGTATCATTTTATTTTATTATTTCTTGTTATTTCGTATTTTCCTTTTTGTAGTCTTCTATGTTTATATGTTATGTTAATGTTTGTGTCAGGTTGGAAAAATCATTCTCTATGGGTTTTTTAGATTCCTTAGTGCCATTCATAAGCTTGTGGGGATTAGGAATTCCATTAGGGTACTATAATGGTCTAGTTCGGAGCCTAATTTGATGGATTTTTATTTCAGGTTGGTGCATGATGGGTTATTGATCCCAAAGGAGGACCCATGTTGCACCTAAGATCCTAGATGGGGGGTATCGACTCTATTGGTAGAGGACCCATGACATAGGCATATATCTGAGGGGTGGAGGGGTGTTACCAACCCTTTCTTTATAAAGTAAGTGGGAGACTCATGTCGAATTGGAGGATAACCCAACTCAGTGGGTAAAAATCCTAGTTTCACTCTGAAGATCATTCACAAACCTTGTCTTTAACCCATTACAACTAAATATGAAATATTCTTATATCACATAAAATATTCATCCATATAGACAAACCTAATATATCATTATGATCTATATGAAAAAACTACATAGGATATACTATTTACGTTCCCAAAATAGACTCCCAATGAAAAATATTTATATTTCCATATCATTGATGAAAAACACTATGTGTCAGGACTAGGGGAATATTCCATGATTTAGAATTAAGTACCACATTATGTTCTTAAATTTTTCATCGCCATGTCTTGGTTGTGATGTCATAGAAGGATCATAAATCTGATGTCATATGAAGAAGATACAACAAAAACTAAAATATTCAACAATAATAATAATTTATTATTATTATTATTATATTGATAAAATAAAATTTATATATTTATGCATATATTGGTCTACACATGAATCCAATCACACTCCAATCAAGGTACCTCCTCAATGTTTTAGGTTAATTTTAATTATGTTATTAAATTTCCTTGTTTTACTAATTTATAATTATTACTCGATCTATTTACTTATGTGCACTACTTTCCAGTGAAACCCAGAATTCATGTGGTTTTCCCTATACATGAAACCCTACCAGCCTTCTCAACTCACTACCAATCCACATCACCTAGACCACCATTGTTACCAATTAATCTCACCTAAATATCACAATTGTTCCACAACATTACACCTTTCCACTGTAATCCATGTCGATGTCTCCATTTCCCGATCACCCTCCACCTCTTCCCCACACATCATGTTAAAAATTTTATTCATAAAAGAAATAAAAAAAGGTGGGACCAACATTTGGAGGTTTGGATTGATAAGGTGGAAAAAACCATTGTAATCACACATTAGAAATGTTGGTAGAATTCCAAAACCTCCTCCCTTATAAAAAGGATATTTGGGAATTATTTTTTTCATTAAAAAATAAAAAAAATGTATTTTATCAAAATGACTAATAATATGATTTTTCATAATTTTTTGATTTAAATTTTTTAAAATCTGAATGGGTGTCCCCCACCAACAGTTTTCTCACTTCGATCAATCCATGATATATTTTGATCGAAGTGGTGAGATAAAATTGGTGTGATTAACATAGATTTTGATCTTTAAATAAATTTATTACATGGTTTCTTAAATTAATAAATATCTTCAATCCAAAAAATATACATATATATTATCTTGACATCGAAACTACGGGACTGTCTGGGTTTGGTGTTTTTATTTCCAAAAAATCGTGGTGAAATCCTTGAGGGATATTTCCATCTAGGACCCTACACCAACAATTGGGGGTGGATCAAACCCTTTTGGAATGAATATTTATTCACATATCAAGATTCAATAACCTTCCTATTTTCTTTATCTTCCTACCTATTTTCTAACAATACGAATCAAAAGTGTTTAAACAAGAAAAAACATGGATGATAGATTATAAATAACATAAATTGATGAACTAAGACATGGTCAAGCTTGACTACATTGATGGAAACAACTTCTCCCAGTGGAAGGACTGGTAGAAGTTTATTCTTATAGTGTGGAATATTTTTTGCATCCTCATACCAAATATTTTTTTCATTCTCAACAAGCCTACTCCAAACCTTGATGGTATACCCATAGACTTGAATAAAGTCAAATATATTCTATAAATGAGGAAGAAACATGAATATAGTCAGGTTTTGTTTCAAATACTTATTTTTAACACATTATAAAATCATCTTTATACTTATTTTTTCCAAATAAAGGTTTCTTGATAAATATATAATGCACTCAAATTCAGCTACAAAGATGAGGATTAAGGTACCAATAAAATTCTTATTGAAAATTATCTTAATTTTAAGATGGTAGATAACAAACTAGTGTTGTATCAGGTTCATGAGCTTCATGTTATAGAAAAGAATATTTTTTACTTAAAATTAATATAGCAAAAACTCTCCATGTTGGTGAAATTATTTATAATTTGACACTTATGTGGAAATGCATCGGTAAATCACTCCTTAATAAAAGTTATGATATTTCCTTGGATCAATTTCAAAATCTTCTTCGTATTGAAGAAAAAATCCATTTTGAGAGATGTGGTATATCATTTCAATTTGATACCAAGGTAAACATCATTGAGGGAAAGGCACCATCAAACTCATCCATACAGGTTAAAAATAAAATTAAACAATTCAATAATAAAGGAAACACTTCAATAAAGAATGGGTAATTCTTTGTCTATGGAAATCCAGGGAATTTTTCTAGGGAATTTTTCTATCAAAAGAAAGTTGAAAAAACCACTGAAAATATTCTGAATGAATAGAATCTAGTCTCAATGATATCTGATGTAAATATGAAATTGATGAATATGGGATGGTGGATTGATTTTATAGCAATGGTGCATGTGTTCATGGATCATTTTATGTTCAATACATTTGATGATTATACTATCATGATGGAAGTACACCTTGGGAATAACATTTTTATTTATTTCAATGGTCAAGGAAGCTTGGAACTAGACTTTACTTCTGGGAATAAGTTGACTCATCATAATGTGTTGTATGTTCCCAAAATATGAAAGAATTTAGTATCTTTTGATATTTTATGTAAGAATGGATTTTGGGATTCATTCAAATTAGGAAGGGTTATCTTGTAAACTGTATACATGTTTATATGGAAGGGGTAATCATATTATGGCATGTATCAATTGTCTATTAATAATAATATTGAATCCTCTACTTACTTGATTGATTCCTCTAATTTATGTCATGATTGTTTAGAAAATGTTAATTATAATTCATTAAAAGTAATGAATATGTTAAATATAATTAAATTTCGAAATGAATTTAATAAATGAAAAACACGTGTATAATCTAATATAGTTATGAAACTATCTCAATATGTTGAAAGAAAATCCAATTTATTAGAATCAGTACATTCTGATATTTGTGAATTAAATGGTTTATTTAGAGGAAATTTTATTTTATTACTTTTTTTGACAACTTCAGTAGATATTTATATTTATATATTCTAAGAATAAAGTATGAAGACACTAATATGTTTACAACATATAAATATGATGTTGAAAACAAATTAAACAATACGATTAAAGTATTATACTTAGATAGTGGTGGTGAATTCTTTATGAATTAATTTAATGAGGTCTATGAAAACCCATATTTTATTACACTTTATTTCATGATTTACTTTAGAATGGTACATTTAAAACAATCCTAAAATAGCATGAAGCCTAATGTCTTTTTTTGATAAGTTATATAGAATATCAACTTGATACATTGATACAAAAACATTATTGGAAACTTTCTTAACATTCCTTACAATTTGATTTCTCTTTTAGAACTGCATGGGATAACCTGGGGACATACATAAGAAAGGGGTGATATATAAATCCTAGTAATTGAATAAATAAATCACAACATGAATAAATTATTACATGTCAGTAAAAATTCATTTCAATGGTACATAATGGGGTTCAAAGTCATAAACATGAACATCAAAGTATGATATACAATGATAATATAATGGCAACATGGGAATGTGGAAGCAACTTAAATCATGAAATCATAAGCATCCACCAAGACAACATAACATTTTTTAATTAATATTACCTCCCTTGAACTATACAGATAATCTCATGAGATTTAAACATTACCCAATTTATGGTAGGGCTATATAATTTTTGGTCTACTTGTAACTTTCATATCATGTACATGCATAAGTGTGGCACATAGATCATTCAACATTTGATCATGTGTTATCATATTCAATATCATGATTAAGGAGTGTGGGATACATATATTTAATTCCCCAATATATAAATGATATTTACATCTAGGTTAACAACATTGAGTGTAAATGGGTATGGGAATTCACAAAATAGAAGTTTTCAATGGAAAATCACAGGATGATTTCAGTAATATAACTGGGGAAATCAAAGATTTGTGGAAGGGATTAATGATTGTGAAAGGGGTCTCTAATCACTTGGAAGTCATAAGGAAATTAATAAGGATATGTAAGAACATATTCCAACATGAAAATTTTGTAATAAAAAAGATTAAGACAAATAAGGTTCCCGAATAAATAGGAGGACAAGACACTTTTCCCTGGGAGGGTGTTTCCAAAAGATTGGGAGGAGATTCTTGAGAGACTTGAGACAATTTGGAAGGGATATATAGAGGAAAGTGGGGAGTAATTTCACGCCAAATGTTTTTTAAGGGAATATAAATTGGATTTTTTGTGGGTTTATATAGTAAAATATAAGGGAGTTATTTATTAATATCCAAAATTAGGTTTTGGACTCGATATAATAAAGTATTCAAAACCAATAACCATCACATTATTTTTGCATGGTCTCATCAAAAGTGAAGTTTTTAAAAAAAAAATTATATTTTTAAGAACTAATATCATTAAAATATTACCCTCGGTGATGTGGAAGTGAGTGATATTCATAAATAATTGGTTTTATAACCTCAATATATAATATAGGTTTTAGAAGATTCATGAAGGGTTTATAAAATTAATCAAATCATATAAAAACACATTATTATAAAAGGATATATATATATATACATATATATGTATGTATGTATGTATGTATGTATGTATGTCATCATTTATACCCTTTATGGCATATATTACATCACTTTTGGATCATTATGATGTCATAATACAAACTGTATATTTGTACCATATTTAATTTGGACCTAAAAAATCGACTACCTGAAAAAATTATGAAAAAAACACAATCGGATAATTTTTATGTGATGATTTCAAAAATACTATTTATTTTATCCCAAAAAAATTAATTATTAGAATTTACACATTTATAAAAAAATCCACATTTATTGAAAAATACTGGGTTTTTTAAAATAAAAGTTATCTGACCTTTATAGAAATTATTTTCGACTTCATGAAATTATACTATCATTTATATTTAATAAATATTATTTAATAATAATATCTTATTAAAATATCATTTATTTCAAAAATTCATGAATTCAATAAAATAGAGTGTTATGATTGAAACTATACATTTTCTAAAAAACGAAATTCCGTGTTTCATCAATTTTTTATCAACTCGTTGTCTAATCATTAAAAAAATTAATAAAAATAAAAATAAGAGATAAATATAACCATTATTTTATAAAAAAAATATATGAATTCATACTATTAGTGTCTTTATAAATAACCCTTTATTACACTACAAAATACCCTACGTGTTAAGTTTGTGATCATGAGATTTTCAAGGGGTGGTTCGGTGAACATTGTTTGGGTGATGTTCTCGATGATCTTTAACTTCTCCCATAAATGGTTTTACTCAAATTTTAGTTATTGAATCCTAGATTGGGATTAATCGAGGGTAATTTCTAGTGACTCAATCTCCATTAGAAGCTCTGATAAGTGGGCTTCATAAGATATGATCCTAATGGTCAAAGTCATCAATTCTTTCATCTATAAAAATTGGATATTATCCTAAAACTACATATATAAGAATCATATGATTATAGTTAAATAGATATATTATCAACAATTATGATTATTAATGACCTTTTAAATCTAATAGAATGTAAAATTTATAAATAATGAAAAAATGTCATGTTTTTCTATAACTTACAGATATAAAAATACATTTATTGATTCAAAAAGGGAATTTAATTTATAATAGTTTGGGTTGATACATTATTCCCCCATTCAGAAATTTCACCATTAAAATTTTCATTCCATGCACTAAAAAATTATGGTACTTTTGCTTCACTGCATCATATAGTTCCCATGTCTCTTCCTCAAACTTGTTTTTTTTTTGCCACAACACTTTTATAAGGTGATTTTTCCTATTTCATAGAACTTTCTCCCCATGGTATAATATCTTTATCGTATGCTCCATGTATGAAATCTCATTATCCAATGGTACCAACTATAGAGTCAATACATGTAAGGGGTATAGTATGTACTTACTTTAAGATGGATACATGGAACACATCATGTACTTGAGAAAGTTTAGGTGGGAGTCCTAGTAGATAGGCCACCGCTCCAATGCGATCAAGGATCTCAAAGGAGATAATGTATTTAGGAGTAAGATTTCCTTTATTACCAGACCTTATGACTTTCTTCCATGGAGATATACAAAGGGAAAAATTATCACTGACCACAAACTCTATTTCTCATCTATGGATTCATGCATATCTTTTTTGTCGACTTTGTGCATATTTCATATGATGTCGAATGGTTTGAACCTTCTCCATAATCTCTTGGATTAGATCGGACCCCATCATCTTTTGTTATCCAACATCAGTGTAACATACCATACCCAAATTCCATTGAACATTTCCCCAAGCCCAGTGGGTCACATGGCCTCAAATGCATCTCCCCAAATGCTAGAGGATTCTGACTAGTATTGAGAGCCTAAGTGAGTCAGTGGAAAGACTATTCCCTCACTAGAATAGTGAAACATAGTGGAAATATCATACAAGTAACGGAATAAATAATATCATACAACAAAAGTAAATAGTGGAAGAATAATAGTAAACTAAAAGTCATATCATATACAAGATAATGATTCATGTCACATGTTTCTAAAAAACATCCAATATAGTTGCAACTTAGTCATATACAATACTATTTACAAAGTAAAAAAAGGACAAAATAATCTTGGTAATATTTCAAGCCTCATCTTGGTCCCATGCTCTCCTGATCCTAAACAGCATATCAAGTACCTATAGGAGGGATCTTTCCCTTATCATTACCTACAATCATATAATCTATTTGGACCCAAAATAATGACTCAAATGGGGTGTTAGACTAAATACCAGTAAGTAACCACCCAAGTTCTATTCCAATCAGTGAATGAATATATATAGTAGGCATTGTGTAATAAGAAAAACAGTAAGAAACGAAGTACTCAAAGTAAACAAACTACATGAACTAGTTTTCATTTCTAATCATTTCATTAAAAAATCAATTACATTGAATTTATATTTATGGAGATATGACTCAAACTCTAAATCCCCCATGTAATTTTTAGCACGATAGATGCCTCAGATTTCCATCCAATCAGGTATAAGTGAAGACTAAATCCAAGCTTGTGCTTTGTAATGGCATACGTGTCATAAGTCATTTCATTTATAATTCAATTCATAACAGGAGCCCATCCTTGACATTCCTATGTTGGAATTCAAGTATCACTCTAGGTGGAATATCAACCAACACCCTACAATCCCATCCCTAGAGAACCTCTTAGGGTCCTTGTATCGCACTAGGTTAGGTATAACATCCCATCCAAATGTGTCTATCCTGGGTGCTCCTCAACGTAAGATTGAGTATAATCCTTGGAATAAAATCCAAATTCCCTTTGATTCTATCTATGTAATTCTCATAAGAATCAATGCATTAGTCAGTATATAATTCTGTCTTCAATGAGTCCATCCATGGCATCCCCCATTTGGATCTATGTATCACTCGTGACAAGATAATATTAACCATTGAGTCTATCCATGGAATTCCAAGGTGAATCCATGTATCACCCAAGGTATAAAGGTCAATAGTCATGTGAGCCCTTCCATGGAATTCTAAATTGAATCCATGTGTCAACCAAGGCTATTTATTATTTAAAAAATTCCCTTTCTATTGAAATAATCCATTTAACATTCCAAGGTCAAAACCAAGAGCATATTCTAAAAATCTCTCCTTAAAAGGTCGATCAATATTTGGCCAACCATAAAGGGCTTTTCCATTAATTTACTCATATGGGAATATTTTGTATAACATGGTCCAATGGAATAATGTTAGGACCAAAAGGGGCCTAAATACCCTAAGAGGGGGGGTCAGGGTATGGATATTCTATTCCAAAATTCTTCATGCCCCACTAGATCTTGACCTCAATATTATAAGGGTCACTTTGTTTGCACTTATGTGTTACTATTGATCTTATTCACCCCTTATTTAACTAATGATGATGATGCTTTAAATGTGATGCATGAATGAAAATAGGAAGACATAGAGATTTTTACTTGGTTCACCCTCACTGGGCTACGTCCAAGGAGCATACAACGACAATGTGTCGATGTACTAAATCCACTAAATATCACTGCCAATAATGTTCAGGATATATCACTTCTAAGACCAAGATCACTACCTTTACAGTTTTTAGGGTCAAATCACTACTTTTCCAAGGTTCACTCCCTATTTATCTCTCTTTGGCTCCCTACTGGTAGAAAGGATAGCCTTCTTCCTCTTCCTTTGATCACTACACTTGGAAGGGATCCACTCACAGTTTATAAACCTGTAGGTCTCTTCATTATCACAAATGAATGCATCTTTCTCTGTATATAGATTCTCTGTTGAAGTTCCACTTTCACCCATATATGAATCTCACTTTTCACTGGAGGTACAGGGAAATATTTCAACTTTCGTGCACCTTAGAGTGACCGGCGCGCTTCTCTATGCTAGGTGCGCTTCTCTAATTCTTGGTGCCCTTATCCAAGCCTAGCATGCAAGTGTCACATAACCAATTACACGACACTCCCTTATCCAAATCCGAACTTGGACGACTAAAACCATTTTATTCCCAAACCAATATTGGCGCACAACTATCAACTGGCACACAACTTCTGAATAACCTTATACTTACGCGCCCCCACCTCCACTTGCACGCCAAAACCACCTACGCGACGGGAGCTCTAATTTTCTATAAGTGCTGAGCTTCATTGAAAATTGGGAGGTGTATCCATCTATTTGTAACACCAAAAGATTTCATATTATGTCATCTCTTCAAAGTAATTCAATAACTTGTGCTACACACAGCATCGAGTTCGAGCGCACCACGACTTACCAAACTAGCCGTTCAAAAAGCTGTTATGAATAGTATTAACTTCATTTTGAATTTTATATACTCCATATAATTTTAAAATCCATATTATGCGTTTCATAGACATAATATAAGAACAAAATCAATTTTACAAATAAAGGAAGTATTTTTCAGAAAATGCAATTTTACCACCTTTTTAATGGAGAACCCTTTCTAAATACAATATTTGATACTTTTATATATTAAATTTGAAAAAATAAACTTCTAATTTATAATCGGGACATAAAAATTTAGTTTCAAAAAAATTTTGGTGTTTTTCTGATAACTTTCATATTTTGGTGAATAATGAAAATACTAAATTTTAATTAAAAACAACTTTTTTAATCAAAATAATTTAGTGTTAAATTATACATCTGAATTTTTTGGAAGTATAATTAGATTATATTTTTATCATTTAATAAAATGTAGGTCATTATAAATAAATTTACATTTAAATTTGACATAAACACATGTCAATCTTTTGATAGTTTTTACTTTTTAAAAACTCGCTTTTTGGTTTTAAAAACTAGAATTAATTTTAAATTAATTAATGAAACTTATATGTTTTTAATTTGGTAAAATATAATTCATTTTTGAATTCATAATATCAAAATTATCTTAGGGTAAATGTTTGGTATTTTTTTGAAAACATTCATTTTTTTAGGAATAGTGAAAACACACTGCATTGTTGTTAAAAACCGACTTCTAATTTAAATAATTATTTATTTTATTTAAATTTATTTTAAGTAAAAATGTATATATAATACCTATATAATATCAATGTAATTAATTTGAGTCATTTTATAATAAAATTAGATGTCTAAAATTTTATTGAAATTTTTAACGTCTTTTAACCACCTTTTAGGCACATTTGTAAATTTGCATAAAACATAATTTCACCGCTTCTGTAAATTGAATTTAAAAAATATGAGAGACATGGTTTACATCAGTAAGTAAAATTTTCTTTAATAAGATGAAAATAATATTTGGTAAATAGTAACTTTTGACTTTTATTTACCACAGTTTAAAGTAAATAGGGTAATAAAAGGTAAAAATGATATTATAATTACCCTAAAACATGTCCTAATTCTATTGGATAAGTGTATTTAAACCAAAACCAACCTTAGGAATAAAATATGATCCTTTTGGTCCACTTGGATTATATTAGTACATTTATAATTATTTTATTTAAAGAAGAGTTAAAAGTGTTAAATTCAATGTTTAATAAATAAACCATTTTTAATATTGGGTTATACATTATATAAATTTGAATATAAATATTCATTAGAAATATAAAAATATTTCATACATAATGGTATTTTATATATAATTTTGAGAGATTAAATAATTAATTTTATTTATGACACGATGATGATGAAGTAATAACTTTATCAATGAAAGATTAAAATAATTGATATTATAAATATAAAAATAAATGTAAATTGAGTATTCTGATACCATACATGAATTTTCTAGATTAAAATGACCTGTTAGGGTTGATTCAATGAATTTTTTTCGAAGTAATCATGCTGTTATGATTTTCACAAAAACCAAATACTAAATAGTGTTAGAATTGACATAAATGAGTTTTTAAAACAAATCCTATATTATTAAATTATATAATATTCATAAAAATATAAGGTTATTCCAAAGAACTTATATAATGATAAATATGTCATTAATAAACCACTTGGGGTTCTCTTGGATTTTTATAGTAAGTTTATTAACCATTAATTATAATAATACAAGAGGACATGGTAAAAGTTAAACTATTTAATTAAGAGTTAAATCTAAAAGATAGGGTTAATATAGTGACCTAAACTTCTCTAAAACCTATTAGTTGAGATGATTTAGACCCATTATTACATTATCTTAGAAATAAATCAATTTGGATCCATTATAAACTGAAAATGATTTTAAAATAAAATAATATTTCAAACTTTTCCTAAAGTGACCCTCACCTCTCTAATAAAAGGGTACCTCCCATTCTCTCGAATTCACACCTCCAAAGACATTTGTATCAGACAAAACCTGAACAAATCTCCTCCCAACATCCCTCAATTAAACCTAGAGACCTTACCTTAAGAAAAAATTCAACATAATGGGACCTTTTGTTCAAATCAAAAGGAAACACCCAAAGAAGAGGTAATTATTTTATCACCTCTTTCAAAGTTCTTTTCTTCTTCCACTTTATCTTTATTTGTTATTTCTATACCAAAATAATAACTCTATTAACTTGAAAATACTGTGATTTTATTATAAATATGTTCCAACCATAATCATTATTTTATCCATACTATAAATGATAATGTCACCATGTGTTTGTACGTACGACTTAGTGTCTTCACATCGTGGGGTAATTTTTTATTCGACACTATGTTATTTGGATGGATATAATGATGAGTAATATGTATATAAATAATGAAAATAACATGATAATTTCTCTCTACATTTAATATACCATCCAATTACACACCTTTTAATCATTAATGAAATCATATCGTCGCTTGTCTATACGTACGGCTTACCGTCTCCACGACGCGATGAGATTCATTTCTAGGTTCACCATTCAATGATGATTATAAAAATATATATTATTAATAAGTATGTAATATATGACATAATAATTCTACTGGATATATATATATATATATATATCTATGTGTGTTTTTTTACTTACATATATCTTATTCACTTACATTTGTTCAATATGATATGAAAACAGAACCATCATTTATGCGTATGTATGGCCTACCATCTCCATAATCAGTGTTTTCCATTTCATATATATATATATTATACATATTTATATTCTAAATATAAATTATATATAAATCATGTTTCATATTTTGAAATTATTTAAATCATGATCTAAATGATACGATCAGGAATAACAAGTTAAAACACATACGATAAAAAAGAGATTATTACCCAAAATGTTAGTTTAACATGGAAATCATTATTAAATGGGTAGTATAAAGTCATAAATGAATCATGAATGATATAATAAATATGAATATGGTTCTAGTAAAATTTAATAACATACTATGGTCATTATATAGGAGGTTAATGGTACCCTCGACCAAAGGAAAGTGCAAGGTAAGGGTTAACTCCTCAATCTCATTATTGTCCAAGATTGTTTATGTGTAAGTATTTTCTAGGACATATTTATTATCCATGTCCATTTTTCAGAAAAGACATTTCAAAATTATTCGTTTAAGGTACTCTTTAATTAAAATATCTTGTTAAATGTTTTAAATATTTATTCTTCTTAATCTTTCTCATTAATGTCCATGTTTTCAAAATGGTTTTAAGGATTGATTTATATGGACATGATTGTTTTAAAATGTTAATTTATTCTAAAAGTTTCAAAGTGGTATGGGTCACTTTGATTCAAAATTCTCTTTTAAATGACTTCCTTTATAAATTTTTGACTTTTAAATGATTTCACAAAAAGGGGTTTTTCTCTCAAAAATTTTACTGATCATTTTCAACTATGTCAACATCCTTTTCTGGATATTATTCTTTATTAAGGTTGATTTATTATAATACAATCTTCTATATTGTATTTAATGAGTTACGATATGTTTGACTGTGGATGTGCTATTTTTATACCCTTCATGGTTTCTGGTTGAAGTATTGACATTTCGTATGCTAGTTTTAATACAAATGTCTATGTTATGTTTCAACATTTTTATATGAGGAATGCAGTGGACTTAGTAAGTGGAGGGTGGGGCCCGCTATAGCCCCTCGATACATCATTAGGTCTCATGAGACAAACTAGTGTCTTGGCACAAGTCCTTGACAAAAAATTTATTTGTATTCTAGGCACGAGGCCTTGACTATGTGGTAATGATGTCTGGCGTTAGGCATTCCCTCATTATGAAATTAATTATTACATGTGACTATTCGACTAGTAGAATATCCATATATATGTTTATATGGTAATTTTTGATTTATTTTCTCTATATTATGTTCAATTTTATGTTTAATAGTCTGTTTTTTGTTACACATCTTGCCTTAAATGTTTATAGATTCTGCTAAATTATTTACCCTTACTGAGCATCTGATCTCACCCCGTTTTTATGTTTTGTTTTCCCAGGATTCCAAGAAGTGTATTATGTTTGATATGCAGGGTTAAGCTAGGGTAAAAATGGTGTTCTCAATGGATTTTTTATGTGGTGTTTTATGTTTTAATGTGTAATGTAACATTCATGTATGTAATCTATTTTCCAAGAGTACTAAAATGATCGATCCTTAGGGACTTGATTCCTTGTAATCATGACAATATATTAAATTAATGTGTCGGCTTCAGGATTCTAGGGTTAGGGCATTAAAGTTGGTATCATAGGAAGTTTAGTGCAAACCATGGAAACTAAATTTAGAAAAACTATGATTAGAACACATTACCCTAAGATAGAGTTTGAGGATTAGTATAGAATAACTTTCTAGAATATTGTTAATGTATAGATTTTGTGTGTTTTCTAAGCAATACATCCCTGTCTAGATACGATAAGGTAGAGGCGGCTCTGGAACATATGTACCTAGGAGTGAAAACTCCAACAAGGAGTTTTGGGCTTGACCCGAGGTATCCTGGTACACGACAACGGGTCTTTCTGCACTCTTGGTTAGAACACTCTTGGGGGATATGCTTAAGATTATTCACATTTTTTATAATCCATTATGATGGATTTAGGAGTAAACACTTTCTCAAAGAAAACATTTTTTTATGATTATAGATTATATGAATAATATTTTCAATTTACGTTAGGTATTTTAAAAGTTTGGAATTATTCATTGATATTCATAAACTAACCTAGTGTATTTCATTGTTTAGAAATTGTGCCTAGTAGAAGGAATGAGAACTCCTGCAATACGCATGATCCAAAGAGTAAGAAGGATCATATCTTTCATGGTTTTAAGAAAACATTTAGAAGGGAAATAGTAACCCATGTATTCTCGTCATATGAATAAATAGTATCATGTGTTAATAAGATAAGTAAAGAATTCTCTGAGTCCTATGGGTTTTAAGGTAAGCAAGAGAAGAAAAGGTTGGTAGAGAGAAATATGGATAAAGGGAAGAGGGGAAAGAAGGATTTTCCCATATGTGATAATTGTGGAAAGAATCACCTTGGTAAATTCTTGAAGGAAATGGGAGTTTGTTATAAGTGTAGAGAAAAATGACACCAAGAACATGATTCAATGTTAACAAAAAGGATTCAAATGTATAATGTTTCATCTACAAGGAGTTGGAACACTATGCGAATCAATGTCCAAATCATCAGAGTATGCCCCAAATGATGCTTTTGGATAATAATCAAGTAATGATACTACCAAAGATAAAGAGGAATGACTAGTGTTATTATGTAGTTATTAAAGAATTATTTCATTTGAGTGTTGTATCAACTATGTATGGGTTATATGAATTATGGAAATAAATAAGGATTGTACTGTAGTACTATTTCATTGAGGATTTGAGATTATATGGTTCTAAGAAAAGTGACTCAATATCAAGTTAAATTTTCTGGAAAATACATGGTTGAAGGAAAGATAAACCTTAATATGGTTCCTATACTAAGTTAGGGATTTTGGAATAAGATATGATTGATTTGGATAAATTATATTAGATATTCTTGACTACTTTGAAACTAATTAATTGTTTGTTTTTTCTATTATTGTTGGAGTTTACAAAATTTTGGGATATAAGGAGTATATCCAGTATTCTATAAGGAATAAGGGAGCATGAATTTAATCAATAAGGTTTTATGGTAATTCATGGTGTTACCATGTTTTGAAAGAATACATGATGATGGTATTCACATGTTATTACGTGGAAAAAAAATATTCATTGTGCTTACCTTCCTTATAAATTTTTTACTTAGAGTTTGGATAAAAGTATTTTGGATAAGTCTAAAGGATGGAAGGGATTAAGATAGACATTGGATACTATTGTTAAGGTTAAATCATTTCTTAAGATTATTTTTGGATTGTTATAAACAGGACACCCGGAGGTCGGGCAATAACCTGTCGCGTCTGCCAAGGCTGCGAGACTTGAACCCACAACTGAAGGGCAACAAGGTTGCATCACCTACCACTGGCCTACGTGATGTCCTGGATTGTATAATGTAGGTTGTTTAAAAGGTCTGACAAATGAATTATGAATTCATTATTTTTGGAACCCTATACGATTAGGATAAATAGAATATTTTTTTATTATATTATATTTTGGAGTAAAAGATGAGTTTATGGTAGGAATTGGTTGAAGGATGAAACTCTACTTGTCAAGAATATTTTTTTTCCACTTATTGTATGAATAAATTAATTCTTAAACTTTAGGGAAGGTATCTTAAAACCAAAAATATGTTATCTTAATACCTTATGTTTTTTTGAACTGAGGATATTTTAAATCATCATAGATTGATGTCTTTAAGGCCCTCAATTTTACACTTGTTTGTGATTGATGACCTCAATCACTCGCTATAAATATTTAATTTTTTCCAACAATTATGTGTCTATAATTTCCCCCAATGTTCTCCAATTCAAAAACCTAATTTGGTGGTGGCTTTTTAATTTCTCTTTCCCTCTTATTAAGACTAAATTTTATTAACCCTATTTCCGATGTGGCTTTTCCAAAAAGGTATTTTCTATTTAAAACCATTTATTTTCATTGAAAAATTTCAAATTTAGAGGAAAAAATTTATTGAAGGAGGGGAGAATGTAACACCCCAAGATTTCATAGTATGTTATCTCTTCAAAGTAATTCAATAACTTGCGTTACACGCAACATCGAGTTCGAGCGCACCACAACTTACCAAACTAGTCGTTCAAAAAGCAGTTATGAATAGTATTAACTGAATTTT
The DNA here is from genome assembly GCA_963277665.1 of Viscum album. Taxonomy (NCBI): domain Eukaryota; kingdom Viridiplantae; phylum Streptophyta; class Magnoliopsida; order Santalales; family Viscaceae; genus Viscum; species Viscum album. The sequence goes on along the minus strand of OY728137.1, from coordinate 445,265,804 downwards.
GAATTTTATATACTCCATATAATTTTAACATCCATATTATGTTTTACTTAGATATAACATAATAACAAACTCAATTTTTCATATAAAGGAAGTATTTTTCAGAAAATGCAATTTTACCGCCTTTTTAATGGAGAACCCTTTTAAATACAATATTTGACACTTTTATATATTCAATTTTAAAAAATAAACTTCTTATTTAGAATAAAGACATAAAAATTTAGTTTCGATAAATTTTTGGTGTTTTTCTGATAACTTTCATATTTTGGTGAATAGTGAAAAATGCTAAATTTTAATTAAAAATAACTTTTTTAATCAAAATAATTTATTAAATTATACATTTTAATCATTTATAAGTATAATTAGATTATATTTTTATCATTTAATAAAATTTAGGCCATTATAAGTAATTTCATATTTAAATTTTACATAAACACAAATCAATCTTTTGATAGTTTTTACTTTTTAAAAACTCGCTTTTTTGGTTTTGACAATGGGAATTAATTTTAAATTAATTAATAAAACTTATATTTTTTTAATTTGGTAAAATAGATTTATTTTTGAATTTGGAATATCAAAATTATCTTAAGGTGAATTTTTTGTATTTTTCTGAAAACTTTCAATTTTTGATGAATAGTGAAAAACACTCCATTGTTGTTTAAAACTGACTTTTAATTTAAATAAATATTTATTTTATTTAAATTTATTTTAAGTCAAAATAGATATATAATACCTATATAGGTTCAATTTAATTATTTGGAGTCATTTTATAATAAAATTAGATGTAAAAAAATTTATTGAAATTTTTAACGTCTTTTACCCACCTTCTAGGTACATTTGCAAATTTGCATAAAACATAATTTTACTGCTTTTGTGAATTGAATTTCAAAAATCTGATACATTCAGTTGACATAATTAAGTAAAATTTTCTTCAATAAGATGAAAATAATTTTTGGTGAATAGTAACTTTTGACTTTTTGTTTTCCACGGTTAAAAGTAAATAGGGTAATTAAAGGTAAAATTGATATTATAATTACCCTAACACATGTCCTAATTCTATTGGATAAGTGTATTTAGACCAAAACCAACCTTAGGAATAAAATATGATCATTTTGGTTCACTTGGATTAGATTAGGACATTTATTATTATTTTATTTAAAGAAGAGTTAAAAGTGTTAAATTCAATGTTTAATAACTAAACCATTTTTAATATTGGGTTATATATAAGATAAATTCAACTATAAATATTAATTAGAAAGATAAAAATATTTCCTACATAATGGTATATTATTTATAATTTTTAGAGATTAAATAATTAAATTTATTTATGACACAATGATGATGCAATAATTACTTTATCAATAAAAGATTAAAATAATTGATATTATAAATATAAAAATAAATGTAAATTGAGTATTTTGATGCCATCCACGAATTTTCTAGATTAATATGACCTGTTAGGGTTTATTTAATGAATTTGTTTCAAAGTAATCATGTTGTTATGACTTTCAAAAAAACCAAATACTAAATAGTGTCAAAATTGACATAAATGAGATTTGAAAACAAATACTATATTATTAAATGATATAATATTCTTAAAAATATAAGGTTTAGCCAAAGGACTTATATAATGACAAATATTTTATTAATGAACCACTTGGGGTTCTCTTTGATTTTTATAGTAAGTTTATTAACCATTTATTATAATAATACAAGAGTACATGGTTAATGTTAAACTATTTAACTAAGAGTTAAATCTAAAAGATAGGGTTAATATAGTGACATAAACTTGTCTAAAACCAATTTTTTGAGAGTTTCAACCCATCCTTGCCTTCTCTTAGAAATAAATCAAATTGGATCCATTATAAACCTAAAATTATTTTATAATAAAATAATATTTCAACCTTTTCCTAAAGTAACCCTCACCTATCTTATAAAAGGGTACCTCTCCTTCTATCAAAATCACACCTCCAGAGACACTTCACTCTGCCAACCCCATCCCAAATATCCTCCCAACTTTCCTCAATTCATCCTATAGTCCTTCCCTTGAGAATAAAGAAAATTTAAGGATCCCTTTTTTCAAATCAATAGGAAACACCCAAAGAATAGGTAATTATTTTATCACCTCTTTCAAAGTTCTTTTCTTCTTCCACTTTATCTTTCTTTGTTATTTCCATACCAATATAATAAATCCAGTAACTTAAAAATACTATTATTTTATTATAAATATGATACAATCATACTCATTATTCTATTCATCCTATGAATGATAATGTCACCATGTGTTTGTACGTACGGCTTACCATCTCAACGTCGTGGTGTAATTTGTTATTCAACACTATGTTATTTGGATGGATATAATAATGAGTAATATGTCTATAAATAATGAAAATAACATGATAATTTTTCTGTACAATTAATATACCATCCAATTCTACACCTTTTAATCATTAAGGAAATGATATCGTTGCTCGTGTGTGCGTACAGCTTACCGTCTCCACGACGTGATGAGATTCATTTCCAGGTTCACCATTCAACTATGATTATAAAAATATATATTATTAATAAGTATGTAATGTATGACACAATAATTATACTTAATATATATGTGTGTGTGTGTGTGTGTGTGTGTGTTTGTGTGTGTACTTACATATATCTTATTCACTTACATCCGTTCAATACGATATGAAAATGGAAATAGCATTTATGCGTATGTACGGACTACTGTCTCCATAAAAGTTGTTTTCCATTTCATATATCTATCTATTATACATATTTATATTCTAAATATATATTTTATATAAATCATATTTTATATTCGGGGAGTATTTAAATCATGATCTAAATGATACGATCAGGAATAACAAGTTAAAACACGTACGATAAAAAAAGAGATGTAAGTTTAACATGGAAATCATTATTAAATGGGTAGTATAAAGTCATAAATGAATCTTATATGATATAATAAATATGAATATGGTTTTGGTATAATTTAATAACATACTATGGTCATTATACAAGAGGTTAAACGTACCCTCGACCAAAGGAAAGTGCAAGGTAAGGGTTAATTATTCAATCTCATTATTATTTGAGATTGTTTATGTGTAAGTATTTTCTGGGACATATTTATTATCCATGTCCATGTTTCATAAAATACATTTCAAAGTGATTTGTTTAAGGTACTCTTTAATTAAAACAACTTTTTAAATGTTTTAAATATTTATTCTTTTAAATATTTCTCATTAATGTCCATATTTTTAAAATGGTTTTAAGGATTTATTTATATAGACATGATTGTTTTAAAATGTTAATTCCTTTAAAAAGTTTCAAAGTGGTATGGGACACTTTTATTCAAAATTCTCTTTTAAATTAATTCCTTTATAAATTTTTTACTTTTAAATTATTTCACAAAAAAGGGATATTTCTCTCAAAAAGTTCTACTGATCATTTTTAACTATATCAACATCCTTTACTGGATATTATTCTTGATTAAGGTTGATTTATTACAATACAATATTCCATATTTTATTGAATGATTTATGATATGTTTGACTATGGATGTGCTATTTTTATACCCTTCATGGTTTTTGGTTAAAGTATTGCCATTTTGTATGTCAGTTTTAATATGAATTTTTATGATATGTTTCAACATTTTTATATTAGGAATGTAGTGGACTTAGTAACTAATCGGTGGGGACCACTATAGCCCCTCGATGCATCGGTAGGTCTCATGAGACAAACTAGTGTCTTGGCACTAGGCCTTGATAAAAGATTTATTTGTAGTCTTGGCACGAGGCCTTGACTATGTGGTAATGATGTCCGACATTAGGTATTCCCTCATTATGAAATTAATTTTTACATGTGATTATTCAACTAGTAGAATATCCATGTGAATTTTAATATAGTAATGTTTGATTTATTTTCTCCATATTATGTTCACGTTTATGTTTAAAAGGCTGTTGTTTTTATTACACATCTCACCTTAAATGTTTATTGCTTCTGCTAAATTATTTACCCTTACTGAGCATCTGAGCTCACCCCTTTTTTATGTTTTGTTTTCCTAGGATTCCAAGAAGTGTATTATGTTTGATATGTAGGGTTAATCTAGGGTAATAATGGAATTATTAACAGATTATTTATGTTGTGTTTTATGTTTGAATGTGTAATGCAATATTCATGTATGTAATCTATTTTCCAAGACTACTAAATTGATCGGTCCTTTAGGACTTGATTCCTTGTAATCATGCCAATGTATTAAAATAATGCACCAGATCTAGGCTTCTGTGTTCAGTGTGTTACACTATTTATAGGCATTCTTCTCACCCTGAGGGTCACACGCAAGTATCCTCTCGGTGCGCAAGTCCAACCGCCCTAGTCTCTGTCACCCTAGTCACCTTGCGTGCCCAAAAAAAAACTTGGGAGCCCCTATTTCCTTTTCCATATTTTGGTATTTTGATATTGAAAAAAATATGGTGAGAAAGTTTTCAAGCCTCTAAGACACTAGTGCGCAAGTCCCTATGCCAAAAACACTTTTCTCCATTTGTCGATTTTGAGGCCCAAAAATTTAGCAAACACTAGAAAACGGAACCATATTGTATCTGCTCTTTTGTAACACCTTCAAACCATCCATTCATTTGTCTAGGTTCTTATATAAATCATGGATTGTCAACAACATCTTTTTAACTTTACAACTCACTATGTAAACCCCATTTTTCAACAAAAATGAACATCATGGTATTTTTTGTCAACAAACACTTCATGGAGGCCCACTTTGTCAAAAAACACAATCACCTCAAAAATTCTCCAATGATACCTTGAGGGATTTTTTTTCAACACATAAAAAGATAATACATAGATTTTTTATCCTATAACTCACATGGGAGAAGAATTAAAATGTGTAATCCCTTCCTATCAAGGCTGTTTAAAAATAAGGCCAAGCTCAAAGGCTTTCCTTAAAATAATCACATGGAAATTTTCAATATAAAAATCCTAAGAATCCTATCAAGATATCACATGGATTAATTATAATATAACTAATGTTGTTTAATCATTAATTAGGGGAATTCTATCCAATTGCATCAATTCAAGTCATTGACTCTACTTACTCCTATGGGCAAGGCATTATAAAGCAAACATACTTAAATAAGCAATGGCATATATGGGTCAAGGAGAAAGTCCTCCATACCTTATCCTTAATTCAATTAAATTACAATACAATAATATTTCAATTCCATTTATAACATATTCCATTTTTAATAACCCATGAAAGGGATAAAGGCATGCCTCAATGGGGTGTCCAAGGCATAAATCTATAATGGGTTATTCAAGGAAACTCACCCATGGGGTGGTCCTTAATCAAGGTATACAACCTATAATAGGCATAAACATGCCTATTAAATTACCTAATCCATGATAAGAACAATATGGTTCAATTTCAATTAAGGTGACACCTAAAATGGGTGCATGACACCCTGACATATATAAACATCTTAACATTCAGTGAAAGGCATGATACCACAAACTTTAGGCTCATGCAGGATATCTCATCCAGTATCAAGCTCTGATTCATCTTGGTTTCGAAGAAATATTAATAAAAAATGAAGAAATATAAATTAGGGAATATGATACAAAATTAAAATAGTGTAGTAGATATATAGAAGAATTGAGAAAGGCTAAAAATTAATTAAGGCCTTATAGATACCGATCTTAGGAGATGAATTGTGTTCGAATCGGAGCTCAGACGACGAAGAGATATGAAAACCAATAATAGCCCAGGAGGAGATATTTTCCATGGTGAGGGATTTTGTGTGTTTTATAAATAACATAATTTAGGTTTATAAATGAGTTTTAATTAAATTGAAAATTTATAAAATTATTAAAATTACAGGGCATCATGGTTTACCTGTATAGTTTGTCAACTGTACACAAATCGTGCATGGTTTCCTGCAGGCCTGGGTCACCCACATAGTTACCCCACATGGTTTACTCACCATGTGGTAACCATTTTAAAGGCCTCTATCAATGTCTTATAAAATTTAAGACCTGACTGCATTGTTGTGCGGCTCAACCTGCACGGTTTATCAAACTATGTGTCCTTTTTTCACCCAAAACTACGTTTCTAGACTTTGTAACTATCTCGAACACCCCCAAGACCTTCATAACCTCAAAAGACACTCACATTAGGTCATATGTAAGCAATTAAACTAGTAAAGGATAGAAAAAAAAAAGATATCTTTACCTCAAAGAATAGTTGGGTTCTTAAAAACTTTCCACCTTAAAGAAATGCATCCCTGAATTCCCCTTCCAAGGGTAGTGAAGCATGATCTGATAACAACTCCAGACGCTATGATTATACATGGGCCTCCCTCTCATAGGTCTCATCATGTACTTGGTTGTGCTTCCATAACACCCATACTAAAGGAAAGGGTCTTTCTTGGAGAACCTTCATGATATGATACCCAATTTGTATAGCACGCTCCTCAAAAGATGCATTTTTCTAATTTCAACCTACTCAGGCTGAAAAGTGTGATATGGGTCTAAATAGTAACATTGTAGTTGAGAAATGTGGAAGACATTGTGTATGGACTGGTACCTCTGAGTTAACTTCAACCGATAGGCTACTGACCTAACTCTCTCCATAATATCGAATGACCTGATTTATCCTGGAAAAATCCTACCATGTCTCATGATCCTCTTTTACCCCAGCCTCGATGAAACACTTAGGAAAACCTGATCCCTGATATCAATCTATCCAGGTCATCAGTGGAGATCGGTGTAAGATTTCTAATAAGACTGCATAATAGCCATCCACTTCCGAATCAACTGCAGTTGTTCTGTGGTCTCCTAGACAAGACGAGGTCCCAGCATGGATGCCTCTCCTACCTCCAACCAATATAGGGGAAATTGGTATGTCCAATCATATAAAGCCTTATATGCCTCTATCTGAATAGTATCCTGAAATCTATTGTTGTAGGAAAACTCAACTACGGGTATATGCCTCTCCCAAGAGCCCCCAAAATCCAGGATGCATGCCCGCAACATATCCTCAAGCACCTGAATCATGCGCTCTAATTGGCCATATGTCTAGGGTGGCATGTCGTGATCAAAAGAACCAATGTACCTAGTTCCCTCTGTATCCTTTTCAAGAAATGATAAGTAAAATGGGTGTCCCTATTTGAAATGATAGAATGTGGGACCCCATGTATTCGTACAATCTCATGGATGTACAACCTCTCAAGCTCATCGACACTGAAGGTTTCCTTAATTGGAAAGAAATGAGAAACCATCTGGAGCCTTTCAACAATAACCCATACTATATCATTACCTTGAGGCAACCTTGGTAAACCAGTAATGAAATCCATCATGACGTCATTCTATTTTCACTAGGGAATGAGTAGATGCTGTAAAATTATGGTTAGTAATTAGTTTTCCACCTTCACCTGCTGATAGGTGGAATATCTCATGAAAAAACTATCCACATCTCTTTCCATGATTGGATACCAATACTGACAATTTAAATATTGATACATCGTGATGACACTAGGATGCACTGTCCAAGATGAAGCATGAAAATCCTGAAATAGTTCCTTGTGAATTTCTGAAGAACCCCACATTCTACCATGTACCCACAGTACCTCACCCTCACCTATGGTTCATCCATGAGGAGGGTCCTGACCCACCACACTCTCCCATATAACTAGGCCTTTAGAGTCTAATAGTTTCCCCATCCTCTCTTTATCAAGAAGGGTAGAGGTAACTGCTAATAATGATAGAAACTTCTACCCTTGACTATCATTCACCTACAAGTTCATCTCAGAGAACAACTCTATAATCTAACACTCACTACTGGCCTACTGCACTACATGTATCTGAGTCCTCCAACTTAGTGCATCGGCTATTGAATTGCCTTTATCAGGCATGTAGGCAAGCTCTAAATAAAAATATCGAAGATACTCAACCTACATTCACGGTCTCAAGTTCATATCATGCTATGTAAATATGTACTTGAGGCTTTTATGGTCTCGGTACACCACAAAACATCCTCCTAATAAGTAATTTCTCTAACAGCACAATGCATGAACAACCACGGCTAACTCGAGATTATGTGTCGGGCAGTTCATCTCACGTGGCCTCAACTGCTGAGACCCGCACACAATGACTCGATCCCCCTATATTAATGCATCGCCGTACACATTATAACTCCTTACTGGCTCTAGAAAAATCAGTATCATCACTGAAGTTAATTCCCCTTTCAACTCCTCAAAGGACATATCGCATGAATCTAACCATACATACTTCACACCATTCTTAGTCAATCCCTTCAAATAAGATTCTGAGTATGATAAGTCTTATATAAAACCCTTGTATTAACCATAAAACCCTAATAAATGTTTCACCTTAATGATGTTCTTGGGCTACTCCTAGGTAACTACTGCTCTCACCTTCTTAGGTTCCACTGGTACTTTGGTCTCTGAGATGAAGTGACCTAATAAGTGAATTTCACTTTGTGAGCTTATTATATAACTAATTCTCTCTCAGTGTATACAAAATGATCTCAAGATATGTGTAATGGTCATATCGATTATGAAAATACACCAAGATATCATCCACAAAAACCAAACAAACTAATTGAGGTAAGGATGGAACACTTGATTCATCAGTTCCATGAAGACCATTGGAATGTTAGTGAGACCGGACAGTGTAACCAAATACTCATATAGATTGCACCTTCTCTTGGAGGCTATGTGGGGTATGTCTAATGGTATAACATGCGCCAAATTTTAACCAGATCTCAAATCTACCTTTCAGAATACCTGAGCTCCTTAGAGTTATTCGAACAGGTCATCTATCTGTGGTAGAGGATACAGATTCTTAACCATCAACAGGTTCAATATATGATAATCCACACATAACCTAAGGGTATTGTCCACCTTTTTTCAGAAAAGGACCAGAGAACCCCACAGAGAAGTACCGGGTTGGATGAAACCATTTTCCAATAAATCCTCTAAGTACCTCTTGAGCTCTTGTAACTCCATCATAGCCAACCTGTTGTAAGGAGGAATGGATACTGGTTCATCCCCTGACACTAACTTGATAGAGAACTCCACCTCTCTCATTAGAGGTAATCCTAAAAAGTTATTAGGGAAGAAGTCCCAAAAATGATCAACCACTCGAGGGAAATCATCCTAACATGTCCCATGATCATCTGTATATAAACTCGCAATCTGTGTTATCATTCTACCCATCCCATAATGCACGGGTCCAACTCAGCTTTCCCAGACATCTCATTCACCCTTGTGAATATACTCTCTACCCTCTAGTGATGTAAAACTATAATCCCTCAAGCCCACACAACCGGACTCATCACATTATAAATTCGGTGTATTTTTTATATAAAAAGAAACTGAAACAATACTCAACATTTATTACATATCAGGAACTTTTACAGGTCTAGGTTTTGGAATATTAGACAAACCGAACATTTTTATTAGAGCTGTACAAAAATAAAATAAAGATAAAATCTCTAATCTACTACGCATGTACTAACTCTTAACTAAAGTCTCCCAACTCGGAATGACTAGTTAACTTGTGAAAATAATTTCAAAACTTGGGATGAGTGAGAAAATATCAGTAAGGGGTATTTAAAAGGGAATGAAAATAGGGTTTATTTGAAATAAAAATGGGTACATGTCATGATGTTCGATAATGTTGGAATATGAAACCATGAGTACTTAAAAAACGTTTTAAAAGGATTTATATGTATATATAATTTGAAAAATCAACTTCATTTATTCATAAAACTATTTAAATTTCACTTGAAATCATATATACACTTCATGATTTAATTCTCAAAGGCACCTGGATCATATCATAAATTCTCGGTTCACTCCTGAGACATAGTGGACATAGTCCCATGTTGGATTAGGTTCACTCTCTAATCCCATAATGTTCTTAGGATAAACCTATTGTGCACCATAATGTTCTTAGGATAAAACTCTCATGCACCATACATAACATCTCATGAGATTAACACATTACCCAATGCATTGGGGCACTATATGGGCACACCCACCATAAATGGAAAAATGTCCCATAAGGGTTTTAGGTTCAAACCCTATACCCTGCCTTTATAATATCCAGGTGTGATGATTTTGAATTAAAACATTATAACTTTCATTTTCATCATAAGGACCAGAAATTTTCTTTAAATTTTTGAGCATCAATGTCCATTTCAAAAAAAGGAATTTACTTGGATAAACATGGGTCATGAAAAAAATAGTTTTTCATGAAATCATACAGATATATGTATATAATAGTTTTACATAAAAGATAAATACATATATTTATTTTTAAATTTTTATAAAACATGATTTGCATACTCACATGCATGTATATCGATGTTAAAAATAATAATGGTTTTACATAAATTGACATATACACATACATACAAATTTAATCATCAAGAGTAATATATATATATATATATTATACATGTCTTAAATAAAAATATTTCATATGAAAAAATATATGTAAAATAATTTTTAAATAAAACATAAATGGAAGGATTGAAGACAATTTCAAAAATCTATGATAAATAGAAATAAACAATCCTCTTACATAAAATGATAAGTTTAGAAATAATTTAAAATCCTTAAAAAATGAAAATAGGTAGATATATATATATATATATATGTGTGTGTGTGTGTGTGTGTAAAAATATATATATATACATATATATTTTTACAAATCAAACATAGTTTGATAAATTGGAAATAATAAATCTCTTTTGTTATAAATATTTGAATGGATATTTCTATATGAAAATGTGATGTCTTTAATATCAATATAACATGGTGACATGCTTAATCTTCTATCTGTACTTTTTATAAATTTGAAAATAACATGATATTAATCATTTAATCCTTATATATATTCATATATATATATAACCATGCATTTAAATTCTAAATAAAATAACTTGTTTCCCACATAATAGTATATTAAAATCATATTTAAACAAAACATCGATAAATAAAAATATCCCTTTCAATAAAAAAATTCGAGGAAAAATATTTGAAAATTAACAATTCCATAAATAAAAATAAATTTTTTGATAAACTTTGATAAAAATGCATAAACTTATTTACATAAGAATAAATTCATATTTAACAAAATTTTGATAGACATAAATACTTAATCCCTTACCAAAATTTTTTTTACATAAAATAAAATGTAATTAAATAAATAATAAACCCTTACATATATACATAAATTATATAATAAAATAAATAAAGAAATCCATGACACCAAAATCATAAATTGGAACAGATTTTTGTTATATATATATATATTCCTTTCAGCAGAACAATTCACAATGAAATAAAAATATTACTAAATAAATATAATTCCTTAATAATAAAATCTCAAAATAAATTTAATAATTTTCTTTACCTTACTAAGACATAAATTATAAAGTGAAGAGTAAAATTTAATTCAATCTTCTACAGCCAAGATAACATAAGTATGAATTCCAGACTTTGTGTTTGAGTGTCATAATCCTATAGTGAGACACAAATTTCAAAAAGGTAAATTTATTCGTTGTAGTAGATGAATTTAAATCAAAACATAATATTTGAAAAATACATATCCTGACTTGATTTGTAAACAAAGAGAAGATCATCTACTACTTCAGACAAAAATGCAGTCCAGTGAGACTGAGAACTGGATTTACCATTCTAATTTGGACACTGAAATAAGGCCTTTATAGCCATTATCTCTAATGTGTGTACAGCGGCACACACACAGCTTGCAAAGAAAGATGAGTCTGTTCGATGTAGGCAGAGATAGGGAAAAACATATGTTACATTGATAGATAACTATATCAGGGCACGTGAAGAAGACATATACAGACCAAAGCTAAAGATATTATAGTATATACAAAAGTAATAAGCAAACAAACATTGCTATTATACAAATCAAGATCCAGATTCGGTTGTCCACAAAAACGATGTGCACAACCAAAAACAACAATAGATTCAGACAAAACTTCTAAATTGCACTAGGTTGGATAACATTAGAAATTGAGACCATAACTGCATCAAACCACAGATCTGGAAAAAACAAAACCCTAAACTCAAACAGCGGTTAACCTCCATCGATTGAACCTCGATCCCCCACCCACTCGGTGTGATGAAAAATGACTACAAACCATGATGCCTTTGGTGGCATGATCTTGACGCCTTCAACTCTGGCCATAGCGCGGCCCCTGTGGAAATCTTCTCAACTCCCCTCGGATGCAGATCATGCTCAGCTTAAACCTCCCGGAGAGAGACCCTCAGGATTCTTCTCCTCCCTAGGTTTCTATTTACCCGAATCAAAACCCTTATCCAATTTTATTTTTTTAACTTTTATTAGATTATTATTATTACCATTTATTATAAATAAAATATGATTTTAATTATAAAACAAAACTATAAAAAGTAATAATTTTATAAAAATAATTTAATCATGATTTATAATTTAAGACTAATTATAATTTAATATATATATATATATATCATTTTTTTAAAAGTAAAAATTTATAAAACCAAAATAATTATATGAATTAAATTTTTCATAATTAATAAATTTTCAAAATTTTATAAAAAAAATATAATACAATTTTATATAAAAATAACATTCATATATGTATATTAATACATGTATAATTTCAAAATTCAATTAAAATAGTTATATTATATAATAATATTTCAAAAAAATAATCATGTTTATAATTCAAGAATAATTATATTTAAAAATATATTACCTTTTATTTCAAAAATTTCATTATTTTCAAAACTACACAAATAAATTTATATATATTTATTTAGATAAAAAATATATCTGAATAAAATAGAGTATTATTTTATATTCAAAATATATTTTGATTATAAAAGTTTTTTTTATTAAACCATTTTTTTGTTAGTCTAAACAAATTATTAAATAATTTTAATTTTAATTTCCTTGGAATGTTATATTATCCCCCACAAAACAATTGTGTCTTCACAATTCGATCATTGGACTCTAGAAAATTTTGACTTTCCATCATTAGAATTAAGAAACACTTGAACCGCTAAACTTATAGACTCTACCGCTTAGACGATGAAATCTAATCTCCAATTTTTTATAGATTATTGCTATGATACCAACTATAATTCCCCAAGCCCACAAAACCAGACTCAGTACATTATAAATGCGGTTTATTTTTTTATATAAAAAGAAACTGAAATAATAAATAATATTTATTAAATACTAGGAACTTTTACCAGTCTAGGTTTTTGAAGATTAGACAAACCTTACATTTTTATTAGATCTATACAAAAAAAGATAAAATATTTAATCTACTATGATTGTTCTAACTCTTTACTGAAGTCACCCAACTCATAACTTCTAGCTGACCTATGAAAATAATATTAAAACTTAGGATGAAGGTGTTTTTAAAAAGGAAATCAAATAGGGTTTATTTGAAATAAAAAGTGGTACATGTCATGATGTCTGATAATTTTGGATTATGAAACCATGAGTAATTAAAAATAAATGTTTTAATAGTATTTATATTTATATATCATTTAAAAAATCAACTTCACTTATTTATAAAACTGTATAAATTTCACTTGAAATATTATATGCACATCATGATTTAATTCTCAAAGGCACCTTGGATCATATCATAAATTCCCGGTTCACTCCTGAGACATAGTGAACATAGTCCCATGTCAGATTAGGTTCACTACCTAATAATATAAATTACATAGGATAAACCTCCCATGAACCATAATGTTCTTAGGTTAAACCTCTCATGCACCATACATGACATCTCATGAGATTAACACATTACCCAATGCATTGGGGTGATATCTGTTCACACCCACCATAAATGGAAAAAAGTCCCATAAGGGTTTTGGGTTCAAACCCCATACCCAACCTTCATAATATCCAAGTGCGGATCTTTATAATTAAAAACATTATAACTTTTATTTTCATCATAATGACCATGAAGTTTCTTTAAATTTTTGAGCTTCGATGTTCATCTCATAAAAACAATTTTACTTGGCTAAACATGTGACATGAAAAAATAGTTTTTCATAAAATCATACATATATATATATATGTATATAATAGTTTTATATAAAAGATACATACATATATTTATTTTTAAATTTTAATAAAACATGATTTTCATACTCACATGCATGTATATTGATGTTAAAAATAATAATGCTTTTACATAAAATGACATATACACATACATACATATTTAATCATCAAGAGTAATATATATATATATATATATATTATACATGTATTAAATAAAATTGTTTCATATGGAAAGATATATGTACATTTCTTTGTAAATAAAACATAAATCGGAAGATTGAAGAAAATTTCAAAACACTTTGATAAATAGAAATAAACAATCCTCTTACATAAAATGATAAGTTTAGAAATGATTTTAAATCCTTAAAACAAATGAAAATATGTATATATATATATATATATATATATATTTACAAATCAAACATATTTTGATAAATTGAAAATAATGAAACTCTTATGTTATAAATTTATGAATGGCCATTTCTATACGCAAATGTGACATCCTTAGTTTTAATAAAACATGGTGACACGCTTAATCTTCTATGAACACTTTTTAGAAATTTGAAAATAACAATACATTAATAATTTCATCCTTATATATATACATAACCATGAATTCAAGTTCTAAATAAAATAATGTGTTTCCCACATAATAGCATATTGAAATAATATTTAAACAAAACTTTGATAAATAAAAATATCCCTTTAAATTAAATTTTTATAGGGGAAATATTTAAAAATTAACAATTCTATAAATAAAAATAATAATTTTGATAAAATTTGATTAAAATTCATAAACTTCCTTACACACGAATAAATTCATATTTAACAAAATTTTGATATACATAAATACTTAATCCCTTACAAAAATATTTTTTACATAAAATCAAATATAATTAAATAAATAATAAACCCTTTTATATATACAGAAATTATATACTTGAATAAATAAACTGGTCTTTGACACCAAAATCATAAATTGGAACATAGTTTGGTGTATATATATATATATGTATATATATATTTCTTTCAGCTGAAAAATTCACAATTAAATACACTTTTGATAAAATAAATATAATTCCTTACTAATAAAATCTAAAAATAAAGTTGATAATTTCCTTTCCCTTGTTAAGAAATAAATTATAAATTGAAGATTAAAATTTAAGGCAATCTCTTATGTCCATGAAAACATAAGTATGAATTCCATACTTTGTGTTTGGGTATCATAATTCCGTAGAGAGACAAAATTTTCAAAAAGGAAAATTTATTTGTAGCATCATATTTAAAATTAATTTAAATAAAAACATAATTTTTGAAAAATACATATACTTACCAGATTTTCAAACAAAGAGAAGATTATCTGCTACTTCGGACACAAACGCAATCCAGTGGGACTGAGAACCGACTTTACCATTCTAATTTGGACACTGAAATAAGGCCTTTATAGTCATTATCTCTACTATGTGTAAAACAACAAACACATAGCTTGAAAGGCAATATGAGGTTGTTAGATATAGATATCAAGAGGTAAAAAAAACATGTTACAATGATAGATAACTACAACATGGAACATTAAGAAGACATATGCGGACCAAAGCTAAAGAGAATATAACATATACAAAAGTAATAAGAAAACAAACATTACTATTAGAAAAATCAACATCCATATTCAGCTGTCTGCAAAAACGATGTGCACAAACAAAAACAACAACATATTCAAACAAAACTCATAACTCACACTAGGTTGGAGAAGATCTAGAGACCGTAAGAGCATCAAACCAAAAATATGGACAAAACAAAACCTGAATATCAAACATAGGTTAAACTCTATTAATCGAACCTTGATCCCCCACCCCGCTCAGTGCGATGAAGATGGACCATAGACCCCGACTCCCTTTTCCGACATGATCTTGATGCCTTCGACTCCAGTCATAGTGTGGCCCCCGTGAACCTCTGTTCGACTCCCCCCGGATGTGGCTCATGCTCGGCTTCAACCTCCCAGAGCAAGACTCCCTAGTTTTGATTTAACCAAATTGAAACCCTTATCTGATTTTTTTTATTTTTCATACATTCATTATCTAATTATTATTTACTTTTATTATAAATGAAATTTTATTTTAATTATAAAACAAAACTTTAAAAATTAATGATTTTATAAAAAAAATAATCATGCTTTATAAGTCAAGACTGATTATAATTTAATATATATATATCATATTTTTTTGAAAGTAAAAATTTATACAACCAAATTAATTATATGAATTAAAATTATTAAAATTAATAAATTTTAAAAATTTTATAAAACAAAATATAATACTATTTTATATAAAAATAACATTCATATATGTATAGTAATATATGTATAATTTCAAAATTCAATTAAAATAGTTATATTATATAATAATATTTCAAAACATTAATCATATTTATAATTCAATAAAAATTATAATTAAAACTATATTACCTTTTATTTCAAACATTTAATTATTTAAAAGACTAAAAAAATAAGTTTATATATTTATTTAGGTACAAAAATTCTATTTTAAAAAATAGTGTATTATTTATATTCCAAATATAATTTTATTATAAAACTTTTTTTATTAAATCATTTTTTCATTGGTCTTAACAAATTATTAAATAATTTTAATTTTAATTTCATTAGTATGTTACAAAAAATCACCCTGTGAAGATAGAATTCAAAAAAGGCTTGAAATGGAACCAATCATTCCATCCCGATAATGACATTGTAGCCTATCATCTTGAGGATGTAGAGGTCCCATACAAAGTGACACCCACAAACCTTAAGGGGGAACTCCTTGAACCAACACACACCTTCTGTCTTGATCCCTAATGGAGTGTCTAGCATCATTATGCCATGAAAATTATAAACACATAGCCCAAGGCTCTCCACAACAGACACAAATATAAATATATGTGAATCCTCTATATCAAAAAGTACAGAAGTTAAAACAAAGGCTAATAGAATAGTACCTTTGATAGTAGAAGGCTCATAATCCTACTCTTGTTGGGTCTGTTGCATTGTATATTACTAGTCTGTACTGCATCCTTATGACACTATCAAGATACCCAAAGCTTATCTACCATGTTGTCGCTATGAACTTGGGGTCTGGCTACCACAACCACGACCAACACCACGGCCTGATCGGCTTGATATACCCCAGATCCCTCTCTTGTGAGATGTAACTGACCCTACTCCTGAATATGGAGTCGGTGCAGACCCTCCCTCACTGCCTGTTGGTGGAAATGTTACAGATGACCTATCTTTCCACAATATTGGCACTCGATTGGGTCCTTCATACATTGTGACCTTGTATTTCTAAGCCTACCACACTAGTAACACCTCACCTAGCTACCTGAAGGGTTATTATGATTGCTAGTATCACTGTATGGAAGCTCTAGATGATGATTCCTACCACCAGTCAATGTAGTACCAGACCTAGGTGTCGAACCGCCCTGGCTCGCACCTCCAAAGTCCTTCAGGTTAAACTCTATGATCAGCACCTTATTCACTATTCCATATATAGTGGTATGTCGGAAGACACTTACCTATGATTGGATGCCATATTTGATACCATACCCAAATTTCCTAACTTTTTATAACTTTTTACCCATCAGAATAGGTGTGAAGTGATGGAGATCTATAAAACGGGATGAATAGTCCATGACTGGAAGTGCACCCTGCTCCAAATGTGACAACTCCTAGGCTCGATCAACTCTCATGGTCTTGGGATAGGAGTAATCATATAAGGTCATATGAAACTCCATCCAGACCATCTTTTGATGACGATTAGTATGAGTGATAACATCCCTTCACCTCTTAGTGCAATCACGTAGCATTTACATAGAGATCTTTACCCTCCTCTTAGGAGGTGACTCTAAGAGCTTTAATATGGATATCATGGACTTGGTCCATGACTCCAAATCCTGTGATTTTCCATCCCCCAAAAATGTGGGTAGATACTGTTGTTAAAACTCACATGTCAACTCTTCCATAGTCGGGGCAGGTCGCGGTGCTCCCTGAACGATCTTCATAAACAATAAAAAAATCATGCATGGAACTGTGCCTCTTCACCTACATATAGTATAATAGATAATTATACATTTTTAACTACTAGAGGATCCACTAGTATCCCATGTCATACCACCTCTAGAGTGTGATCATCACCACCCTCCTATCGTATAGCTAGAGGTCATTGTGATGGCATGGATCTACAATTCCAAACACCCGCCTCAGTCTATGATCTTTAAAGAGTTCACATATTAAAAGTGAAAAACAAAATAGGATAGGTAAAAAAACTTCCTCTATAAGAACTCACCCCCTACCTACCCCATGGTCCAGGTCAGGGTTTCAAACAAGTGTGAAACAGTACCAAAATCCCATTACTAAGGTCGGGTCGGGTCAATTTCTCTATCATAATCCATTTCAATTTCAATTACCTTCATGTTCATTTGATTTCAAACTGAGTTCACATTCACATTATATGAATTGATACTCATAAATTTTTTATCACATTCCCTTTAAAAAGTCCAATTTACTAACACACTGAATTCCGATCTGTGGAAGCCCATACTCCCCCAAAATCAAAGCTTTGTGTCCACCTATGGCACATCATAACACAATCCACTTTAAGCCTGAAGCATGATCCACTAAGTTAAAATAAAATAAATCCCATACAACTTAGGGACCAAATATTTGGGTCCATCTGTTTCATACCATAATATATCATAATACACGTAACATAACAGTAGGCATATTTATCTCGACATCTATCACAACATCATGAAATCGGTAATGCATCCTAAATGGAATGGCATAATGCATGACATGTAAAATATAGTAGGTTACTATATGATTATTGATATGGAATACCATCATCTCATCAGGTTGAAACATAATAGAACCCACAATCATATAAAAAATAACAGCATAAATCAAGAGCAACACCCAATGGTAAAATCAATTTAACGGTAAAATCCAAAATCCATAAAATAGAAATATAATTCAAGGAAATTGGGATTTTTTCTATATGTGGTTAATCTATGCCCAAGAATAGATCATTACCAAATTCTTATTCCTTTCTATCCCTTTATATTGTATCCAAATAATAAACAAAACCAGAAAAAAAAACCTCTGATGCCACTTTGTAACATCATGGGCCCGGATATCACTAAATGGTGCCCCAAGCCTAGTGGGTCACATGGACCCAAGCACATCTCTCCAAACACCAGAGGCTGGTGACTATTAGTGAGGGCCTAGGTGAGTTAGTGGGGAGACTATGCCCTCATTAGAAGAGTAGAACATAGTGGAAATATAATATAAGTAGAAAAATCAATAATATCATACAAAAAATTAAATAGCGGAAGACTGATAGTATAAACTAAACCATAATTAATATAATATATAGGATAATGATTCATGTCACATGTTTCTAATAAAAACATGTAAAAAAGTTACATTGAAGTCATATACAATACAATTTCCAAAGTACAAAAAGCCTAAAAAAATCTTTGTAGCATCGCAAGCCTCAGCTTGGTCCTATGCTCTCATAATCCTAAACAACATATCAAGTACCTATAGGATTTTTCTTTACCTTATCATTACCTACAATCATATAATCTATTTGGGAAAAAAATCATGACCCAAATAGGGTGTGAGACTAAATCCCAATAGGCAACCACCCATGGTCCTTTCCAATCAGTCGGTGATTATATATAGCAGGCAGTGTGCAATAAAAAAATAGTAATAAATAAAGAGATCAAAGTAGAAAACATATATGAACTAGTTTTCATTTACATTCATTTCATTAAACAATTAAATTATATTTAATTTATAAGTCTCAAGATCTATCTCAAATCTGGAATCCTCTATGTGATTGGCAGCAGGACAGATGCCTCAGAAGTCCATCTAATCTGGTACAAGTGAAGATTGAATCCATGCTAGTGGTTTAGCTTGGAATACGTTTCATAATTCATTTCATTTATATTTCAATTTAGAACTTGATCCCATACTTGACAATCCTAAGTTGGAATTCAAGTATCACTCTAGGTGAAATATCAACCAACACCCTACAATCTCATCCTTGGAGAACCTCTTAGGAACCCGTTATCGCTCTAGGTGAGGTATAATGTCCCAACCAAATGAGTCTATCCTCGGTGCTCCTCAACATAAGCTCAAGTATCACCGTTAGAATAATCTCTAAATTACCTTTCATTCCATCCATGGAATTATCATAATAATCCATGTTTCAATCATCATATAATTTTATCCACAATGATTATGTCCATCGAATCCCTCATTTGGATCCATGTATCACTCATGAAAAAATAATATTAACCATTGAGTCTGTCCGTGGAATTATAAGGTAAATACATGTATCACTCAAGGTATAAAGGTAAAAAGTCATAGGAGTCCTTCCATGGAATTCTAAATTGAATCCATGTCTCACCCAAGGCTATTTATCATTTAAACAATTCTCTTTCTATGGAAACAATCCATTTAACATTCTAAGGTCAAATCCAAGAGCATCTTCTAACAAGCTCACTTTGAAAGGTGTATCAAGCCTTGGAGAACCTCAAAGGGCTAGGCATTTCATTTAGTCACATGGTCATATTTTTTATAACATAGTTCAAGGGAATAAAAATCTAATACATGGATTTTTTATCCTACAACTCACATGGGAAAAGCATTAAAAGGTGAAATCTCTTCCTATCAAGGTAGTTGTAAAACTAGGCCAAGCTTAAAGGATTGCCTTTAAATATTCACAAGGAAATTTTCAATATAGAAATCCTTAGAATCCTACCAATCTATCACATGTCTTAATTATAATATAACTCACATGGTGAATCATTAATTAGGGTAATTCAATCCAATTGCATCAATTCACGACATAGCCTCTACTTACTCACATGGGAAAGGCATTATAAAAAA
Source organism: Viscum album (assembly GCA_963277665.1). Lineage (NCBI taxonomy): Eukaryota > Viridiplantae > Streptophyta > Magnoliopsida > Santalales > Viscaceae > Viscum > Viscum album. The sequence goes on along the minus strand of OY728137.1, from coordinate 445,244,722 downwards.
ACATGTTTAAATAATAAATTTCATATATGGTTCAAGGGTAAATTCATCCATCCCATACCCTTAATTTAATTCAATTACAATCTAAAAATATTTCAATTCCTTTTATAACAGATTCCATTTTTAACAACCCATGAACAGGAAAAAGGTACACCTCAAAGGGGAGTCCAAGTCATAAATCCCTAAAGTGTCATTCAAGGAAACTTGCCCATGGGTTGGTCCTTAATCAATGTATAAAACCTATAATATGCATAAGCATACCTATTAAATTTTTTAAAACTATGATAGACAATAATAGGGTTCAATTTCAATTATGGTGATGCCTGAAAATGGGGGCATGACACTCCGAAATATATAAACAACTTGACATTCAGTAAAAGGCATGAGACCACCTACCTTAGGCTTGTTCTTGATATATCATCCAATATCAAACTCTGATTCAACCTAGTTTGTAATAAATCCCAAGAAGGGATGAAGAATGATAAATTAGGGCATATGAACCTAAATCCAAATAGCATAGTTGATATCTAGAACAATCAAGAAAGGAAAAAAAAGGAATTAAGGCCTTACCAATTCGGATCCAAGGAGATAAATTGAGTTCGAATCATATCACAGATATAAAAGAAATTTGGAAACCAAGAATATACTAAGAGGAGATATTTTTCATGATTAGGGTTGTTGTGCATTTGAGAAAGAACCCAATTTAGGTTTATAAAATAATTATAATTAAATTTAAATTTATAAATTTTTTAAAATTAAAAAGTTTTATGGTTTACCAACACAGTTTCATGTAGGTATGGGACACCTGCATGGTTACCCTGCATGGTTTACTAATGGTGTGGTAGTTGTATGAAAGGCCTCTGCCAAAGTCTGTTAAACCCGTAAATTTTATCAAACCATTTTTTCTCCTCTTTTCATCCAAAACAAGTGTTCCAAGATCCAAAACAAACTCAGACACCCCCAAGACCTTCATGAACTCAATGGGCACTCACATTAGGCCATACTTAGTCAATTAAACTGATAAAAGACAGAAAATAAGAGATTTGTACCTCAAAGAATAACTGGGTTCTTATAATCATCCAAGCATGTTGGATGCTAACACCTCTTCTCATATAGAGCCTCATAAGATGGAATTTTAATTTCAAAATGGAAAGTATTGATATATTAGAACCCCACTAGGGGATGGTGTAGGTCCCAACATCCTTCAAAATCCATTGAACATGATCTCAACATATCCTATAGATTTTTTATGGTCCTTTTAGACTGATCATATATTTAAGGGTGATAATTAGTATTCAAGCTCAATTATGTATTCAATGTTTCTTGAAGGATTCTCCAAAACCTCGTGGTAAAACTTAGATATCAATCAGATACAATAGCGAGTGGAACTCCAAGTAGTCTTACCACTTCCCTTATGTATATATTTGTGAGTTGTTCAAGAGTGAAATCCTCATTGATATCAATGAAAAGCAATAACTTTATAAAGTAGTCGACAACCTTCCATATAGAATTATTGCCTCTAGTTGCCTTCGAGAATCCTAAGATAAATTACATGGTTATGTTTTACCATTTCCATAGTGGTATATGAAATTATTTCATCACACCATTAGACTTCTTTCATTCATCCTTGACTTTTTGGCATATGAATCATTGAGATAAAAATTCCGCAACCTCCCTCTTCATGTTATCCCACCAAAAAAGCATCAAATATATATACATATCCATGCTTATTGGATGAATAGAGAAGGATATTATATACTCATCATCAAGAAACTCACTCTTAAGTTCTTGTTTTTATGGGGCACATATCTAGGTTCAAAACCTTATAACTCCATCTTCACCAGAGTATAACTCCATAATATTCACTACCTTCTTCTGTAGAACCTAATCATCATTCTAAGTTGCCTTAATCCTATTAAGACTGGATGGTTGAGTAGTTATTTGAGAAAGTTAGAATAAAGATCATTTATTATTACCATATAGATCCTTTATATGTCCAAGAATATTGGATCCCTCATAATCCTCATTATATATAGGGTTTTAGGATCCTTTATACTAAAAGAATCTACCATTTTGTTTTCTTTCCCATTATGGTAATGGATTAAACAATCATAATCCTTGATCAAATATAACCACCTCTATTGGTTCATATTAAGATATTTTTATGTGAATATTTACTGGAGACTTGTATGATCCATATATATGTCACACTTCTCACTATATAGAAAATTTCACTAAATCATTAACATGAAGATCAACATGACCAATTCTAGATTATGAGTTGGGTAGTTCCACTCATGTATCTTTAGTTGGTTGGAGGCATAGGCTATCACTTTGTCATATTTCATGAGTACAAAACCCAATACCTTTTTATATTCATCATTGTAGATCAAAAATACTTATCTAATGGTTGGTAATTTGATAACATGTGTAATGATTAATCTCTTAGTCACCACTTTAAAACTTTCCTCGAATTCATTATTCAATAAAAACTTATCTCCTTTACAATTTAGTTTGATATGGGGTCCTGAAAATCATGATAATTTTCTTAAAATTTGATGATAGTATCGAGCTAATCCAAGGAGACTACAAATTTATATCATAGAGGTTGGTCTTGTCTATCCTTAAATTGCCCTATTTTTTGAAGGGTCCATAGATATTCCTTTTTGGTGATAAAATTCCCTAGGAATGTTAATTCCCTAAATAGAATTCACAATTAATATATTTGTCATATGTGTTTTTTTCCACAAGATAATTAGTATAGTATTCAAATTCTTTTTAGGTTTCTCCTTGTTTTTTGAGTAAATGAGAATGTCTTTTTTAAGTAATTCCATAAATTTTTCAAGATAATACCTAAGTACTATATTCATCAAGTCCATAAATATTCATGAAGTGTTAGGGGGTCCAAATGGAATCACTATGATCTTGTACTTATTGTACCTTATATGAAAAGAGGCCTTAGGGGTATCCTCATTTTCCACCTTTACAATATAGTATCTAAAAAAAAGATCAAACTTAGTGAAATGATGGGATCCATGTTGTAAGAACCCAGACCTTCTTTTTAGGTATGTTTTTCTTTTTTCTGGTGTTTTTGAGAAAAGAGGAGTTTCTGAAAATTTTTGAAGTACACGCCGTGTACTTTATGAGTACACGTCGTGTACTTCCTTATTGTTGAAGTCCATGTGTGGGCCGTTTAAGGGACACACACATGGTCGTGTAAGGGTGTTTGGAGGCTGATTAAATCGGAGTATGGAAAAGGTGAGTACACATCGTGTACTCTAAAAGTACATGTCGTGTATTTTGTTTTTTTTTTCATTAAACGCATCGGCGTCACGTCTGACGGATAGAACCATCTTCTTCTAGGATTTATTCATCCGAGAGAACCTACACAGCTACGGATCTTCAAAGAACCCCTAAGCCTCCGTCCATCCTTCGAATAGAACTCTGTCGGTTGCATTGTAATCGCATCAATGAGTTCTCTCTTCTTCTAGAGCATCATTTTCCAATGCCTCCTCTTTTCCAAGTTATCTTGGGTTGAACGTTTTATGTGTTTTCGTAGATCTATGATGTTCTAAGGAGATTCAAGCCTTGTGGTTCAAGCATATCGATCTCCTAACCCCGAGGTAGGTGGTTTGTGCCTTTCCGTAGAAAGTCTTTGAGTATTATGTGCAAATTCCACCAATACCCTTGAAAAGGGTATTGCGTGTTTACTGTTTCACCCCTGTTGTTTTTCTTATTTTCTTGTATGCCTGTGTAGAGGTTATTGTTTACGAATAGGATAATTTTATGTGCTTTGGATGTATTTCCCATGCATTTTTTTCCTATTTATGACCATTCAGTCTAGTTTTTCCTGTTAGGTTATTGCTAGTTCCATGCCCAGTGTTGTAGGATGGAGTGTTATTTTCTAACATGTTGTTATGTTTTATACTACTATCCAAGTAGTTCTTAAGGTTTACTTTGTCCGTTACGTGATTCTATGCTTATTTGACTTAAACAGGGCCGTGAGAACCTAGTGTATAGACCATAGGGAGAATTGGTGTCGAGGACTTCTCTAGACTATCTTTATAATTATACGATGCGAGACCATGGGGGGAAGTAACGTTGAGTTCTTCCCCAGAGTTTATGTAGTTTATTGACGTGGTCCACAGGGGGAATTGACATTGAGTGCTTCCCTAGAGCGCATTTAGTACGATACAAGACTATAGGGGGAATTGACGGTGAGTGCTTCCTCAGAGAGTCTATAATTTAGCTAAACCATAGGGGTGAGACTGTGTGTACTGCCCAGAGGGTTTCTTGTACTTGATAGGTAGGACCATAAAGGATAGGTTGTGGGTACTTCCCAGAGGGTTACCTGTTGTGTTATCTGTTTTGTTGTTGCATGTTGAGTGGTGTTTTGAATGCTTGAATTGTGTATTGTTTACTGGTTATTACCTCCTTGTTTACTGATTTCTATACTTTTAATTGCCATATACTCACTGACTGTTAGCCACAGATATTCGGGTGGTTGCCTACTGGGATTTAGTATTACACTCTATTTGGGCCATTCTTTTGGGCCCAAATAGATTTTATTGTTGCAGTTATAGACAAGGGTGAGCGCCCTTCGTCTTTAGGTACTTGACAAAATTGGAGCTGGAGAGCATGGGACCAAGGTGAGGCTTGCGATGCTGAGGAGACACTCACTTGTTTTTCTTTTGTACTTTGGTTTAGTATTTTATTCAGCATTGTGGCTTTTTTGGATTCTTGCTTAGACGTATATGTATCATGCATCATTTATATATATTTAGGTTCCAGTTTTTTCTTTATCAGTATTCCATTGTTTACTGTTGTTGTATATTTACTTCATTCTCTATTGTGTGTTGTTTACTTCTGCTATGTACTCTGCCAATGAGGGCATAGTTTCCCCACTATCACACCCAAGGCCCTCGCTGCTACTCAGCAGCCTCTGGCATTCGGGGAAATGCGCTTTTGGCCATGTGACCAACCGGTTACAGGGCACCTCTGGGTGGATTCTGAAACCGGGATGTTACAAAGTGGTATCAGAGGGATTCTTTTCTCTTGACTTAGTGTTTAGAGCCTATATCCATGAATAAGACGAAATAGGTACTTGGTAATAAGATATGCCTGGGAGTATCTAACCCATGTATGGGGAAAATCCAATATACCTTGTTACTGTAATTTTTCTGGTTTTGAAATTTTATGGTTGATTTGATTTCACTGTTGGGTGATTCACAGGTTTTGTGTTGTTACTATTGATGTTATTGAGGTTCTATTTCTATCGCAACCCGATGAGATGAGGGTGTTCCATCTCATGCATCAGATAGGCACTTGCTAGAAATCACATGCCATTCATTCTTACCATGCCATCTAGGATGCATTAGCGATTTCATGTTTTTGTGATAGATGTTGTGTAGAATATTCATGTTGTTGTGATAAATGCCTTGATAGAAACACCAGATGTTTGATAGGGAATTGTGTGTAAGGTTTTATTTGAATGAATTCCAAACTTTGGTTCTTGAGGTGTTATGGGACCTCATGGACTGGAATTTGGTAAATCATTGCATTTTTTCTTGTTTATAACTTGTATGGGATTCCAAACTTTGATTCAAAGGGAGTATGGGCCCTCACAGATCAAAATTTGGCACTTTCAATTCTTTTTTCATTGTTTTCTGGGTTTTGGAGTAGTTTCTGAGGCTTACTATCCAGAAAAACTTAGAATACACTTTGTGTAATGTTAAGTACACACCATGTGTTCTTCTGTTTGGGAAGAAACAATTTTTCTTAAGTACACGTCGTGTACTTTATGTACACGTCGTGTGGTCTCTGACCATGTCGTAGGTCGTGTGGGCAGAGACATGGGATGGGAAATGTCTGGTGGAAATATGTTGTGTCCACATTGAACACGTCGTGTAGTATAATCCTAGGAATCTAGCCATGTGTCTAACAACATGGGACAGTGGAGTCTCTTCTTATACATGTCGAGTCCACCTTGAACACGCCGTGTAGTTTGACCCAGGTACCTGGTCGTGTCATGAAAAACACAGTTCGATGTTATCCTTTCGCGTACATGCCATGTCTGTCAGGAAACATGTCGTGTGGTTTGAGTCATGTGTCTAACTATGTCACTAACAACACGGTCTAGGTGAATCTTGTCTAGTACATGTAGTGTCTATTGCGAACATGCCATTTAGTCTTGTCTTGGGAGAGTCGTGTGGCATAGCTGTGTAGAAGGAATCAGGCAGGGGAAGAGGATTCAGGTACACATCGTGTGTTAGGATAACACATCGTGTGTTTGGGATGTTACATGACCAGTTTAGGTAGGAGTACACGCCCATGTAAATGACTTAAGGGAACACAATGTGTAGTCTTTATACACACCATGTAGTCATATTTTGTAAAACTTTAATTCTTTCTTTATCATGTCCCCTTCTTACACTCCTTGTTTTCAGTCCTTAATAATTCTGATCTAATGTGTGTGCTTGACCTTGCAAAGTCATGACACCGAGACGTCCTCCAGTTATATGCCAGTTTCCAGGTGGTAACCAGACACCATACATGGCTGATCAGGGACCACCTATAGATCCTCCTATTGTGCTAGTCCTGGAACAAGCAGTTATACCTGTTAGCGGTGCTGATGCAAATTTCAGGAAGGCTTCATGAGGATTATGCAGACTTTTTAGAGAGCGCCACCTCCGGCCCCGTCGATGGCTAATTTGACGCAAGTTTTCCAGCAGCTGTATCCTCCCACTTTCTCAGGGGAAGGAGGACCTCAGGCTACAGAGTCATGGATCGAAGCCTTGCTGATGATCTTTGAGCATCTGGAGATGCCTCTAGAGAGGAGAGTCAAGCTTGCTACCTATATGCTGTGAGATTCCACCAAGAGATGGTGGGATGTGATCTCATAGGCGGGTCATCAGCAGGTTATGGCTTGAGAGGAGTTCCAGCACATCTTCTATGACTACTTCTATCCAGAGACCCTAACCGCTGACCAAGCCTATGATTTTATGAGCCTTGAGAAGGGTACCCTATCGGTTATGGATTAATCCTCTTGTTTCACTGAGATTCAGGGTTTTACACCCTTCCTAGGAGGAGATGGGTTATTCCTAGTAAGGAAGTTCAAGGATGGCCTCAGACAGGACATCTGCTCTCAGGTGAATATATTCAGGTTGACTTCCATGGCTTCCATCATCAACCAGGCACTGATCACGGAGCAGAATCTAAGGGAATCCAGAGTTGTGATCCAGGGCGGCTTGACATCTAGAGTTAGTGCTTCACCAACTGATAGCTGTAAGCGCCGTAGGGAGACTACATGGGGAGATCCAAGTAGGTGGGATACATCTTCAGGTAGCCAGGTGGTATGCTACCAGTGTGGAATGGCTGAGCATACGAGGCCGCAGTTCTAGAGAGAACCGATGGAGTGCCGATCTAGTGGCAAGTTGGGACACCTTCAGCATTTTTGTCAGATATTTTCACCAGCATCTGGTGACAAGGGCTCATCTATGACTCCTCGTATAGGAGCAACACCACCAGTTTCTCACCAGTTTGGGAACTGGAGTTCTTCTGGCCATTCAGGCTGATGTGGAGGTTGCAGTCGTGGTGGCCAGTCACCAGTCCATCAGTGACAGCAGGGTGGATCAGCTCAGAGTAGTCAGGAAGGGTCACGGGGCTGCAGATCTGGCCATACTTTTGCAATGGAGCAGACCCATCAGGATCAGGATCTCATCCCCTCTACATTTTGAGGTACGATCCTAGTTTCCTCAGTTTTATCTTCAACTCTTTTCGATACTGGTGCTACGCATAGCTTTATATCTGTTGCTGTCGTGGAGATCCTTGGGCTCTGTATCTTCTCTTCTACTGATATCTTAATGCTAGACACTCCGTTGGGGACTAGAACGGCTAGTGTACATCAGTGCAAGGAGTTCCCTCTAGTTGTTGGTGGGTGTCACTTCTTATGGGATCTCTATGTTTTAGAGATGATAGGCTATGATGTCATTCTTGGAATGGACTGGCTAGTTCCCTTCTAGGTAGTCATTGAATGTTATCACTGCAGGGTGAGTTTCATATCACCATAGGGTGGATCTTTTCTTTATAAGGGAAAGTGGGATGTCCAGACGAGTAGAGCAGGTCTAGAGCATCATGGGTTAGGAGGAGTTACAGCCCAAATTACTAGTATATACCTGGATGATCAGGGGACTTCACAGTTAGACTTTCCTCCAATGGTGGATAGTTTTAGGGATGTATTTCCAGAGGACTTTTCAGGTTTGAATCCAGAGCGAGAGGTTGAATTTTCAATTGATCTCATGCTAGGAGTGGCACGGGTGTCCATTCCTCCTTATAGAATGGCTAAACCTAAGTTGCAGGAGCTCAAGAATCAGTTGGAGGAGTTGCAGGCAAAAGGTTTCATCAGACCCAGTACTTCTCCTTGGGGTTTTCCTGTCCTGTTTTCAAAGAAGGAAGATGGTACCCTCAGGCTTTGTGTGGATTATCAGAAGTTGAACCAGTAGACAGTCAAGAATCGATATCCCTTTCCCAGGATTGATGATCTCTTTGATCAGCTTTGAGGAGCCCGGGTGTTCTCAAAGATTGACTTGAGTTCTGGTTATCATGAGTTACACGTTATACCATCTGATATACCTCTCACAACTTTCCGAAGCAGGTATGGTCTATACGAGTATATGGTTATGTCGTTTGGTCTCATGAACACGCATGTAGTTTTCATGGAACTAATGAACTAAGTGTTCTATCCATACTTGGATTCTTTCATGGTGGTCTTCGTGGACAATATCTTGGTGTACTCTCACACTCTACACAACCATGCTACCCATCTTGAAAATGTTTTGAGTACACTGAGGGAGCATCATTTATATGCTAAGATCTCAAAGTGCCACTTTTGGATGGACCAGATTCACTTCTTGGGTCATGTTATCTTTGAGACAGGAGTGTCAGTAGACCCAGAGAAAGTGAGAGCAGTATTTTCATAGGAGCAGCCGAAGAATTTATTTGAGGTGCAGAGTTTTATAGGACTAGTTGGATACTACAGACATTTCATTCAGGAATTTCCATGCTTAGTTGCACTACTGACGGGTCTGACCAAGAAGATTGCAAAGTTCTTATGGTCAGATTCTTGTGAGTCAGCCTTTCAAGAGCTGAAAGGGAGGTCGACTTCAGCACCGATACTAGTATTTCCAGAGCTGGGAAAGAGCTATACCATTTACTGCGATGCATAAGGTATCATGATAGGATATGTGTTTATATAGGGAGATGGATTCGTTGTGTACGGTTCTTGGCAGTTAAGGACACGTGAGAGGAATTACCCGACGCACGATCTGAAGTTGGTAGTTATTGTTCATGCCCTACGCTTCTGGAGACATTATCTTTTGGGAGAGAACTTTGTGGTTTTCACCGACCATAAGAGTCTCAAGTACATCTTCACTCATCGTGATCTGAATTTGAGACAACGAAGGTGGTTTGAGTACCTACAGTCCTTTGACTTTGAGCTTGACTACATGCTGGGGAAAGGCAACGTAGTGGCTGATGCGTTGAGCAGGAGGACTCAGATATAGGAAGTTTGGGAGGCCAGTAGTGAGTGGAAGCTTATGGCTTTGTTCTATGAGATGCATTTGGAGATGCACAACAGACAGGGGAATACTTTTATATCTTCTTTAGTTGTTACCTATACTCTTCTTGATTGAGTACGAATAAGGAAGCTATCAGATTATAAAGGCCTAGTCCTACGGGAAAGCGTGTCAGGACAGGACCCTATTCCTGTGTGGACCATCGGTGAGGATGTGATCTTGAATTTCCAAGGGCACATATGGGTGCCAGCAGATATACGCGAGGAGCTGATGCAGGACTTTCATTCCTCAGTTTGGGAAGTTCATCCTAGTGTCACCAAGATTTATTGAGGCCTACACCATCAGTATTGTTGGCCAGGGATGAAGAGGGATGTTGCTAGTTTTTTCATGAGGTGTTCCACTTGTCAGTGGGTGAAAACAGAGCATCAGATACTAGCAAGGCTTTTACAGTAGTTACCCATTCCCGAGTGGAAGTGGAACGATGTCGTGATGGACTTTGTGACTGGTTTACTGAGGTCACCTTGATGGAATGACGCAGTTTGGGTTGTCATTAAAGGAATAATGAAGGTTGCTCACTTATTTTCAATCAAGGAGACCTTCAGTGTTGATGAGATGGGATGGTTGTACATCTAAGAGATTGTATATCTGCATGGAGTTCCACACTCCATTGTTTCATACAGGGATGCTCGTTTTACTTCTCGGGTATGGTAGGGGCTTCAGAAGGATTTGGTCACATAGGTACTTTTGAGTACATCTTACCATCCCCAGACAGATGGCTAGTCCGAGCGTACGATTCAGGTGCTTTAGTATATGCTTCGAGCATGCATTTTAAATTTTGGAGGTTCTTGGGAGAAACATATACCTCTTGTGGATTTTTCCTACAACAATAGTTTTCAAGTGACTATTTAGATGGCACCTTATGAAGCTTTGTACGGTAGGCCATGCCGATCACCCTTATGTTGGCTGGAGGTAGGAGAGGCAGCTTTTTTGGGACCTCATATTGTTCAGGAAACCATAGATCATATAGAGTTGATTCAGAAGAGGATGGATATAACACAGTCTCGACAGAAGTCTTATGCTGATCCTCATAGACGACCTTTGGAGTTCGAGGTTAGGGATCTGGTTTTTCTATGTGTCACACTGAGGTTGGTACACAAGTGGATCGGGAGATAGGGTAAGCTTTTGTCGAGGTACATCAGGTCATTTGAGGTGTTAGAGAGAGTTGGGTCGGTTGCCTATCGGTTGAAGTTACCTCAGAGGTACCGGTATATGCACGACGTCTTCCACATTTCTTAGCTCCGACGTTACTTTTTAGACCCATCTCATGCTTTCTAACCTGAGGAAGTCGATTTGGAGGTGGATGCATCTTTCGAGGAGAATCCAATTTGGATAGTCGATCATAGTATGAAGGTTCTCCGTGGCCGGTCTATTCCTTTGGTATGGGTGATATGGCAGCACGACTGAGTACAGGACGAGACTTGAGAGAGGGAGGCCAATGTACGATCACAGTAGCCGGAGTTATTCAGGTTTTCTCCTTCTAAGCCACGCTAGGGAAATTTGGGGACGAATTTCTTTCAGGGGGGGAGTTTGTAAGAACCTGGATCTTCTTTTCAGGTATGTTTTTCTTTTTCCTGGTGTTTTTGAGAAAAGAGGAGTTTTTGGAAATTTTTGAAGTACACACCATGTACTTCCTTATTTCTGAAGGTCGTGTGATGGTTGTGTAGAGGCCACACACACGGCCATGTAAGGGTGTTTGTAGGCCGCTTAAAACGAATTAAGGAAAAGGTGAGTACATGCCGTGTACTCCAAAAGTACACACTGTGTATTTTGTTTTTTTCCATTAAATGCACCGGGGTCACGTCTGACGGATAGAACTGTCTTATTTTATGATTTCTTCATCCAAGAGAACCTGTATAGCCACAGATCTTTGACGAACCCTCGAGCCTCCATCCGTCCTCTGAATCAAACTCCATCGGTTTTGTTGGAATCACATCGGTGAGTTATCTCTTCTTCTAGAGCATCATTTTCCCAATTCCTCCTCTTTTCAAAGTTATCATGGGTTGAATGTTTTATGAATGTTTATGGATCTATGATTTTATAAGGATATTAAATCCTTGTGGTTCAAGTATATCAATCTCCTAACCCCAAGGTAGGTGGTTTGTTCCTTTATATAGAAAGTATTTGAGTATTATGTGAAAATTCCACTAATACCCTTGAACAGGGTATTTCAGGTTTACTGTTTTTCCCATGTTGTTTGCCTTCTTTTCTTTTATGCCTCTATAGAGGTTATTGTTTGTGAATAGGGTAATTTTTTGTGCTTTGGATGTATTTCCCATGCATGTTTTTCCTATTTATGACTGTTGGGTCTAGTTTTGCCTGATAGGCTATTGCCAGTTTCATGCCTAGTGTAGGATGGAGTGTTCTTTTCTAAAATGTTGTTATGTTGTAGACTACTAGCCAAGTAGTTATTGAGGTTTACTTTGGCCATTATGTGATTCTATTCTTGTTTGACTTACACAGATCCGTGAGAACCTGGTGTATATATCATAGGGAGAATTGACATTGAGGGATTCTCCAGAGTGTCTTTATAATTATACGATGAGAGACCACCGGGGGAATTGATGTTGAGTGCTTCCCCAGAGCACATTTAGTACGATATGAGACTATAGGGGGAATTGAAGGTGAGTGCTTCCTCAGAGAGTCTATAATTTATCTAAACCAGAGGGGTGAGACTGTGTGTGTTTCCCAGAGGGTTTATTGTACTTGATAGGTAGGAATAGAGGGGATAGGTTGTGGGTACTTCCCAAAGGGTTACCAGTTGTGTTATTTGTTTTTCTGTTGCATGTTGAGTGGTGTTTTGAATGCTTAAATTGTGGATTGTTTACTGGTTAATACTTCCTTGTTTACTGCTTTCTGTACTTTTACCTGTCATATACTCACTAACTGTTAGGAACATATCTTCGGGTGGTTTACTATTGGGATTTAGTGTCACACCCTATTTGGGCCATGATTTTGGGCCTAAACAGATTATATTGCTGCAGGTATAGACAAGGGAAAGCGCCCTTCGACTTCAGGTACTTGACTGAATTGGAGCTGGAGAGCATGGGACCAAGCTGAGGCTTGCGATTCTGAGGATATGCTCATCTATTTTTCTTTTTTTACTTTAGTTTAGTACTGTATTCAGAATAGTGACTTGTTTGTCTACTTTCCAAGACATATATGTATCATGCATCATTTATATCTATTTATGCTCCAATTGTTTCTTTATCAGTCTTCCATTGTTTATTGTTATTGGATATTTACTGCTTCTGTTATTTTGTGTTGTTTACTTCCACTATGTACTCTGCCAATGAGGGCATAGTTTCCCCACTATCACACCCAAGTCCCTCACTGCTAGTCAGCAGCCTCTGGCTTTCGGGAAAATGCGCTTGAGGTCATGTGACCAACCGGGTACGGGGTGCCTCTGGGTGGCTTCCGAAACCGGGACATTACACATGTATCTAATCAAAAATTCATCAATATTTGGAAAAGGATACTTATTCCTTATTTTGATCTTGCTATGCTCATGATAATCAATGCAGAGGTGAATTGACTTATCCTTATTCTTGATGAAGAGGATCGGTGCACCACTTGGGGATGTACTGGGGAATATAAACCCTTTATACATATTCTCCTGTAGTTTCTTATTTAGCACCTTGAGTTAAAAAATGGCCATTCTATATGGATTCTTGGATATTGTAAAAGCTCTGGTTATTATTTCAATTGAAAATTTAACCTCTCATCAAGGAGGAAGACTAATAAATTCTATAGAAAACACATCAGCATGTTCCCTCACAATGGGCATGTCTTCAAGGATGATCATCTTCATAGTCCCAATAATTTGAGAAAGATAATCTTACTCATAGGGAAATAATATCCATGTGTGAGGTGGAAAAACTAAATAAAATTCATCATCTTCCTTGAACTTGTATATAATAAGAGGAAGATTCCTGATGCAGTGGGTAATTTTTATCTCCTTGAAATTTATGTTATCTCTTTATAAATAAATCCAATCCATACCCATATTGTTAATTAATTTTCTTAAATGGAGTATCACATGGTTCACTTGGAATTTCATCCCACTAATTTTGACAAGGGAGGAGTTATATACCTGGGATGCAATAATTTTTCCATTTTCCAATTTCAAGAATATCTCTACTTCCAAGATTTTTAGTGGTGTTTGAATATTTCTACTAAACATGTGAGATATGGATTAATGTGTTGAACCAAAATCAAAAAGTTTGTTCACTATTCTTAAATGATTAACTAGTGTACCTATCACCACATTATTATCGGTATCTACCTCTATAGTTGTGATGGCATAACCTCACCCTTAGTCTCTAGCTTTATAGGTTACTGTCATCAGTTGTCATTGAAAATCCTTGGATTAGTGCAGCTATTAATATAGGTTCCTTGTAGTTTAAACATTGGACAATGGGATGAGTGTTGACAATATAATTCCATTCTTCCATCACATTGATTAGTTTCTCCTATATGAAAACTCTATCTAGGTTTCCCACCTTCCAGCTCCTAAAGCATTTTCTCACACACTTCAAGAAATTTTTAGGGTGCTTCTTCCCATAACTTTGACAGGTGGGATGTTGAAATTTATTATCACTGTTAGATTTTTACATCACAATTTCAAAATTAAACTCCAATTTTCTTTTCATATCCTCGTGAGACCCTTGAGATTCACTAATATTCATTTCAACTTTGAGTTTACATGTAATAATTTACGCATAGCTATTAATGTCCTAAATTTACAAGGATTTCTATAGACTCAGCTTTAGCCCATCAAAGAAGCAGTCAAATTTAAATTTGGAGGTAATGATATGGCTTGATGAATATCATGAAAGTCTTGTGTATATTTACTCATATTCCCTAATATATTCTTCATCCATTTTCTTTAGGGAAGGAAATACCTCTCCATTTTAAGTTAGAGAGTTCAAGTAAAATATATATCAAAAAACATTTTATGGAATTCCTTCTAGTAAATCACTCTGATCTCTTTCACAATAATTTTATTTTTAACCAACATCCACCATTTATCTTATTATCCCTCCATATTCTAAATATCCATAATGAATTTCTCTTGATTATAGAATTAAAGTATATATAAGGTAATTTCAATGGAGGAAATCCATTGTTCCATAATAAAGGGATCATAAGATCCACTGAATGTTGTAGGCCTTTGTCGTATAAATATCTCAATTTCAACTTTCACTTTCTTAGGGGAGTTTTTTAGTTACTCATAATTTAGGATTAGATTAAAAACATGAGTCAATTTCTAATTTATAGTCATGATGTTCATTATTTTTTCTCTCATCAGGTTGGCAATCTCATTTGGGTAGTCATCACATTTCCCCACACATTATTTCTTGACTTGGTTCCTCGTATTTATAGCCATTAATTAGAATAAATAAAAATTAAGTATTATTATTTTTAAACTATTAAACTCATAAATAGGAAACCATTAACATTAAATAAATAAATCATAAATGAAATATATTCCTTAAACTATAAATTTCTAGAGTTCAATCTTGGTTAACTATGATATATTTTCTAACATAAAATATTCGGGGCATTTTTGTTCACTTAATAATGGTATGTAATGATCTTGTGAATTTACTAATTCATATCCCCTAGGAGTTTAAAACAATCTGAACAACAATTCCCATTATTTTTCTCTAGTTTACGATCAATTCTAGCTCAATGCATTTTTTTATAGGTTATTTCCTTTAGGTATATTTGTACCAGATCCGCATCCACTTATATTATCCAGATATGGATTTATTTTCTTATAAAACACTTAATATATACTTTTCCAAAAAAAATAGGGATTTTTTCCTATATTTAGTATTATCCCTAATTATTTCTCAAGATTTTTCTAATCATACTCCTAAAAATAACTAGACTTTTCTTTAATACTAACTATGACAACTCGTATCATTAACACACTTTATTTCATGATTTATTACATAAAGGTACACATAAAACAATCCCAAAAGATCTTAAATCCTTGTGTATTTGGGAGATTAGGTATATATAATATCAACTCGATTCATAAATACAAATACATTATTAGAAACATACTTAATATGATATAAAATTCATTTTTTTCTTTTAAAACTACATGGGATACCTTGGGGTCATACATGAGAATGGGGTGAGATATATAGCCATTTAAGGAAATAAACAAAGAATAACATGGATAAATTAATGCATTTCAGTAAATTTTAATTTCAATGGGACATAAATGAGGTGGGATTCATAAACATGAAAATCAAAGTATGATATACAATGATAACATAAAGGAAATATGTGAATGTGGTAGCAACTTAAATCATGGAATCATAAACATATTACAATTTAACATAGCATGGTATGCTTAGGATAATATCTCAAACACCATACATAGAACTCATGAGATTTAT
Organism: Viscum album; assembly: GCA_963277665.1. Taxonomy (NCBI): domain Eukaryota; kingdom Viridiplantae; phylum Streptophyta; class Magnoliopsida; order Santalales; family Viscaceae; genus Viscum; species Viscum album. The sequence goes on along the minus strand of OY728137.1, from coordinate 445,228,680 downwards.
ACATTATCCAGTTCATTGGAGAACTAAATAATTTTGGTCCCACCTATCACTTTCATATCATGTACATGTATAAGTGTTTCATATAGATCATTCAAAATATGATCATATTTCACCACATTTAATCCCCTGATTAAGGAGCATTTGATATATGCATGGATGTTACAAATAAATAATGGATTGAAAGATCTATTTGAATACCATTGAGTGGAAATGAGGATGAGTATTCACAAAACAAAGGTTTGTCATGGAAAATCAAAGGATAATTTTGATAGCATAATGGGGGTACCCAAAGATTCATACAGGGGATTAATTATAGTGAAAGGGGTCTATAATCACTTTAAAATTATAAGGTAAGTAATAGGTATATTTAAGAGCATATTCCGATATTAATAATTAGAAAAAAAAGACATAAGGCAGAGAAGATTCTTGAATAAGGTGGAGAAAGATATGATCACTTACCTTGAGAAGGTGTATCCAAATGCATGGGAGGATATCCTTGAGAGCATGGGGCACCTTAGGATGCCTTTATAAAGTAAAGGTAAGAGTAATTTAATGATCCATGGTTTTTTAGTGTATAGGAATGGGATTTTGGGAAGGTTTATATAGAAAAATATAAGGGAGTTCTTAATTATTTTCCAATCATAGGTTTTCGACTCTATATAATAAAGTATTAAAAACAATCCCATGGTTTTCCCCTTATTTTCTTACAAAGTAAACTTTTCACATTATTTTATATGTTTATGAATCAATCTCATTAAAATATTACCCTTGGTGATGTGGAAGTGATGAATTTTCATAAAGATTTTATTTTATAACCTTAATATTAAATATAGGTTTTGAATAATTCAAAAAGGGTTTATAAAATTAATCAAATAACCTAAAATACAAATTATTTAAAATTTTAAATATATATTTGTTTATGGATACACTTTATGTCATATATTACATCACTTTTGGGTCATTATGATGTCATAATACACTTCTTATATTTATACCATATTTATGTTTGACCAAAAACAAAAACCCATGACCTTCATGACATGATTAAATCATCTCCCCAAAACTCATCAGAAACCAATTCATTTAATAATGACTTACCAGGATATGGTTTTAATTCTCTTTTTCTCTTAAACCAATGATGCACCTCTTTTTCTAGTCTAATAGACTATGGTGTGAACTCATCCTTTATGGCATGATATATACCTTTATAGTGTGACTCCATACATCTTCTAAAATAGTGCAATAATAAAAATTCACGAGGTTATTTCATGACACAACACTCTCCCCATAATTCTTTAAAAGAATACTTCATGGAAAAACTAGTTGTATTATAGCATGAATCTAATCTTCCTCAACTTCTTCATGACATAACATAGGATAATACAGTGTGATTTGTTAACATAATAGTAAAAATCATATTTTTTTACCATCCCTTCATAGATCAACAAAACTATTTATATCATGATGGGATTCAACTCAACATAAATTAATTCATTTTAAACTCTACTCATCTCTAATGAGCCTCCAACTCATCCATGATAATTTTTTCAGTAAATAAAAAAATAAAACATCTCCAAACTCATGAATGAACTAACTTATGAAACAAGTTAAATCATGTATCCAATGTAAAGGTAATTAAAACATCACAACATAGGATAGAATGATATTTGTTACAATAATCCAACCCTTAGTATAATCCCAAAACTAAATGAATTTTTCTCAATTGATATTAACTTATAACTCCCACTTTTACAATTCACATCATTAGTGGATTTTCTAATCTCTAACAATCATTAACTACCCCAATCATTAAGGTCTCTTCAATATCCCTCTTGAAATTATTTTCAATAACACTTATTGAAGAAGTGGACAACATCAAAGAAACCTAAAAAAATATATCCATGTTATGAAAATGAAACCATGTAAACTATAAAATGAATAACTTGTGTACACCTTAAATAAAAATTAGTCCTGGTTCTTATCTTTAATGATTAATTTGAGGATGATCCCAAAGAATCATCCAAAATACTTCTTCCATATTATATATATGGTTTGACTTAAATCACCTAAAGTTTGGGTGGGATTATCCTTCTAACCATGATATTCTAGTATCTCTCAAGTGGAAAAGGATAAAACGGAAAGAGATATTCAAAAGAATCAAAATAAGAATCCTAGACTACAATATCACCTGTTTTAATCTACTTTATATGTGGCATAGCGATACTCTACAAGACTATATATATTTACTCATATGTTACAAACTATATGAGTAAATGCCTTCATTTATAACTATTTTGTAACCCATGATGGATTGATCATGTATGCATTTATCATATAAATGCATTAAATTATTCTTCTATACATTTTATCCTATGAAACAAAATCATAATTATATCCTTATGTATAATATTAACCGAATGTTAACTCTTATTTTTTATATCCTTATCAATAATAGAGTTATTATATTACTTGTATAATACAATTCTTAACAAAACACTACCTTATGAAATAGATAAATCATGCACTCTGATTTTTATTAGGTAGCTACAATGCGATATCATAATATTATATTAATAATATGACCAAATACATATAATATGCCTTTTATACCATGGATACTATATAATATTACAAAACCATATCATACAATATTATATCATCCAAAACATATCATATGTATATAGGCTTTAGGGAATACTTCCATCAATCTCCCACTTTCAGAAAATCCTCAGAGACTTTGTGTCATTTCATCTTGTATTGTAAAATATACAATAACTTAAAAAATCATATCCAAAATTATTTAATATATCTTTTAAAAACTTTTTGAAATATTTCATCAAATTTACAGTATATCAAATTATATAAAATACCTTGTGAATATAAATCCAAAACTCATTTTTTCATAAATTCTAAAACACTTTTAGAGAACCTCTCTGAGTTTTGTAAAACTAAATCCTCTATCATTCAACCAAAAATGTGACCTCATGGGCCTTTTAGTGATAAAAACATAAATTATTTATTTAATACATAAATTTAATCAAAGAGTGACCTATAAAAAACATCAGTGATACTCAATCAATTAAGGGATTTAGTGTGATTTTTATCAAACACATTTATCTTTATACCTGTCTCCATAAATTTTATCATTATTAAGAAATCATTATCATATGATCCGTTTTTCCATGACATAGAGTAACCATGAGGCATGATGTATTTCAATTTCATATAGCTAATAATATATTCTTAATTTTATGATAATAGACTTACTATAAAAATGAACACATCACATTTCATTCATCTATATGGATGAGCACTTCACGTGCCTCTCATCTAATACTCAATAGAATCACATGTCACTTATCTGGGTACAACCATGCACAAATTCATTCCATATCAATCAAGAACCCATGAATCATACTGGTAATATAAGAGGGAAAATATTATCTTAATTAAAATCAACTGATGACATGATCAACAGCATACACAACCACCACCTGATTATCTCAGCCTCAAGGTTGGTGTAAGAAAGGAATAAAATTATAAATATTCTCATGATAGTTATGTTATATAACATCATGTAATGGTAAAATCCAAATATGAAACATGCACCCCTAGTATACTAAAGATATAGTGTATGATGCTCTATGTGGTATACTTCATGCTATATCCAATACACAGAACCCATTTTTGTCTCTCATGAGTATATTTGATATCCCGATATGAATTCTTACCCATGTTTTTCTTTAAAATTTCAACACAACATATAATAATTTATAATGAACCTTTATTGTAGATAACTCAAGGTCGTAATTTGAGGGGTCAATTATCATTTTACTCCATGCATCAGATGCATCCAACATGAACGAATGATAAAGTGAAGATCCCTTGTGTCGAAAATGAGGCATTTTATATTCATAAAAATATTTTAAGAATAATAATAAAACCATACATAATCACTAGCTCATATTTTATATGAAATACTTATAGAATTATTATATTGGTTTGATTTTAGGTTTTGTTAAATACATTACATCTCGATGTAATTATTAACATATATCTATATGACCACCAAATAAAATCCTCTCACTAAAACCTTCAATGGGTAACATATATAAAGAAATAAAATATGAATAATGGTGACATTTAGAAATCATATTCCTAATATTCAACTCATTGAAAAAGTATTCAATCTCATTTATTTCACAACATCCAATAATAAAATGTTAATAACTTCTATTGTATACTTATAACTATTTATATGTTCATAATCATCATCTTAGAACCTTTCCATTAAAAACATTTATTTTAAATCATTACGGTAATAAGATATATCTTTTTACATTATATTTTTCATGAACCAACCCAAATACTTGGGTACCCAGATACTCGATTCAACTCTGACATACTCGATCCACATGAGTTTTTCACTAGAACCTAGAATCATACAAGATCAAAGAGGGAAAACAATTTCCACAAAATAGTGGAAGATAAAAGATGCAAGTCAGTATACTCAACACTCAAAAAGAAGAAAGTACCATAAACAAACATGTATGAAAAAAAACCCAAAGAATTACACCATCAAAGTACTCAATATCTAAAAAGATAAAAAAATAAAATATCCCATGAAACAAGTGTGATGAACATAATCAAAATACCCTCTCAAAATGGTACTGGACCTAAATTTGCACATACCTTAAGGGAATTCCCAATCCCCATGGGCTGGCATCTAGCACCCGGGCATCAACAATAAATAGAGGGAATGATTTCTCCCAAATAGAAGGAGATAACATAACTTATATATACAAGTACAAAAATAAACAGCAGAATAAAACATGAATATATATATATATATATCATAATATAAAGAGAACAATGGAAGTGAATAGTTCAAATGGTATAAAAATAATATTCAAGATTCAAGTCGAACTATAATAGACGAAAAAGATAAAAAGTGACTCCAATAGATCCATGTGATAGCATGGGAAAACTCCCACCAGCTACCAAAAAACCATCTAACATAAAACCTTTTCATTAGACTATGGTGCCATGAATTTCCCTGCATCGCAATAAATAACTAGGTCTATGAACTACCTAAGGGGTATGCATGGTTTGAAATAATAGGCTCAGTAGTGTCCCACCTAGGCGTTTCATATCAATTATCTAAAAAATAATCCATGCATTCTCAACTTTAATGAAAACAAGGCATGATATGCATTTTAGCAGTTTTTATATCAAAAGCATGCAAAAACAATTTAATTTACTCTTTTTCACATTTCCAAATAATATAGGTAAATCAATTTCAATGAAGTTCATATACATATATCAAAACAAATATATCAAATCAAACTAAATCATGCATTGCATATCATATCAAATCCATGGTAGTATAATCAAAACACTAAATCCAAAAGTATCCAAATCGTCCATAATCACATGTAACATCATGCCAAGGATCACACAATGTTAGGATAGCTACAAAACTCATACCTAACATAGAAAATCATGCATGCATTAATCCACTATACATATTCATTGAGTCTAGAGATCATAGGAACACCTAAGAAAGTCAACAACAATAGGTCTAATAAGTCCCTAGAAAAATAGGCCTAGGGAGTAGAGGAAAGTCTCTTGAGAAAACCCCCCAATATTGGATGAGACCTATTACTAAACCTTCCACTTAAGTACCTGAGGATTCCCATGTGATCTATTTTCCAAACCATTTCATCAAACCATTTCATCATTTCATATATTGAAATCCACTTCATAAAACCATTTCAAAATTCTTTGAAACCCTTTTCATTTTCCAAAACTAGGGGAAAATCATATTTTTTCAAAAACCCTTTTCCAAAAAAACAAATCAAATCAATCAATCACACTATTTTATTTAATAAAATAATTTATCAAAAACCAGAGCAATGTAGTTCACTAACACAAGTTAGAGATGGAAATGCCTACTTTAAAACTCAGGTCTCACTCGCCTATAATGGGATCCACCAACAAAGAAGAACAAAAAATTAAAATGGAGACCCTTTAACCAATCCATACATATCATAATTGATTCAATTTAAAAAAAGGTCATTGGAGAATAGGAAATAACACATACCTCCAAAAATCGCACATGTCGAACCACAACCAATAATGAATCAACCTCTAGAATAATATCATGCAATGGTTCTATAAAAGAATCAATATAATCATCACCAATGATCAACAAATCTAATAACACAATGAAATGGTGCTATAGCGATCAAAGACAACAAAGTAGAAAAAAAGGATTACTCACCTAGAGAGATACCATGTACAACCCTAGTGATCAAATTCCAAATGAATCAATCAAAAAAGTTTGGAGGTTCCCAAAAATCATTATAGAAGATATCTAGGTTGATATAGGAGAGTCTTGTAGAATAATGAATAAATATATCATTCATATGGTCTCGTAAAATCCTTTCTCATGAAATTTACACGGCGTGGAACCCCTTTACACGTCGTGTAATACTCAGGGTCTACATAGGTCTAAAATATCATTACACAACATGTAAATTACCAGCATATAGTGAAAACTACTAATTCCTTAAAAAACATCAAACCAACTTGGGTATTCTCTGAACTCAGGGAGAACCCTGAAAATCCATTATATGTTTATTCCTGAACTCCATTAATTCAAACAAACATACATCCTAAAACTTTTTGTTGTTTTTCTCATAAATTGTTCTTCATCATCAAGAGTCCAAATACATGCTCAATTAAAGGGGAAAATATGAAAAGGGAATGGAATTACCTGAAAGTGGATTATGTGATGTTACAAACTCCCCACCATAAGACTTTCCTTCCCTAGGAAGTCATGTGGAAGAATTAAGTCTAGTAAAGAGGTGAGGCCATTACTCCCTCATCAATGACTCATGATCCCATGTCTCATAAATATCTGATATGTGATTTTATATCACTCTGACCAACATAATTGACCTCCCATGTAATACTTCACTTTAGAGTTAACAATCTCTATTGGCTGCTTCACAATAGACACATTGGGCTCTAACTCAATCAACTCCCATCTCGAATGTGATAAGGATTAGGATATCATTTCCAAATCTATGATATGTGGAAAAATAAAGAATTACTATCAACTAAACTAAAAATTATAACCAAAAATAAACTTTCCCAAGTCGCTCACAAACCTCAAATGGTCTAAATTATCTCAGAGCCAACTTTCCCTATTTTACAAGCTGACGGTGACCCAACCGAGGAGAAACATTCAAGAAAACCTAGTCACCTATGGAAATCTCCAAAGGATGAAATTATTGATCCACATAATATTTATGTCAACACTATGTCTTAAACATATACTAATGTATATCATGAATCCTCACAGATATCTCCTGAACCAATCTCAGTCCCACCAAATAAGCTTCTCCCACTTATTTACAACAAAGAGGTGATCTGCATGGGTAACCATATAAAGCCTCGAAAGGATATGTTCTGATCGATGACTGATAACTATTGTTATAAGTAAACTCAACCATTCCTAGATTTAAATCCCAATATCCACTAAAATCCAAGGCATAAGAATATATTATATCCTCCAAGATCTGAATAGCATACTTCTTCTTACTATCTTTATGTGGATGGTATGATGTACTCAATCTGACCTTATCCCTCGTCACCTCATAGAGACTCCTCCAAAAACTCAAATTAATCCTAGAATCCTTTTCTGAAACAATTTCATAAGTAAACCAATGTTATTGCACAATATCCTACACATACATCAAACCTAGATCTTTGACATTAGAAGTATCCTTAACCAGAATGAAATGAGATAGTTTTTTCAACTGATCAATCACCACCCAGATATAATTCCTTCCTTGGTGAGTCCATGGTAATCCAAAAAAAGTCCATGAATACCTACTCCCATTTACAAACAAGCACCATATGAGGCTGGATCAAACCAAAAGGTTTCAAATGCTCTTCCTTTATCTATTGGTAGGTGTAACAATAGGACACAACATCAGCAATGTCATGCATCATAATCAGCCACCATAATCGCCATCTCATATCATAATACAACTTCATAGTTCTTGGATGAACAACCCACAAATAAATTTGAAAATAAAAAAAATCTCATCAAATATGATGGGATGACAAACTGGTCCCCAAAACTGATAATACCGTCTAAAGAGACAGACCAACCAGAAATGATCTTCCCACCATATAGGTTTTTTCAAATTCTTCTGAACTCATTATCCTGATATTGAATATATATATATAATAGACTCAATGAGATATGATGGTACTAAAACACTATTCAAAACCATGCCTGATACATCCTCCTAAACATCCATATGAAATTGAGAAAAAATTCTCATAAGGTTCCACTCCTCTTTAAATTCCTAAACAGCCTATGGTGGCACTTTCCTCCTAAGAGTGTCTGCAATGACATTCCCCTTTCTCAAGTTTTAGGTGATATTAATGTCAAATGGATGAAGGAATTCCACTCATCACCTCTATTTGAGATTCATGTATTTATAAGAAAAGATATATCTTAAACTAATATGGTCAGAAAATACTATGAACCTTTCCCCAAAATTTTAGTGCTTACAATACTTAAGTGTAATCATAAATATGGAAAGCTCTAAATCATGAGTGGGGTAATTCTTATCATGTGATCAAAGATGAAGATAAATGTAACCAACTACATGATTGTAATTCATGGAAACACAACCCAAACTAGTTCCATAATAATCATAGAAAACCAAATACCCCTTAACTGGATCAGGTAAGTCTGGAATAGGAGTCAACGTCAGTTATTATTTTAGTTCATCGAAAGAAGACTGAAACTTTTCATCCCATATTAATTTTACCCCTTTCTTAGTAAGAGTAGTCAAAGGTGATTTAAACTTTGATAAATCCTTTATGAACTATCAGTATCATTTAGTAAGACCAAGGAACTCTAAATCTCAAAAATAGTTCATGGATCTTCCTAGGAAAATAGATCCTTTACCTTCTAGATATAAACTAATAATCCATTCCTAGAAATTACATTCCCAAATAACATCACTTCTCGGATCCATAAATTTCATTTCAAAATATCTCCATAAAAATGGTGAATCCTTAGGATTTCCATAACCAAACCCAAATGGTGCTCATGGTCATGTTTAGATCCTGAGTAAAACAAAATATCATCCATGGAAACGACCATAAAATTATTGAGATACAGATGAAATATATGATTAATCATAACCATAAAAACTATAGGGAAATTATTCATAACAAATGGCATAATAAGATATTCATAATGTCCACACCTTCTCCAGAAATCGACCTTCAGAATATCACACTCCCGAACTATAAGATGATGATAACTTGACCAAAGAGCAATCTTTGAAATCCACATTTCCCCCTTTTAAATTATTAAACAAATCATCTATATGAGTAAGAGGATACTTGTTCTTAACTATTACTTGGTTCAACATCCAATAGTCTATGCACAATGAGAGTGAACCATATACCTTCTTGTAAAATATTACTAGGGTTTCACAAGGTGAAACACTAGGGTGAAAAAAAACTCTACAACAGATCATCTAACTAAATATTGAGTTCTTTCATCTCTTCTAGTGATATATGATAGGAATGTATCAAAACTATTTGTGTACCTAGAACCGGGTCAACTATAAACTCTACCTCCCTCTCTAGAGAAATCCTGAAGAAATATTCTAAGAAAACATCAAGAAAATCCTAAACAATAGAAGAAAGATCAGCAATAGAAGAAACATCATTGGGAGAAATTTCAACAGAAGAAAAAAAACTCATGAGCTCTGGGCAGGAATTTCCTATACAACTAGAACTCAGATCACACTCTCACTAAAACACCTATGATCTCCCATCATTCACAAGAAATGAGATATACCAATGATAACAATCAATCACAACATGATAATCAATAATCCAATCTATCTTGATGATGACATCAAACAAAACCATATCAATAATGATAAAATCTCAGACTAACTCTGCATTAACTATTGATAGTGTAAAAAAAGGGAACTAAAACCCTTTCTCATTTTTCTTCCCAAGAGGTATCTCTAACTCCATAACAAAGAACATGATATCCATTGTAAGGATAAGAATATCATCAAAATTAACTGATATAAATGATTAGGAAGAACCAATATCAAATAAATCAACCATTATTGAGGATTCAATAAAGATAGTACCTCTCACTATCTATAGACACACATCTACTTTTTCTTAAAACTCATCTATTTCATGAATTTAATTCACTCTTGAGGACTATGTAAGGATCCCTATAGTATTTAAATCATCTAACCATATCGCAATAGCCTTTGGAGCTGACAATCCTTGTCCATATCAAGGTATAGATATAGTCGGATAGAAATTTTGTAGATTACCATAATTCCCATAACTATTTCACAACTTTATAGTTGAAGGATAAGAACATCATGTGTATCCAAAATTTCAACATTAATGAAAATAAGAGTCATACAACTAGTTTCAAATGGATGTGATGAAGAGGCCTACTGCAGAGAACCACCTCCACCACTCCTATAATGATCTTTCCACATCCTCTTCTTCCCTCACATGCCACTGAATTTGCTACTGTGTAGAAGTGAAGGGGTGGAATATCCAAAATTTCCATACATATTCATTTCTTTCATCATAACCCTATCCACCATCTCTTCATATGTTTAATGATTTATCATAAATACCTTTGATATGATATCTGGTCAAAAACCATTTAGGTACTTATGAAATTTCATCTAGTCATTGTTTATAACCACTAGCGCAAAATGAACCAACTTTGTAGAGCAATTAGAGTACGCTGACACCAAAATATCTCCCTTCTATAAAGAGAGGAACTCCAGAGACTTCTCTATCATCAGTTACTCTGGAAAAAACTACTAGAATAATACAGTCTTGAAACCCTTCCAGTCCAAGCCCATGTTTCTATCTTCTTGTACCATGGAATCCCACCATTTCTTGTGGGACCCTCAAGTATAAATGTTGTGCACTTTACCTTGATACTCTCCGGCATATCCAAGAATTCAAAAATTATAATCAATCTTTTCAATACATCCCTCATTCTCATAAAGTTAATCATTTCATTCCATTTTAAATCACCATTTAATTTAATACATTTTCTCAAGATCAACATGAAATGATTTCATCAAAATGATTTGTGAATCAAGCCATCATTTTTCATTATTTTTTTCTACAATTTCCATCCCATTGAAATTATATTTTTTCTCAAATATAATTCCCATTTCAAATCAAATATCTAATCATTAAAAATATATTTTTTAAAATATTTTAAAAACACATCTAAATTTAATCAAGCAATTCAAGGTTTCAATCATCAGGAAAAGAATTATGGAACCACCTACCTTAAATAAAATATCTAGAAATCAACACCTACAACGGGATACATCAATGAGAAAAGAAGTAATCGTAGATCAAGAAATCAAACCTAGAATCAAGATCTATTAAAATAGAATTTATATCCATTAATTACAATATGATCTATCAATGTCTAAGGAGGAGAGAAAGAGAGATTGGAATAAATTACATGATATGAGATACACCTACTCATAAGAGATTTAATGAGATCAAACCCACTAAAACATGCAAACAAAAGGGTTTTAGAGGAGCCAATTTTACCTATTGAGAGCCTCAAAGAGCCAAAAAATCAAGTTAAGGCCGAATGGGGGTGATTAGGGGTTAGTTCGGGGGTCGGGTTTTTAAAATAATTTTTAGGGAATTAAAATCTCACACACACGATTATCCCCTAGGTGCGAACATGGTTTGGAAAACAATGAAACAACCATGCATTACCCACTGTCTAGGGTGAACAGTATTTACTAGGGGCTGCATGGTTTGGTCAAACCATGCGCCAATCTTGCACAGCCCAAAAAATCTCAAAAATTATCCAAACTTCTCCCGAAACACCCCGATACAAGACCCATATTTAAAGGGATAAAACCAGGGTTAGGGAATACCTAAAAAAGAGTATCAGGATTTCACAACCTCCCCACCATAAAATTTTTTATCCCCATAAATCCTATCAAGAAGTTTCTATATCAAAGAGATGAGGAAACTACTCTCTCATTAGTGCCTCATGCTCCCAAGTCTCATGAGAATCAGACCCATGCTACCATAGCATGTAGACCAATGGTATCATCCTCCCATGAAGAATCATTTGTCTTATAATCAAAAATAGTAAATATATACTCAGTCATGGATAAATTAGGCTCAACAAAAAGATCCTCCCATATCAAGAAATGAGATGGGTTAGAAATATACTTCTAAATAAAAAATACATGGAACACATTATTTATTGAAGTCAACTTTAGTGGAAGTACTAAATAGTAATCCTATTTACCCACCTTCTCAACAACCTCAAAAGTTAAAACAACAATGGTGTAAGCTTCCCCTATTTCCCATGCTGTCGATGACCCAAACAAGGTGAAACTTTCAAAAACACTAGGTCACCAACTGAAAAATACAAAGGTCACCTACAACAATTAGTAGAAGATTTTTACCAGATCTATGCTAACAACATTCTCTCACAAATCAACTGAATATTTTCTTACATTTCATGGACCAAGATTAGTCTAACTAAATTACATTCACTAATCTCTAACCAACACAAGAAATATTTTCAAGTTTTGCAATAAAAGGCCTGAAAAAGAGTCATTATGACAATGGACTGGTATCTTTTTTTATAATAAAACTCAACCATACCAAAATAGACATCCCAAGCTCCAATAAAGTTAAGAAATCAAGACCGTACCATGTCCTCAAGAATTTATATATCCCTTTCTATTTGTCCATTCATCTACAGATTGTATGTCATACTCAAATAGACATGAGATCTCATTTCCTCCTAAAGGAATCTTCATAAAAAATAGGTAAAATGAGGATCTATATCAAAGACTATAGTAGAAGGAACTCCATAAAAATAAACAATCTATTCCATATAGACATTTCCAAACTCCTTAAATTTGGTTGTATCATTAATTGGTATAAAGTGATCCAATTTCTTCATTCAATCTATCATAATCCATAATTGAAGTATTTTTCTAAGGTGTACTCAAAAACCCAACCAAAAAATCCATAGATATATCATCCCACTTTCAAGTTGGCATTGGAAGTGGAAGAGGTAAACCTAAAGGTCTATGGAGATCATCCATGACCTGTTTTTAAGTATAATAAAGAGAAACAAATTCGTGAATTATCGTCTCATTCCTACCGACTAGAATCATCACTCGATATCATAAAAAATATTCATGGTTCCAGGGTCACATCCCACTAAGAATTATGGAAATCCCCTATCATGTCCTTTATCATAAGAAAATTCATAAAAATGATTTTGAAATCATAGGTTTCCCTCAGAAGAGAATGACCACTCACCAATAGTCTCCCCCACCATAAAGGGAGTCTCCAATGTCATGGAATTCATAATAAATATCCATCTAATGAAGAAACATATCTAGAAGAGTAGAGGTCAACTGAACACTTTCCATAAAAATAAAGGCTCCTTCTTCCTGAACTCCTAAATGCAACTATGCAAAAAGAGTTATCAAGTTCCAATCTTCTGATGATTCCTTCATGGTCTAGGTAGGTATTTTTATACTCAAAGCATCAGAAATGGAATTTCCCTTACTCTGGGTGTAGAAAATATCAAAATAAAAATACAATATATACTCTACCAAATTAATTTTTTTAAGGTTAAAATATTTTTTAACATAATATATAACTCGAGATTTTATGGTCAGAAAACATGGTAAACCTTTCTCCAAAAAGGTAATGTTTCCAACTCTTAAGAACATGAATCATGGATGAAAATTCAAGTTAATGGGTTGGATAATTCTTCTAGTGTGGCCTAATTTATCAAGAACTATAGGCTACCACTTGATCACCTGTTACAATAATGCATCCCAAACCTGAACCTGATGCGTCTCAAAATACCACATAGCCATACTCTTCCTTTGGAAAATTCAACAATAGTGTGAAAGTAAAAAATAAATTTCAACTTAAAAAATGAAATATAAAAATTATCATATCAAGTAAATCCCCCCCCCTTAGGGATAGTGGTCATCAGAGAAACAACTTTGATAAATCTTTTAAAAACTAGTGATAAACCCTCCTAAACACAAGAATATCCAAATATTAAAAACATTCCATGATTTCTATCACATCATGATAGCTTTCACCTTCTCAGGATCAACTGAAATAATATTTATAGAGACAAAGTGTCCCAATAACTTCAATTACCTAATCTATAAATAACATTTTGATAGATTGTCATAGAGTTGGTGATTTATCAACATTTCCATAACTCCTCTCAGATGATGCACATAATCCTCCTCAAACTAAGAGTAAAGAAAGATTTCATCCACAATGACCACAATGAACATATTAATATACTCATTGAAGGTTCTATTGATCAATGAAATAAATATTTCATGATCATTGGCTATACCAAATGGCATGAAAAGATACCCATAATGGCTATAAATTTTATATAAGGTGGTATTCTGAATGTCTAATTCTCCTATTCTCAACTGGTGATAACTAGATCAAAGATAAATCTTTCAGAACCACTTTGATCCTATAAACTAGTCAAAAAAATCATCAATTTTTGGTAACTGATACTTTTCATTCACCATAACTTGATTGAGTTTTTGGTAATCAACACATTGGTGAAGTGTTCTATTAACCTTCATCACAAAGATAATAGGCACCACCTATGATGACACACTTAGGTGAATGGATAATTTTCCCAATATTTCATCCAACTAATTCTTAAACTCTTTTAGTTCAGCTGGTTCTATATGGTAAGAAGTAATAGAAACTGGTTGAGTAATAGGCACTAAATCAATAGAAAACTCTACCTCTCTTACTGGTGGAAAACTAGAGAAATCCAAAGGAAGCATATTGGGAAACTTGAAAACAACTGGAGGTAGATAGTCACTCAAATATTCCCAATCCAGATCAAAATCAAACACTGATATTAATTTCCCCAACTTTGGAAAATATGTTCCAACTCCAATCAACATTGGGTCTCATTCTCCTTGAAAAACATGGCATACCCCATCGGGTGTAGTAAAGGAGACCCAATGAATATAACACTCAATTTATTCCTTATTAGTAATTATCAAATCCTTCCTAAAAATTACATCAAGAGTATTCATATCAATAACTATAAAATTCTAGGTAAAATAAATCTCTGGTAAATAGAAAAAACAAGCCAGACATTAGAGACCATTCTCTCTCTTCGTTCATAGGAGTATTGTAATATCCATCTCATAAGATAAAATATCTATATGAAGATTTATAAGGTTTACAATATGAGTCTATATAAATGAGTGATATGCACCAGTATAAAATAAATAAATCACTATAGATGAATCTATAGTGATGGAACCTCTCATAGTAGTTGGAAATGTATCATCTTCCTCTCGAGAATCTTTCACTATGTCAAGAAGATTTATTCCAAATGCATGTGGATGGAACCCCTTCATTCTTGAAATTTCTAATTTTACCATAGTTCTTTTAATAACTGAGGATCATGTGACACTATGTGGATAAAAAAAATGGTATAATTTTTATAGGTTTCCCGAGTGACCAGAAGAACTACAGATCCATGGCACCTCATTACAAACATTTTTCCATTTCCCAAACTTAAATACTAGACTAAAGTTAAAGGGACTCTAATTGGAACTATAGTAGGTCTATAAGACACCTTTTGTTTAAATCCACCATGTGGATCATTACATTTTTTCTTTCCTTTAATGTAACTCAAATAAATGTCACTAGGATCAAAAAATAACTCCCATCAACCCTGAATTACTAGAAAAATAAATCTCAACCATCAACACCCTATCTAGTATACTAGTATATGAAGTGAGATTCAGTAAGAAAACCTATGAATGGATATTAGGTAGTATACCCATATTGAACCATTGATCCTTCATCTCCTCATTTTACATAATCTTAGGTGAAACTATATAATCTCAGTAAAGTGGTTCCCATAGTCTGTCACGGTCCTATAATCTTGCTGGAGGTCAAAAAACTCTATAGCCTTAGTTAGTACCATAGATTATGGATAGAACCGATTAGTGAAAATAACTCTAAATTCATTTCACTCCATACCCTAATACTTATTCACTATTACCATCAAATCTCACCATCTCCTGCAAGGACCTTCAAGCTTAAAGGTACTATATTTAACCTTAATCGAATCAGGAATCTCCAAGAAATCAAAAAGGTGCTCTATCTTGTTCAATCAATCCTTAGCCTCTTGAGGATCATTAGTTACTTTGAAAGAATGTGGATTACAGAGAAGAAACTCTTGAGAATTATTTCGATACATATCCCCTTAAGGTTCCACAACTGAAGCCTGAATTAGAATGGGTGAAGGTGTATGTCCAAGAGCTTGAACAGCACATACAATAATCTTAACAATATTATATGCCATGGGATGATCCAATCAATGTAGTTCACCAGAAAATTCCTCCTAGGGCCTATTCAAATGTTTTCTCAGAGGCATGATGCTACACAACATCATCAAAGAACATTGAAACATCATAATATTACTCAAATCAACCAACCAAACAAGATCAATGGGAATTTAAATCCCATCAAATACAATTCCAAGATTTGGATTTCAACATACCTAAATCAAAAGCTGGTAAAAAACTAGAATCAAATCAAATTATTCCTCAAGATGCATTTTTTCAAACACCCATAGTGACTTAAGGCTCATTACGAGAGACATAGCTGGTAACTTTCTCATAACTACCTCAAACGTCCCGAAAACCCTACCTCTTGTCTACTAGGAAAACCCAAACTGCATACTAAAATCATGAAAATATGCTTAACCTGCATCTTTGATGCTAATTTTTCATGATACATCCCAGATACCCTAGTACCCTGATACCTGATCCGGATCTGACATAGCCCAATGAGCATTCTCGATCCACATGGGTTGGAAACCATCACTTATCATCATACAAGGTCAAAGAGGGTTTTCCATAAAAAAGTACTAAAGATACAAGTTGGTTTGATCAACACTCCAAAAGGAGAAATTATTAAAAGAAAATAGGTATAACGAAAAACCAAAGAAGTACATCATCAAATTACTTATAATCTAAAAAGATAAAAACTCAAACATCCCATAAAACAAGTGGATGACATATCCATAAGTCACCTAGAAGACTATGGGTCCAAAAGTTCAAGAACATCCACTACCTCCAAGTGGTGCTCTTACTTTTCTCATACCTTAATAAAGATAATCTACAAACACATGAAGTAAAAGTTAGGGTGTGAGTTGTGAATCCTAGTTGTGTCTCACCAAGTGTTCTATAATAAATACCCTAACAATAAACCATTTATACTATCAAAATAAATAAAAACAGGTCAGGGAATTTAATTTTTAATATTTTAAACCATAACATGTTTTCATTCAAATAGAAAATAGATATATCAAAATAGATTTCAAATAATCTTAAATGAATATTTTAAATAGAACTATTTATATAAATCAGTTGGAATGAATAAAGTTGTTCAATAAATCAATGGCGTGTATTATAAAATAAATTAAATCAAGAACCAAGAAAAAGAACCTTGTGGTAGGTTAGTTTCTTGGTAATAGGATCTTCATAAATCTCAATAATGATCTCAACTCTAATCAGGTGTGCACACACAAATACACCTAATAGGGGAACCCATTATAGGAATTCTACACCCCATTAGGGGAACCCATCATGGGAAGTAACTCTACTATTTTTTTAGTACTATTTTTCATCATAATTCTATTTATAGGGGATAAATATCCTATAATTCTTGTTCTAGTTACCAACTAACTACCCAGGATTACATTTTCTTCAATCAATCAAATAGAAAACAATCATTTTAAATCATTTCAAAATATAATTTCCCAATCTTAGTTTTCAACAAGACTTCTCATTTCAAAAATAAAATCATAGGTTTTAATAATTTCATGACATTTAAAACCACTTATTAGTTAAACAATTTTTTTAATATCAACATCAAATCATTTCATCAAAATGATTTCTAAATCAATGCATCATTTTTCAATAATTTTCCCAATAATTTCAATTCCATTAAAATTAGGGTTTTTCTCAAATATCATGCCCATTTAAAATAAAATATAAAATCCATACAAATCCATTTTTTAAATAAAGAAAACTATTTTAATTTAATCAACCAATTAAAGGTTTCAATCATAGGTAAAATAATTATGGAACCACCTACCTTATATCAATGATCCAGAAATCAACACCCAAAATGGGATTCACCAATGAAGAACAAAGTCATAATAGATCAATAAATAAAACCTAGAATCAATATGAAATAAAATTTAGTTTATATCCATCAATAACATGATTATCTATCAGACTCTAAGGATTATAGAAAGAGAGATCAGAATAAATCACATGTGCGGAGAACCACTTACCCGAAGAAGATCAAACATGATCAACTCTACTTTTATATACCAAGAAAATGGTTTAAAGGATTCAATTTCACATATTGAGAGCCTCCAAGATCCAAAAAAAATGAGTTATGTTTGAATGGAGGTGATTATGGGTCAAACTAGGGGGTGTGTTTTTAAAATAATTTTCGTGCAATTAAAATCTCGCATGCAATATTAGTTGGAGGGGGCACACAGTTAAGGGAAACTGTGTTCCGTCCACACACCCCTACTCTTTACCAAACATGGTTTCCCAAGTTTGAGTACACTATTTGGAAAATAATGCACTAACCATGCATTCCCCACTCTCATAGGGTTGAAAAGTTTTCATTATGGGTCACATGGTTTTGGATAAACCATCAACCGACCATAAACAACCCAAAAAGCCTCAAAACCTATCCAAACTTCACCTGAAACCCCCTGATATGAGACCCATATTTAAAGGGATCAAAACTAGGGTCAATTAATACATGAAAATTAGTAATATTATTTTATAATATTCTTTACCAATATACCATAAACTCTTAAATGATATTAATTGACATTAACTTTGAAACTTTACTGGCATAATATTTTATTAGTTAAACTTTAAACTTATATATATTAAAACATACTCCCACTATCCTCTTTGAAACTATATTATTTATATAATTTCATAATAAGATAAAAATACTCCTTTGAGTTGGGAAATAACACATTTTTCTTATAGTGGGAAAATGTAATAAATAAAAAATTTACCACCATATTTTATTTGGTATTCGATGTGTTTGGAGTAATATTTTGAAAATAATACTTTTATTCTTTAAAATATTCCACCAATAGTCGTGGGATATATTTCCATCATATTTTAAAAAAAATATTGTATAAAACACTTTTACCCAATATAAAACAAATTTATCCTGAATAAAAAATATATCCTTATCTCATTTTCAAAATAAGTTATATATTTTTGATGAATCATAAACTCTTGGTATCAAAACATTATATTATTTTATTCAAAACAAATATTTATTAATAAATAACTTCTCTCATCAAATAAGAGAAATGAGATGAGAATACACCTCCTTTATTCAAATCCATATGATCTTGAAATATTCATTTGCATTCTAAATATTTCATAATATAAACCTTTACTACTATATTTCAAGGAAAACTATAATCTCCATAAATTATTACCATGATTTTTGAACTCTTACATTTATAAAATATATATCTATTATCATAGACCATTTTAAAAATCAAAGTATTGATTTATATAGAAGTAATACCTGATATAAACTCTCCATGGAGTTTCAAAAACCCCTCTAGATATCCTTGACAATTCCATATTATGGAAATATTTAACCTCCTTCCTAAAACTTCATTAAGGTTTCAACACCTTTGACTAACTATTGGAACTTTTAACTGGCTTTTTTTCTTCTAGTTTGAACTTTTCTACATTTATACTATTAATATAGCACCTGAACCAAGACATCACATACCCATCCCATATATCCTTAAAACATTAGTTAAAATTAGTAAAATTCATGTTGAACATGTATATATTATAGTAATGTTTCTAGATAAAACAAAAAAATAAATCCATATCTAGATCAAGCCTTAAAGAAAACCTCAGTCTCTCAGAGTCATTGGAATACTCTATAATATTATATACATGAATAGAGACTAAATTTCCTTCAGTAATATTGAATCTATTTACTTTAAACACATAAAATAAATCCTTCAATTCTTTATATAAACATCTATATTTTATTATTAAGTAAATTTAACCATTGGTTATGTAGGAAGGTGTTTCTCTAACACATTGAATTTTTGCTTCTTGCTCAAGAAAGATTATTATGTTTCTACTATATTCTAGATAGTTGATTTCATTAAGTTTTACATTATCAAGTATTAATCTCAGAAATATTTTTAGGATGATGATGATTCCATTTCATCTAAATAAAATCTTTTATCAGGTGGGTGTCATGTTTTACATTCATTTAATAAATAATTTTATTAAATGTTCTCCCACTAAAATGATGAGCACTTTTTAATTATATCATATGCACATATGGCCCATATCCATATTTCACTAATTAGTGAGTCTTATTTATCATTCCTCGCACCACTTTTCCATATAATTAGGATACTATGACAATCATATCATATGTGACTCTTGGATAGTTGAGTAAATGACTCTTAACCCAATCCATCATATGGATAAATTCGTCTATATTTCTCTGGTATCTTAAAATTTAGGGTTTCCTATATAATTTTACGCAAAATAATATACTAAATATGGTCTCCAAATCCTATTAGGTTCACCCATAACTTGGTTTCATTACACAAGATATTCCATGGAAACCCTACTTTAGAAGAAACTGCCTGGGGTGATAATCAAGGTTTTGACAAGTGTCGCTTTAGAAGAAATCTGACACTTAGTATATTATTGGTATTTAAATCTCACCAACTTTCCTTGTGTATTACCTTTTAATATATGCTTTATTTTACTGATTTATTTTGAATCTATTTTACTTTTTCTAAATCAATATGTTCAAACCATATTAGTTTGTAACTCTTTTCACAATTCATTTTTTATGTTACTAATCCAAATTAAAATATTACTATATTAAAATATATCCAAATTCATCATATTAATAATATATATGGAATTATTTCTTGTAAAATATTAGAATCATATGAAATCAAAATTCCACACAAGAGTAAACATGGAATGGTAGGTATCCAACCCACACTTTTCTTGTCAGAGCCTAAATTTCTAGACCAATGAGTAGTCCAACCCAAAGTCCCTCAACCCATGGTTCCTTACTCAATATAGATTTCAATTATATCATAATACTATAAACTAATTTTTATAAACCATGGTTAATATCTTTTTTCAATCCCTTAAATTATAACAAACCAAAGTCAAGGTGGAAGAATACTAAATCAATTACCATATTTAGCATGAAACTCCTTAAATGCATGAATGATAATTCCCAGAAGAAGTTTAATTCTTGAAATAGAAGCATAAACCCATTCATAATATAAATAATTTATAATTATAAATAATGTATGTAATAACACTAAATAAGTGAACAACTCATAAATTTACACATGAGATACACATTTATGAACAATTAATAAATCAAGTAATTATAAACACTTTATAATTTATTCATGCATTGTTGACATTCCATACTCAAATAAATATAAATATTTTCTATTCATTTATAATATGAATTCCTTTATTTTATCCTAATATGGAATTTTACTTAATTATATGATATTACAAATACAAATATTTTGTATTTCATATATATTATATAAATATTTCACATAATAAAATTGTCATATATTTAACATTACTTGAACCTTGATCAAATCAATTATCAAAACACTCTTTGATATGATTAAAATAATTTTCTCAAATATGGAATTTTACTTGGATCATTTCATATTAATAATTAATAACAATTCATAACTCAATATAAACTCCTTTATATTTAGCCTTATTTTTTAATTTATAAACGCATTATAAATTACCTTATAATATTTATATAAACACTTTATCTAAAAATAATATGTCATTCCATATAAATTTAATATGTCTTTTAATATTAATAATTAATATTAAATATATTTATTTAATAAATTCTTTATAAACATTTAATAATAAATTATAATCTCTTTATAATTAATTAATTTATAAACACTTTATAAATTAAATAAATATCCCAAAATACCTTTTACCATAACTTATAAACATTTTATAATTTATATAATTAAATCCATAATTTAAATATAGAAAAATAAAATTCTTTACATATCGTATTTAATGATATACTCAATAATGTAATTTATGGTCCATTCAAAACCATATCAAATCTTATGACTGGGGTGCCAAGGTTAGTGATAGATAATGAATTAATTATATCCAATATCATAATTAGTTATAGAATCCAAAACTTATATCACGGATTACGATAGGTCAATTTGACTCATAGTATCACCTTTAGTTGGTGGGGTTCATGTTTTATGACATCCTCGATATCACCATTATGATTTAATCTCGTTTTTTCCTCAAGTAAATAATGTATTTCAGAATTGTTATATGCTATGATTATCCATCTCATACATTACGACATATTGAAAACAAAAAAAAATACAGTCTGTCACTGACTATGATATCTTATATCGTATTGTCTGATCATATTATAGATTGTGGTATCCTATATAATAACACATGACATAGAAAAATTTCCATTTTTTATGACATCCATATCATAAAAGAATCTATATCATTTTTTATGATTCAAAATATGATACAAAAAAAATATTCATTTGTTATCTACTTTCAATGTGATTTTGAGAATTAAAAAACATGAAAATCCACTGATACACTAAAGGGTTTAAAGGGTTAAATAACCCTTATTCTATAAGTGTAAGACATCAAATAAACCTAAAAATAATATCTCCACACTATGAAACTAAATCCATGTAAACTATAAAATGAATAATCTTTGTGTACCTTACATAGAAGTTGGTTGAAACTCTTTTCTACAACCACACATTTGATGAATATCACTAAGAAACATCCACAGGATTCCTTTATTCAATGTTTATCTATAAGATGACTTGAATCACCCAACATTTAGGTGGTATTCGCCTTCTAACCATGATATTCAAGTATCTCTTTGGAGGTGAAGGATAAAGGATAAATAGATCTTCAATAGAATCATGATAATAATATTAGACCACAATATAAATAGTTTTTTGCTCCTTTATATTGGCATTGGGGACTTTCACCAAGACTCAATGAATTTACTCATATGTTATGAAATATATGAGTAAATGTCTTCACTTAAAAATGTTTTATTACATAAGCTTGAATGTGTATGCATTCATTTATCATACAAATTAATTCAATAATTTTCGCATAAATTTCATATTACAAAATGATTATAATGATAACCTTACATGAAATATTTACTAATTGTTAATGTCATGACCTGAACCAGGTTATACCTGAACAAGACACCCAATCCGGCATGTGGAAAGTCCTGAAGAGCGGTCCCAATCCCCATGGTCTGAAAACAATAACCTATGAATCAAGTACTGCACATAGGAATGAATTTTACCATAAATATAAAACTAGAATAATAAACAATGAAATATATATATATATATAAGAAGGTAAACATGTTAATCAAGAGTCAAACAATGGAAGAATACAACAAGTATAAGGAAAACATGTTCCAAACTAAAATAGAAAAACCCAAGTACACAAAATGAAATAAACCCCATCTCTATATAAATTATGTAGCCACTGAACTCTCACGCCCTACTACCATGGATACCTACCACCTCTATGAGGCACCATGCCTTTACCTGAGTCAGATAAAATAAAATCTATACACACCCAAAGGTATGTAAATAGTTCTAGAAAACAATACTGGTATAATCTCACAAATTTTTAAATGTGTAGTCATTATAAAATAATCCAATTATTCTTATTTTATGAAAAAAAAAATTAAATTCATTTTCACAGTTTATATCAAAACATGGAAACTCTCCATTTTAAACAGTTTCACTAAACATTTCTAAAGAAACCAATTTTAAAATTCGTTTTAAAGAAACCATTTTATTTTCAAAGAATTTGAATCATTACAAAGCATTTCAAACATTTAAAATATTCAAGTAATGAATAAACAACCATTTCACAAAGTTTAGAAACATGGAAACTAAGTCCTAGGATGCAATAGGTCTGGGTTAGCTAGGATCCTCACACCATCTTAGTGAACGGTCTGGAAAGTGTGGACCATAAGTCACTAGGACAAAAAATGAAAATAGATAGACTAACCACCCAATAATTTAACCCTCCTGAAGGTTTCATTGAATTAATAGTTTAGTTATATGTGCAATCATATGTCCTTGTTAATAAACACATAACATGTCTAACATTTTTTTCCTAATTCCAACCCCCTCCTAAATACCCCAGGTTCCCATGTTCTCTTCCTTTACTAATGCCAAAAAATTAAAAGTAATCAACATTATCCTCCCACACTTTGAGTCCATTAAATTACACATACCATGATTTTAAAATTCTTTTCAAAAAAAATACCACAATATTTGAAATCACCTTTCACCAAAATATAACATGCTTTGAAATCACTTTTCATCAAAATATTATTGGTCTAGAGTTAAGATGGAAAAATATTCAAGAGGGGGATGAATTGGATTTTGTAAAATGAATTTAGAATTACATCAGAGTTTGAGTGTTAATATAATAGAAAATAAAAAGATATGGACATGGTTATTTTTGTATTGGTTCATATATAAATGATCATAGTCCTCTCTTCACCCCACTCGTAAACTGAGATAGATAGTACCCACTAAAATATAAACTTTCAATGAATTTTTCAAACATAGATTCAAAACCTTATTATGAATATTTATTCCTCTAGGAGGCTTAAACCAAAAACATACCTACCTTTTTTACCTATAGGTACAACCCAAACAATTTACCTTTTAGTCACCTGGAGGCACACCTAATGCCAGATTTTTTTGGGATTCACAACCCAACATCATACATTTTTATGGGTAGTGTAACCCACTAATATTATTATCATATAAAATAATAAAAATAACTAAAACCATATAACTAGATAAATACTTCAAGGTCTGAGTGTTGAGGAATTAAGGATCTCTCTAGTAGTAAATAATTAAACAAATTTAGTTCAGTTGAGAGCAGTAGTTTATCATTAAGGTATGTAACACTTGTATAATTCATGAACATCCTCAACCTATTATATCTTAATCTAGATCTATCAAACTCCTTATATATATTTCTTCTATGAAAAAATAATTCAAATAAATAATACCATTTAAATTTATATTTCCCAATGTCGTATGTGATTTCTTCATCTAATGAATATGAAAAATATATCCATGTGGGTTACATTGATAATCTATAATATTAAACCATGTTATATAGTGATAACACGTTATAAAAATTAATACAATAAAAAT
Source organism: Viscum album (assembly GCA_963277665.1). Taxonomy (NCBI): domain Eukaryota; kingdom Viridiplantae; phylum Streptophyta; class Magnoliopsida; order Santalales; family Viscaceae; genus Viscum; species Viscum album. Next base: position 445,203,158 of record OY728137.1, on the reverse strand, counting down.
AAAATAGTAGTAATCAATATTTAATCTCTTTATAAAATTCTCATAAATTATGCACGATAAACAATTCAAATTCTAGCCATATTAAATTTAAATTTCAAATTTTACCAAGAAACCAGTGTGAAACTTCAACCCACATGATACGAACTTAATCCAGCATAGATTTATTCCATAAAAAATATTTTTCATTGAAATAATGAATATGTATTTAAATAATAATTAAATCAAGATAAATATGAGAAAAAAAATGCAGTAATTTGAAATATATAAGTATACATAAAACAAAGCATGTTTTGATCTAAAAAATGACAAAGGAATTAAGTAATTGTATGTCACAAGGTAGGTTCAATACTTTTCCAAATATGAACTTATAGTCACTTTATATTTTTTTCTTTTCTTCACTTCATTTTTTTCATGTGGTCACTTCACTTTTGTTCATGAGGTCACTTCATCATTGTTCATGTGGTCACTTATTTTATGCTCAAGCAGACACTTTAAAACTATCAAATTTTCACTCAAGATCACTTCCAAACATTGTCAAATTTTTAGTCATGATCACTTCTAGACTTTTTTTAAATTTTCACTCATGGTCACTTTAACACTTTTTAAACTTTTAAATCACAATCACTTTCAAAATTTCTCAAAATTTCACTCATGTTCACTTATATAATATAAAATTTTCACTCACTGTCACTTCCATACTTTTTCAATTTTCCACTCTTAGCAACTTCTATACTTTTTCAAATTTTCAATCACTATCTCTTTCAAGATTTTTCGATTTTTCACTCAAGGTCACTTCACTAAATGTCACTTATCAAGTTAATAAGAATATGTAAAAACAAAAAATAGATAAATATTATAGTGTGTGATAAACTACAATTATTTAAATTATCAAAAATACTAACAGATGAATTGGAGAATGGAGTCGGTTCAACAATATTTCCATTTATGATAATTAAAAAAGAAAACTTAATTACAAATATTTATCCCCATTTTTAAAATTGATCTAAAAATATTTAATATGTATCTTCTTAAATGTACTAACAATTTAAGAATAAATATGCTCCCCTTAATTTCATATGAAAATCTCCCCCTGGATGATTAATGGAAAAGTAACTAACCCTTATAATGTTACATAACTATGATTCAACTAAATATATTCATTTTAAAACATTATGTGTGGATATAAATTTCATAAGAATCCATGAAAACAATTCAATATTTTCAATGAATGATTTAATAATTTTCAATGAATTAAATAGTATGTAACTATTTATCATTTTAACTAAAAATCATTGTCAAAATCCCCCAAAATATATTTTTTATGATTTAATTTATATCATTAAAAGTTTAAATTTGATGTTATAAAAAATATCAAATATAGTGGTTTAGTAAATATATCAGCCACCTATTTTTCTGAAGAAATATAATCTAGACTAATATCCTTTTTTTGAAAATGGTCTGTGATGAAGTGATATCTAACATCTTTGTGTTTAGCCCTAGAATGTGGTAAGGGTATTTTGGAAGTGTAAATAGTAAAATTATTATCAAAGAATATTTTAATCCTATAAAAATGAAAACCTAAATCATAAAGTATTTTCTTAATCCATAATTATTGAGAGCAACAAGATGTAGTAACTATGTATTCAAATTCATTAGTTGGAAGAGAAATAGGATTTTATTTTTTAAATCCCAAGAAAATAAAGATTTACCAAGTAAATGATACATACCTAAAGTGTATTTTATATCTATATTGTAACCACCAAAATTAGAATCATAATATATTTTCAAATAAAAATTAGTTCTATCATATTAAGCATTTATTATTAAATAATATAGGATCGACCTTTCCCTTCTAATTTTTTTTTCAAATGAAAACTAGTTAACCAGTTATACCAAGATCAAGGAGATTATTTCAAACTATATAAATCCTTATATGGTTTAAAAATATGATCAAGTTGATTTTCATTTTCAAAACAAGGGGGTTGTCCAACACATACTTTTTTAGAAATGTACTATTTAGAAAATCAGTTTTGACATCCATTAGAAATAATTTAAATCCATGAAAAGAATCATAAGATAATCATATAATAATTGATTATAATCTTTAAAAATATGTAAATGATTCTTCAATGTCAATAAATTCTTCTTGATAATATCCTGAAGCCACTTATCAGTCTTTATTTTTAACTATATTTCCAAATTCATTAAGTTTATTTCTAAAGATCCACTTTGTTCCTATAACATGAGCATCATTTGGTGGAATAATAGAAGCCCAAACATTATTTATTGTAAATTTATTTAACTCAAATCATATATCTAATATTTATTTAGAATCATTTAATGCTTCATCAATATTCTTAGATATGATATTATAAATGAAATCATGATAAGCACAAATATTCATAACAGATTTTCTAGTTTAATCATTTGACTCGACATTTCCAATCACATTATATATAGGATGATCTCTATGTTTTCATTAAGATTTTTCATGAATAGGTACAGATTGAGATAAATTATAATCCCCCTCAATATTTGTGTATTTATCTTGAGTTTACTCCTCTTCAAAATTAAAATCTCTAAATTGATCCCCAAGTTGATAAATGTCATCATCCATTTTATTCAAATATTTTTCATAAAACTTAACATGTATTGATTCTTCCGAAACCATGGTTATTTTATTAAATAATAATTATTTATTACTATTATATGAATATCCTAATAAAATTACTTCAAAATATTCTTCATAAAATTTATCTAAAACATCCTTATTATTGAAAATAAAATTTTTTCACCCAAAGACTCTAAAACAACCAATTTTATGTTTTCCTCCTTCCAAATCATATAAGGTGACTTTTAAATAAAGGTCTAAGATAATTCTATTCGTAACATAAAAATATGTATTCACATATTCTCCCAAAATTCATTTAGGTATATTAAACTCATTTAATATGGTCTTAGACGTTTGTTTAAGAGTTCTATTTTTTGTTTTTACTACACCATTTTGTTGTGGTGTCCTATAGGATGAAAAAATATAAAAATACCCATTTTCTTCAAAAAACTGGAAACATTAATGATATTATAATTCGCAACCATGATCACTTATAATTCATTTAGTTAATTGTCCTTTATCATTTTGAACTAATTTAATAAATTAGATAAGGTTTCATATTTTAATGTATGAAAATAAACCCATGTGTATCTAGTAAAATCAACAATAATAAAAATTAAATATCTCTTACCACCAAAACTAGTAGGTTGGATAGGAATAAATAAATACAAATGAAAAATACCAAGAGGACTTACATTTTTTATTTCTTTAATTGACTTGAAATTGCTTATGTGTTGTTTACCTTTCAAGCAGGATTATCAAACAAAGGTGTTGTCCACTTTAAGTTCATGTAACTATAGAATTGTTTGGTTCTTAGAAAACTTGTGCATCAACATGAAATTATAATGTCCCAAACTCTTATTCCACAAGATTTTATTAGATTTTATAGTATGAAAACATTTTAAATTTTCATCAGTTGATTTAGAAATTTTAATTAAATAAATGTTTTTTTTCAAATCCTGTAAAATAAAAAAATCCATAAATATAATTCATTTATCATTATAAAATTTATTAATCATTCCATAATCACATATTTATGAATTTATTATTAAATTATGTTTTAATCCTTCAACGTATAAAACTTTTAAATAATAACATAATTAAAAATTACAACCTCACCAAAACCTTTTACCTTTCCTTTAAAATTATCACAAAAAGTAACATACCTATAACACATTGATTAAATTATTGAAATCACTATTAATGTGTTTTTAGAATCCATTATCCATGTACCAAAAATCCTTTTTTATGATTCTAATACACTTCCTATGAAAATATATTTAATAAATTTTTAGTACCCATGAAAATTTTGCTTCAAAGGGATTAGAATATGAATTATTTAAAATCCAAAATAATCTCAAAATTTTGTATATAGAAAATATAAAAGATAAAAATTTATAATATAAATCCTTAGTATTTCCAAGAGATTGTGAAAATCTCAAAGAACAATAATTTAATAACCTTTCATATGACATCTAATACATGTAGTAGTATATGTACTTCCATTAGCACTTTTAATAAAGAATATCTTGTAAATTTTAGGTAAATTATTATTAAAACCAAGTACAACTCTCTTTTTGTTCATTTTATTAAAACTATTCATTTTATCTATGTTTTCTCTACCTTTAAAAGAATGTATATATTTGTCTTTAAGCTTTCAATTTCATTTTTTGATCTATTCGTTTTCCTTAAAAACAGTATAAAAATTACTTATTTAATCTTCATGACATTTTAACATGAAATAAAATTCTCTCATTAAATTTTCATTTTAAACATGTGAATTTTTCATATTTTATTGTGAATTTTCCAGATTTATATATTCATAATTCAAATATTTATTTTCATATTTTAATCCTTCCCAGATATATTTGTTCACCTCTTCATTTTTCTTAAGAACGCCATTATGTTAAGTCCTAAGATTCTTATATAAACTAGTACTCTATTTAAATTTATGATAAAGTATTTCAAACTATTTAAGAAATTCATTTATAGTGTATTTTCCACATTCAGGTTTAGTGGAAGGTTAAAAAGTATATTTACTTACTTGATTTGATGAATCCATTAAGAACAAATTTTCTAAATCCTTTTTTGTACCATATTCTTTATTATAACTAGAATCATCACTAAAACTCCATCCATCTATCATTTCTTTTTTTTCCTTATATTTCTTCCTATTATTATTTTTCCTTTTTTAATCTTGGGAAATCAAGATTAATGTTACCCCTTTTATACACTCATAACAAATTACATCTTGAGAATCATTAAAAATAAAATTACCTTTCTTCTCCTCCTTAAAATATTTTTTTGGATAGTCTCTTAGAGATCTCTAAGAATAGCCTTTATTATTTTTATATTCCCCCTTTTCAACATATGTAGTAGCATTTCTGTTACTACTATATAACTCATAATCAAAAAAGTTAATAGAAACATTTGATTTAAATAAAATCCCTTCTTATTTGAATTATATTCGTTATCAATAAATTTAAGCTTTAACTTGTATTTTCATAATGATAAAATAAGTACATAAATTGTATATTACCTGCAATTATTACTTGAATATATATAAATCATTTAATAATGACACTTCTAAGGAAGTTCTCTAAGTACTATTTTTAAAATAATTTCATTTTATAGATTTTCTCCTAAAAAACTAATACCATTTACAATACTAGTAAATCTATAAAAAAATTTATTAATAATTTATTATTTACCCATTTTAAAGTCTTGATATTGAGATCTTAATATTCCTAAATTAATTATAATAATATTATCCAAACCAATATGCATAACTTGTAAAAAAAATACAGGTTTCATGAATAGTGTTACATGCAGATACAAGGATATACACATTTCTATTTATTGCACAATATAAAATACTCATCACCTTATAATTCAAAACATACTTTACAACATCATTTCCAACTAATGATTTAGGTTCACCTTCAGGTATCTTTCATGGTTTTTCCATGATAGTACAATTATAAATACTAATTTTCTTTAAGAATACTTCCATCTGAGATTTCCAGTCACCATAGTCAGAACCATAAAAATAATGTGGTAATTTATGTATCCATTCATATTTCAAACTTGTTCCTTCCATCTCAAATAAGATATTTTCACCTATATTATTAATTTATAAAGTGTTTATAATAAATGAAAATAAATCTATGGGTCAACCTTTGATACCAATTATTGTTCCAGAGTTAAGATGTAAAAATATCTAAGAGGGGGTGAATTGGATTTTATATAATTAATCTAAAATTCTATCATAGTTTTAGTGTTAATGAAATGGAATATAAAAATAAATGGAAATGATTATTTTTATAGTGGTTTAGGTCTAAATGGTTATATTATACTCTTCAACCCTCTCACGAAATGAGAGAGATGGTACCCACTAAAATGGAAACATATAATGAATTTTTCACACATAGAGACACAACCCAAATACAAATCCTTTTTCCACCTGGTGGATTAAAGCCAAAATAGACCTTTTTTTTTTTACCTAGAGGCATAATCTGAAAAATATGCCATTTTTCCCACCTATATACATAAACCAATGCCTAAAGTTTATTTAGGAGTCATAACCCACAATCATGCCTTTTAATGGGTTGTATAACCCATTAAAATTATGCTCATAGAAAAGAGTACAAAGAATTAAAACCCTATAACAAGATGAATACTTCAAGTTCTGAGTGTCGATATAGTAAGGATCTCTCCAGTAGAAAAATATCAACGAATTATAGTTCAGTTTTGAACAGTATCTAATCATCAAGGTATTTTTTACTTGTATAGTTCAAGAAAATCCTCGACTATGTATCTATTAATTAGGATCTATCAAACTCGTTATATTGAGTTATTCTATACACAGCAGATCCAAACCAAGAAGCTTGATGCATTTTATATTTCCCAACACATCATGGGATTTATTTATTTAATAAACATGAAAAACATAACCAGATGGGTTACTTTGATAATATATAATATTAATACTATTATATTCAGTGATAATATTCTAAAACAATTAATAAAATATGAAAAAACTTTAATAATCAACATGAATGTTCCTTGAAAAACTCAAATAAAGTATACGAGGTAAACTATTCAAATTCCAAAAATATAAAATTTGAAACATGAATTTTCCAAAGAATCCAGCATGAAATTACAACCCACATTCTAAGCATTTAATTATATATAGAATTATTACAAAAAAACATTTGTTAGCATTGAAATAATTAATTAGTATTTGAGGAATAATTAAATAAAGATAAAAGTGAGAAAAAAAAATTTGTAATTAGAAATATATAATTATACATAAAATAGAGAATTTTTTTCACTAAAATATGATAAGGGAATTAAGTAATATTTGGACATAAGGTAGATTCAAAACTTTTCCAAATTTCAACTTGTGGTCACTTTATTTCTCTTCTTCCAATCACTTCATTTTGGTTTATGCATTCACTTCACTTTTTTTAATACATTCAATTCATTTTTTTCATGTGTTCAATTCATTTTTTTCATGTGGTCACTTCAATACTGGTAAATTTTCACTCATGGTCACTTATAAACTTTTTCAAATTTTCACACATGATCACCTCCAAACTTTTTCAAATTTTTAATCACAGACACTTTCATACTTTGTCAAATTTTCATGCATAATCACTTTCATAATTTTCCAAATTTTCACTCATGGTCACTTCCAGACTATTAAATTCTCACTCACAATCACTTTCTGACTTTGTAAAATTTTCACCCACATTCACTTCTAAAAATTTTCAAATTTTTACTCATGGTCACTATCATAATTTTTCAAATTTTAATTCAGAGTCACCTCACTCAAGGTCACTTCTCAAGGTCACTTATCAAGTTGATCAAAAAATATAAAAATTCAAAATATAAAAATCTTAAAGTATATTAGAAACAAGAAATATTAAAATTATCAAAAATAATAATATATAAATTAGATCAAGAATTCAATTAAAATTTAAAAAAATATTTGTAACCATTTTTTAAAAAAATACAACAAGATTACAAAAAAAATCATCAAAAAACAAGGGGAAGTTCCATTTCATATAAATATACTAAAATAGTTACATTTAAACAAACCATAAAGCATGAAATTCAATAATTTTAGAAACCCATCATAAAATGACCAAGCAAGAAAAATTCATAATTTAAATGCTTTATATGAAACCACCCACCATGAAACACTTTATATTCTACAAAAAATACATGGGATCCATGACCAATTAGAAAATTGGCTTTCATAACTAGGGAAGAACCCTTTCAGTTAATCTTATAGTAAAAACTCTAAAAAAATCAAGGAAGGGTAATATCATTTTATGAAAATGATCAATAAAGGAGAATGCATCCTTAACATGCCCCAGAATTCATATGAATCACAAAATCCTAAAAATGGATTGGATGAGAAGGATTTAAGAAAGGAAAATTGAGTCAAAATTCATTAAAACCCATCACTCAAATATCAAAAGTTCTCTCATTAATAGGAATAACCCCCTTTCGAATACTAGGTAGTTGAATGGCCCATTTCAAAAAATTTAAATCAGAGACCCCAATGTATGATGGGAATTCACCATGCCTGTGCTGGCCTTTCTCAAGCCACAACTTGGATCTCATCACACCAAATGACCATGGTGTAGTGTATAAATTATGGTTTTTTAACACACCATTCACCGCACCACAGCGTAGTGATGGCCAAAATGTCCATGGAATATTATGGGACATCCCACACCCCACGCCTAAGACTATTCCATACATTGGATGTGTTGGTCCTAACTATGGTAAAAAAGAAAATTCCCAAGATAAACATGGCTTGGATTATGGTGTTTTTAAGCCCAAATTTTTCCAGGAAATACCAAAAACCCCTTCTTAATCCACTGGTCACCAACCAATAAATCCCAAACACAAAAATAACCATCTCAAAGTTTAAATATAGAACATACATCAATCTAGGATGTAAAAACCTCCCCATCATATCACTTTTTATCCATAGAATGTCAGGTTTAAGAATATGGTTCTATAAATAGATTACTTAGTTACTCTATCATCATTGATTTTTGTTCCCATGTCTCATGATAATTTGTTCTATGTTTTCAAAACATGAAAACTAATAGAATATACTTCCCCACAAGATCTTCTCTTGAGAATCAAAAATCTGAAATTGTTGGTCGGTCACCAATATATCAATTTCTAGATAATAGTCTTCCTAATTTAAATCATGATAGGGGTCAGGATAATACTTTTTAAGATGAGATACATGAAAAAAATCATAGATAAAAGTATAATTAATGGTAATAACTAACTAGTAAGCCACCTTTTCAATCCTCTTAGTGATCTCAAATGGTCTTGCGTATCTCGAAACCAACTGTCCCTTTTTCCCAATCTGATGGTGACCCAAATGAATAGAGGACATTAATAAAACATGTTCACTAACATATAATAAAAAAGGATGATTTTAATGA